>LR737380.1:23170655-23315873 GCA_902655005.2 Marronus borbonicus | reverse complement strand
CAAATGAATATTCTGATCATGAATATTTTTTTGTTTAATTTGTTGTCAAATATACCTTAACAAAACTTTGTCCAAATCTAAAAGAAATTTTGAAAAAATATTTATGGCCAGAAATTAGGTGTCAATATCTTACTGTGCTGAACAGGGTATTTCCCAGACGATGGAATGGTATTAATGGTCCTATAAGTTGGCCAGCTAGTTCTCCTGATTGAAGTCTTTTAGGCTATTCCCTTCAGGGACATTTAAAGGAGCTTATTAGGATCGCTTATGTCAGCATAACGGCAGAAACTTCACAAAAAGTGATCAGTACAGCCTTAACTAGGCGTTATTAAAAAAAACTTTCGAGCACTTGTCTTTTAAGTTTTGAGCACTTAATGTAACACGTTCATTTTGATTTTCAGATACGTCTTAGTTTATTGTTTGTTGATTATCATCTCTACGGAATACAATCAATAGACATGACAACTTTATTGTTATTTTTCTGGAAAGTATAATGGATAGATTGATAACAGTAATAAGGAAAGTTATCACAAATGTGTTGCAAATTCCGTATATCTGGTTAAATACTTTGAAACTATTCGTTTCTAAAGCTTGTTTGTGTAATCTTTGGTTTTTGTTATTATTACGTTCTAAAATATTTACAATAATATAAGAAAAATAGGTAATAGGTGTCCAGTACATTCCTGGTAAAAATCTTATACATCTCTAACAGCTAAGCTCCAAATCAACAATATGTATACGCATACAGACACACTTATAGCTTATTATTCTTCATGCAATGACGTCAGATCTGGCAACGCGGCTCTTTCTTACCTGGTCCTGAGCAATACGATGTCCCACACGGTGTGAAGCGTAGTAGAAGTGGCGTTAGCGGCGGAGTGTACCAAGGTAGGCATGTAACAAAACAAAAACACAATCAGTTTCGGTGAGTCAGTCAGTCGTACGACGCTCGTCGGTTCGTAAATTCGTAGCAGGCAACGGTAGTAGCAGTTCTTTTCGCCGTTTCGTGGAGGAGTAGCAAAAAACATCGTAAAAAGTCCACTATATTCAGAGCCATATACATCTACCATTAGTTAATGTGAAATTCTGCTGCTACAGCACCAATTGGATTCGAAATTCGTTACACAATATAGCGCCTAATCGAAGTAGGCGTTTGTTAATCGAGTGCCAATTGGAATAACAGAAATTCAAAGAAAAAGACAAGACCGAATACTGTGACAATATTCCAATTACATCGGTTGTTTTTGGTATATTGAAATAAAAGAAATAGCTGGCTAGGAAATTAGCTGTATTTATATTAGCCGAAGGTGTAAATATTCTTTTTTTTTAGAAGGTAAGATTATTGTTTTTCTTTTTAGAAATGATTTGAAAGATATTAATCATTGATAGGAAGAAATGTTAATGAAATACTCCAACTATTCAATTGTGTAATCTTGGATAATACAAATAAGAGGAAATCTTCTTGGTCTCATGGCATAATACCCTTGGTTCTAGTATAATATATGCCTAGTGTAGGTTTTTGAAATTCCCGTTAATTTCCAGGCTTTATTCAAATTCTGTGAGATATATTTTTCAGGCTAAAATGTCTTGGTTGCTAGGTGCGAGGCTACTTTGAAAAACTTGTAACCTAATACGGAAAGAGGTACTTTTTTTGTCAAATTCACTTTTATTTCTCAAATCTACACATTTTTCCCAGCGATAGTTGCATCTCTTCAATCTGTCCAAATAGTTGGTATTTTGTTCTGCAAAATAGACGCGATGGCCTTCTCGTTCGATGAAAATTGTTGTCCTTCTAGCGAAATTTTGAGCATGGGAAACGGATAAAGGGCGGTTGGAATCCAGATCTGATGAATGGGGTGGGTAATCGATCAATCTTTTTCCGCAATTTCTGCCTTTAGTTCGAGTGTCGAGTAATTATTCGTGGTATGCCTCTGCTATTGTTCTCCTTTTTTCGAGGTAGTCGATTAACATAATTTCATGACTATTGCAAAAAGCAATCGCCATTACATTCCCGATTGATGGAATAGTGTTTGCCTTTTTCAGAGCTGACTTACCACTGTTTGAACTGTGCCTTGGTTGTACAAGGGTCCTTGGTTTATATTTCATCTATAGTTATTAATGACGCCAAACCTCCAACTTATTTTGGAAATTGGAATTTAAAACACAAAATTTTGATCCTTGGTTATAATTTTGATTATAATAAATTACCGAATTTTCGGTTGAACTATATCGCCTTCATCAGGAGATGTCTAAGATCATCGGTGGAACAGCAGTACCATACCATTCTTGATTTTGGATGATCTTTAAAATCCTTCAGAGATATTTTCTTCTGGAAACTGAGGGATTAAGCTCAAAGTTGTGATGTAACAGTAACTTATGTACATTTTCTAGTGTCTTATTGGGTATTTAAACTCGCTAATATGCAAAACGTGTTAAAGTCCGTATAATTTGTAATTAGCTACCGTTCAATGTGTTGGCGTAACTGTCTTTTTGATGAGTGCTAAATCTATTATAAAAAATGATGGTGAAGATATACACAATTTCACTTGCTAATTATAGTTAGAAGCTATACTAATTATAAGTGTTACTGTGTGAAATTACCCAGAAGAGCAACGAAAGTTTCTCTTAAAAATTCGAAGTATTCTAAAAAAAGGACCGCAATTTTAGTATCTAATGGTTGCTGGGCATGAATAGTCAGGCAGTTCTCGAAAGATAATTAGCGCCTTTTTATTGTTGTACGTTTCTGACGATTTTAAACGCAAAATTTACTTTGGCTACTATTGGATATTTTTCAACTTTATTTAAAAAAGAATGTTCAAAATAAAGAGTTTACTAGACTAGAATAGCTCGAAATCCATTAAATTGAGAATTTTACAGTTAGAATCGTCCATTTCACCAAGTCACAACGCTACAGTTTCTTTATCTAATCGTAATTTTTTTAATTTTTTTCTATTTGGTAAAGCAAATATTGAACGAGCCCTGGATTCGTGTCAAATCTCCTATTCTTGATCATAACCTTTTTTTAGATGAATTTGGAAATACTATGAGCTAGCTTTTGCCTGAAACAGAAGGTTTTTGTTGCGGTGACCATATTATAGATCTATTTTCAGTAAATAATGCAGCAGTTACATATTTTTAGAAGGTTTTTGGAAGTTCTGGAAACTATTTAATTCGTCTCATAACCCACAAGACTAACTGAAACTACTTGTGCTTTATTACATTGTAGTGTAACGATCTCTGCTTCTCTAGTTGAAGATGCTAGAGTTATGAGTTCTGAACTCTCTGATCATAACTTGCTGTTAATGTACTGCAATTTACATGTTGATAAACCTAGGATAATATTTTTTTTTATAAGAGCAATTTGATAAAAAAGAAAAGAGAAAAATAGGTAGTTGTATTGAAAAGAAAGTTTTGATATTTTTTACATTTGAAAGTTTAATCATAATTTCGGACGCGATGTATAATGTTCAACACTTACAACAACATGCATTAGGAATGAAAAAACGGTATAGATTTGCTATATCTTAAATAATGGTAATGCATCTTTGTGGAAAGGTTTGAGTTGTTTAGGTGTACAAAAAATTGGGAATTAGACCTGATTTTTATTGCTCTCTGTTATAGCTAGAGATCATCATGTTTCATCCAGATAAAACTTAAAAAAAAAGAGAAGAACAGAATCACAAAACAAAATACTGTTATATATATATAAACAGCCGTTGTTAACAACCTAACTTTCATCCGTAAGACAATGTCCTTTCAAGATTTTGTTTATTGACCCAAATCCTAAGCATATAACTTTACAATTGTGTTTTACATATCTTGCGTACAGCAGACAAAACAAAGTGGAAACTTGTTTTGCTTGTTTCTTTGTAGCTGGTTCTACCGTATATACAGTACCGTTCAAATATTACGGACCACTAATCGTAGCTTACCTCACTCATTTACTTACATATGCATAAATATAAGTATTTTAATGCGCTTGTAAGTTTCATAATCCCAGCAAGAATTACACGTGACCTAATGTACAGGAAGTCGTGTCGACGTGATATTTTCAAAATTTTCCATCCTAGTTACCGCTCGGCGTTATCGCGTTATTAGTGCAGCTGTGTACGGAGTTATTATAACATTCAGAATAAATTAGTCTAACACGTGTGCCTTTGTTTAACGTTTTATGAAACCGATGTGGAAACAGCATGTAACGCATTGTTTGTGGCTTTATTGACAGAATTAGATCGTTTATTATTTTTTGTTTCCGGTTGGAAGTAGTGTTCTTTGTTGTGTGTTATATAACGTTATATTTTCAAGTAAAATGGATGCAAGAAATTCTGATCTTAATCTAAGCGAGTCGCGGCATTCCAGTTTGTTGATCTTTTTTTTTTATTTTGGAAGAAAAATTCTTTAACATGGATTGAAATCGAAGTTTATAAACCATTTTCGAGAAATCGGCGTTTGAATTCAAATATTCTGCAGTAGCCAAACTTATTCCGTGCAAGAAAAAAACTGTGTTAGAATAAATTCAAATGAGAGGTATGGAAGTTACGATAATCAATCAAATCATATAAAATAGAAAATTGTACTCATGTATTTAGCTGCCAAAATTCTATCGCTGAAGCAAGCACCCAACTGTAAGTTATTAAGCTTCTTATTGAATTATTTTACATTTATCGATGTATGCTATGAAATTTAAAGCATGTTTAGAACAGACAAGAGTAACAGAATAGGGAATGGGAACTCTATGCAACTATATATGAATGAAGGGACTACAGCCTGAGGATCTTAGAGGGTATCTCAGAATCTGTGACGATCCAAATATAAACTATTTGATGCACATCACAAAGGACGCAAAAAAATTTGATTCGCTTTACATGATCATTGAAAACCGCGTTGAGTGGGTATCCGGTGAGCTTTGAAACAAAAGAGATAGCCTGGGATGGTACACGGATGGTTCGAGAATAGAAGGTGTTGAAACGGGTGTAGGCATTAGTGGATCTAATATTAAACACAAAAGGCAGTCATATGCATGTGATTCAACCAATCTCTTAAGTAGAAATTTCTTTTAATATTTTCAATACATCACATTCCTTTTTGTTTTGAATAAAGTCACAAATATTAACTCAAGATCTTTTTTTATATTATCGAAAGGAAGACAAGATCATGAGACCAAAATACTCAAAAGTCCATAATATGTTTGCCTATTGTTTTATCCTTTAATTTCGTTTTAATATTTGCCTCTGAACTTACAATTGTTTGGTTGCCTGCACTGTAGAATATACATATGTATGTACATTGTGAGTTGTTATAATGAAAAAAGAAAATTATCTTCAAATTGAAGATTCAAGGTTAAAAAATATACGAATATACATAAACGTGTTTTATGTGCAAATATTTAAAAGTCGTAAAGAGATGCATCGTGTGGTTTTCGAGAAAATTTAAATAAATATAAATCAATAAGAAAATCCTCAACATAAAAGTAAATTCTGTTAAATTCATTCTTTGAATTGTTAAAAATGTTTGAAGTAAGCGAACAATAATATTTGATGAATTTTGTCACCCTGAAAACATAATTTGGTGTAGCTATATGCAAACGCCTTATTATTTAAAAATTTAGACTAACAAATTTGCATCATAATTAAAATTTTCAAACTAAAAGGTAAGAGTTGTTGTTTGTACACTGGAATTTTTTTCAAGAAGATCTTAATTCCGTTTTTTTTTAAATTCAAGTCACTGCATTTGAGCTAAAATTAATTCAGACTAGCTCTTCCTGATGTTGGCTTTTATGGGAATCATAAAACCGTATTATTAAACCGTTAAACAAACTGATTACCACACCAAGTTCAATTATAGAGATTTAACCATGTTATAATTTCCTTCCAATTTACCTTTTCTCCAATTTTGAAGTCCTTTGAGGAAAGTTCTTTACCTTGTTAAAAGTGATATACCAGAACAATCCATAATTTTCGAAGACTACATAAACACTAGGTTTTTTATATCTTTTCGCATGGTATATCCAGCCAATGGATCAACGAATCAACATGCGATTCAAAACATGAGACTGCATTGTAGTAAACCAAGGATGTCCAAGATATACCGTCTTTTTTGAAGAATTTTTATTTGCTGTCAGTGGTCAGCTCGGTATCGGCATGTATCATCGCGGCGATCATGAGAAAATTTGAGGCACAATGTGGATAAACTGCTCAAAATAGATGTGAAAATGATAATTATGTTTCGTCAGCTCCGTTCAAGATGCTCAGGATACTGCTACGTCAAGTCAATGGTGATGAGGAAATACGAAATTACCAAAGACGTTTTTCGAACCGATATAGCCAATTAAATTGGATAATAAGGAACTTCGCCCTAAAGAAGATGGCCTTATTCTAGCATCTTTCATGTATGCTTAGATTATTATGAAATCCGTCAGCAGGCTCCATAATTCTGTTCCATAATTGCTCTTCATTATTTAGTTTTACATACAGTTTATTTTTCATAAGCTCCCAACCAGCCATGGTACAGATCCCCCATGATCGAATCCACTTGTCTTTCCAAAAATTCCCTTGCATTTTCAAATAAACTGTTCAGTTCTTTTTTTTTTCATTAATCTCATAGCCAACTAAGTGTTTTTCAGCGCATCAAAAATACGATAACATTCTAATAATACTCGAAACTAAAATCCACTGAGTTTGGTTCAATTACATCTTCTTAACTTTTACATTTTCTAAAGAATTTTTAAGACCCTCTACTTTGAAAACCCAGGGCTTACGGCCCTGTAGGCTGTATAAGACCTTTTTTTATTATTTTATGGTCATCTGTCCTACGTCATCCGATCTTTTTTTTCGACTCAAAACCTAACTGGTCGTTATAGAGAGGTCTACCATACGTAATATTCGTATATTCCCATCGTCATTAGCTCTCAGACTTCTTCATTTGATTTATCTTGAATTGGTATACGGAGAGGCAATTATTTCAAGTTAACTGCGTCGGTTAAATGATCAATAAATACACGTATACAAAGACACAAGGCACACCTGTGTGACCTCCTCATGGATGACCGAGACCGGTTCATAAGAGAAACGTGATGAAAAAGACGGACATACCAGAAGTGGATTTATAAGATACCTATAAGCAGTATGACTCACATGGTGTCACGTGGAACGGAAGTGATACGTGTGAGCGAGTAGGGAATGGGTTTTAGGTTACTAGGAACATTGACAATAGAAGATAAAGTTCGAAGCAATTTTGAGATTACAACATATGTTACGTATCCTATAAATGGTGCTTGTGGTAGAAGATCTTGGAGAGATTCGAATGGATTTACACTTATTGTTATTTAATTAGCAATTTGCCCGTTATAGCGAAATTTTTGAAATTAACCACTCTTAATATTTGTTTTATGTTGCTATGATTGAAGCATTGGAACTCATTGGAACAATTATTGAGTATGATGATACTTTAACTTAAAACAAAACTACGTATTATCTTCTCTACTCTCGTTTCCTTATAGTTGCTACCAACCTATCTGTCATACGTTTCGGGAAAATAATAGTTTTTACAAAGTTAACACAAAAACCTAGAAAATTCTAAATTTTTGTGGTAAATGTGCGGATTTTCAGCCGACCAGTTGCTCCCATCAGGCCACAGAATACGAGCTAGGAAATTTGGAATTGGCGAATAAAGTTCGATAAAATCTTCCGCGATAAAATTAAGTTTACGAATTCCGTCGCCATCGTAAAGTCCATGCCGCAAATAAATTCTAAATGGTTTGTATTTATTGGATTTTAATATCTTCACTGAACTCTAAAGGAAATACTGCGACAAAGGAAGCAATAAAAAATTATAAGCTCGCATAAGAAGGTATAGCTATAAAGTATAGGGACATAGTAGAATGTGAAATTGGAGGTATAAAGAAATACGGGAGCAGGAAAAATATAGAAGAGATATGGTAAGGATTCAAAAAATTAACATCGAAAGTAGCCAAGGAAGCATGTTTTTATACATAAAAGCAAAAAACAAACTAGTTGGTGAAACGAGGGAATTAAGGAGACGGTAAAAAAAGCAAAAGTAAAAAGGTTATATTTCAAACAAAGCAGGGCGAAACTATGAATTGTAAAAGAAATGTAGAAAAAAAGAAACTACTAAACAAACCAAACAAGAGTCATGGGAAGATTTTGACAAAAAAACTGGAAAAAGACAGTAGATCAATCAGACAAATCAAAAATAAAGAGAAAGTAATACTGACAAATGAAAATGAGATCATGGGCCGCTGGTGAGAGCAACCCAGGAACGACGCACAATCAACAAATGTACATGATGTGGCGAAACAATGCGAGGAATAAGAAGAAGATTGAAGAAAGGAAAGACATGGACATGGACATGACCAAATTATCCCGGAAATGAGGAAAAAACATAAGGATTAAAGATATTAACAAAGTTATTTAATAAAACGTGGAATAGTGCAGAAATACCTGTAGATTGGAAGGTCGGCGTCATTGTACGGATATATAAAATAAATAGGGAAAAGAGCGTGGTAACTACAAAGGCATAACCTTGCTTAGTGTAGTAGCGAAATTGTTAAAATAACTAGAGGGGAGTAGAGTGAGTTTAGATCAGGCAGAAGTAAATAAGAATAGCAGAAGAAAGACCCGTGAAAAGAACAAAAAGGAGACCCAAGAAAACATGAGAACCCATTACTATGGCATAATCTTCCGCAATGGATTTCATAGGCGTGTGAGAATTCTAAACAACATTTGCTAATATACCCGCCGTTGGACTTATTTATTGCGGTTCCTCTTCCATTTTCATATTTACCTTCTGGGAAATGACCAGTATCAGCCGCACGGGTATATTTTTTCGTGGACGGAGTCGATGAAGATATCTGATAGCGTACAATCCTTGCACGGCTCTTGTATCAGGACACTTTTATGCGTTATTTTTATGGGTACCGATTAAGTCTTGATAACTCTTTCGTTGAGTGAATGATTAACAACTTTTCAATTTATTGGAGGAGATTGTCGTATTATTCAGGTATTATCTGTAGAATACAAGCTTTTGGTATAAAGTTTATCACAGTATCTCCATTTATTCGAATTTTATAAGCATTTATGTAGGTACCTGGGTATATCTTCGTCTTAAATTTATAAAATTTAGTTCCTCGAATAACATACCGCATAGATTGATAACAGTTACCAGGAGAATTATCACAAATATGTTGCAGATTCTAAAAATCGAATAAAAAGTAGATATTCTATTTGAAATATGAAATACGTGCCCTTAACGGACACCTACAACGTATAATTTGTATCCGTTCTCGAGATATCACGCTATTCAATTCCTCACTGAACACGTTGCCAAATTTAAAAAATACATAAATTCCTTCAAATTTCAAGAACATCATATAGTTAACTGGCTGCTTGAGGCAAGATTCACTGTACCACGTCCCACTTCTTGTCTCCGTGTCTCTACCGATTAACATCTACAGCTGTACAGTTCGCCTACAACTGAATCGTTCGACTTACGTATGCTCCTTTTCCATAATGATGATGTCTGTTGGAGGTCTGAGTATTGAGATTACTGGGCTGTTGCCTCGGTGACTGTCGTTGTTGTGAATTATCATTTCGATAGTAGACGTGTGTTTTCTTTTAAACCACATTAAAGGAACGATACTGAAGATATTCCTTAACGGTGATTTCACATCGTTTGTTCATTTTTAAGAATATAATAAATGTTTCAAGAATTGAATATTAGTCACGCTATTTTTTGAGCATGGAAGAATAGAAGCACACCTTTGTATGCGTAGTCGTTACTGACTAATATATGTAAATGTTAATAATAGTGATTCAGAACCCTTTCACGAAGCAGGAGAAAGTTGCCACAACCTTACAGCAATTCCAGTTATAATTGTAATACGGAGATGGACGAATGTGCGGGACTAAGTGTATACGAGGAATACATTTTAAATTCTTTCAAGAACGATGAAAGAATTTTTTTGGTTTTTCAAAATATTCGCCGTTAAGATTTATACACTTTTGCATGAGTTCGAACCAATTCTCGCAGTATTTTTTCCAGTTTGCAGGTGGTATCTTCAAAACATGGTTTCTAAAGGCTTCAATAGCTTCTTGAGGTAAAGGAAATTAGGTGAACACGGATAAACAATCAGTTGTTTTGACGTGTTATGTGGGGGCCACATCTTTACACAGAGGATGGAGTAGGGATAAAGTAAAATTGGAAAACATAGAGCCAAAAAACTAAAACAGAAGAGAATATTGAACGACAACGCCATCTTTGTGTTAGGACGAGAACTTTTCATCTTGCCCTCGTATGTTTAGGAAGTTCGTAAATTTTTCTTGTTAATGCAATGATGTAAGAACAAGCACCACAGCCACCAGAGTCTTTGATGATTTGGCCCTCTGCAGCTTCTTCCTCTTTCCAAAGGTGAAAATCAGGTTGAAGCGGGTGAAGATCTGACACGATACAGGAGACCGAAACTAAATCGCGGACGATACTGAACACATTAACAAACCAACCAACGTTATTATATCTCTCTTCAAACAGTAGAAAATGTACAATTCATTAAACAAGTCGCAATTTCCTGCATCTGGAACGGTCTCGAAATGACATAAAATTCGGAACCAAGACAGCGGAATATACCGGATATTTCAATTACTGTGTAATACCAACGATTCTGTAGATACTGCAAAAGCGAAGATTCTACTGAGAGTCGATGTTGGCAACATAATCCGAGAAGTCAAAGCAATAATGTCGCCGCAACGCATTTTTCCAGCTTGATATTTCACGATGAGAAAGTAATTACAATACGTGTCCGGTAGATTGACGAGTTTTACGTCAAATGCAAAGGCAAGGCGTTCGAAATTACGTACGGTTATGCAAGTCATGACCCGGCAGAGCATGTATAGACTTATTATAGGTAGAAAGTTAGTTCCTGGTCATCGTTAATAAGGAGTGACTTTGCTGGATATTTACGTGGTCATAACTAAGAAATTTTTTTATTGTAACATCGTTGTTATATCTATTTTCAAATTATGTTTATTGTACATCGTTTTTATCAATGTTTGATAATTTACAAAACAATTACAGCAGTATTAATTCTAATATCCGCTAGTTTGTATTGTTATCTATTAAAATGAACAAACTGGAATATCGAGCAGTTATAACATTATTAACAAAACAAAGAAAATCTCCAGTAATTATTCATGGAGAAAAGATGGTTGTACACGAAGATGATTGTCCTTATCATATCATAAATATCATTCGTCATCATTACAGCATTTTTGTTCTTCTCTTTTCTTATTCAAAATCATCCCTCGTAATTTTAATCAGTCTTTCTTAATCACGTATTTACCCAATAAATCCAATCCACGTATATAATAGTTATTTAACTTATTACCATTGTTGGTGCTAGTACCGTTATTATGACCTCAAAGATCTCCCCATCAAGGCGTTCATATTTTGACCTATTCACCTCGCGTAAGCATTTTACAGCTTCCTCGTAAACCTGTCGTCGATTTCTGTTTTGGAGACACTCTTGGAGCTGGCCCTATTAAAGGAAATGCGTGATTTAACTAGCGTAATACAGCTTGCGTATTCATTTTGCGTCTAGTTAATCGTTATTGATGGTGTTTATGAAGATAAGGCATCTCTGGAAAAAATGGTAAAGTAACGGTACACCTATAAAGCTCGCAATCAGTTGGTCGATTAAATCTTGATGTATAAAACCAAATAAAGACGACGAAAGATTATAGGTAGATGCCTTACTTGGTTAAAAGTTAATGAAATGTTCGTTAGAGATGGATCTTCTTAGCTAATGTTGCCAAAATTGGTTTCATTGGTTGTAATTATAAGAAGAAAGTAATATGTGTTCTTAGTTCTTTTTTATGTGATGATTTTATCTTTAAAAAGTAGCAACATGCTACAGAGAAAACAGGAAAATCGCTTATTATTGTTGAATATAATTCAAATGGAAGGTTTTGGTATTGCTTCTATATCAGCACTTTTCTCATAGTCACAAATACGGGAGTAGTTTGGAAAGTTTTCAACCTAACACGGAATGTCAAAATTGGCTCCTTGTTAGTATCTCCCCAGTAATGCTCCCATCTCTTTAATCCTGTCAAATACTAGTAAAAATGTATTAAGTTTTAACTTTCAACATATTAGAAAAAAAATTATAATTGTTCTTTTAACAGCGTATAAATTATTAGCACTACTTGTTTGCTAATTTAATCAAGTTCACGGGACCAATCATATAATTTAAAAAATTACAAAAACTGCAAAATGCATCCTCGTTATTAAATAAATAACGTTGCAGATTAGCCATAAAATATGTATCCAACACAGTAACTGGATGTCTAATTGATGTAGAACACTTCGAAAGACTACATGTTCATAATTCAATTCTCATGCGAAACACCAATCGTTGCCTACCAACTAAAAGAACATAAATCACATTTACGGCTGGTACTTGGCAAATGCAAGAGTAATCTTTCATTTATCTAGCACGATAGCTTGGTATTTCACCGAATAAAGCATTTAAATGAGAGAAAAAGAAGGAATACTAGTGCTGCAGTTAGACCTTGTGTGTGGCCCTAGAAATTATTTATTGTTATATTTCTCGAATCTCCAAGACAAAAGCTTTAATTTGTTGAACATGACATATTTCTCCGAACAATTTTAATTAGAAACAAAATTAAATGTTACCATAGTTTAAAAAAACAAGGAAAATAAAATTTTATAATCAAAATATCCACAAAATCTTTGAAAAACAATACCTAAAAACATATTATTTTAATTTCTATTCCTTTTTCAGATAGTAAAATGGAGTCTTGGCTAGTTGATGTGAAACGAGTTAGAATTCCCCGACCAAAATTCGGCTCTGGCAGCCGGTGTTGTTCGTACCCCACTGAACCCCCTAAAGACTATACTTCGTATGAGGAGATGCGGGCTGATAGCTTTAAGATTAGGTCGCCATTGTCAACGTCTGCTGGTTTGGCGAAAGCGACAGAAGATCTGAGGAGGGCGTTACAGGAGAAGTTATAAATTTTGAAGGACTTATGGGGATCGCTGATCCCCGAACTTACGAACCTGATAGAATACGTTTTTCTTTTTTATTATTATCTTAGTGCAGGAAGAAATGTTTAATTATGTATTAATTTTTTTATTTTTTAATATTTTAAATTTAGTATACGGAGTGTTACATAAGTATCGTTTCAAATCCTTCTTTTTTACTGAATGATTGTGAAATGTTAATACACCTAATAATAGAATGTGTTTCAAAGAATTTGCTGCAACGTAGTGATTGATCAATATATTCCCAATATCAATAGAATATTTTGGACCACGCTGTATATGTATTTTATGCGTTAACTGTGATATTTGATACTTACTTTAAAAATGCAGAAGCTAAACCATGTGTCTCTGTATTTCTGTTAAAATCTCATCTAATAATTTAAAGAGAGTTTATGTTACAAAACTTACTTTTTAACGGAACAAAAAAGATCCTTGAAATGTTTAGATTTTGATAGAAATATATGCAATGCTTTCGAAAATAGTTAGATGTAAGATTAGGTTAAAGATGCAAAAAATATTGACTTATATGTATATTCAAATACATGTTCATGCAATAATTAAATTGTATTATATGAAGAGTATAATTATTTGAACGTGTCAATGTGTCAATTTGTGGTATTATTTTCTTTCTAAATATATAAAAAACACGTTTAATACTTAGTTGGGATATGTTTATTTTTTAAAAGTTATTTTTCTTTTCCTGTTTTAATAAATAGCTTTAAAGGAGAATTTAGGTTTCCGGGTTGAAAAAGGTGAATCTGGCGACGTTTCCCTCTCAATTGCATGGGGTTTCTTCTGAGCTGCTGCATTTTGTATCGCTGCACTGAGAAAAATGGTTGTGGTTGCTCGGTTTTTATAAGTTTGAGTAGAGGGGCGGGGCGTACGTACGGGACGGGTTGTGATTTGGAGATTCAGATAGGAGAGATTTACACTGAAAATTTAACACGTAGCCATCGTATCTATGGAGAATGTTTGTGGATTTCGATAACTTTTCGGATTTTTTTAGAATAATAGGAGGGTTCACAGGACAGAAATATAGACGACAATCCTAAACACTCAATATCCGTTTACACATACGTTTTACAATGGGGGTTGAATCAGATGGACGACTCCTATTTCTAGATGTCCTTGTATCTCGCTACTCTAATGGCAAACTAGGGCACACAATAGAGCCGACTCACACGGAGCGCTATCCGAACGCCCTTTCTCATCATCATCCGGTACAAAAATAACTGGTCATAAATACATTACTTAAACGGGCCTCTTCCATTTCTCAACCCAACCCGCTCACATGTCTCAAGAATTGAGGCCTGTGACCGACTTCCTTACGAAGAACAATTTCACCAAACGAGATATCTGAAAAACGATAAACCATCATCATCAAGATCACCGCTTTTCTACCCTGCATTCAAGGTGCTACCGATAAAGTAAGCAAACTATTCCAGAGATATCAAAACAATTCTTAAATCCTCAATTTTTAAATTACCACAAAAATTCTCCCTTACACTTCCAGGGCTCTTGTTCTTGTGCTAGGATATACGTCGGGCAAACAAAGCGTTCGGTCAGCATACGTGTGACGGATTACGGGCGTTGCACTAGATTGCTGCGGATATTACGTCTGCATTATTTGAGCACAAAACACCAAACTTTTGTCTCGTGAGCCCTATTATTATTCTAGAAAAATCCAAGAAGCTATCGAAATCGACAAACATTCCAACAATCCAAAGTGGAAATCTTTCCTATCCGGGTCCTCCAATCGCCTCGCCCCCCTTCCAAACCTTATAAAAACCCTAGCTCGAGCGACCACAGTCATTATTCTCCCACTAACGATACAGCACGCAGCAGCCCAGTAGAAGCTTCATACAACTGTGTGCGAAACTTTTGGCAGACTCATGCACAGATTATAAACAAATCCATTCATCGGAAGATTGTCACAGTACCTCTATATATTACACAATCACCATGTCATCCATTTTTACCTTAATATCCAATATAAACAACAATATATATCCGAAAAATTAATTTCTCTTTATGTTTGGCTAAAAATTAGAAGATCCAAAACGAAATCTTCATTGGAGGATAAAGCCTTCGCAATAATATTCTAAAAAGTTCTAAATTCTGATAGATCTCCCTCCATCGTGGTGGAAGTTTCGGGGGTTGTGGTAGAAAAATCGGAAGTAGTTCACTTACGGAATCCGAGTAATCCGGTTGATGTAAGGCGGTCGCGCTTCCCGATCTCGACTCATCCGGACTGGAATGTCTTCGGCTCCGGGTTCCGGGCGGATTCTCGTCATCACCGCTGCAGTAATCCTGCAAATAAGGTTTTAAGGTCCGTGTAAGAGCGAAAAAGAGCGTTGCGAAATTGGGGGAAACGGACGAAATGTTAGCGGAAATGAGACAGAAAGGACAGAGGTGGCTCGTTTGGTATTCTTATATAATAACCTTAATTGGGATATTTAAAAAATAAAAATCTGGTACAATGAGAGTTGGTTGTTTTTCAATTTTTGTCTTCAGTTTGTCATTTAATAATGCGTAGTGTGACAATATTATTATTTCTTTTTCTTTTAAAAGATAGTCGATTAACACAACTCCATGACTATCCTAAAAAGCAGTCGCCATGATTTTCATTGAGGCAAGTGGTGGTACAGAGACCCTGCAGATAGTGTCCATCTCGACTTTAAGTTGCGCCCATTCAAATGCAAGAATTTAATGATGGTTCGATATTCGATTTGTTCTATTTTTAAAGAAGTACTAACATAAATTTCAAGGCTCGACACTTTCAGACTACCTTCAATTAAGCACAGGAACTGGCAACAGTGTTGCCTACATTAGGTTTATGATTTCCCTAGCTTCGTTTTTTTTACCCCAAATTACAGGCTTCCATGTTATGTTGATAAAGTATGTGTTGCACAATATGGTTCATTATTACTCCACCTGATCTCAAATGAGATTCAAATAGATGTACAAATGTTATCAATAAACAGCACATTATTAACATGAGAGAGAGAGAGGAAATGCATGAAAAATTTCAACTTCTCAGTGTTGACTGTTTTCAAAAAACAGAGTAGTTCATCGGTTTTCTCTGCATTTATAAAAGATACCTTTAAATATTCAATCTGCTAAAACTAATTATCTTACATGGTTGGAAACACAAAAAAAATGTTATACGAGACCTGCCTTTGAATTCTTTTAAACATGTACTCCGATATTGACGAAATTAAAGAATATTTAATGAAAAATCACATGAATTTTCAAAATGATTTATTAGTTTCGATTTCTATAAATCAGATTCCAAACAGTTCGTTACAATTTCAAAACGTAATTATTCAAGCACGTATTGTACGGGGCATACTGGTGAACTAAAAAAGCTGCCTGCGAGCACGTGCCAAAGACGGCTTTGATTAATTTGTATCGAGTTTTCGAACCGTACGGTTCATTTTTATGTCCATTTTGATGGTCGTGCTGTTATCTGCAGTCCATGCAATGTTTATGTGGTATGGCGTATTATTTTTTTTTTAGGGAGCCAGTTAAATGATTTCGTCGTTTGGCAAAAGTTGATGAAAGTAAAGAACTGAGTAAAATAAGCGATATGAGCTTTAATATATTGCTGCATATATAAAACGAGAGCTGGTGGAAAATGTTAAAAAAAGAACGTATTACTATAATGGACATAGGTATCTAAATTGCCACCAGCTCCCTAACCAAGAGTTTTATATGCTTGTAGAAGCACAAAACAAATCGATCGAAGACGCATCTAATCAGTAGCTTTAGGTCATTTCTTTCACTTTATATCCAATGAAACATCTGTCAAAATAAATAAGATCCGTAAAATTATTGATTACCAACCTGAAATGAGCGCCAAGTTTAAACGACACTACCAAGCTGATTTTATGTATAAATAAAAACTACATCTACTTTAAACACGTAAGCTATTACATTGTGTATAATTTCACGAATTTGCATCTATCTAACTATTTTTAAGTATGGAATAAATCGTTAGCGATACTAAGATTTACGTGTGTGTCTATAGGAGCCATCGGATACCCATAGAATTAGTGAGAAACAACATACACGAAGTTGTATATGTATCTGGTATAAAATATAGAGAGTGCATGTGGGAATTTGGTAGAAATATGTCGGTGCTCTGTGCTACAAAATAGATACGAAACAAATCTCAGATATCCATGAGGCTTTTGACAGTTTTTTGACAGTCACTACGAAAAAATGGAGCAACGAACTGAGATTTGTTCCTATGGAAAATACATTTCTTTCTACAAGCTTTCTAACGTTACCTAAAGATGTATAGTATAGAAAATAGGAAAGAAAAAGACAGACAATAATATTGTTATTGTTTGTAGATAAGCTGTTAGCCCAATATAAATGAGTTACCACCTGCGTATTTTGAAAATAACACAGAGGACTCTGTTATTTTGTCTAACAGTGTGTTACGTTTTACCTAAGTATACAGCGTGTCCACCTAGTGTGAGGTTAAAGATACTTCCCCCCTTGGTAATTTAGTAAAAAGTTTTCGCATAAAATCTAATCGAAAACAAATGCTGCTCAACATAAAATTATACAGTTTCCGCTGTTCAATGTACAAGTTTAGTTTTTTTAATGGTATACCTTATTCGGCTTGTTTAGCGAAGAGATAGACACACGGGGTGGAACGAAGCCAGTAAGTTGGCTAAAGACAGAAAAGTCCGCCCTGGTATGGAGGGAGTTTAAGATATCGGCCTTTAATTATCTTAATTATCTCAAAAACTAAGATAGATAGGTATAAGGTATAATGAAGAAAATTAACAAAGAAGAGGGGAATCCAAAAAGGTAATAATATACAAGGTTTCGCTTAGAAGAATAAACTTGTATCATTTGTAGCGGAAATTAAACATCCTGTATACTTGAGTATAATTTTGTGTTATGTAGCATTTATCACCAAATAATATTTATTTGAAAATATTTTGCCCAAATTACTTTCGCCCACGCTCTAGGCGGACAGCCTGTATAGTGTTATATTAAAGATATGGAAGATTGATTAGGAGAAAAATTTAAAAAATCACCTGATTTGGGTGATCTTCTTCGTTCAAATCAGTTATTAATTTCCCTGTAGGCAACATTGTATTAGTGGCGCTAGCCGGTCGTTGTCTACAAAACACAAGAAGCAAAAATAACTGTTACTTAATTTTTCTTCTTTTAAGTGTTTTAATTTTAATCCGTAGTTTATTTAAGTACCAATTTCTTTTAGATATTCTGTTTTTATATGATCATTTAAGGTTGATTTAAAAACAAATCGTTTTCAACTTGTTCTTACATTTAAAGAAATATTTTAAATTTAGATTTTAAAGATTATAGTTTAGTTCTTAATATTTTATTTGTTTTAGACTACAAGAAAAATTGGATGCATATATTTTTTTCACCTCCAAACAGAGAACTGTTATTAAATGCGCTTTCCGCAATATAACCCCTAAGATCTGCATACATCCAATTCTCCTCGCACCCCATTCAAATTAATCGTTTGAATCATTTATTTCTTTACTCTTTACGTTATTTATTTACATGATATTTCTTTTCGAAATTTTCTCACCTCTGTGAGCGATCCATCACCCCCATACCCACGCCACTGTCTTCGCTCGGCGAACGATAATCGTCCTCGTTATACGCGACCTGTCCGGTGTCGACCACCACCCCCGGTATGTAATCCTGAAAACCACCACCACATATCACCCTGATGTCGCCCACGTTTCACATAGGGAAAAAATTTTAAGGCATTTGCGGCGCATTTTTCGATAGCTTTACGGTCGTTTAGTTGGGTATAATGGACAAATTTTATATCAAACAAGAGTGCTTTATGAAAATTGTCTGGAATATCTCACAAAGTATGTTAAAAATGCGTAAAAATTGGATGAAAAAACTTAAAAAAGGTGTTTGTACGCCTTTGTCGGTAGCTTGTTGTAATTGTTGATATATGTATTATATAAATTCCATGTTGGGATTAATGGTCATAAAAACGAATAATTTCCGATCGCTTTGACTTATTTTAACATATTTAAAATATTTTATATTAAATCATAAGTTTAGATCATAGTGAATATTGGATTGTTTAGGAATTTTGAAAAAGATACTATTTTTAGTGAAAAAGACCATATATTCAGTAAATTTTCAATGATCAATAAGTATTATTTCATTTAGATAACAAGTGGGTAATCTTCTCATTAAAATATAATATATCCATATTGCAAAATTTAATCCGCCCCAATAATAACAAAATGGATTTTAATTTTCTCCGCAGGGATATAAATCTTCAATATGAACTCCATACGCATATACGGCCATTTGCGTTGACCATCAGTAATATTACATCGTTGTGTTTATGAGGATGGAAAATAATTTATTTCATTTACGATGGAGGTAATGTGTTGGATATTTGCGATATTTGCTTCCGGTTTTATTGAAATCGGATTTAATAACCTATAAATGTTATAACCTGGTTATTTCCGGACGTAGAAATCCAATTTGCCGCCGTTTTGATCTCGATTTTAATGATTTTTTGCGGTGTAAGAATGAATTACTGCTTTTGGTTTAAAAAAAAAAACAAATAATATGATTTTTGTAGTTAATTTGATTTTATATTTTCTACTTAGTTACCTCTAGAACACAATACTGAGTGTGTTCGCGCATTAGAAAATAGTACAGTGCCTATTTAGAATGGCGTACAACGATGTAAGATGTTTTTAAGGAAATTTTATTGTCGAAAAAGTTCATAACAACGAGCTCTTAGTTTACAAAGTGAAATATCAGAACCATAATTTAGATATTACAGTGTTTACATATTTTCAAAAAAAATCTGTTTTTGAACGAATCAGAATTATATGTAGAAATTGCTAGCAACTTCCGAGATCTTACGTTAATGTTATTTACGCCACTTCTTTCTTATACGGATAAGATTTCTTGGTGTAAATATTTCAATATAATAATAGCTGATCGACACCTATACGTCGTATAATATTGTACAGTTGCGAACATCACGACAACCATAAATTAGTTATTAAGATGCAAACGTTTCTTTACAAAAGGAAGATGTATTTTGCTGAAATTGGTAGCCTTCGTCTGTAAGGGTTCTTAACTACAGGAGCGAACTCTATCGGGACGTCTTCCAAGAAGAGGATCAATTTATCCCTGCCTGCAAACGCACGCGTTCTGCATAAAAAAGTATTACTTTTTTGGTTTTCGCAGAATTTCCCTATTTTTTACAGTCCTACTGGGACAATCCCAAGCATCTCTTCTTTGAGGCGTGAAAGAAAATTATAGAATTAAACATAATCCGTATAGAAGTGGTGCTCACAGTCAGTAAAAAAAAAAAAAGCTCAAATCAGCAGCATACACCGAATATAGTAGGGGCGAAAGAACAGCCTCCTGGGGAGTCCCTTGACAGACGTAAAACTCACCAGATCATTGCAACCGTCTACCTGCATTCTGAAAAGAAACTTTATATCAGTTCTATTCGGGATACACCCGCATATCAATGGACAGGAGAACGGTTACCATTATCTCATGTCTAACTGAGTCGAAGATTTAGAAAATTCGAATAAAATCAGAGCTGCGAGTTTACAATTATCTCTAGCCTTCAGAATGTCGTCGGTTATTAGAGAAATTGCTGATTGATGGGGTGGAAGTATATTATGTAGATTAATCGGTCGGTATTCATCCTGAAACATTGATGATATAATTACTACTACTGGTAACTTCCCTCAAGAAGAGAATAAAAGTATTCATCTGAAATTTGACAGTGTGAATAAGATGTTTCAGAAAAAAAAAAAAAAGAATATATTATGGCGAATAGGCAAGGTAATGAATTGGAAGGAGAAATCGGTGACAACCAACACGAATCCAAAGGGGGTAGAAGGACGCAAGACTTAATCCTTACCTTACAGTAGCTAGTAGCTAGAAGTTTGGAATGAGAAAATATGAGAAGCTCTGTAGATAGTAGTAGATAGGATCTTACAAGGACCAAAGTGGGCATTTACAGGCTAAAACTGGTGATTATA
Source organism: Marronus borbonicus (assembly GCA_902655005.2). NCBI lineage: Eukaryota > Metazoa > Arthropoda > Insecta > Coleoptera > Scarabaeidae > Marronus > Marronus borbonicus. The sequence goes on along the minus strand of LR737380.1, from coordinate 23,294,757 downwards.
AGGAAGCTGATGAATGCGTATGATGTGGTTATAATAAGGGAATCAGAGAAGCAACTACGGATGGATGATAATAAGATTCTATACTATCTTATAAGGTGCGAACAGATTAGTAAAATTTGGACTTAATATTATTTTCAATTTTTAATGGTTCTCTTCTAAAATCAAATTAAAAACTTACATGATATTCATTTTTTCATGGAAATGAGGAATTAAGCATCATTAAGAAAAAAACATCATCAATAATACAACAGAAATTTCTAAACAATTCAAAATATGATATTTTGAAGCACAGAATGTGGTAGAAATAACTTGAAGATCCGATCTTTTTTTAGAATCACCAAAAGAACTATATAAGGTAACTAATTTGTTAAAAAGAAAATTTCATGGTTTCATGGTTCATATTTGTTAAAGATTGTGTAGTTGGTTGAATTGAAAATCTGAAAGAAAATAATACAATATATCCTGGCAAGTTTGCTAAAACAAACGGTTTAATTTCCTGTCGTTCACAATTCGTTACATAATTGAAATGAGTTTCATATTTTTTTGTCCTAGCGTTGCCTTAAATCCCCCGACAACATTTTTCCTTATTATCGTAAAATAACAGCGATATTTTGCAGCAAGCACCAAACATATATCTAACAATATTTCAACACGATGTTAAAACAGGTCAGCTTTATATAAATCGTACCGTTTTATGGTTTCTTTTATTTTTTATACACATAAAACAAGAACTAAGCTTCTACGGTATATAAAATTGCTAGAAAGAGATGGATTAATACTCACGTCGTATCCGGACATAAATAGGGAATGGTTGGTTTCTGGAATTGGCCCACCTTTTCTCTGAAAAAAGGAGGAGAATATGTGGTAATATAATGTAATAACTAGAAATTGTACCACAAACTCATTTTTTTCAAATTTTGGAATTGCCTTGTTAGTGTGGTCTTATTGCTATCTTAATGAACACTCGAAACCATTACAATTCAATTGCTTACCCTTGAGTGTCGATAATCGTGTTCTCTTGGATCTCGTCTTCGTGGAAGATCGACTTCGCTCCTATAGACTAGTTCATCGAAACGCATTCGATCTTCTATAGCAACTATTTCTCTTATTTCAGTCATTAGAGTATACTAAAAGTACATAAGAAGTAAAGAACATACATTTTTAAATGCGCAAACTCACCTTTTCAGCAGTATTAAGTAATTCAGTCAGTACTTGTACAAAGGCATCTATGGTCATACGTCTAGCTGAATATTCATCAATATAATAACACAGTGTTGTAAATTCTGGTTTAGTTAACAAGCACCTGGCCTTCTCTTCGACCATCTGCAGGGCGGCCGCCCATTTTCGGGTCGTCTGTGCCGCTCTACTTCTAAAACGGAAAGAACAGAAAAAAAGATTAAGTTTCATCGTTTGCTGAAAATAACGTAAAGTCTATTTGGATTTACCCCGGACTACAGAGATCCCAGTCCCTATCGTAGGAGGTGCAGGAATGGGGTACTTTACCGACGTCTCTCACCAATAGAGACATTCTCTTATGGTATTTTAGTTGGGATACAGCCTCGTCGTGGGTTACATCCAGGAATGATTGCCCATTCACCTCAAGGATTTGGTCTCCTACCTACAAGTAAGGTGAGAGATTTAAGTTGCGTTTAAGATATCAAAACACAGCATCTAATCATCCGAAAACACTTCTTGTTTCATTACTTGGACCAACATTTCGATAATACATACAGTAGAAGAGATGATTTCGAAGCAAGTTTCAGATAAAATGTATATGTACACTGCCGTTCAGTGAAGTTCGGTCATACAATAAAAATCTATTATATCACACTGTATACGATTATTAATACATAAAATTAGAAAAATATTAAGCATACACTCTTTTCTAAGGGATTAAAGCCATAAATTATTATGTAAAGTAGAAATATTGCGACAACCACAATAAAGTCCCTTTTATTTTCATTCCAAGAATTTCTCGGAAGTACCGATCTTTTGAAACGGATCGTTTGGGGATTATTAACGAACAATACATTTAGGAAATATACCGCAGTATCATTCTTGTTTATTTATCACAGGCGTAAAGATATAAATTTGCTTCATTTTACTGTTAAACGTGTGTTGGTGTGCATCTGTCGTTTTTGCGCGAAAGTTTTAAGAAAATTTACTTCAAAATGGCACGTGGCAAGCCTACCAGTGTAGAAAAACGTTCAGGCATTATTACGCTGTTTGAAGAGGGATATTCGGGGCGACAAATTGCTGAAAAAATAAATATGAGAAGTTCAACAATAAATGACATCATAAAGCGATATCGGACAACTGGAACTATAGAAAATCGCGTTCGTCCTGGAGCATCTAGGAAAACAACAAAAGCTGAAGATTTGAGAATTGTATTATTAAGCAAACGCAATAGAAAATTAAGAGCGCCACAAATAGCAGCCGAAGTCAATCGTGGCCGTGAAGAACAAGTTTCGGCGAGTACGGTAAAACGTCGACTTCAACAAGCGGACCTTCATGGACGCATTGCCATTCGAAAACCCTTATTACGTCGGGGCAACAGAGCAAAACGGCTACAGTAGGCCCATTCTCATCTAGATTGGTCGTTAGATGATTGGAAACACGAGCTTCGGAGTGACGGGTCAAAGTTTGAGGTTTTTGGGCAAAATCGACGAGTTTATGTCCGAAGACCTAAAACCGAAAAGTGATCCAGAACTGCATTGTGCCTACAATGAAGCAAGGGCGTAGTTCTGTGTTAGTGTGGGGATGTTTCTCCTTTGCTGGGACGGAAGATTTATGCAGAGTGCAGGGTGTAATGAGGAAGGAAAATTATTTTGCAATACTCCAGAATCATGCAGTGCCATCAGGATTGCGTATAATAGGTCGTAACTTTACATTCATGCATGACAACGACCCAAAACACACTGCGTTAGTGTGTAAGAACTATCTAAAGGGGCAAGAAGAACAGCACACCCTGAAAGTAATGACATGGCCCCCACAAAGCCCAGATTTGAACCCTATAGAGTTGTTGTGGGATGAATTGGACAGGAGGATCCGAAAAATATGCCCAACTTCACAAGAACATTTACGGAATATTCTGCATCATGAATGGATTAATATTCCACAATCCATTTTAACAAAACTTATCGAAAGAATGCCTAGAATAGTTCGAGCGGTGATTAACAGCAAAGGAGGTTTTTTCGATCAAAAAAAAAAATAACGTTCAGTATGTTATATTAGGCCAGAATAACTTTTTATTTATTTATTTTTGTCTTTTTTACCTGTACATACAATAAAATTGCATTTTGTTTTTAGTTTCGTTTGAACGACAGTGTATATTCGTGAATTGTTAATCGTTGGCGAGTCCACATAAAAAGAAGTATCTCCTGCCGTGTTTTCACTAATGTATCGAGTAGATTACGGTGCATTAGAGATCAGTCTGCTGATTTAATATCGTAAACTCTAATGCAAAATAATTCATAATGTAGTTATATTATTGTTAGTTTTTTAAATTAATTTCAATACTGCAAGTACAGGCCTGCTACACAATTAACCAATCGCTATTACCTATTATTAATCCCAAACATATTTATCTTAAAACCTTTTCTCTACCTCTTACTGTTAGCTAGTTATGCGGCAAAATGGAAAATTTCCAATTTTCAAGAATTTATTTCATCCGCTTAGAGCGTTTTGCCGCAGAAAAAATGCGTAGTACATACCTATATGTGACCTACATGCTCACAAAGCTTCATAATTTTTTTAATTTCCAGAGTCTGGATCGTCTCTTGTAAAATTTTGTTTGAAATAAAAAATTCCCTAGGTACCATTGAGACAATTATGTTGGAAACTGTAGCTTTTAAAGTTATTCCTAAGGTGCCCGAAATCAAATCACTTAAACAGGAGAATAAAAACTTTAACAAATTCAATCAAGAATCTATTTTCTTCGATATTGGCACTTCATTTTTATTGTACTCCTTGTAGCTATTGGTAAAGAAGTGTTTCCTATTGTTATTGTTATTAATTGTTCTCAAATTTGATTAAAATTTATTACCAGTCAGTCGAGATACGCAATAGCGTTATGTGAATTGATTAATTGATGTATTTATAGAATCAATGATTGATTGGCAAATGTGCGATGTAGTTCTTTGACGTGTTAATTTGGACACATGGTACCAATTACCCATGAAAAAAAGGATCTTTAAATAGATTATTGGCTTTTACGTTAGGTTACAGATAGATAGTTGTTTAGATTTAAACAATGATAGCAACCTTCTTCACGTTAATTTAGGTTACGCAATCCATCTACGATGCCTTTCGAAACTAGTCGCAAATATTCCAAATACAATCAGCTAAAAGGTAGATACTTTTATTGAATCATAAACATCCGTCTACCAATTTGTCGGTTATATTCGATTCATACTATACGAAAGCTTGATTTAAATATTTACCATGAGTCCTGCCCTGTCCGCCACGGAGTCCTTATCCACCCCAGTTACGAAGATTCCCAGGTTATACTCGACGCCACCACGTATCATTAATCCTAGGCTTTGACCCGGCTCGATGCATAAGTCCACCTGGAATCAAACAGGGAAAGCTGGAGTTAGATGTAGTGTTTCCTTTCGCTTTAATTTTTATTAATTTGCTACTATTCTGTAGGGAGATTTGGTGTAACCTTTAGAAACAGCAGCCGGCAAAGAATTATAGACTTTTGTATCTTAAACAATATGATAGTTGGAAACATAAGTTCATTCGAGAAGTATCTAGTAGAAATAATGGGTATGAAGTAGATAGTGATCATTACCTGCTAATAATGAAAGGGGATAGTATATAAACACGAACAAGAACTAGATCCCCGTGGAACATCTCCCAAGACACAGTTAAGAGAATTGCAGCTGAAGTGGGCGGAATAGCCAGAAATACAAACCCAAAGAAACAAACACCTTGGTGGATCAATAAAAGCAGGAACAATAAATAGAAAAAGTAGTTATGGAGAAGGTATCTCAGTGAAAAAAAAAGATCAGAAACTTTATAGAGAACATCAGGAACAGAAAGAAAAAGTGAAAAAGCTTATTAAAGAAGCTAAAACCAAATCGTGGGAGGATTTTAACTGAGGAATTGAGGAAAATGCACCAAATTATTGTACCGCACATTAAGACGACTGAAACAAGGCAACAAAAGCCTAATCAGAAACTCAAAACGTGAGGAAGAAGAAATAATTTGGAAAGAAGAGAGTATGTATATTAGAAACACTGAAATAGTATTTCACGAAATTACTCGGCATGGAAGAGAAAAGTAAAGAACAGGCAGAATAGGATTCAAGACTATAAGAAACTAAGGAAGTTGAACTTTGGAGGAAGAAAAAGATTGAAGCATTAATAGAAATAAGCGGGATAGTAGGAAAGATAAAAATCAGCAAAGCACTAGGTATAGATGAAATAAGCCTGAGTTGATAAGATACACGGGTCAGAAACAAACTGAGTTGTTGCAGAGCCTGCTGCTACTACAATCTGCAGTAATTATAGAAGAATATATTTTAGGAAAACAGCTTAGATCACTAGCACAAGCTGATTTTAAAACTGGAAGCGGCACAAGTGACTGGATTTTTGTGATAAGGCAAATAAAATAAGCTGATTACAGATAAGAAATTATACTGTTGTGCAATCGATCTGAAAAAAGCTTTCAACAGTCTGCGAAGAGAAGAAATCTAGAGGGTTCTGCCGGAAAAAGGAGCGGGCGAAAGGAGTCTAGAGACTTTAATAACATTATTAGCAGTAATAATAATTGTTTATTCTTTAATGCAATTTTTGTATATAACAGTAAGTATCTGTTTTAGCGACAGCGGTAAATGGTTACAAATTTTAATACGTTGCCAGACGGCCTCTACTTTAGTCAAATGCGTTTGGGGAGGCAATAGGCGACAGTTACTTTTCCGATCGTACTCCATTTCATGGCGATCGCTCATTGTAGTGGTTCCTAACAAAAATTGCTGCTTCGAGTATATATAAGGATGGTAAGGTAAGTATATTAATACGGTTTACAAGTATCCCCTATAGTTTCTGGAATACCGCCTGAACACAGGCCTTCTGGAGTATAAGAATCCTGTTGATGTTGATAGCACCACTCCAGAAGATCACTCCATAACGAAGCAGGGACTGGACATATACTCAACGCTGTTTGGACACTTACACACCGTAAAATAATCCTTATCGTGAAGCAAAATCCACAAGTTCATCGATGTGTGATCTAGCAATTCACCGCAAACCGAGGAAACACATATCTTTACAGTCTCTATCGTCTATTCTCATTGCTCAAAAAGCATCTCTCTTAACCTATCCAGAAGTTCCCAACCATAAAGTAAATAATTTACAAACAGCTAACAAGCGTATTACAAAAATCAAAAACCATACGAACTTGTAATCCTAAACAAGTAAAAACGTACAATAAACACGATACAAACCCTAGATTACGTCGAAGCTATCCTGCAAGCAATAAAATAGAATCAAGCATTGGATTCGTACTGTTCCCGAGACTTCTTGTCTCTAATTAAAGGATAGCGAACTTGAAGTGTACCACTCGGGACTAGTAGTAGGGACTTCAAAAGATGTGATTTTATTATTCCGCCGTTTATCAACGCCAGTACAATGAGTCTATCTGCCAAGCGGAAAACTACGAACCATAATGTAGGTCGGATATGGCGGTTGAAGAAAGAGAAACGAAATAAGCCGAGTAAAATGTGTAGCACGACAAAGATGCGATAATATACGGAAAGATCGGAGCAGGGAGTTCGTTATAAATTATGAATTTCCCTGACCCATTTGGGGGTTAAAAGGAAGACATTACAGTTGAAACCGAAAATGTACTGTATATTTCATTGGGGAACATTAGAGATTGAGGTTCAGATGAGTTAATTTAACCGTTTCGATGATGATCTACAGATAGTTCCTTTCGATAAGATAAAAAATTATTCTAACTACAGCTTTGTTATATTTTATATAATATAAAAAAAATAAAAAAAAGATATATCAATAATAATAATAGGACTTTATTGAAAAGAAGTAGTAGGTAGTAGCATGTTCGCTGTTCTGACACATAACCCTTACTTAGCAAAGAAATCAATCTCAAAAGAATGTCAGATATAATATGAAGATTTGGGCACAAAAAAGCTAACCCATAACACACTTTCGAATGAACATTTCCAGAGGTCCGCTGAGCCAGTTTAAATAAAATAAGTTGGAGTTTGGGATAGATAAAACTTGGATACACCAGTATATTCCTAAAACCAAGATACAGTCGAAGCAGTGGTTAGCAAAGGGTGAATCTGCTCTGAGAAAGGCAAATGCTGTTCCATCGGCCGAGAATTTATGGAGTAATCATCGGATCAATCAACTATCTTGAAAAAAGAAAAACAATAATGGGGCTATACTATCCATTATTACTTGATAAGCTGAAGAGAAACAAAGTTTTGTTGCACCAATGCAACGCACTGTTTCACACTTCAATAGCCGCCTTGGCAAAAATTCATAAAGTGGGGTTCAAAGAAAGAATATCCACCCTATTCGCCAGGTCTGATTTCCAGCGACCCTTTTCTGTTTCCTAATCTCAAAGTTTTGCCCAGAGAACAGAGATTTTCATCCAATGAGGAGGCAATTACATTCGTAAACGCTTATTTTGCAGAACAAGATCCCAACTACTATTTGGACGAATTGAAGAGACGGAAATAACACTGAGAAAAGTGCTTCTGGAGTGCCTCAAGGCCTAAATTTCAGTCATTCTTGATCTTTTTGGCCCATATAGCTTTGCGGATTCGAACTGTTGATAATAGGAGAAAACAAACACTGTTTCCGTAGAATAATCAATGGTATCAAAACCCAACCTGCTCAAACTATGTTGTAATATGAAGTTACTGATGAACCATGCGCGCCAACAATGTAATGTCAAGTAGTTGTTCGTTATGTATGTACGTCATGTCTATTGTACGAATTTACTTCTAGTGTTAAATAAATAGAGAGTATATAAAACAATAACCTCTGTGCTATATTTATAGGTCTTTATTGATTAGAATAAAAGGCCATTGGGTAACATGAACCATGAAAGATAACGAAAGAGTATTATCTATTATCTGTGCACGAGATACGTTTATAATCTATCAGACAAATACTTTTCAAGCTAAAATAAACACATCCGCATCAATTCCACCCAACAGCGCACGCTGTAACAGACAAGTAAACGCGCCACTTTATCAAGCTTTTGTATAATTTTCCAGCTAATTTGCTAACCCTCTAAGCAAGTGAACGGCGTTGAACGTTACACTGAACACTAGAACATCGTAGTTTTCCACGCCCATCAGTTAATGGCAACAGAATTCGCGGCTAGTAGGTAACTAGTTAGTACATCGATACCTCTGTCTAACTACGTTTCAATTCCGGTAACAATCGGGGAAAACCTGACGACCCGAAGTTGTGGCTGTACACGTGGAACTTTTGACGTGAACATTTCCCGAAATAATATGGAAATTTTAATGTTTTACAGGGAAGGATGCTCGTTACTTATGCAAATGTGGGATTTTTTTAACACCTCACAAGTGATTCTTACGTCGAGTGGTTTTAGTGGCGTGTGGAGAAGAAAAAAAAAGTTGATTTTAAAAGTGCTTTTTTTTTCAGTTCTGGCTTAAGGCTCTGTGATATTAGAAATAACCAAAGATTGTGCTGCCTGTAGTGTATTGGTAATATTGGCCGATAATGTAGGATGCTGACAGTAATAATAAAAGTTACTAAGAATAATACTAAAGCAAGTACAGTGGTTGCCATGATGAACCACATGTTTGTTTTTTTATTTTAAATGTTAATTTTGTTAGTTAATAAATAGAGCTTCAAGTATTATTTAATGGAAAAATTGGTTTTATTGATTTCCTATCTTTATTCCATGCTTGGGAACTCTTAACTTTATTGCAATATTCAGATTTATCACTATCACGTAGTACTTTACCTTTCTAACACTTCTATCCTTGCTGGACCCTCTGCTGTAACCATAACGTTGCGGAGGTACTTGGCCTATCCTAGTATATTCTAGAGGGGGTGAGACTGGCCTACCCTGTCGGTCCATCCAGGAACAAGTTTGCCTGGTGTGCCAACTTCCGCTGTATCCTAACCCCGGATGCACGGTTGGCGATTTTACTGTCATGCTGAGCTTGCGACATGACTTCAGCATCTGGAAAGAGATGAAAAAACTTTGTACATAAAAAGGAAAATATTGTTTGTCTTTTTCGTTACAAATGCTATAAGGATATATGAGTTTAGATACAATGTGGCTTTGGGTTATAAAAAGAGGCAAATTTCAATAAAATTCTTTCTTTCGTTCACAGATTTTGCAATCCTTGCAACCGTTGAACATATCGAAAGTGATAATTATTTATCGACATGTCGCACTCTACGGCAAATGACATCTTTGTGGTGTGCAAACCGTTAAAAATCTCGTAATTCTGCAGAATATAAACATTTTAGATTTATAAGAAATATTTCGTTTCCCTCAAAAAATAATGCTAAAATGGCTTCCTTATGGTAATGATAGAATTACTCAAGGCAAAAGCATTGTGAGAAGAGAAAAAACACATTAGCCATTAGGCGTCATGAGCGTTGCTCCGAGCGTGTTCTTCTCCACCTCGCACCGATATTTACCTCATTCTTACCGCCCTGTGGTGTCAAGAAATACAGGCCACCCACTGTTCTCCATATCATTTCTCGCGCAATTCTTGGAATACTTAACACGAGATGGCGTGCGCAGAAGCGCTTTAGGAATCTGTACATGTAAATGATTCCCACACGCTTACCATGACGTATTAAAAACGCATCAAAACATGTCTAGAAACATGATGGTATTGCTTTTGACGTGAATGGTTCCAGTAATACCATGAGGAAGCTTTTTTTTGAATTATTTTTTGGTTATTGTTTTTAAACATTTTCTTGTGTTTTTGTTATGTACAAAGAAATCGCCATTTAGGAATTCAGCATTTTCACTTAGGAATCGGTCACACATAAATAAAGGGTAGCCTTTATTTACCATAGTAAACATACGTAAAAAAAAACTAAAAAAAGAAATCTATGTGTAATCATAGATTTCTTTTTTTTGTTACAAACTGCGACATTCTCAGTGACTGATTGCCAAATAACTATGAACAGTAGTAATACATATGTTTTTATGTGCAAATTGTGAAAACGTTCATTTCTTTTGTTCAATTATAGCATATCACCAATAAATATAATAGATAATTTATAATAATAATTTGGAGGTAAACAGGATATTATTTTATTAGAAATAAGCGTATTTGATGTATCTTATAAACAGAACACATCAGAAAAATGTCTAGAAACAATAACCAAAAAATATGATGCTAAGATAGCTTAGCTTCCTCATGGTATTGATGGAATAATTCACGGCAAACGCAATAAAAGGAGAGAGAAAAAAATACACTAACACACGGACATGTTTCTGCCTACCCGGCGTCATCAGCGTGGTTTCGAGAGTATTTTTCATATCTCCATTTAACTGGAAATAACTATTTCCAGAAAAGCAGTTTTTGGCTAGCCTTCGTGCAATTTAAACTAGCACGCAGCGCTTTAGCAGTTGTAGAATTTGTAAAGTGCATGACAATTAATTTTTTTGTTTCTGATGTGAAAAATTTTGCAAGCTACAGGGCCATACAATTTCGCTTCTGTTTCTATTTTGGATGGCATTTAGCTGGTTACAGGGGTATTTGGTAACAGGAGAATTTCCTTTTTGCTTTAGTAATCTGAGTTTTGTATTCTTCTTTAGCTAAATTATATTTATCCTTCAACTGTACTTCATCTGTTTGTTTTACTAACCAGAACATATTGCTTAAATTGTTTTTACACTCATGAGCGTTTTCCATTTTATAAACTTACGCACATGATCTTGTATTTTGGAAAAGTGAAGATAACACAAAGGAACTAAATAATTACATGCTCAGATATCTCACGCTGAAAAAATTTCTGAAAAAATAATAGACTTTTAATACAGACACTATTACACTATTTACTTTCTATTACGAAAAGACAATAAAGAACGTAATTTCTAGCGTCTTATTGACAAGTACTAAAATACTCCACGGAATCACTTAGCAAAGATTGAAAAATTTGTCTATAACGAAATGTTAAGATATGAATTAATCCAAGAGCGCGGCGGCCCTCTAGATCCTATTATCTCCAAGTTCATGGTTTACATGATCGAATGCCTTTGATAGATCCATAAGTATACCCACAGAGACTTCCCTTCTTTCCACACCAGATCTCTGCAATCTCTTCTAGAAATTCAGTCTTTCTATAAAGTCTTGAATTCTGTTTGTACTTGATTTTTTTCAAATATTTTTCAGATGTTTGAAATTAATAATCTGCAAAATTCGTTTCGTGTCCGTTTTTGAGTGGAAATTTCAGTTTGTCTAGAAATGCTCACATTGCAAATGATTTATGGATAATACCTCTCAAAGGAACTGCGAGAGCTTCTCTTCAACATTTCAGAGCACCTGTAGATACATAATCTCCAACATCTGTTATGTCACTCAAACCACTTCCATGTTAATGAAATATTTGGCAAAAAGATTACAAATTGTGTAATAATCAGCAGCTCATTGTCAGTGTCGCGTTTGTTTCTTGTTGTTATCCTTCTGTTTAATTGCATTCTCGGTAGGAATAGTATATTGTCTGTCTTCTGTCCTTTCTAATAATGATTTTAACACGTTTTAATAATGAAAACGTTAAATAGTTTAAACGATTATTGGTCTGGTTAAATTTTTAATGGTATTTATTTCCTTCGTTCAAAACTTTAACAGCACCCGCAGAAAATCACGTGGAATATTTTCTGCACTCGTATGCAATTAAAGTTACATGATTTGGAAAGATTTGATACAAACAATCATAAAAACTCGAAACATTCTGATGTAATGGTTTTGCCATTACATTGAATGCAATAAATAGACTGAGATGGTGACCATCGTTAGGAATAAAGGGCAAACCACATCTTACCACTTTAGCGTCTGTGAAATTACACAAGACAAGATCTAATGTTCGTTGATCGTTGCCATTCGCCATTCTACAATTATATCCATCGTAACATCCTTAAAGCTTCTAACTAATGAGTTTCGTGAAATAAAACGAGGTCAGTGATACAGCACATAAAATGTTGTAAAAAATATAAACTTTAATGTTTCGTTTATAATACTTTGTTCCTTAACGAGTTACAGTGTTTTCGCCCTTGTAATTGAGTTAGTAAAATCAACGTAGAGAGGTATATACGCTTGTTCAACAGTAGATTTTAGCGTCGAAAGGGTGTCGTAATGATAGTAATTTGAGCGTAACTCCGGCGATATCGGCTAACCATCGGCTTCCTCTTTGCGAATAAACTGCTCACTTCCTGTTTGGCGTTGTGATTTGCACGCCATGTCCGTACCGATCAGAACAAACGAAAACTGATGTAGTACCGTCGATTAGCTTAGGAAACACCGAAATGAACATAATATGCAATAACGTTGACTAGAATGAATTATTGCGTGCATTTTAGCATTCTAAAGCAAACGATTTTAGTGTAGGGGCTAATTGTAATGGTCAGGATAAGTTATTGGCCACCAAATACGTTACTATGAAGAAAGTTTCATTTTAGGGGTCCTTTAAGATGGTGAAAACGAAGGATAGAGACAAAAAAGACATCTCATTTTCTCAAAATAGTAGTAATATCTGGTTTTTGGTGTGTAAAGTCTTTAATCAGAAATACGATTGTATTTAAAAAAGAGAAGTTATATCGTTGTACGTGAAAACTGAAAAACAAAACAACTTCTATATTAAAAATTTTTTCATAATCCTACTGTAGGGGCTGTAGAAACATTATTCCATACAACAGCGTGTTTAAGCCGTATATTTATCCTATACAGTGGATATCAACAAAAGAGAATAACTGTTTTTCAAATGCTTTTTCTTTAGAATATAGTTTCCCTTGTAGATGAAGATGCTCCAGATTTCGTTTTACCGTAGCAGTTGCGACGTCTTCCGCATTTGTTATTTATAACAACCATCACAAAGCGTAGGTACATAAAAGCACTTCACCAAACTAAGCCATCTCGATGCAACAGCTCAATTTGTCAGTACTGACACAAAATCGATACAAACAACCCAGCTTAGCTTTTGATATCATTTCTTCCATTATGTACGAAGACGTAAGATTCCAACCCTAATTATGTCCTTTATAATCGAATATGGGATCGGTAAATAACAACAATCATCTTCGGAAGCTTGAAATGTAGAAGAAAACTCCCGCTCATCGAAGGGAAAAGAAAATTGCTTGGTAAGAATCAGATTCCTAGAATTACGACATCTGAAGGCTCATATGTACCTGCCATGTAATAAAATCTATATTTAGAGGATCGGGAGACGGTAGTAAATGTGGAGGAAAACAACTTATTTTTCACGGAAAATTTCATTCAGACACATATCTTCAGTTATCGTCAACTCTCCTATGCGAATTTGCCAATCGTTAGGGAGGCTTTCAAGATAACATGGGGTAGGTGATATATGATGAAATAAATTATGTGCATGGTTCTAAATCGTTTGGATATATTGGCGAATGAAAGGGTGCTTATACACTTCACTTATGAGGGTGCGTGGTGTTGCAGACAATTAAAATGTTCTTGGTGCTCACGCCACAATTTCAATATAAAATAACCTGAAACTTGTTTGTCAAAATTGCTCCTTCTCGTTTAAGTTTCCCATATAGTCATAACAGCAAATAATAGAAGGATTTAAAGTATTGTATTGTTCAACTGCAAAGTATTCAGCCTTTTATTCATCCAAACCAACTCTAAAGCAGTTATCGATCATCAGTTCAAGCAGTAAAAATTGCTATTTTAAACAAATCGACTGATTTTTCCAGAAACTGAAACCGTTGACCATGTAGGCCATTCTTGATTCTAGGAATCATAAAAGAATCTCTGGGACTTAGTCAGGATTGTATGGAGGATAATGTAATAATTCTATGTTTCGCTGCCCTAAAAGAAACTTTTTTTTCTTCTTTTGAGCTCCTTAAACTCGCGTGGTGGAAAATGATCGTCGTTGTGAGTTGGTTTTTCGGAGCACAGCAATCACTTTTCATAAACAAACGATTGTGTTCTAATCTACACTAGCCGTTCATCCACCTTCTAAAGAAAAACCATTTTCTTCGGCACTCTTCGGGAAGGGATAACTTTTGTTGGCTTCTAATAAATAATCCACGACTTCTCATCGTTTACTGAATCGACTCAAAATTTTTCGATGTCAATTAACGCGAGCCACCTTTTGTTTAAAAGACGTCGGACCCAACAGGAAGCTACATTTAGCCAAGCACAAGGAGTTTGAAGATCTCAATACAAGAACGTGCCAACTCAATCAAAAGTGACCAGAAAGATTCATAGCAGGTTATTCAACTGAAAAGGATGATCCTTGACAATGTCGAGTTGTCAGGTGGACAAGAGAAAAGTGCAGTTAGAGAGAAACACATTTTCAAATTGTCTCTACATTTCTGACTATGATTAGCCAAACCCTATCCTATTAGAGTATTGATAACACTAACACAAAACAACTTTTACTCATTCTTACATTGTTTTCTGTCGTGTCAATCGGTATTATTTGTTCGTGATACAACACCCACTTCCTCAGCGTGTCCTTTCTATTTATAAACGGACGTGAATGAATAATACAGCACCAGAAATCAATTTTCCATTATTGAGCGACGTCTGCTTTCCACCACGCACTTTTACGTTAAATTATTTGCGCCCGTCAACGTGTGTGGGTGAATGGTCGGCATCTGCCCATCATTTCTCCCTTACTTTCAACATCACCACGCTTGTCCTTCCAATTCAGCTCCGCAACTCTCCCGTTATATTTTTGTTACCTTGAGTTTTGCCCTTGCGTTGCAAGTAAAACAAATTACCACCCATGTAAGTAGATGATGAATTCGTGGAAGGGAAAGTTGAAGTTAATGGTGGTGAGGATGATATTCTTTTTCATTAGTTACCGGCAGGTTATTTTATATGTTCAGAGGTTATTTGTTTCTATTTTACGGAAATACTGTAGTTATTTAAAATTTGCATTAAATTAGCTAATGTACCTAATAATTAATGCTAAATTGGATGTCAATGTTATATCGAATAATGTACAACCGACAGCAGGTGAAATTTAGAGCAAGTTTGGATCATCATAACGTCAGTCGGTATGCAATTTGGATCTCGAGTCAGGACATCGGCCACTGCCTTTTTTTATAAATATTAAAGTAGTAACATGTAAACATGTGTCCCAAACTATGGGAGACATAGTTCTTATACTACGAGTAGCCTGAAAAGTTTCCGATAATAGAATTGGTGGCATTTGGGTACCAGGAAATCCAAGAGTAAAGGTACATGGTTTCAGCAGGAAATGAATCAACGTTTCATACCGCCAAAGTATCTATGAATGTTGCACGTGAACTGTTTCCTGACCATATCATATCCAAGAATGGTAGCATTTCTTGAGCACCGAGGTCACCGGACTCGACCGCTCGTGATTTCCTTTTGGGATGCTTAAAGAATAAGGTTTTTCAAACTAGCCCACAAGCTATTCAACAGCTTAAAAAGAAAATTTTCCGCAAATAAAATATTCAGCTATATGTTTTACATCGATGTAATTGCTTTTTTGAAATTAAAATTATTCTTGAAAGTATTGCGTTTTATAAATTTTCCGTTCCCCACTTTATTAGATAAAGTTTTGTCAGAAATACGTAAAATACCAAGCATCCCCATTCATAAAAACTATTAACAATGGAGAATGTATATTCATCCCCTTATTTTGCCGCGGGCCTGGTACGTTTCCACATACTTAAGGAAAATTAAAAAATACGTCGGATAAGCGAAATTATGAATGGGCGATGAAAAAACGCCCAGAAAGCAACTTATTAAGGCCGAAACGAAATAGCGGCCGACTTGAATCCTCGTTATTCGTTCATTAATCACCAGAAACAGAAAGTAGAGCTTTCCAGGACGTTTAAGTGGAGAGTTTATTATTATTGTTTCCGTATAATTTACGACGTAGTGTGCTGTTTTGATAATGGCTCAAAGGGAAAAACAATTATTGCAAAAAAGCTTCACTGTCTGCAAATGAAGAACTTCTGTAAATTCCTGAAAGACTAAGATTTATGACTTACTTTTCGGAGGAGCTTCTCTTAATTTACTGTACTTTAGATGTAGCGTCAGGAAGAGGAGCAGTAGCAATTTATAACTTATAAATTGCAAACAAAAGAAAACTCGATGAATATTACATAACTATGGTCGGTTATTGTTGCAATTTCCTTTAACAAAATGAACGCCAACGGAAAAAAAAAACAGCCCCTAATATACGTCGATTATGATAACATCAACCGCGTCTAATGAATTTATGCCTAATCGACATGCCCATGCCGTAAAGGCACACCCTCTACTCTATCCGTTTTCATCCTCCTATCGAAAGGAGCTTCCGTAATCGCCGGAAAAAATGAGGTTAAAACCAAGCGAGGTATATGTATAAGGACCAGAGCCGAGTCGGCCAAATTAATTGCGTGAGCGTGCAGAAATTCAGGCACCACTTTCCGGTATAGCTGCCCATAGTGTTCGGAAAGGAAAGGTGTTTTTACAACAAGCTCGCTGGAAATGATTGTCAAACCGTCGTGAATCGTAAATCTTTGGCGGAAGAAGTAATGAATCGGTTATGTTTCGGGGGTTATTTATGTTTTATGTTTAGTCTGCTACACACCTTCTTTGTTTCAGCGAATTTTATTATTGGGGTTTGGGATTATGGTGAGCGTTTTTACCAATAGTAACCTTTTTTAATATTAACTTTCTTTCCAGAGGGGAAAGAGTTAAGTTCTAATTATTTCATTTGTTAAACTTCATATCTGTATAGGTGACATTGAGAAAACTATCATGCATAGTACCACACGATAGGGCACCGTAAAACAATAAAGAAGGCCCTTAAGATCAGTTGAGACATCTGCATCATAATTTTACAACATGAGCATGTGATTTTTGTCCTTTATTCTATCTAACAACCGTATTAACACAGAATAACACTTTATTATTACTAAAACTGGCAGAAAACTAGTTACTTTAAACTTACTAACGGTTACTCAATAAAATCATCTCTTCACTATATGGAAGACGTCTTATTTAACACCTACCAACTAAATACAACTTGAGCTAACTTAAAAATATAGTGTTAATTTAATAAAAGTTTGTCACAAGTCATTTAGATCGGTTCCTTAAACCTAGCAGATTTGTTCTACAAGGGCTTTGGCAGTTTTCTTACTACATCCTTCTTTCGAACATAGGATTCTTCTGACGTTTCCATTAACTTCATTGTTTGTGGATGACTTTTAAAATATTCTTCTACTTCATATCCACTATTTGTTTTTTTTGTTACTTTGGTAACATACAGTCTGTAGGTTTCTTTTTGTGATTTGCCGAAAACATTTACAATGCAATATTCGCCTTCTTTTACTGATTTCAATTCATCGTCATCTTGTTCCTTTTCATTACAACAACTCAAGTCATCAGCATTATTACCAGTATTTTGTATAGATGTGTTGTCACGTTCTTCACTTCCTCTCGATAAGTCAAATAATAGCTCTGCAAAACATTTGCGACTTATGGTTGTAGATGTAGTAGCCACCACCAGTTATTCTGCTGTTGTGGATGTAGCACATTGGGCCTAGTTCCAACGGCAATGTTTTTGTTGAGAAAGGGGTTACTTCCGCTGACGAAATGGCTATTTTCACTGGCACTGTAGCTACTTCCAGCGGTACAGTAATTGTTGAGGAAGGTACTGCTTACAACGGTGCTCTGGCTGTTGAGGTTGCCGCTACTTCCCGTGGCGCCATATTGGGGTTCGGCAGGTTTCTTTTATACCTTTCCAAATCAGTTGCCTGGAATACTGTTTCAGGAATCGCTTCTTTGTTGACGCTCTGTATTTCAAGGTCATAAATTCTAATGGTCTTCAATCTGCTGACAATCTTGGACCAGCTTGCTTACAAGTGGTATAAACACAGTTTTAGGAATTTTTTTGCTTGAATTTGCTCTTTGTCATTTATACAATTCTTTGGTCCACTTAGCCTTCAGACCTTTGAAAACTGTCACATCTAGTAGTTACAAGATATGCGTGATATGGGGCGGTAACTTCGTAATGGTAACTTGATTTTCCTGAGCTAACCTAATCAAATTTATAGAAATATGGATTGTATATCAATCGTAAATTAATAAAACAGGTCTTTCCTCACCTATGTGAGCCCGTTTTTTGAGATCCGTTTCTCAGTTAATGTTGAAATAGAAAATGCAAGAATATTGGAACTAACCTTCTAGACTGCAATAAAAGACTATTAACATGTTTGCAGCCAACTATAATAAGTGATAAGCCCCATAATACCTAGTGCTTTAAAAGAAAGAGAAAAAGTATGTTGATTAACCTTGAAGCACACCAGTCACACCAATAACTTCACCTAAACGGTTCTTTTCTCTTTTCTTTTTTGCCTTACCATGTACATCATACCTACCTATATACATAAATATACATATCAAAAAAATAAAATTCCTGATTTATACGACCATCTTAATGAAATCGTTTCCACATCGTTCTCGGTTAAGCAAATCAAAATACACCGTAACACACTACATCTATAGTTGGTTCTCGTTAGTTTAGAGGCACGCAAGATGTTTTGTTGGATTTTTCCTCGGTATGCAGACCTCACACGGCAAACGATCGTAAAATTGCTTCAGCTGGCACGTCAAGATAAGAAAACCATGAGTGGGATATTTTGCAATAGATTTTTTTTATATTTTAATACACTCGCGTAATAAATATTGCAATGGAATCTTTAGAATTGTTGCTAGGAAAATCAGTTAATTTAGCAGAATAAGTGTTATATCACGTGGACAAATATTATTTTGTTGGAAACGAATATTCTCGTATGAGGTTGTTTGCATTGTTTTGTAAGGAGTAGCATTATGTTGTTGGAAGTATCCATCCCTTAGTTCATCATCATGTAACTGGTTTAGAAAAGGTTGCAATAAGTTATTGTGATATCTTTCAGCATTTAGCGTTTCGTGAATTAATAATTGATCAACCATATATGTATGGTTGCTTGGTTTACAAAACCATTAAGGTGGAAGAGCTTCGTCTGAGAAGAAGTATTTATCAAGGATCGTCATTCATATTAATTTCAAACTAATTGCAGTATTGCACTTTCACTACGTGATCAATGGGCTTCAATTTGTTGTGTATGCTAGGAAGCATTACGTTTAGAAGGTTGGCGGTACTGGTTTAGGTTCCCGCCAGCAGAATAAGCATTTTACAGAGATCACATGTAAAACGGTAGATAAATGTTAATCACATTGTAAATGTTCAATAAAGGAAGTATTGAAGATATTTTTGGAGATTTTTCGCTTGACCAATTACTGGACTGGAAATTTAACAATGCATGGAATAATTTCTTGATATAGATCAAGATATGATACTGCAAAATATGTAAACTGAAAGACATAATTCATCCACGCGCTGTATAAAATAAGACCATTTAACCAAATTTAACTTAATTTTATGGATGACTTTTAGCTTGCCTGAAGATGAGCAGTGCATGAAGCTTCAATCTTGGATTTAACTGTTAAATGCGGTTGCAACCAACATTAAAAAAAAATGAAAAAGAACATAACCCGCTCTATTTTCATGACACGGTGATTGCATTGCACTTTTTCAAAAATAATCGCAGAAAATATACAATCTGCCACTTACTTACAAGGTCACACCAAATTAAACCGATTTCACGCTCGTGAAATATCACGAAAATATTTATAAAATACGAAATATCACGATTACCATAGATTACTTTGATACCAACTTCCTTAGCTAAATAGTTCCTATTAAAAGAGTAATATGTTCTAATTTATGGCTTTAGTTATGTGTATAATCACGGTCGCACTTATACATTTATAATTTCGCTCCTTTAATTTCGTTTGGGTTTAAGTTCTCAGCGAAGGCGTTGGAATATAAACCGCGGTCTTTCCATAAATTTGCAAGTATAATCTAGCAAACGCAGAAGTAGCAAGTTAAAATAGTTATCGCTGGGCTTGTAGCTCCCACCTTCTAAGCCGAACGAGTTTTGCGTTTTTTTATAGACGCTTGTTTGCATTTTTATTATATTTTTTGATCCTTTCTGTTCCTTTATTTGCTACAAATTAAACATTAAGAACTAGGAAGCACTCGTGTTCCATAATACTTCCTGCTAATGTAATATCTTTATACCGATGCATTATCTATAGTAGTATACAGAACGTCTGTATATTAATCTAGTTTTCTTATCTCAATCGTGGTTCCCAGACGATGTACAGCCCTCAACCGCATTTGCAGTTGTAGTAATCTGAGAAGAACAAAATGCAATTGTGGCAGTGAGGCAGTGAGTGCTCGATATTCATCTGACTATGTGACCTATGTAAGCTAGATAAAGGAACGATAGTTAGAGTCCATGTAGTGGCTAAGAGCTAGGCTAATAATTAAAACATTTTGGGTTCGATTCCCAAAACTGCTATTGTTATTGAGAATGCAATCTGAGATAGTGAGATCTCAAGTGACCGCAGAAATTGATAACCCACGAAGATTGGCGGATTACTATCAAATATTTTCAAAATATTTCTCGGTTTTGGGACTCTCACTAATATTGAACAATAATGTTTTTTAACATTGAAAATGACTCCTTCTCATTAATTTGAGACGCGTTAGTCGTGCTGATGTTAACACATTAAAGACCTGTCCTGTTAACATAGGAGTGATAGTCGTGCCGACAATTCTCCTCGATAGACATATACCAATAAATGGCACTACTGTCGTGAATGAAGAGATACTGTAAGAACGGTTCGGATTGTAGTTGCAACATGGGATTTTTGAAGGATTTTGGGTCCTCTTCGGTTGTTTTATACCCTTCT
This sequence comes from Marronus borbonicus, assembly GCA_902655005.2. Classification (NCBI taxonomy): domain Eukaryota; kingdom Metazoa; phylum Arthropoda; class Insecta; order Coleoptera; family Scarabaeidae; genus Marronus; species Marronus borbonicus. Next base: position 23,273,753 of record LR737380.1, on the reverse strand, counting down.
TTTGATCGTTTTTCAATGATTTTTGCACATGCCATATGCCGTGGTCCAGAAGTAACATTTTATATATTACTGCTAGAAACGCAGTGGACCACCACGCGCTACTACAAGAAGTAAAGATCAGTTTTTTATATTAACATCTCTACAAATTGTGCTACTGGATCGCACAGAGAGAAATCAACAAACTCTTTCTTTATTGAGATTTTTGGTTTGCAAGATCAACAGGGTTGATCAGTTCAGCAATTTCAATGTAGTCACGACAATACTACCAATGAAGCACTTTGAAGAGCCTTGTTGAGTATCTGAAAAGCGGTCAATAACAGAGAACATAGCTTCCGGTATGCAATAAATCGTGATTTAAAAGATTTACGATTTTTAGAAGCAGTAAGGCCTCTAAAATTGGAGAATAGTACCAACACTAAATTTAAAGACGAGCTGCTTATAGTTAGTTCAAATGGTGATATAGAAGCTGTGCCAGCTACTTTAACGTGTCCATTTCAGGTTGGTCATTTTCAAAAATTTTAGTTCGACTACGCAGGTTTAAACAAATTTTTCATGAAGGATTACAACATTGCAACACTGTATATTATTGGATTTAATGAATACATATAATGATAATTGTCTCTTGTCTCAACATTTTTTTTGTAACTATTTTTTCAAAAAAATAATAAATAAATGAAAGTTATGTAGGAAATTCTTATCGATATGAAAAATTTTATTTTCGTTGTACTGTTAATATTTTTCTAAATACGAACTTAACAACTTTGTTCAATTGTTTGATAGAATTTTTTTTTTCTATTAAAGTCCCCATATACTTCTGGACATTTTTGAGATTACAATCTGATCATAACATTGATCAATGAATAATTTGATTCTAACTTAAATTGCTACAGGTTGAAACTGAAGTAAGGACCTATTTACTCACTAGTTCACCTCAGGTTCTGATAATTGAAGTATACTAATTCTTGCGTGTAACTACCGCACAAATACTCTGCTTTTCACTCATTTCACTATACTACTCTTCAGTCTGCTTGTCAAGTTGGTGTTGTCGAGGAACTGGAGTGCCTCAGCATTCACGTGTTGGTGAAGTCGTTGCTCGTGACGTCTTGCGATTTTGGAAATAGTTTGATTAACTGTCTCTATTTCAAGGTCCTTATGCAGGTCACAGTTGCGGAAGTACCAGGGTGCATCAACCATGTCTCTCAGTACTTTGTTTTGTAATCGTTGAATGATTTCGATATTACTTTCGCTAGCACAGCCCCAAAGTTGTAGGCCATATGTCCACACTGGTTTTAAAACTTGCTTATAAAGAAGCAATTTATTGTGAATGGATAACTTGGAGTTCCTTCCTAGTAACCGATACATTTTTTTATACTTTAGATTGAACTCTTCTTTTTTCTTTTTCACATGGGCTTTCCAGCGTAGCCTTGCATCTAGGGTCATGCCCAAGTATTTCGCCAAGTCAGCATGTGGTATCTGGGCATCGTTCATTCTGATAGGTGTATGCTGTTTTAATTTATTGGTGAAGTCTACATGTACAGACTTACTTTCGTTAAGCTTTATACGCTAAGTCCAGGTCCAGGTGTTTACTCTGATAGAATATGAAGCCCCCTTTATGGAGAAATAAAAATATCACATCATTACATAACAATTACTTCGAGAAGATTAAGAAATTAAGATATATCAATTGACTATGAAACAACAAATAATGATCTAGAATCAAGTTACAAGAAAGTGCCAAATGTACATTTTTGACATTTTTAGATAATTAATTAATCAAGTTCATGTATCCTAGTTTTAGATTTTAAACGGTATTTTCTCGAAACAATTGTTATGTAACCTCATGATATTTTTGTTTCACCACATGCTCCATCAATATATTCTAGCGAACAATTGCAGAAAATTGATGGGGTCGTATTTAAAAAGACAACAAATAGTTATGTCGAGATTTTCCAGCACAACTTTTGTTTATTTTTGTCTTTTTTTTTGTAAAATGTGTAATAACGACAACAATAAAGATTAAAGATTAAATTTCTATAATCGAAAGCCTGAATTTCCAACATTTAATATTTATTCAATTACATACGTTTCCAAAATAAATATTAATAACAATACTATTCTTACCTTAAGGGCCTCTTCATGCGATATCCCAGTGAAAGGCGTCCCGTTTACTTCCAGTATCGAATCGCCCGGTCTCAGACCCACCCTCTCCGCAACGCTGCCTTCCTCCACCCTCGAAATATACACTCCAACCCCTAGAAATAATTACCAGCGTTATGCATGTATTGCATGCTCATTTACCTGCACTACAATGCTGAAATTATCTCTGCATCAGCTGAATGCAAGTTATGTTAGCACTACAAGTGCAATACACTCTTTTTTTCCTCTATTTGCAATGTTGGTGGGTTCTTGTTTAAATTCATATCGCGTACACAACGTGCATACACGCTGAAGTTGTTGTATTCATTTAAATCGCTCGTAGGTTCTGGGAGCTGCCAAGCCCCTGAAATGTTAAAACGTGGATTGCCAGGAAAATCAACAGTTGAGTTGGCTAAAGTAGGGACGCTATACTTTGACAGTCAACTCGATTCTGTCGCCAAATTAAATCAATTGCAAGGAAGGAACATTTTAAGCTTGGGTATTGCGATGTTACCAACTTTTCTCTTTCTTTTACTTGGAAAGAGGCATATTTACAGTGTGCCAAGGTAATTGAACGTTTTTTAAATGCAGCGGATTTAACTTACAAATCAATTTAGTTGTACAAATTGATTGAAGATTAAATTTTGATTAAAAAATACGTCACAAATAGAATCTTAAAGGAATTAAATAAAGAAAAGAGGTTGCTTTAACCGTGGTCTAAGTAACTTTGTATTTTATTCACTAAAAAAATCATCAATTTTCAAAGAGGAAGTGTAAAAACCGACAAATAAATTTAATCGTTCTGGAGACTTGAGGTAAACAAACTGCAGTGTACCATTCAGCATTAGCAGTACGACGATCTTACAGTGAAAACATGTCCTGTAATTCCATAAAATATGGCGATCATCTTTCTATTTTGGCTTTGGTAGCAGATATATCACAAGCACATCTTAGACGACAAAGGATTTTCATTTAACTGAAAGAAATGAAATATAAAAACCACTTATTGGTGGGCTTAGTGGTTCCTAAATGGCCCATCTTCTCATAATTTCAATCATCTAATCTTTCTTCCAGAACACCTTTCCAATGTAATCTTCATCCGCCCAACGTTGAAAGTTTTATACCCTGAGATACCATTGCAACGTAATGTGTCTACACAATGTCTCATTGCTTCTAGGCGCCTAAGCGTTCAAAATCAAACAAAAAAATCTCATGTATTCAACAGCAATATTTCTATTCCCCCCTTCAAAAAAAATGGAATCGTTTTTACCATATATGTATCCAGATAACGTAAACCATCCATAATTCAGGGAGTTTTCGATGTGGGGACTATAAAGGGGAAAACCGCGGGCACGCTTTTGAGGTCGATCGTGCCGTTTTCCGCTTAATTCTCGGAATATTCGCGCCAAGTTCAACAAAGATTGATGGTCGTACTTTCGCGACGGCCTGTCGTAATCGTATTCGCCCTCCCACACTACTATGATCGGCTAAACATAACTCTGGCGACAAACTAGTTGGTGACATGGGCTAGGGGTAGCGGTTACAAGGCTTGCTTTGCATCGCGGCTGCTTTACGTTCGAGGGGGTTGATCAGTGTTGTTAAGTATGAAGTGTCTGTCACTAAAGAAATTACCAATAAATTTGGTAAAAAATTATTGTTCTTATCTATCAATCACGAAGAGTTGCTGGTTTATATTTGATCGTCAAACTGATGATAAATAAAATTCAGATGAAGACATAGATTCAAGATCCAGAATTTTCAGGGTCATCTTCATTCGGAAAAATTTTTGGAAGAGCAGGTACAAATGCACTCCTCAAAAAATCTAGATATCGTTGCCCAGTGAGAGTTTCTTCAAAGAAGAAAGTAAAAATGATTCTATTGTCAACTATCCCTCTTCATGCATTAGCTTTACTGAAATTTTGTCTGTTCACTCTTCCATTTAGGCAAAATGAGGCTTCATCCTAAAAGAGAGTTTAGCGAATGAGCTATGGATTATAGTTGTATAAATCCTGTACTTGGCAATCCATTTTCATTGAGTTCTTGCAGTAGTTGTATTCAGTAAGAATGAAATTTTTCAATTTTTTAACACACGTAATACTGTTCGCTGAGGAATTTCATTGTCTACTACAATTAATCGAGGTACACCATAAGGATTCTCAACCACACACATACAAAGTATCAAGTTCCACATCTTCATTCACTTTCTTATGACGCCCTGTATTGGAAATGTGTTTGAGATATCCAGTTTTCCTAAATTTTTTCTCTTTTCTGCTTACTGTGAATTGGCTGATATTTCTATCTGACTCTTTCGCATTAAACAGATTGCGCGCTTCTTGCTGAAATCTAGTTTTATCACCGCATCCAACAGGAATTAAAATTTCTATGTGCCGAGTTTCATGTATTTTTTATTAAAAATGATGACTATTGCATACGACTACTAGGCAAATGAAATCAGAAAGATTTGAGATTATCCTTACGTTTGACTTTTTTGAGACAAACTTTGAGACCGCTGGTATAGACAATAACAAAAGAAAATATGCTAACTTATCCTTTTCGCAAGTTACACCAAACGCCTTCAAAATATAATAGTTGATCTTAAAATAATTTTTTCGTCCAATAATGGTCTTAAAAATATTTTAGAGAAGCCAAAGATAAATTGAACAATATGGATAAATCAGGAATTTATAAAATATCATGATCAATATCAATACATCTTGGACAAATCAACAGATCTTTTGTTTTCTTCATCTTAAAGAACCTGTAAAAGAAGTCGATGGCAATTTAAGTATATTAGCGTTGCCAAAAAACCTAGTTTCCTTTAACTATATTTGTCGTTTTCCACACCAACACAAGCTCACTGCGAACCAAAACCAATATCAAACAAAGGGTTGGTCGGTTTATTCAATATCAAACATTTCCCTTAATCCCTATTTACAATATTTAAGGATTCCAAACCTGCTTCTTTCCCTCCTTTGACGCAAATTCCGAAGCCGTGCGTTCCATCGGCAGGTTCCCTAACCATCGTAATCGTCCTGGTCGATAGTTCGTGGATGCTAGGCCCGTAGGGAACGCGATAGTTGCTTTGGTGAGTCGTCGAAGGTGGACTGCTCGCCGGGGACCTTCGGGACGGCCGCTCGACATTCAGCTTCGGATTCGACGCCTGATTATTGCCGAACAAGCGGAGGACCTGCTCCGGAGAGATGGGTCGCTTCTTGTTATTGCTTGGCGTGCTGCGATGGTGAAAATTCGGATTCGAGCCTAGATAGGTACCTGGAAAAATAGAACAGAAGAATGAGAAACGTATGAAAATTTATGGAAAATGTTTTATTAGTTTTTTAGTCGATAAAATATTTGAATTTAGATAGAAGTTTGAAAAAGTGAATTTCTTTTTCCCAGTTCAGTATTAAATACCAAACTTTACCAAATTTACACTTTGGAATAGTACCATATATTTTTTCTGTTTACCTCGTAGGAAATTTATGCCTCTAACGTTTTTTAAATTGTTTGCTGCACCGTCGAACAACAGGTGTCCATTTCATTAAATTTTTGTGTTAAAGAAGAGATTATTGGAGAGTTTAAGAAACTATTGCAGTGTCATTTTTTAGCTAAACAGCTTCTTTTTTTTTTTTTTTTCCTAAAATTCTTACAAGGAATAATCCCGAACCCGAAAATTCAAAGAATTATGAAACTTTGGGAACATGCAGAGTATATGTATGTACGTATTACGCAAATTTAATTTTTCTGCTAATATTCACTCTGAGTGGGTGAAATTAATCTTCTTAGTTCCTTTCACATGTAATTTATCGTTATAGACTTTCTTTCTTATACTTGATAATTTGTTAAACGTGGTTAATTTTGTGGTTAATTGAACAAACAAATGTCATCGAATGTAATAAATCGTGTCTTTCGACAAGTCCAAATTCGATTAGTTTTTTCTAGTTTGCATAAAGCAGCGCAGAATCTAAGATTTATTATCATAAGATGATCACCTCTTGGCCCGATCGTGTTATAATGATGTTCGTTATAATCTCTGGTGGAGTGGTGGTGCATGGCCGAGGATGGTCTCTCGATAATGGTGTAGGAAGTTCCCGGCGGCGAATAGTATAGGCCCGAACGTCCGCCCCTGTGGTGGCTGCGAGGACTGCAGTTTGGGCCGAGCGCGTCCTCCGCCTCCGCCGGCGTGCGGCTCCGACCAGGCGTTCTCGTCCAAGCCGGGCCGCCAACGGTGCCGCCGCCACCAGAGCTGCTGCCGCCGCCGCCTACTACCGCCGTGCCGCCATAGCGGTTGCCCACATAAGAGCTGCCCAATTCGGCCAACTCTGAGAACTCCTCTCCCGACCGCATCGTCCGGGCTATCCTCTAGCCACCGCGCAATCGTCACGACAATCGAAACTGGAACAGACAGAAGAAGGATTAACGGAGGCTTTCACGGCTATTGTTACTTTAAGAACAGATGAAATTTTGCTACTTAGGCATTGCACAAATTTGCAAAAACAAAATCTATATAATTATAAATAAAAAGACTTTATCAGAATAAATTAAATCGATTCTACCACACAATTCTTATTTAAGATTGAACCGATTGTACTCCTTAAAAAGTCCTATTACATCGAAGCAAATCCGGTCGATAATGTGTAGAGACGATGAATGCAGATAATAGACACCGTCTTCGACGTAACATTAAAGCTACAAAGATCAACGACCGCCCACATGATGCTATAGAACTAGAGTATATTGCCTCATGACAAGTGCAGATAAAATTTATTGTGTTACAACATCCCAGGACTTACGGCGCTGACGAAATTTTGGCGAAAACAGAATTTATATCTAGACCGAGCATATTCCTCCTTTGGGAGATATATTCCTAGATATTGTGTATGTATTTTGCTTATCTATGTAGGAAAATGCTTCCAGGCAAAATTGAATACACAGATTTTTGGACTGGTTCCAAGATAAATTGAGCAAGTTAAATAGGACGTGATTGTGGTTCAGATTCTGTATAATTCCATTAATGTAATTAAAATTGATTTCTTTATTACTAAATTTGAAAAAAATTAAGCTTTACATTTGTTTTGTTGTGTATTATAGTTGCAACCGAATTATTTTTATCACATATCGAAATGGTGTTCCATTAATGGTGGGCTCCGTCAAAGGATTTGTAATAGTTAGTTTAAGGATTTTGTCCCTGCTTATTACAAAAGCCCGTGGAACTAGACAAGGGTTCATTCTAACTAACGTTGCTGTAATCGTGATAGCAAGAGCTGTCAAGTAGTTTGGCAAATAGTATTAAAGTATCGGCATACTCCGCACGAGTTTAATTAATTGGTCCGGAGCAGCTGTTTCGGAGATGGCTGGAACCCTATGACGAAAAGTTTCTAATTTTAACGTGCTAAATCTCTACTCCCGAGAAAAAATAATTATTTACAAGTATCTACTCTTGCCGCCAATACACCCTAAAACTAAAACATACGAAAGGGTCTCCTGTTATTGTAGCACGAAACGTAAAACATGTGCCTACTTCACCCTAATAAATCAAACAGACTAGAGGATGACAACGGTCCGTTCTCTCTATTCTCTCTCTTGTTATGTAAACAGTTTCGTAAGCGTCTAATAATTTAATATTATGACTTGACGATTCTATTCTTCCATACCTATATTACCTAATCTGCTCATTAAATCTGGTGCCTATTGCTCTTTTTGTTAGATCAATGTTAGCTTTGTCACAGTCACTACGTGAGCCAAATTCTAGGAAAATATACGTCATCCTTTTTCATGCACGTTTCAAATTTACTCAGGAACAGGTAGACTATATACGTAAATACACTCAAAGACCTTCTGGGCAATCCGAAAGGTAAACCGGATATGAAGGAAAGAGCGGGAATTTATAAAATTCCATATAATTACTGTGAGAAAACCCATATTGGTCAAATGAGAAAAGCGATAGTTACCAGATTTAATGAGCATATTAGATTAGTTGCTACAAATATGGAAGGACAGAATAGTTAAGTGTAACAAAGGAAACTGGGCACAGCATTAAATTAGAAAACCAAGATTTGATTAAGAACACAACTTTGCCGAGGAAATTAGAAGTCTATGAAACTATTTACATAAAAAAGGTGAACGGATCGTTGCCATACTAAGTTTTCTTTGATTTATTGGGATAGGGCATACACATATTTTATGTTTCGTGCTACAGTAACAAGAGACCCCCTCTTGTCTATTTTTCCATATTTTTTGTATGCCTTAGTTTTCGGGTGTATAGGCGGCAAAAGTAGATTCTTTAGTATTGTTGTGAACTACTTAAGGTAAAATCGAAATTCGAAAGCTTACTTTTAAATATGCACATTAGGTGGCTTTCTCGAAGAAAGGTGCTGTTCCATATGCTGGAATTAAAAAAGAGAATTGCTTTTTTTTAAATACGTAATTTTCGGGGGATCTTAAGAATGATATGTGGTGTACTAAATTAGACCGACAGATAAAAAATACCATTCTTTGGAAAAAAGAATCCAAGAAAATAACATTAACATGTTTCCATCTGTGGACAACAACACCATTTATTATTTTTAATTACTCTTTCCTTCTTAGATACTTTGTCATCAAATGTTTTGTCCTTGTATGTTATTTATATATTTTATATTTACCATATACGTTAGCAATAATAAAAATAACTCAGTTGAGATCGAATACAGAACGTGACAACTTGTTACTTTCCATCTCTCTGTTTACCGCGGTCTTTTCAACATTACTGACTGTGTCTCCTTGATCTCAGAACATTTATCGCTAGAGATGAATAGAGTAAGGATTAGCAGAAACCAGACAGACTCGTGTGAGGAGAAGAGGTTGATGTTGCCTACCGCCTTTCTGAGAGTCGACAAAACACGAGTCTGCCTAGTCTCTGCAAAAAAGGAATAATTCCCCAAGAAAATATTTTCTTTCGCTGCACAAATAAATATGACTGCGCTAAGAATCCACTCTCTAATAATCCAGAATTTAATGTGTTTGAGGAGGAGGAGCTTATATCCTTGTCAGCAGCCCGCATTTTGAAAATGGAACGGGCTGTCCAACAAGAATATCCACAAATATCAAAGAAGCCATAAACATTTTATTAGATTTTTCAAATTTATATTTATTTGACGTCAACTAACATTAAAAGTAAAAAAAAAGATCAACAAACTTAGAAGAGAAATAATTGTGGACTTGTCTGCTAAACGTTCCAATCTAGAAGACTTACGTACATCAGGCACAAGTTTTGTATTAAATAAATTACATACTTTTTACATATTCCTACATATTGAAATACAGGAATAAATATTGATTTCAAATTATAATTGTCTAATTTTAATAAAAGGACTGATGGAAAACGTATTTCATTTAAACTTATGCAAGTGTTTCCCTCTACTAGAACATCAAGCAAAATATTCATGATCCCAAACGATTCGTTACTATTTCGGAATCCTATAAACACCAATAAAACTGACAAACAGCGTCCATTAAAATAGCTGCCTCAAAAAAAACAAATCCAACTTCTACGTTGCCATTCCGATATAAATAGACTAAAATCTGCATAAATGATTCTCTGCGCTAAAAATAGCACCTTATTTACCCGTTGTAATGAAGTCAAATGTTCCGTTTAATTTTCTCAGCTAATTTAGCTGAATACGACCCATTCAATTTCTAACATTCCTCCAATTAACTGTCCCTAGCTAAATTTCCGTACGGACTAAATAAATACAGTGATTATGTAAAAACACCCTATCCGTATCGATTACCTTCAACAATACTTCAAAAAATAAAAAGAAAGGCGAAAAAACAACACCTAGAAGGATATATTTGACATCTTGATACAGCCCTGCCACGTCGGCCGCTGCTTAAATGGAACTCGGAAAACCTAGCGGAAGTATCGTAAGTATATTAATTTCGTACTGTAATGCCAAGGGGTGATTTGCATGCAATGGCGACGAATTTACATAAATTTCCGATAAACCGATTTTATAAAGTCCATTGAATTCGTAACGATAGCCAGTTGCCTGCTTTGATATAGCATGTTGATTCGAAGTGGTCGGCTCCAAACGCGTCACCCGTTTAATGTGGATAATTTCATCAATAATAACGATAATTAGAGTATAACGTTAGTATTAAAGACAAGCAATCTTGATTTCGAGCGTGTGATTGCGGTTAATAGACGATATACGCCGGAGTTCATTGAAAATTGTATCACAAAAAGAAAATATTTTCGTTTGATTATGTATTATATTGCTTTTAAAAATGTAATAAAAAGATTTTGTTTATAAAATTTTCATCGGTTTAATATTTAGATATTTAATTGTAAACGCTGTATATCTCGCAGTTGTTTCTCGCAATTGATACCATTAGGTTATTCGAAACGTCATTGTAGGTGCTTTTTGCTCAATTAAATTTTTTTGCAAAACTTCTCTGTCTCCTGGCCAATTTCCACAAAAAATTCTTATCATATCCTTATCACAATCATATATTATTCGAGTTCAAACTTGATATCTTAACCCTGAACAAGCATCACGTGCTCCTAATCTGTTCGGAAAATCGCCAGGGATTGCATGCTAGCCATTGCATATCGTGCCGACGCCGTTTTCACACACTTTCTCGAACTCAACTTGGGCCCACAATTCATCATTCCTACCCGTTCACTCAACTCTGGTTTATTGAAATAATTCGGAAGAAGGGTATGAGTTGGCTAATGTCGTGCATACGTAATTCCCGCTATCTCGGTTCAAATATCGTTTTGACATTTGAAAAAGTCGCATTCGAAAGAATTTGTTACTATTCTTGAAATGCGTGTTTTATTAACTAAATGATGAACGAAATACACTGCAGCAGGATGAAGCATAATTAAATAATAAGTCGCAAGGAGAAAAAGCTGGAAGGATTATACTTTCCTACGGCGGTAAAGCATCCAGGTATCTTATTTGATAAGACGGTATTCTAGAATCCTCATTTGTACAAAGTAATTCATAAAGCCAAAATTTCCCTTTGAACATGTCGTAGGGTTTGTGGTAAGACATGGTAGTGGCTTGTCCTATGATTACGTATGGCGTCGTTGTTTCTCAGAAGAAGACACAACAGGTTGCAGCGAGAGCTAAGCTTACCTCGTTACAATAAATAGAACTGGCTCTTGACTTTCTCTTGAGTCTTAGAGCCCCTCATACACTTTGGAAAACTAGAACAACTGCCTACAGATACGGGCATTTTGCGCTACAACTGTCACAGAACATGGCCTGTACTGGGACAGAAATCGTTAATGAGGAGGATCTACTTATGTCTTCTAGCATGTTATGCGCCATAACATCGTTGGAAAATTCCTTCGACATATGTTACCCAGTCGAGGACTTTTAGACTAGCAACTGCGACTTTTTACATTAGATTTTGTACTGACAAAATAAGCAGATGTGTTGGATACAAGTCGAGAAACATTTTCTTTGATGACCAGGCTATGCTGTAAGCTCTCGGGGTATTCTGGCTAAACATGGTTACATGTAGACACCCTGACCCACTGGTTTTGATGGTAATAAGATGTACAATGTTGGCCACTGGACGGAATAAGCAATTTTTCGAGTCTGGGATGATATCACAGGTATATCTCATGTGAGGGCATTTATGTTACCTGGTCGATACAGAGCCAAGAAGCTATAGCTTGACACAACGTATGTCAGTGCTGTGATTGTAAACCTTACCATGACCATGCCTGAATTCCAACAGAAAGAGTGCCTTCTGAGAGCTTTCGTAACGTTTGGGGGTCTAAGAAATATCTAGCCAAATGTATTCACCAGAAAACTTAGAATTATATTACCAGCCTACAATAGACGTTCTTGATTGATGTCAGCATCATTTAATATACCTAAAATAATACAAATTGAAGAGGTCCAATTACCTTTTCTCGAATATCTTGAAAACGACTTACGAACTTGCTCAATACGAATGTAATACAAATTCTTAATACAAGTATACAATACCAGCCTTCTAATTTCGTAATGTTTCTGATTCCCATACGTATCATTAATCCCCAGTTAGTTCTGACGCTATTCCCACGTGTTACACGTATACTGTTATTAAACAAAAAAAACGCCAAAGAAGGGGGCGAGGGAGTGCAAACGTGTTATTAATTTACATAGTGGCATTGTAAACACGACATATCATTATCAACCATTTGTATACGTACATAATGTATGCAACCGGTACCGCATTGCGTGAGTTTCTGGCATTTGGGAATTACTTAATAACAACCTGACGAAGGGGTAGTTGTGCCGTAGTTCGTTGGCTGGCAAACGAAACGTCGTAATTGAAGCTGGTTCTAATTATTTTCGAAGGTTTCGTGAAGGATTAAAAGTGCTGGAAGAAATAAATTATAAATTTGGCACTTTCACACATACAACATCGCTCATAAATTTAGTCTTCTTGAAGATTCACTTTTCTCAGCGATCCTCCCATATTTTTAAACCATTCAAGTAGTAAGTAGCGTATCCAGGTTGAATTTATAGTTATTAATCGACGCGATTAACTATTTCATGCAAATCTGCAATCAATACATGATGCACACGTTTTTTCGAAATGCCCACCGCCTCTCTTATCTCTCCAGCATTAATTCGACAGTTATCTAGCACCATTTGGTGAACTTTACTGATGTTGTCGGTAGTGTTTGCAGTTTTTGCCCGTGCCGAACGATTATCATCAACCAAGTTGGTACAACCACGCTTAAGTTTAGCTGCCTTTCACCGCAATTTTACTGCGACAAATGCAGGATCCCCGTAAACAACATCCATCTTGGCTTTATTTTGGCAAGCATTTAATTTCGTTTCGATATTCGATTTTTTTCGTTTTAATAGAACTGAGACAAACGCCTATCAAACAACAAAAGAACGTCAAAAGTTGAAACATTTCAGACTACTCTGGTTTGGTCCAAAAACTTCGACAGTTTGTACGTCTTCTGGTTTGGAGAACACATGTTAAGGCAGAGTATTACCAAGACTATTAAACATGAGGATGATAATGCAATGGTTTTGCATGACTCTGAGGGTGATCGAACGAAATTAGTATAGGATATACCCACAGCTAGTTCGTGAAGGTTTAACAGATGTATCAAGACCCTGTCTGCTAGCAACGTATTTTGTATGGAATGGTACGTTATCATCAGCAATCATCAATATTTTCGTGGAGACCTTTAAAAAGGCAGCAATTGCCGTAGGTTGTTATATTTGCAACTGTCAACTTGCTTACATTTATCCACCTTCCAGAGGACTGGACAAATTCTTGGTAATTTCTGATCTATTTTGGTAAAACAATTAAGTGCATACAGGTAACCATTTTCTCAGAATTTTACGTACGCAAAACTAAATTAAATTGTTAAAAAGTACTAAGAAAAACCTTATCGATTATCAATTATAAGTTTGTGACATCTATCCTGCAGTTGCATTAACCAACCCCGGATCACGCGATACCGGAAAATATGAAGAACGTCTGCCCAAATCGGAAGGGTAATCAATCATACTGGGCTACTAAAAAAAAAAACAAAAAACACTCGCCCTACGCCTCCGTCGACATATGAATGACGGCAAAATTCAGTGTAGGGACAATCCGGGAGAACATATACGCCTCTGGTTATTTCCGCTTATTCGGATTCTACGGGTAAATTTCGCGAAGTGCAATCGCAATTGGGAATGCGAATTTCCTAGAACCATATGGTGCAATTTAACCAGAAGGTTTCAGGATTAACACATTATAAATAGTTTTCAGTTTTAACACAAAAATGTATTATTTTCTGGTATACGTTTAAATAAAATAAATATGCCTTTCGTAAATAAAAATTATAGTTGATTTCTCTAGAGGTCTATTGAAGTCAATTGATTACGTCGTGAGAGTGCAATACCGCAATTGGTTTGAGAATCACATGAATGATGGTAATATCCTTAACAAATACTTCTTTTCGAACGAAGCTTGGTTAACAAACACATCACACGTATATGATCCAGTGAAAAGATTTATGTCATTATTTCCTTCATAAAGCTGTAAATACAAAAAGATATCGTAATAGCTTATTGCAACCTTTTCTAAACCAATTGCATGATGACGAATTAATGGGTGATATCTTCCAACAAGAGAATACCACCACTTACACTTACACTTACTTCTTCCGATCAACTGTTATTATGTAGATTATTTTAGCTTAATTAAAAAAATAAACATGGCCCTTTCGATTACGTTTTTTCATGATCATATCGCATTAAATGCAAAATCTACATATTCCTCTTGTACCAACCGAATCGAAAACAATTCCCCAATACGATTCCGTTCACCAATCCAATTCTAGGAAACTTAATATTCCTAATTACAAAAACTGTAGGGTGTAATTCGAGTAAATTTACGGTTTCAACGTAGATAGACATCAGTCAAGTAACGTCAAATTTCCCCCATTTCAATTTTAACATTTTGCTTTCCTGACACATCCAGAAAGCTCCCCTGCGGTGTACGTCGTTTTTATTCGAAGAAACCCCATCGAGTCGTCGCTAAGAAACCATAAAAACACTTTCCGCTTATTTAGTTATGATTGTAATGATCGCGGATTGTATTTATGTCTGCATATATCGGAATAAAATTGATGAAATTCGATCGAAACAAATTTACCGAGGATAGCAAGATTTTCTGCTAATCTCCGCGCGCAAGCGAAATCGAAGAATACAAATAAATAAAATGAAAAATACACAATTTCGATAAGTGTCGCAATATTATATTATATGATCCTAACGACTGCGCCAAATCAATAACGACTTCAATTCCTCGAAATACAGAGCTTATTCCATTAACGGTTTTGAGCTGGATATGGAGGCGGTACGTTAAATATAAAGTAATTGCCTGATAAAACATTCAGATGTAATTTATAGGAGTCATCCGTCTTTCTATTTCGGGTAAGAGCGATTAGCTGAATCCGGATCAAATATTCAGTTAAAGGAGTTTTGTATTTCGAGTTTAACCTATTAATACCGCCAACTAGGTTATCTACAAGATCATTCCCTTTATTTTAGAAGAGAAAACATATTAATTTTAATATTTGTCGCGTTATAAAACTCCTTTGCACCGTCCATTAGTTAAACACCATAGTCTGTTTTTTTAATTAGGAACGGTGGACAAAACAGAAACGCGCAGATTGTCCATCTTTTATGCACTCCGGTAATAACGGAATCTTCAGCTGATATTATCGAGTTAATGCTTCATTCCTTGGTTAGTGGAGATTCCTCCCTGCTAGCTGATCGTGTTTTGGTTGTATTAAAGAAATTGGCAAAAATATTTCTGGAATTGAAGACGTGTTCGGTGTAAGAAATCCTATGTCCCATGAACAGAAAAACAACATAAAGGACTTTGGTAGAAAAACAATTCAATCGTGAATTCTGAACAATTTTATTTTAATATTATTTGATGTTTCACAAATACCATATTGCATATTGTATGTTCGGACTGAAATAATAAATATTTTTTTTAGATTGCACCGCATTTTCTAACTTTCCCCCTTAAAATTGATTACTCCTGTGTAAATGTGGTTTGCTATGTTACTCCGTCTATATAAAAAAACTGGATAAAGGAGACAAAAAGAGAAATAGAAGTGAGATCTGTTTTAAACCAACCACCTATTTATCAGAACTGCTCCTTTTGTTTCCCAGGCTCAAAGTTTCGCTCGGTGGACAAAGATTTTCATTGAATCACATTCGTAAACACCCATCTTACAGAGACAAGATTCCAACTACAATTTTTTTTTAAGTGATAAGAGCATCTTTAAGAAAAGTTAAGAGATATTACCGTTTTTTATTAATATTCGTAATTCAATTTCAACAGTATTTCCGGAATTACGAAATTTAAAAATTTTATTTATTTTGCCTACATCGGAAGTTCTCAAATTTTTTGGTCGTAGACCCGTTTGAAGAATCTTTTTGGGACTTTTACAAATTTCCTACACATACTTAAAGGGTAGTTTTTATATACTTTGGTTTTTAAAAGAAATTGATTTTCAAATATTTGTAAGTACATAAAAGATCCGGACGTGTCAAGTCTGCGGCATTAGCTAAGTACAATATGTTTTTTTCTTGACAATTGAATTTTATTTCGTTTGTTTTTTCTTTTTGGAGATCACGACCAGTGTTACTGCTCAATTGCTTCTTTGGAAACCATTAACCAAATAATATCAAATGGTTTCACTTCTTACAAGAAGATGACAAAGCCAAACTTACCAAACTTTCTAATACTAAAACACTCTTAAGTTCAGATGTATTTACAATTACCCACAGGGTTAATTCCTGAAAAGGCAACAATTTCTAACCTTAATAGGCGTTACCCATAGGGATCCAAAGAAAAATTTTGGAACATTTCCAAACTTAAGTATAGAATGAGAACAAATGACGTAAGTGATGTGAGGCAAAAAAGAAACATTAGCAATCATTAAAGTCCTTCCCCCGTTTCCAAACAAGAAGAGATACATTTTAGGCCTAATTAAGTGGGAGATGTGCGAGTTGAACTGGGTCAAGGTTCTGAGTTTGATATTGACATCAAAAAGATGAAGTTAACGACTAGTTTGTAATGAGGAATATTTATCGTAGGTACCATTGATGGAATTTTAAGAAATAGTAATAGATTAAGAAGATTATGCGGATAACCTTTTTCAGTTAAATTTTCGGATTCAATCCAACGCCAGTTCAAAACAAATAGAACCATCGGAACTTACATTTTCTGTGTGAAAGGTCATGTTATTCCAAGCGTCTCATCCCACCGGAGGTCCAGATCTATTCATATCTAGAACCTCAATAACTACCGGCACCTGTTTTCACTCATAGTTTACACACTCATTTCTCTTGTTTTTACACCATGGTTGTTATTTTGTCCGTACGACCTTTCGAAATATGGAAATTTCTTTTCCTCGTTTTAGGATTATTTTCAAAAGTAAAAGTGTCTATTTTTTTGAGAAAGTAATTAAAAATTCCTCAAAAGAATCCCATTTTAATCAAATCCAAAATTTAACAACAGAAAAAAATGAAATTCCTCTCGAATCTTCACCCTATCTCAATCTCGACTAGATAAGGGCCAAACCCACATTTTGAATTTAAGGTCTCTTTTACCAAACGTGGTTTTTCTGAATGAACCGCCGCCTGAATTGATATTTTTTCGATTTTAAACGCTTCGTTTTGTTCGAAACGCTATTCTAGCTGGCTGTGTCAGTGTGCCGACCGTCAATTGTTTGGTGCCAAAGCGTAATCGCACGACCGGAGCTGGCGACGCGCTTTTCCGGTTAACGGACTCCGTGTAACTGAGACCGCTTTTAGCGCTCGTAAATTTTCACGGCCGCCATGTTGGACCTGCGTCCTCAAAATGTTACGTCACAATCAATAGAGAAGGTTCCACCTGAGCGCCAACAGAACGAGACCGCCGATGTTATGCATTGGATGGCATGGAAAAAAATACTATCGATTATTTTTCGGCGATGCGTTTTTTAAATTTTCAAAAGCGGTGGCACACTGAGGATTTTTGGAAATTTTGGGGTAAGTCGATTATGAAGAAATCTTAGCATTATAGACGAGATTCGGAACGAATTTGGTCCTGAGAACTGGTGGAGGTGCCGGAAGGGGAAGATTTCTGGCAGAAAAGGATGATTTGATGAACATTATCGCAGACTGTTAATGAATTATATAAAATGGAGATTTTTCAAGAAGTTGCCTAAACATATATTTTAATCCAGAAGCCCTGTTAGGAGTTCCACCATATTCCGTAACAGGACCATTACCGTTTCTCCTACTTGATATTATACAGCTTGATCATCAAGGAGTTGTTCCATCGCGATATTTCAGGGACAAATGCAGACTTTAAAATCCTGAAAATATTACTGGAAATGTCGTACAATGATAGTTCTTTTTTTAAATAAATGCGTCAGCCCTATGTGGCACTACTGACCTTTTTTAAATGGAATACCCTGCCTTTTATTCGATTTTTGGAATTTGTAACACATTTGTTGTGAGATTTATCTATCTGAAGATTGTTCCATATCATTTGGTTCAGTTAACAGATATTAAAATCCTGTAGTCCAATAGTTTGTATTTACAAATAATTCAAAAAATTCATTTAGTACATTGCTTTGTGATGATGATAAAATTTGTTTATGACTTTATTCACGAATTTCAATTTTCTCGTATTTTGTTTGTCATAATTCACATTACTGGCCATCTGAAATCAACATTGGATGGGGGAAACTAATTTCCAGAGAATCGTTTAATATATTTTTTTAATTTCATCAAGGGCACCTACGAGAAATTTTCAAGTTTATCTTTTGCTATCAATACTAAACTTAGTACCTTAACCCAGTTCAACCCAAACATCTCCTACTTAATGAGGTCTAAAATGTATTTCTTCTCGTTTGTAAATGGGAGAGGACTTTAATTATTACGAATGTATCTTTTTTGCCTCACATCATTTACGTCATTTATTCTCATTCTATGTTTATAGAGGTCTTTTGAACTCTCGTGGCTGCTTCTGATGGGAGGGCTCATCACTCCTCATCATTTTCCTCGTCTTTTCTACAGGTTGTTGTGCTTCTTTGTTGTCTGTGCAGCATAAGAAATTGTCGGTCTTATTGCTGTTTTGTACACCTATTTTACTTATCTTTTAACTTTCTTTTAACTTCTTCAAATGTTTATTCTCTTATTCTTATTTCTAACTTATTGTCTATTTTCTTCTCTCTGTCGATTTTCATATATTCTTTTAATTTATCTCCAGTCTCCTCTTTTTTTCTTCATCACTTTTTTTTACGATTTCTTCTAGGATCTTCCTGATCTTGCTATTGCGGCAATATCGTCCGCATGTGTCCACATGTCCGCACTATCGCTCTTACCATAGCACCTCAAACTCCCAATATCAATTGGAAACACATTTTAAAAAGACATAAGAAGAAATTTACTATTGCGAAGCCTATCTACACATATCAGTGAGAATAATTTTATTATGTCTATATAAATAATTTGGGACGATAGTACATACATACAGTTGTTGTTCATCAGAAGGACCCTCCACAAAAGGATCTTCTACAAAGCAGAATCAATGTAACAGGGAATGTATATACCTTGTGGAAGCGATATCCTTTATATATCAGTTCTTACATATTTCCAGCTTATAGAGAGAGGAGCTACGAATACCCACTTGGAATTCTAAAAGAGACCAGAATGGTAGTGTTAAGCATCGTAAGACGACGCTCGTTAGCATGTTTAATGTAGCGGAATGAAAGAAAGAGAATTGCAACCCCTACAGTTTGCCACACAGTAATTATAGAGACGGATTTTGAAGTTGTAGTGATATTTTCAAAGCTCCGTTTAAGGGTAGATTTATCGCTTGGAAGAATCGAAAAAGGGGCTTCTGGATTCGTTCTGGAACAAATTGTCCTGAAAAAAATTTTCTTCGGGATATACATTATTGGCAAAGAGAAGCAAATCATGCTGAAATGCATTTGGGGAATAAAGCAAGAATCGCACAAATCCAACAATAAATTTTATTGTTTATTCATATTTTACCCGTAATCACTATTTCAACAACAGCGACAGTTCGAATCCCTTTCCAATCATATACTAGCGCATAGCAGCAAATTCTTTTTTTTTATTACTATATTTGGTTACTAAATTTGAACTAATTCTGAAAGAATAATGACTTCCTCCATCGTCCGATTATCTTTCAGTTATATTCTTCCATTATATCAAAGCCTTATCGAAGTTAATCTGACCTCAATTAAATACAGTTCATTTCAAATGTTATATTTATTGCACCGCCCAACAAATAAAACTCCTACCTTTTATCTTTGTACGTAGTCACGATATTCCTCGATTAATTCTACTTAGTTGCACGAGTCTTGGTCAGTTGTTAACTCTTAAATTTTATATCGGAATGGAATAATTTGGCGTTATATTAAACGAAACGCTTTTAGACAACAAGACGTAGTAACAATGGCAGAAATTATGGAATTTTAACTTTAATGAGGCATGTTTTCCCAATAAAAAAAATGTACTTAGTACCAAGTACCAGGTATAATAGGAATATTCGCTAGAATTCTAGTCTTTTTCTGAAAAAATAAATTAAATAAACGTGATACACTCAATACACTGTAAAACTCGTAATACCTTCTATAAGACTTTTATTTATAACTTATATAACACTAAACTATTAACTAATAACATCCAGTGGTAGAATCGTATATAAATGTGTTTTATGTATGTATGTCGAAGCTGTATGTGATATGTCTTGGACGGCCCCGGATATGAAGTTTTATGTGAACCCTTTGCAAGGCAATTGTATTTTAGTGTTACGACAACATATGAATACGAATTTTATGTGTCGCATCTGTATTTGATAACATTTGAACTTCGGTCGATATGATTTTTTTCTAAATAGAAAAAAATCATATCGACAAAATCATATCATCAAAACAACTGGCTGCCATCGAGTCGTAGATGATTTTGCAATAGATTTATGATGTTTCTAGAACGATATTTATCTACCAAATTTATCAAAATAAATTTATTACAAAATAATGACATTCAAACTTAAGTTTCTCAAAAACCATCGCAGATATCGCAATATGGTCGTAATCCCTGTAATCAGCGGGTCAAACGACATGAGGAATCATTATCAAAATAAATATTTTAAAACATTTTTGAAATCGTCAAATTGTCATTTTTTTTATAATTTTCTTAATTTCGAGATAGGTAAATGAGGGTGGCCAGAATCGATTCTCCAAGTCTAATTTTACTCAGAAACGTGTAACTGAAGCCTTTGTATTGCGTTGAAATTCCTCAGGGGGATTTAGAATAAAACAGGAGAAGTTCAAATTTCGGTTTTATGTTAGGATCGATTAAAAATTTTAAAATTATCAATTTCGCGTAGAAATTATCTGATGGTATCTAGGGATGATTTTCTTTACTTAAATAAACGCGTTCTTTAAAAAAAATCAAAATTTAAACTTAAACACTTTTATTAGGATGATACAAATGAAACGACTTCGTTTATTGTGCTAATTGTATTGTAATGGGTAGGCAACTTATTATACACGTTCGAAGCTAGTTTTTTTGGCATTTAAATTTTAACATAGTGTACATTTCATATAAAAGTATAAAAGTAAAAGATTGTGGGTCTCAAAATTGCTCACAATGATTACTAAATCTGTACAAAATTCTTCCTTTAATGTCCTCAACGATAATTTTTTTATATTACATCAAAATCCATCAAAGTCGTTCTTGTTTGTCATTCCTAGTGCCTACTTTCTTGACTTCTTACTCTTCCAATAAAATGCATAACTTAATCTTTAATACAAAAGTTTATTTCTCTTCAATATGTTGCAACTTCGTCTAATACTGCTTTTAAAATTGAACATATATTACACGGTCTAATATACATGAACGCAAATGATGAATGCAATCAACACATAATTTTTCATCCATTAAGTACGTTCACCGCAAGTAACCTTTTGTACATTTGTATATCACCTCATTAAACTGTGGCCGACGTTGGCTTTGAACTACAAAAGTCACGCCTAGCGTTTGCATCTCAATAACTAATTATTCAACCGTCTTCATTTAATTAATGCAATTAGAACAAATCGAATCAATAACTTCTCGCAAACGATGCGACCTGGGGCTGCTAATTGACTGATACGCAAAAGGCTTGGGGACGTGTTAACCGTAATGCAAATGAAGACCGTGTTTACATTATGGAGTTGCATTCAATTTTGCTTGAAACCCTTATTTTGATAATTCCTGTAATAATTTGATATAAAGTGTATATTCTACGGATTCTAATGAGACAAACTGTATAAATATCCTTTTAAATATATATTAATATAGTGACCATGCTGCCATCTATTGTTTAATATAAAAAGCTCTCAACGGGTTGTACTAACGGGTTGATAAAGGAACTTGTATGTAGAATCTTAACCATAGATATAGATGTTTACTTTCCTTTGTTTGTACATTGCCTCTCAACTACGTCAGATGGCGCTACAACCGCTGTCCCTATTGTAATATTGGCGCGATATTCAAATTTCAAAATTCCTGTACCAAACATTTTCTAAATTTTTTTAAATTAAATTCAATATAAATTCCAACAATTACTTGAACAATAATAGCAAATATGAAAAGTATAAACTTGTCTTACCTAGTCTTCCACCGTTAAAAGATGGGGCTACATTAGTGAGAAAGTTGATACATAAATAATACAAATCAATAAATTAAATCAACGGTTGCAGTTATTGTTTTTTTCCCATATTATGACTCCCTCAAAATAAAAGACAAAATTATTGACAAATAATATTTTATTATTTTATCAAAAGAAATTGTCACAATTACACAATTAAAATTGATCTACTTAGATTCGAATACATCTAGTTATTTTCGGGTTAAGTACATTTTATTACAACATTCATAGTGTGTACATCAGAATTTAGTAATAATAACAATGAAAAAAGGTCATATGGATAATAATATCATCAATAAATGTTTGGTTACGACGAAGATTTGTTTGAAATGAAACAAATAGACAACAGAAGATGGATTTCTATAGCAGAGCAGATATACTTCTTTTTCTGAATTTCGTCAAATGTTAGGTTGTTAATTTGTTAAATTAAAGTTGGTGAACTTCTTTTGGCGAAATTCAGAAAAATTAACACTTTTTACCTTGAAGTAAATGTTAAATTCATACTATTAGACTTTTATAAAAAGATAATTATATTTCGGAATAAGTTCTATACATCCTCTTCGGAAAAAGACGACTACTGGGAGATAATTTAACTAAAACAGCACTAGCGACCCCTATTGGTATCATATGTCATTAAGGAGGTTAAAATAAAAAATAGTACACCTTAAAGTCGTACTTAATAATAATAATAATAACATAAAAATTAATATGCTAGAGTCTGTACATTTGTATAATTCGAGTATATTACAGTAAAATTATCGTAAGAAATATAGTAAACTGGTAAAATTCTCCTTACGCAATAGATTTAAATAGAATCTTTATACAAAAATAATTACACCGGCATATAGCTTAGAAATTCATTAAAAAAATAATATACATATATATGTATTATACACTTCCGTAGAGGATAAAATAAAAATCATATGTCAAAGCGACGAATAAAAATGATCAATTATTAATATCTAGCTAAAATAAATTATTAAACCCCTACTTGGCGGTACCCACAGAGGAGGGTAGGAGTGTGATGTTATTCAAAGTGAATAAGCTTTATTTTATTTATCACAGATGTTATTTTGTTGCGTAAAAATGTCTAAGGAACACCTTAAACAGCCTTCAATTATTTTTTTTTTTACCAGGAATAATCAATTCTATTATGTTGGCAATAGAAACCTAATTTCACTTCGATGAAATACTCATCTTGTCATGTGTCAAAATAAACTAACATTACTAGAACGTTCCTAGCATATGATTACCAGGACAATACTTCAAAATTGACCACCCTGTCCAATATACAAAGATAATAAAAACAAATTTGTACATTTATCAAAAAGGATTCCTTCTTACCAAGAAATAAATAAGCGATACATGTAGAATTAGTTCACTTTGCAAATATCTGTCAAATCTTAAAAGAAATGAATGGAATTTAAGTAGATTCGAGTTTGTATCATTTCATTTTGCTTTTTGATTTCCCTGTACTGTCCGTTTCGTCATGTTTTTTTGGTCGGAGTATAAAATTGAGATTATAAGCGGTGTTGACAGCATAATATACGTTGGCATTAGATGGCAGCACCATTTCTGCAACAAAAAATGTATAATTATAGAAAGTTACCTTAAATTTATTTTTTTATTCATTTACTTTAACAACATTTATTTTAACTCGTAAAAATTATTTATTTTATGCCACATATTTTAAAAACTCACCTTTATCTGGCAATACTTGAGCAAGAGTATACTCATCAGGATTTCCCTCAAGGCCCAATTTATACATGGCATTCCTTATAACTTGCGGCGTCCTTTCATTATTGCTTAACATAATACTTTTGTACATCACTATCCCATCAGTTTCCACACAATCTGTCTCGTAAGTCACTTTAATTATATAAAAATCCGGGCTACTCTTCTGCGAATGATTCGGACTTAAGGTTCCGGAATTATTCGACGAAGGAACCTGCAACTTATTATTAGCGCTGCCAGAATGCGAACTGTTCAGTGAAACGTCCAAAGACGGCAGTGACGAACTACTACTCGAATTAGACATTTGAGAAGGACTCAATTTGCGCTCTATGCTATTATGGGGAGAACTAGGTGTGCTATCGATATCACAGTAGAATTGAGAGCTGTTACTGCTCGAGTTTGAAGCTATAGAATCATTCTTTTGATGACCAGGAACCTTCTTCTTATTCTTAACGGTGTTGGTCGAAGATGGTTCGATTTGGCAACTTAATTTATAAGCTTCCCTATCATCCAAGACCAGTAAGGAATCAAACCATAAATCGAAAAGTGGATCCTCAATTAATTGATAAGCATTAGCAGCGCCTTGCAGTAGTTTGATCTGAGCCAAAACTTCGAATTCTTTACGCCTTTTATCGAAATTAATGAGACCATCCGAAATTAGGTCCGGTATGGCAGTGTCAATCATCGTTAAGTCCGTTAAAAAGGTGCCTAAATAAGGTATCGTGCCAAAGGAAATATTCGCAGTGCGATTATTCTGCCTTTGAAACACTTTCTGCAATTGCTTATCATTCTCCCCAACTGTATCTGCGAATTTTGCAGTCCCCTCCCTCATTAGCAACTCCCTCTGCGTCCATTGGTTGTTATCTTCGCTAAATATCCTAGCGAGTTCGTCGAAAAGCTCGATTTTCTCTTTAGGGACCGCTTGCCAGGTTTTCTGTAATCTGTAAATGGGATTGCTTTGAAGTCCGCTGATGATGGCCTTTAAGCTGGAGAAATTCTTCAATACGCGCAACTCCTGGGCGATATCTATCCAGCAGATGATGATCTGCGCTCTATCCGCTGGTTTCAGATCGGGTTCGACTAGAATTGAGGAGATGACCCTGAAGGAGACCGCGTTGAATTGGTTTACGGTTGCTAGGACTGTAGCGGCCTCGTGCGATCGGCTTTTGTCGCGTCGGGACCATACAGCTCCCAGGCATTGATGTGGGACTAGTTTCTTAAATAATTCCTGCAAAAATAAATAATTTGATAAATTCATAATATAAGGTTGTTCACGCGTCCTCTAATAGTATCCCACAATTTCTGTTTTGCTTTTATTTTTTAACAAGTGAAGTATATGAATCCTTCAAACTTTACGGTAAAAACATCCCACATATGGCATATACCATATATGCCATATATGCTTCACCACATCATAATGTTGCTATCTATAGTTTTGATTTTTTTTTTGCATATTTACACCATTAATATGACGTAATGAAACTTAATACGTTTGACAACACTGCAATTAGCTTCCAAACAAAACAAAAGACTTAGTAAAATTTGAAATTATTACAAAAAATGTAAACAACATAAAACTCTTCCACTCTTGTTTGTTTGAAAATAATATCAAAATATTTCGAGAAAATATAAAAAATTGTTATATTTGAAGATCGAATTGAATAATATCAAAAATAACAGAAAAAAATAACATCGAAAATTAGAAATAACGTATTAGCGTAAGTTTGCGTTCAAATTCATCGGATACCACAAAAATCAGCAAATATTCATCTATAACTATTGCTATAGTTATACTTTATATTTTGCTAGAGTTAAAATAAGTAAATCAATATATTTCATAATATAAAAAAATAGCGAATAGCAAAGATATATCACAGGTGAAAATTCCAATGATACTTTCACATTTTGCACACGATGATACAGAAATAGAAATCTAAAAGTCAACGAAAAAATACGTTTAGCATATTTGAAATAAATATGTAGAATACGTAAACTTGAAAATTGAAAGTAAAAAAATCATTACTATAACGAAAACACGGGGAATACCCTTTCATTATTTATTTAAGATAAGAAAAGCTCGCGTGTTTTGTAAATTTAAATAACATGTATATCTACCAGGTGTGTCGGTAATTCCTTTCCGGTTTTTCCGGCAGATGTCACTGGCCATAAGTATGAAATGTTATGATTTGATACATATGTAATTTTATTCTACTGACATTAACCTTAAAACTACACAAGTTACGTTCCGCCAAAATAACAGCGTTATAGATTTATAATTTTTTGAAAATGTCGAGTTTTGTGCCTGAAAACGTGCATTTGCGGCACGCATTACTTTTCTTGTTTCATCAAAAGAAAAAAGCCGCTGAAAGTCATCGTTTGCTAGTAGAGACTTACGGTGAGCATGCTCCAACCATAAGAACATGTGAAACGTGGTTTCGACAATTCAAATGTGGTGATTTCAACGTTCAAGATAAAGAACGTCCTGGTAGGCCGAAGACGTTTGAAGACGCGGAATTGCAGGAGCTATTGGATGAAGACTCAACACAAACTCAAAAACAATTAGCAGAAAAGTTGAATGTGGGCCGAGTAGCAATTTGTGAACGATTACAAGCTATGGGAAAGATCCAAAAGATGGGGAGATGGGTGCCACATGAATTGAATGACAGACAAATGGAAAATCGAAAAATCGTTAGTGAAATTCTGCTTCAAAGGTATGAAAGGAAGTCATTTCTGCATCGAATAGTAACGGGTGATGAAAAATGGATTTATTTCGAAAATCCCAAGCGAAAAAAATCATGGTTATCACCTGGCGAAGCTGGCCCATCGACTGCAAGGCCAAATCGCTTTGGTCGCAAGACCATGCTCTGTGTCTGGTGGGACCAGATTGGTGTCGTATATTATGAACTGTTGAAACCGGGAGAAACAGTTAATAGTGATCGCTACCGACAACAAATGATCAATTTGAACTGTGCATTGATCGAAAAACGTCCACAATACGCTGAAAGACATGATAAAGTGATTTTGCAACATGACAACGCGCCGTCTCATACAGCAAAACCAGTCAAAGAAATGTTGAAATCACTTGGATGGGAAGTTTTATCGCACCCGCCGTACTCTCCAGACCTGGCTCCATCCGACTACCACCTTTTCGCATCGATGGGGCACGCGCTTGCAGAGCAGCACTTCGCCGATTTCGAAGAAGTTAAAAAATGGCTCGATGAATGGTTTAGCTCAAAGGAGGAACTGTTCTTTTGGAATGGCATTCATAAATTGCCTGAGAGATGGACAAAATGTATAGAATCAAATGGCCAATACTTTGAATAAATAAATTTTAACTATCCATTCTAAGTAACGTGTTTTCTTTAGCGAAAAAACCGGAAAAGAATTACCGACACACCTGGTATTTGCTTTAAGATTATGTTTTAAACATATTTATTCAAGAGGATCCTTGCAAATGCAAAAAAAAAAACATTCGACAAATTTTACTCGTATTGTGACAGCTGTCAAGTCAAACCTTTAAATATTGTATTCAAAATAAGGTAATTTTAAAATGCCTCTTTGTGTAATTATCCAATTAATTTTACCAAACTCAAACTTTGTTTTCCAGACGAGAGAATGGATTTTCTCAAGAAATACAAGCCGGAAAGACCAATGGTCTTCCCGTACACCTTCACAGCGAGAATCGTCCAGTTCCCCTGGGCGTTTTACGTGAAGAATAACTGGGTGTACAGATATTACATTTTCGGCATAATAGTGTGCATACCTATCTTCAATTTCATCCATAAGCTATCCAATAGCGAAGAAAATAAAGTTCAATGGGCCGCTGCCCAATATAAAGCAATGCAGAAAGAGAGAGAAAATCATTAGATTTATAAGGGTCCATAATTCAACTATATCGATGTAATTGGAGAATATTTATCTCAAAATAGATAAAATAAACTGAAAGAATGTCCGTTTCTATTTGTTTTTCCAATACAATTTTTAGATATAAACAAAAAATAATAATGGGAGGTATTCTGTGCTATTTTATGGTTGCTTACATATCGTTTTCTATTATCTAACTTTAGAACGGCTATTGTATTTTTAAAATTGGCAGTGAGTAACACTGGGATACTTTTAAAATTACACGTTTAGCTTTGTAAGTAGTAGAGTCCTTGAAAGGCTAAAGGATGTTTACAAGTTTAGATGCCAATTAAAATAGGTCATTTTTCGATTTTAAAATAAAATTTCGGATAATCTAAATATTGTTATAATATATAAAGATTCGACACGAGCTTTATTGTTTTTCAATTTAAAACCATTGTTTGGGATTTTAAATTTTGCAGATTGATCCTTGCTTTCTTTACACCAATACGATAATGAGATACAGACGCAAAGGTCCGGACTAAACAACTTTCGACCATCCAATTTTAAATATTTTTTAAAGCACCATATATCTAACACAACTTACCACATCCATCCTTGTCAGCTGTTCGGCGAAGTGTCTAACGGGAACGGCAGGTAAACCGTAACGTTTCCATCCAGGTATATTGGCTCTCATGGCAAAACTAGGCGGTGGTGTTAGTAATGAATCAATCCGAGGCTCCTTGCTATACCTATCCAGTCTATGGCGAACTTTGGCTTCGAGTTCAGTAGCGGGTAAGTATTCCTCACAGAAATGCACCAATTGGAGTAGGGCCGGATGATTAGGAGATTCCTTGAAATCCTCCGGGTAACTATCCAGCCAAACGTGTAACGCCGAGATCAACGTCCTGTAAATAAAAGATAAGATGTAGGTATAAACATTGCAACTTAACAGGGAAGAGAAGCACGAGACGCGCAGTTATATTCCATGTTTGGCTATCTTTTCTTTCGTTTACGGAACATCTTCCTTTATATTTACCATTAGTAAATTCATAGATATGTTATAATAATAGCTAGACCAACTTTACCCTTTATAGGGCAGTGGCAGCGGTACAGGTGCTACTGGTTGATATAAGTGTAGTTCCCTTTGTTTATAGTTATTTGTTAAAGATTTAATCAAAGGACTCCATAAAGGTACTTCCTTGACAAATGAACGCATGCAGCGACGATGCTGTGTAAACGGACAATAGTCAATAAATAAGGCGAGTTATTTTTTCATCGATTGATACATCTGATGCTCGTCGAATCCATCGGATCTTGGAGTCGATGAATTCGATGGATATGTAGTGTGAAGACCGTACAACCTTGTACCAACTGAAGGCCAACCCTCAACCAACCAACTAGGCCATAGTATGCCCCCGTTATTGCTTTTCTTCTTCAAGATAATTGATTAACACAACACCAGGACTATTCCAAAAACGACCATCATTTTCCGGCATTTTTTGGACCTGATTCACCCGTCCCAGTCTACTTGAGCATCAGGAGTGTACCAGCGTATTCAAACTTCATCCACTGTTAATCCACGCTAAAACTCCGATTTATTTGTTTAAACTGCTTCAACAGGGCTGTGGAAATATTCATTCGAATACGTTTTTATTTCTAATTGAGCAAGCGCGGCACCCAGTGCCCAGTTAACTCTTTCATGCCCAAATCTTCAATCAACATATAACAAACAACCTCTGCTATCTGTCTAATCTTAATTCTACGATCGTCTAGCACTATTTGGTGATCTATTCTGACGTTGTCGGTAGTGGTTTCAGTTTTTGGCTGTCTCAAACGTTTATCGCGAACCAAGCTGGTACGACCACGTTTAAATTCAACTGCCCAAAATAGCATTGTGCGAAATGGTGATTCATACAATCGCTAAGGAAAGATCAAAATCGGAAAGAAAAGAACGATTTACATCATGTTATATACGACTCGAAACAGTAATGTTTTGTATTAATGAAGCCTCGTATTGCGGCATCAAAAATCAATCATTGGAAACGCTTAAAGAATCTCGTATGTTGAGAAAGAAATATTTAAAAGACAATGCAATCATCGCAATGGATATCGATAAAATTATATTTTATAATTTCTATCGAATGAAACCTGCTACCCCGCTACTAAACAAAAATACACGATTGATAAAAAAATTTAAGTGTGATATTTGGTGAGGGCAAATTATCAAGTTTCGACTATTAATGAAAAAAACAAAACAGGAAACCTTCTTCAGAACCTTTTGTTGCGAGTAATTCCCAAACATAAGTCATTCACAACACAAATTGAGGCTGTACGAACAATCTGTGGTAATTGGTCGTAACTTTCAACAATATAATTTAATTGAATAAACCAGTAAAGGCGGTGTATGTAGTTATAATGTTATTAAAATAGATTGAGACAAGCATGGACGTATCAATATACCAAGCATTTCGTATGCAGCCGACCTAGTTTCACACGATTTCATTTGATCTTTGTTGATTTCAAACACTTGAATATAATTATTTATACGAGGATAGTTCAATTGCAATATTTTAGGCTATAACCAAAATCGAATAAAACAATATTTGCATTTTAATCGATATATATACTTAATTTACATACAACTAATCTAGCATATTATAAATGTATTTTCTTAGTTAATCTACATACAACAGCCTATTCATTTCGTTGTTGACGAAAAAAAAACACTTTACTTTACGTAAACTGTCTAAAAACCTTCAACTCTAATTATAGGCTTACTTACGTATCGTATTCATTCATTTATATGTAGATATTCACCGCATATTAAACCATTTCATCGTGTTTCAAGGACTATACACCACGCATAATGAGACAGATAAGAACAATATTACAGTTTGTTGAATATCATCGCAATTTAGCAAGAACTAGATATTTTATACTCGTTAAATTGTAGGCGTATTTTGACGCAATGCTTGAATTGTGTTATTGTTTAGGATTATTTGAATAATAACGTTGCCAGCGAAAGAAATTTTGAGAAATAACAATTGAAGTCATCAGACTCAAATGTTAATTAAATAAAAACATTGTGGCAATTTTCTTTTGTTTTAATTTCATTTACTGAAACAACACTGCCTATACCCAAAGACCTAACATGGTTTATCATTAATTCTCCTAGTTCTGTTATCTGGATAAAGCAAAATTCCCCTAGATTTCACTCCTATATAACATCAGTACACCACTCTACATTACATTACAGTACAACGGAATAACTTATATGAGTTCAAAACAACCAGAACACATCTAAAAAGATTACCTTTTTTCTAAATACTTCTAGTGCTTAGCATCAATAAATGTCTAAAATAGTAAGCAACTAAAAAAAAACACAATAACCAACTTCGTAAGTATGCAGTGCTGCATTCTTTGCTTTGTGTTTCCATTACCCAATCAAATGTACTATTTTTAGAATAAACGATAGGAAAGAAAGAAATACTAAAAAGAAAAAAAGCCGCTGCGAGATCCAAGAAAAAGTTTATGCTACTTTTGTGAACTCACTGGCCTTGGAAACGTTCGTGGAGACTTTTCGTTAAGGATATTGTAATCTTAAAAGAACAACACTTATTTTAATTAATTTATTTTGGTAAATACAGTTTTCAGCATTTTCAGAAATTTGACTTTTTTAAGATTTCAATTTGTAGTGCAATGGAGGGTACTTCAGGACACTGGTTTAGGACCTATCATCTTTCTTATGTAGCGTGAATTAAACATCCCAACTATTTCGATGCCCGTCTTGTAGACGCTAGTTAATATAAAAAAATTCTTCGATGTATTGCCGAAAACTTCAAGAAATACTTAAACAAATAAAATTTGAATGAAAAGAGTTATCTTCTACCCACGCATTAGATGGACTTGCTCCATACATAAACTATTGATTGTTTCCTATTTGTTTTTCTATTAAATACCCTTGTAAAAATTCAAATCTATATCAAGCTTCAACTTGGATAAATAATCTGAATAACTGTAATATCCATATCTCTATCTATTCAATAAATCACTCGTTTATTGCATTTCTAAGAAACGAGAGGACGATAAAAATAGCAATCTATATCTTAGTGGATGGTATAAATCAATAAACTACAAAATATCCTCGTCTATATTAGGTTCTGATATCGCAAGCTTTAGAAATGAAATATTCAGCAGCTGTGTACCATCACCAACAACATAGACCGGTTATTATTAGAGATGACCAAGAATTCCGAAATTCTTCAGTCAAACCGAGTTTGAAACTATTTCTTGAAAAAGCAATCAAATTTTGCTACAATTTTCAACATCGTGCTACTACACGAGCTTGGTTTTCCAACATTAACGAATATTTGGACAAATATAGGAGAGGAAATCAAACTTAACATGTAAGATCAAAAGTCATGCGATCCAAATTTTAGTGAATTAAAAATATCGCAACCATTTTCTTTAGTTTTCATTTCATTTACTGATTTTGAAAAACCAGCATTTAGATACTACATAGTACCTGCTGCCTATACCCAAAGACTTAAGATAATTTGTCCTTAATTCCCCTAGAATTCGCTCCTATCCTATATAACATCACGCTACATACTAATACAAGGAAATTACTCACTATTGCTACGATATCGCGTAAAATCCCAACTCTTATACTGTATATCAAATGACAAAAACAAGATAACGATACTAAAACTGAAAAAAAAAAAATCAGAAATAAAAGCAGATAAAGCTTACTTCCTGTGCTGCTCGTGGTAATCCGGTTTGCCGTTGCTGGTAGACGTCTCCGCTAGTTCTTCGTAGCGTTGCAGCAGCAGCTTCAGCACCTCTTTCGGCGTGGAGAAACTACGGTAGGTGGCAAGGAATACGTTTATGTAGGTTGTCTCGAGTTCTCCATCGTCTGTCGATAAGGCTTCTACGAGTTTTTTCAACGTGCCGGCTTTCACGAATCTCACGCGTACAGTTTCCCATTCCAGATGCGAGATCTCGTCATCTGAATCCTGGAAACAAAAGATAGCAATTACAAATAATTTTTCTAAGGCAGAACTTAAGATACAGCGGAAGTAAAATAATGAGTTCACTAACACAGATGAATTGAAATACCTATAGTTGAACGTGAAAATGATATCGTTTTATTTCTTAATTCTTTTTTGAAGTGGAGAATTGAATTCTAACCTATCTGTTTTTTTTTTGGATTGCTTGATCCTATGGTTCCTCTATCTCGGTGGGTCACTGATTTATCTCATAAATCTCTCCTTTCAGTTAGAAATCTTCTCTAATACCCTTAAAATAGCTTCTACCAAATCAATATTCAAAAAGTGCGACGATTACCGATCGGCTTCAGTTATTTCTGCAATAGGCTTTTCGAATAGGGCATGTTAAATAGACTGATTGTCAGCTGAACTATTTTCTGCACCGAGTTAAAATTGTTACTTCGTCATTATCTAATAAAGAGTATTTATATTCTGCCTAAAAAATGTATTTGAGTCTCCTTAAAAACAGTCTTTAATTTTTTTGGGGGGAGTTAGCAACTGATTTATTTTGGATCCTCACCACGCGGATCGCGCTTGTTATTGGACGAACCCGAAGAAAAAATGCACCTGTGATAAATATGATAAAAACAAAAAAAGAAAAATTTTCAAGATGCTGTACCTTGAAATGAGTTAAGTTACAGACACTAGTGTATAAGATATTTTTTTATTATCTTATGGTGGTACTATGCATTGTAGTTTTTTCAATGTCGCCCGGTAGATGTATACCCAAAATTATATGCAATAATTTAGCTGTACTAAATGATGATAAAATCAACAGTCAACTATTTGCTTCTTCGAATATGAGCGACATATGTAAGCACCACACTTAAAATTTATTCGTGGAATTATTCGCGTAGGCGACTATGCTTTAATACGCTGAATATTTTGCGCCTGATGTGGTAAACATTCCCGTTTTTTGCGCTAAACATTAGCTGTACTAGAGCGTGCAGGATTATGACCAGCAACAAATGTGACTGAAGGCCAAATAATATGTTAGACATGCATGTAATAGCATTATACATAGATTAAAATACCTAAGTTTGATATAGTCTATTTACTGCGGTATTTAAGAAAAAATAGCTGTAAATGATCATATGTAACAAGCCATATTCTTATTTACAAAGCCTATCTCAACAACTGATATCTTTTACCTATAGTTTTTGCATAGGAAAGAACATATTGAAAAAATCATTCTGTGGGGAGATATTTTTTGTTATAAACCATTGTTGTACGGGAAATTACTTCATAAAACGAAAGGGTACTTCCTAATCTCCAAATAATTAGTACCCAAATTGCTTTTCATTTACATTCTCTCTACTGTGAAGCCTAATTTAGCAATATTGTAGGAAACAAATTGATAATAACTCTAAAATTTGTGATAACTTTTAAAATCTGGCCGACAAAGAGTCTTTGGTGGAAAACTCATCGAAACGTTTATTAAACTTTATGTACTTGAACTTTTGGTGGGATTTATTAATTTCCAAGTTTTTTTCAATTTAAACTAATCAATTGAGAAATTACACTGGCTGTCAGCCAATCCTGATTTAACAACATTGGTAAAATTGGACCAACATTTTACTTCCTGGACAAAAATTTAGCCCCATTCCCATTCCATTACCAAGTGAGTTAGCTGGGTCAGCACGTCTTTGCATACGTTATCAGACTATGCGAATTTGGTAACTTGCGAGAAGAACTTATTCGAGATAGGAATGCTAGACAAGAAAACTAGTGAGCATCTCCAACTACAAGCAAATTTAACATTGGCAGGTGCTGTTAATGCTTTAAAATAGGCGAAATTATTATCCCAACAAGGAGCTATTTTAAGGCAAGGAAATACACTATCTCCAAAGCTCCACGAAGAAGCAATTGCAATTACTGCAGGAAGGAATATTATTCTAGAGAAAAATGACCTGCAAAAAAATCTGTCTGTTCTAAGTGGAAGAAGATGGGACATTTAGATTACTACCCGAGGTGGTTCTTGATCTATTCCACTGCGACCTTTTCAGATTCATTGTGGTTACTCTCTCATTAAGTCAATTACACCAGCTTTGCTTTGTTTGCTAGATTTAGCATCTTTGTAAGTGATTCCTCTACATAGGTTTCGGCTTTTGGATATTCCGAGCCCATTTCTGCCAGTGTCATACAGTCGCACAGCACATGGACAGCAGTCTCTTCTCTCGCCTGGAAGAATTTACATGTTGTTTCCTCTGTCAGGCCCAGATTGCTCATGTGCTTCTTGAGCATATAATGTCCTATTAGCAGGTCTCCTATTATTTAACAAACTTCGTGTCTCTGCTTACTAGATCCGCCTGCATCCAATCAGAAATTGCTTGGCTTGTCTCTGACCTGGAATGATCTTTCACCAGTCTTGAGATTTCTTATCTTTCCATTATTTAGTGGTTGCTTTTACTACCGTATATGCCGTTCCCACCGAGTGCATTGGGCGATTTTCAGCAGCTGACGAGCCTCTCGAGCTCGGGTCAATTTGTCTGCCTTTACGTTTCCTCGATGGCCTTCGTGTCTTGGTACCCAGGCCAGGGTCACCTTAGTTCGGCTTTCCGATGGGACATTGGTACCAGGTATGCAAGAATAAAATGTGCCTTAAAAAAGCTATGGCGCTAGTAAATGGGAATCAAGATGAAGATAATAATGACAATCACTCCATAGGATTAGTTGTAAACTAGATGTAAACCATACGACTCAATGGCATTATTTATTAAAACTAAGAGGTATTTATAATCCAGTTAAATTTCCAGGAGATAGAGGAGCTGACATCACGCGTTTAACCTATAGAATTCTGCCCCAAGAGCTTAAAGACATCGCGAAGTGTTATTTCAAAGCTCCAAGCTAAAAAATCACCCGGTATAGTGTGAAGTTTCTGTGTGACATTGAAAATTAGGTAAGATTGAATCGCACATTCGGTATAACAAAATTCATTAACGGAATAAATTTATTCCGCTGATTTACTGCCCTCAATTAGCAAGTAAAATGTAAGGCATCGAAACGGAAAGTGTATGGGTTCATATATCTACGCTTATAACATTCTTTCCGGTTAACTTGGATATGAATTTATGAATATTTCTTTGAATTAATTAATATTACGGGCAAACTTTTAAAAAATTCTTAAAGAAAGTAAAAATCCGGAAGCGTGTCGTAATAATACAACAAAAAATGAATTAATTACAAAGAATTGCTAGTTAATTTAAACTTAATTAAACAACTAATATAAAACATCACCAGGAACTCAAATTCTTCTAACCTATACTCTGGAGGTAAAATTTCTAGGGTTTATTCGTGCATTTTAACGAATTTTGAAATTTTTGGTCGTAAAAATTTATACTCCCATCAATAACAACATGCCGAACTCTTGCAACATCCTCACAAATTTGATTTATGGTGATGTGTAAAATTCCCAACGTTCGTCGTGATATTCCACGATGTAGAAAACATTTTCATTTCCTGAAATCTGTTTATGTATTGCTGTAAGAGAGTTATTATTTAATTCTGGAAATTTTGATGGTTTATCATTTAACGTTGCGTTTGGATATGTGTAGAAATATACGATCTTCATTCGTGAATTGCGGAACTGTCTATTTATAGCTT
This sequence comes from Marronus borbonicus, assembly GCA_902655005.2. Taxonomy (NCBI): domain Eukaryota; kingdom Metazoa; phylum Arthropoda; class Insecta; order Coleoptera; family Scarabaeidae; genus Marronus; species Marronus borbonicus. The sequence goes on along the minus strand of LR737380.1, from coordinate 23,237,154 downwards.
GACGTTACAGATTATCGCCACCAAACGTTAGTTTCCGTTGCCATTGCACGGCATGATGGGTAGAGATTCGCGAAGAAAAGAAATCTAATATCCGTTGTGTCTATTCTGGTTGTATCCATCCCTGTTTTGGCAAAATATCGATTTTGTTTTGCTCTCCCCCAAGAATGTATTATTATTAAATATTGAATACGTAACAGCAAAAAGGTTGAAGAATAACTAATAGAGAACAATCTAAATTCAACAAAATGCGACACCACTTCAATGTTGGAAATAAGAGGGGAGTTCGAAAAATACTTGTGCTTGGCAAAAAAGAAAACACGTTTATGTGTAAAATTCATTTAATTTTTCACGTTTCCAACGTTTTTCTTTCGTATCCCATTTAAAAAATACGATTTCTCCAAGACTACAAAATAGCCGTTTGTTTTCTGCAACTACTTCATCGTTTGAGCCAAATCTTTCTTCGCCGAGCCATTTTTTTCACATTCTGAAATAGAAAATAATCGCTGGGGGCTCAATCTTGTGAATATGGAATTTTGCCATGGTGACAACGCAAGTCTTGATGAAACAAGAACAAACAGAATCTTTTCTGTCGAAACGATCCAATTTCACAGTAATCAACGTGGATTATGCCGTGAACATTCCAAAACACCATCCAACAATGTGACTTTGGCCTTCTTTAGCGCCACTTTGCCACGAAAAATTTACTGTTTGGACTGTTTCTTGGTCTCCGGTGTGATGTGATTAAAACTCTCAGGTCTATGATGCACTTTTGATGCCCGATTCATTTATTACCACGTCGTGAACTTTTCTGAATCATTTCCGATGTGGTGGCCTCATTTTGGACGTTCTTCATCAAAATTCAGCCGCCCAATATGTTATGGTCGATAATGCAGGAACCCTATAAACTCCACGGAGTTCCACTTTTAACTCATCACTCATTTTCTTTTTCAAAAGTAAATATTTAATTAATGGAACTTTTTCTATTGTTGTTAAATCACAAAAATCGTTCACTTTAATTGGCTGCCATCCACAAACTAATTGACGTATCTGTTTGAAAACTTGACAGAACCCCTGTACTTTTAGTGAAAATGAAGTCATTTAAATTCTTCCCTTGCCCAGGCCATAGGTAATTATCGGACTCCTCCCCAATGAAATGTTCCCAAATCTATTGGAAGGAAGAACAGCGTGTAATTTTTTTCTTATGGAGCCATTTAAAAGAAAAACTACCGCAATCGTACCGAAAATATTGCATATTTACGCTGTATCCAAGCATTTCTGATATTCTAATAAATCCAAATGGTAAAACCAATGTTTGAAACCGTGTTATTTGCCAATATCGAAGCACACAATCGGTATACGTAGCATTACTACCGGTGTTACTCAAAAACCGCATTGCATTTAAATACCTAGAAACTAAACAAAATACTTACTCGAACAATACAAAAGTATTAGCACACTCCACACCACACAACCTTAATTAATCAATCCGAGATCGAACTCGGTCCATGGTTGAAAATGAGGATCGACGTATCCTCGAAGCAGCTCTGCCGGATTAATTAATTAATGTTGCGTGGCCGATACTTTTGAGTTGTTTGCCATACTACCTCACAGTCATTGTTATCATTATTAAAATACTTACTGAATGCGAAGATGATAGACTCCTTGTAGGTCTGTGGTAACGAACTTTCTTCAGGTAGACGGTGTAGAGGGCGCCATCTGCCTTTTCCTCGCCCCACAATCGCCATGTGGGCTGCTGAAAAGAAACAAAAGCAATGCTACAGCAGGTAGTTCGGTTACAAGATTATCTTTAATTTTATGTTAATTTATCGCATATTGCAATAATATCGTTGTCGTTTCCACCACATACCATTGGTGGTCGAAAAAAATTGGATACCAGAACAAAGTTTTACAACACGGATTTGTACAAAATGTATATGAATGCGTCATTGAACGAGTGACCCATACGCTTCAGCAAAAAACTAAAAATTGTTAATATCAACCGATTGTTTATGTATTGGTTGGATAAAACGTCTGTCAAAGAATTGTTGACAAATAGTTCGCACCGCAAAAGTGTATTTTTTCAACAGTTTGTGTGATAATGATGAAAAATTGAAACAATCGAAATCCTTTATGGTGACAGCATACCAAAGTTCACCGTTTATTCAACAACATTCATCCTTACAGCATAATCAACGGTTTCGGGATTGATTACTAAATTTTTGAAAATGATGTTAAAAGTTGTTTCTAAAGCCGGCCTCCCCAACTCCATCACTAATAAAGATCGATCTCTAGATATGCTACACACTGTAACGGATAAGCCAACTATGTCAACCACTCAAATGGCATTAGAAAATGATATAAGTTCGAAATTTGTTGCTCGAATATTGAGAGAAAACAAATGCAATCCCTATAAGATACGTTTCCACATGCAATTAATTTGGACGTCGAGGTTTTGTTGAACGAATCCCCGATTTAAACCTACTGAACTTTCTTTCCTCTTCAACTTTGGAGTCACATAAATACAAAAGGAGAAACTCCAAAATTTAGAAGATGTAAGGATGAAAATTAGATGTGAGATACAAGCCATATCTTCAAAATATAATTTTTGGGAACGTCTAGGACACTGTGAGGGCGTACAGGACTTCCACTTACCATAAACATTTCAATTAATTCTTTAATTTTCGTATTTTTGTAAATTTTTTGTGGATAATTTTTTTTTAGTTTAAGCTCACGAATACAATACATAACCGTATTAAGAACATTACAAGGATTCCAAATCTGCTAAAAAAATTTATATCTGTAGAGATATTAGACTTTTGCCGAACTCCGATAAGATTCAGAAAAACAACATTGGAACCTTGAAACAAAAACTTTCAAAGAGCTACACAAAAACTGATCACAATAACTTTTTACGACCTAAATAAACATTGCCTCCATAACATTTACATAGATTTTGAATCCCATGGCGTTCCAAACTGTTTTCACCATAGATTCTGGGCACGATTCTTGCTAAGTCTGTACACCAACTTGTCTATCGAAGTACTAATTTTTTAATTGTAACATGGATATCAAAAATGTATGCGTAACGTTAGCGAAATGCGTAAATAAATGTGGCTTTGCGGTATGATAATGTATTATTGTTGTAACTAAAAGTTTATCAGCGCATTCAGCGCCATGGTTCTATCAGATGACTAACGCGTAAAGTCAATATAGGGGGTGTTCCTTCGGATAAAAAATAATAGGTTTTGACGTTGGAAATATGATAAATAAAGTATTACTAACAATTATTCATTTATTGCAGTCGGGTATTGTAACTAAGTAATAAGTAGAGATGACCAACGCAGTTGAAATTATTACTTTTTGCAGCGACTAAACAGACTCGTGTCTATTCGTCTCATAAGAATGGGTTCGTGTTGCCTACTGGTTTCCCCAAGAGTTGGCAAAACAACGACGGCATGCTTTGTTATGTTCGACGAGTGTTCCTAACCGATTTTCGACATTAGAATACACTGGCACTATTATTAAATGTATTGTTTACAATATCAACATTTTTCGCTGAATTTATTAGAAACAGTAATCCAAAAGTAGATCAATTAATAGTTTCTACCAAGAAAGTTTTTATTAAACCTCCAAAACGCATTCGTGAGTTTGTCCGGGCGTTCCTCAGCCACCTACCTAGGAGGTAATCTACTATGCGGCATTGTCCTCGAAATGACACGTTGTTATATTGTAGGGTCAAAGAAAACTGAAAGTTAAGTAAAGTCTCCAATGCAGATTAATTTGGAATTTTAATGTAGATTTTTGACAATGAAAATATGATCACTATTTTAGGAAAAATATAAATAATATATTAAATTTTTTAAATTAAAAAACGTCCATAACAGCTTCAATTAATTCAAGGAGGATGTTGAGTATTTTTATACTTTGGATTGTGTTTAATACAACTTATATGAGTTTGGAAAAACCAGTACAGATCTACAAAAATGTAAAGTATCATCGCTTTATATAAAAAAAAACAAACAAAAATATAGGGAATTTGTGGAGACTTTAGAGAAGCCAAAGTCAAGAGATATTTTTTGTTTTGTTTAAAGGTCAGATTATTTAGTTCAGTTATTAAACATTCTCTTGTGTTTTTAATGATTAATTGTACATAAAAATTTCTATATTGGACTTCTTAAAATTTCAATTCGTTATAGAGAAGCATTTGTACAATGGGAGTGTCTCAATGCATTATCCTTGGCCCTAGCGTTTTTTATATAGCACGAATTAAACTCGCAACGATTTCGATGGCCATTTTATGGACGCCTGTTCATATAAAAGATTCTTTGATGGATGTATTGCCGATAACTTCAATAAAATAAAATTTGAATGAAAGGAACAACTTTTGCCCACGCACGCTGTATACATGAACCACAGATGGTTCTCTATTAATTGTTTCTCTATTGAATACCGCCGCAAAAATGCAAATCTACATACACGATAAAACCTTTTCAAGCTTCAACCTAGATAAGCAATCTCAATAACTGTAATGTACATATCTCAAACCATCATTATTCTATTTAAATAAATCATATATATTTCTTAGAAACGAGAAGACACAATTTACACTATCACATCAACTAAGAAAATATTGATGGTATAAATCAATAAACTGAAAGACCTTCACTTAACACGGCAAAATATCCTAGTCTGTATTAGGTTCTATTCTCGCAAGCTGTAGAAATGAAATATTCAGCGTAATACTCTTTTCCTCGAACTTATTGACATTTTTCTCGACTTTAGTCGGAGTTGTTGGATTCAATGTGAGGTATAATAACCCCTTGACCTTCAGTCTACGTGGTTGGTAATGCTTTTTGTATATGTATGTAAGTCTACTCGATTCAGACCAAAGACATTTAAAATTGTAAAGATTGCGTTTTGTGTATTATATTGACGTTGATAAACATGATTTAGGTTGAAGAGTTTTATCCAATTTCTGTTAGTTTAGTTCTCTTTTTATTTGTGCGGTAGATCTTGAAATATTTCCGAAAGTCTCTTGCTTGCAATTAGAAACTGCTACTTAAAAAAAAAGAGTTTAATTGAAAAACTCCAGTTCTGCGAACTTCATTTCCAGATCCTTTCATGGGGAACACAAATGGAGACTGTTTTGATTTTAAAAGTAATTTGAAGGATCGATCGTCACTGTTTTCATATCTATATCATTTTTATTATTCAAGTTATGCGAACAACTGATTGCCAAATTGAATTCATTGGGTAATCTTTCGTAACTTGAGGTCCATCTTGTCTAGTGAACAAATGATGTCAACCTACTCTGTTTTATCGAGTCTAAAGTACGATACGATTTGCAGTTTTGAGGTGGATCGCTTTCAGCGTGTGATGTTTTCGTATCACAAAAGCGCAAAATATTTTCGGGCGACTTGGCTTGCTGACACTAGCGGGTCTACTTGCGTTTGAGTTGAGTGTCTATGTTTTTTTGAATCGTTAAAAGCGTTGACATTCATCAATACTACGCGAGATATTGCTCGATTTTATGGGTTTAAAATGACTTGATATTCTACGATATTCATTAATAAAGATTATTAATGAAGAATTATTAAAATTAAACGAATTAATAAAGTATTGCAAAATTTAAGGCTTCTCTAAGAGAATATTTATTACAGAGGGTTTTGTATACGCTAGAGGATTTTTTTTGTTAGGTTGGATTATTTTGATGTACCTATACATGTGGCGAAAGCTATATATACTTGTATGTCTATGAGTAAATCCATAAAAAAAAATAAAACTGAAGATATAATTCCGTGTTCTACAAAAGATCAACAGATAAATTTAGTATATAATAATACATTATTTATCAAATTAGTGCAAAATATTGCACTAATTCTTACACTAGTTTCACACGACCCTATTTCCACGCATTCATGATGTATTGGACAATTCAACAAGAAAAGAATAGCCCACATAGTGTTTTGGACTCTAATGCTAACACTTTAAATCTCACCAAATTATATTAATGCAAGTAAACAGTTTAAGGACACGTATTGTTTTGCAAATCAGTATGAATTTTGTGATGTAAGTATTCGTCGAATACCTTGACCTTGGTTGATAAACCGCCAATAGGAGGGAATTTTGTCCATGAACTCCTACATGATACCGAATTGTGCGTCAGAGAAATTGAAGTTTCAATATTTCTTACTAATTCCATCACGTTGCTTGCGTCAAAACATGTATACATTTCATTATCGTTTGGATTAGCTTAAAATTGCATAAATATTATGCATTTGGGTTGAGAGATTATTTCTTTTATCATCTCTAGATAATACTTTTGTGACTTTAAAACTACACTCAAGTGGAAAGAACTCAATCCACTTGAATTTTTCTTCGTAAAGAAAAAATGTTTTGAAACGTAATCTTAAGGTTGGTGAGGAATAGATAAAATTTAATAAAAAACCACATTTTTAAGAAAAAATAAACTAATTTAGAGGGGTTTCATCAATAGAAAAAAAAATAAACAATAACAAAATTTTGCAACTAATACCAAGTATTTCCACCTCGCGTCCTTTTGATTATTTGCATATATCTCGGCATGGGATTAATTAAATTTTGAACATCATTTTGGTCCAATTGTTCCCATTCTGCCTAAAGCGCCGCAGAAATTTCACCCAAGTTACGTTATCCTCCATAAAAATGAAACTAGGCCTCGTAAATGGAGCAGAAGGAACCACGTGCTTTTCTAAAATGGTGTTCATATACCCGGCAGCCGTCAATTTGGTACGCACTTCGATATTTATGCCAACTCAGTCCATAACGGAGCTGGTCCCTGATTCTTTCCACAATATCGCATTGGGTAAATCGGTCTCCCCATCTTCCTCAAATTCTTTCCCGGCCATCTAGTGATCTTTGGCAAAATCTACATTCATCCGAGAATAATACGTTGCTCCAATGGGAGTAATTCCAATTTTCGTGATCTTGTGCAAAAGCTAGACAAGCTTTGCCATGCTGTGGACATTGGGCTGGCCTTCTAGTCATTAAATTAGCTTCGGCTAGTCGTCTTATTTCGCTCAGTCGATTTACCATCTTAACCGAAGTCAGATGCCTATCTCTTAAAACTGAAGAAACGACCTCCTTCTTCTACGGCTTGATCCTGGTTTCCTAGTATAGCTGCTGGTTTCATTAAGACGCAGAACAGCTCTTTAGACTGTAGTACATGAGCAGCATAGTATTGACTACGACCGTCGAACTAAAGCTATCCTAGTTGCATGTACAGACTTAAATCACGGGCGGGCTGATTGTACCTTAGGATCGGTTCCGCTTCCGTCGCTGGTCGATAATTGCCCGTGCTTGGCGGCCTAGGCCCCGAGGGGCCGATAGTTGTCGCACTTGGGCTGTCTAAGCTCTAGCGCGCCGATAATTGTCGCCTTGCTCGGCTTAGATCCTAGCGGGCAAGACGCGAGATATAAATATAATGAAATTGTCAAGTTAGAAAAGCTAATTGCATCATAATAGATTTGATAATTGTTTCACTTGCTTTCCTATTTACCACATATTTTTTTTAAATTTAGTTTATGATTTTATATGGCATTAATTATCCTATTTAAGGTGTCTTACACTGTACAACGTGAAAGCATAACCAAAGCATTAATGTACGACATCGATCCGCCGGTCGTAAACATAAAACGGAACCGATTTTCTTGTTTGGAAATAATTAAAAATTAAGTACCAATTAGTAGAATAACAGACATATTCAAAGAGAGAGTGACAGCAACAAATAGAATACCATCCCAGTTCTAGCCGAAAAGCAATAACAAACGCTTTTAATTAAATTGAAAGAGGGTCTTTGTGTTCGTAGCATGTGCCCGATGCATTTATGTGTACTTTATGTTTATCGAAATGGGAACGTCATTAGAAACCTTCAAGCTAAACAGTCTACATGGTGACATTTTTGTGGGTTTGAAATACTTCTTGATCTAGGCAAGAGGTTCCCAACCTTTTTTGGTCTATCGCCTCCTTTAGAGAAAAAAAAATCCAACGTTCTGTTCCCCACAATAGTTAATTTTATATGAAGTATTAAAATATTGTTGCATATTATCTACACCTAATTTTATCTGTTTATTTATCTATTAAAAATCATAAGATAGAAGTTACTAAAACGACAACCAAATATACAATAAGATTGTTTATTATAATTTTAAAAATAAACACAACATCAATAAGAATTTAAAAAATAATGAGATAAATACAAAATTAATAATAAATAAAAAAAAATTAATGAGATGGTTGAGGCTGATGGAGTTTTAACAATTTATTAATTATTCTTTGACATTAAAATAGCTATGTACTGAATCCACCCTCGGCCATACAGGGAGATTAAAAACTTCTGTACTATTTCTCACAATCCACATGCCAAAGCCGTTGATATCCATGTTTGAATTTTACTTTGAGTTCTTCCTTAGTTGTGAGTTCTATGAGTTCCTTAGAAGAATACGTTAGTCCATATTTCATATACTCAATGCCGTACTAGCGGATTTTTCTTTTAGATGTAGATTCGGACAGGTTTATGGATAGTTCCAAAAATAATGTTTATAATGACATATCACTCACGACTATTTATCACAAGCATTCCTAAAGTTATCCCTTTTATAGACTTGATTTTGTGCGCGTTCTAACACAAAATCATGCGACACCGGCGCACTTGTAAACAAGTCATTTCGAGCTTCCACATTATTGTCGAAACATGCTTGATTTAAGCATGTGTTTGCCTACCAACTTGCAAGGACTTGTCACCGGAGTGCGGAAATGTTTTAATTTTTTGTTCTTGTTCATGTGAGAACTTCGTTCGCACGTGGCGGTATCGCCCCCGTTTGGAATATATGATCTAGACGTATAAGTGGATGAAGGCCAGCCTCTAGTACCAGAAAATGTGCACCACTCCGCGCGTTCTGTGTCGTAACGGAATTGAAATCACCTCAAAAGACTACCAATATTCCTCCTAATATCATAGCATGCTATGCTGCAAACTATATAATTTTCGCAAAGGCAATTTTCACAATCGATAATCGAACAATGACCGAAGTTTTCTGGATTCCTGTAGTGATGTTGATAAATATTATAATGCTTTACACCATATTTGAAAAATCAGTACCCAATTTTTTGCCCAAGAAATCTTTTCCATCGTACTTCTCATCTGAAGTTAAAAAAAAAATTAAAAACCAAAAATTTCTATAGATTTCTACTAAAGACCCTAAATATTATTAAAAATATTGTAGGTTAAGATCTCTAACCAAAAACCAAATCTCTAGTGCGTACAAATCCTACATTATGCCCACAGAAACTTAAAAAAAACTGATCTTAAGCAGCTATATACCTTTGCTCGTGAAAGGCAGGATAGGACACGTATTCCTGGCCATAATTTAAAAAAATGATAAACATGAATAAATAATAAAGTGACACCACCAGAAATTTTATTAATCGCAAAGTGAAGAATATTGTCACTAGCAATAAGTCATGTTTGCAAACCATCGGATCTAGTGATAAATCCACAAGTTAGCATTATCCACGAAAAGTACAGCGACCCCTACGAAAGCTGATTTACTTCCAAGCTTCTACAAGCTCATTCGCTGAACCTGAATTGATCTAACTGTAGATTACTTAATTCTCCACACTATCCTCCTTCTAATTTCATTTAGTGTTATTTCCTCGTTGAAAATGCAACTGTAAACTATTCCATGACCACAATTGTACATACGACATCTATCGAGGCAGCCGAAAAGGTCGACTCTTGAAGCTTTTAATTAAGTTTGACGATAATTAATGTTATTGACCTCTGGGCGGCTACGCGTGCGTTCACTGTATAGGCTAATTTCGATTTGAGATTGCGTAAATCGTGAAATGAAAGCGCCACTTATGTATGCATATAATACGTAGGCGATAGGCAAAAGGTTCCGTTGTTTAAGGAAAACGATAAATATTCCCTGCATATTGCATATTTCTGATGAAATGTTACGTTGTTGCAGAAGTGTTCTCCTTAATTTCGACGATAAATTGAGTAAGCATCGTTAGTTCTATAAGGTTTGTGGTATGTGGCGATCAGCAGGTCTATAATTACTGTATTGCCTGCTTACCATAGATGGTAGTATTTCCTTTTTTCGATGTCGATTTTCCAAAATAGATCGAATTGTTGATGAAGTTGATCTGTTAGAGGCGCTCTTATAACCCGTCGAGCTTTTTTCTTAAATAATGTGTAAGTTAAAATCTCCTGAAGAAGCTGACAACATGATGAGGAAAATGTTATCAGTAAACTCAACAACTCAGCAGCAGCCGGGAAATTATTCTACAGGTACCAAAAATGAGCCTTGAGGAATGCTGATATATGTTCGACAATCGCCGATAAGATAAGGCCAAAGGAATTCACGCCTTGCACTCCAAGTGCCTACATAGTTTTGCTAACAGGACATTGTGATTAAGCAAATGAAATCACTTGGGCAAATCCAAAAAGATACAAATCTCTCCGTCCTTCCAGCCAAACTCATCGTAAACAACTCAATGAATCGTTGGTGGATTTGCCCAACATAAGACCAAATGGATTTTCGGAGACAACCCCATTTTTTATCAAATATGTTGTTGGTCATCAAATCTCTTTCCGCCGAGGTATTTTATCATATTCGAAAATGGGAAACAATCGCTGGGGACTAGGTCTGACGAATATGGCAATTCGCATCCTAACTCTGGGAATTTTACCATGACGACGACACAAGTGGGCATTGTTTTGATAAAACAGAATTCTTTACTTCGCCAAATGCGAACTTGCTATTAATCGTTTTGCCCTTTTCAAGGTAATCAACGCGGATTATGCTGCAACACTCTGGCCATGATCTTGTCGGTTTATAAAGTGTCTTTGGCGTAGATTGACGACGAAACACTAACTGTTTGCACTGTTCTTTGGCCTCTGGCGTGCTGTGACGACTTCATGTTTCGTCAGCAGTTGTAAATCGACGCTAAAAATCATTGGTATTGCGCTTTAACATCGTCAAACATTCCTTTGAAGTTGACACGCGTGCGTGTGTATTGTCAATTGTGAGCGATCGCGGCACCCTAGCGGAAGACTTCCTTACATTTAAATGCAAAATGTAGCAAAGGATTGACCAGTTCACAAGCTATGTTCTTTCTTCCAGATCACTTCTTTACATTACAATTCTCTCAAAATTCAGGTCTACATTCGTAAAAGTAACAAAATATTGGTGGCTATTGATACTTTTAAAATCCCTGGCAGATTTATTAATAAATTTCGTCTGAATTAAAAATATTTTTGTTAACACTTGCTATTAGTCTGATATACACATTTAAAGCATACATAACTATTGTTGGTCCTCTTCTACAGTGTAAAAGAACTTAGGTTGATATAATTCGCATCAATCGTTCTAGCAAATTTTATAAATGAAACTCGAAAGAAAACTGGATTCGTTGCAGTGTGTAGCTTCATGGGTACAAAAGATGAAGATGGTTTTATTTCCGCGCTACATTACCACAGCATAAGAAGTTTCCATCACAGATAACCTGCACAAAATCAGTGCAAAGTATACGTCAGAGCTTAGTAATCGTCGAAGTTTCTTAAATTCTCCCTTTTCCTAGACAAAAGCAAACAAATAACCAAACAAAAAAAACTACGTAATCTAAACCGCATTCAATGTGTTCATCGATCTTTACACCAGTTAAAGTCCACTATGATCACAATCATTGCTATAAATTATAATCTATGAAAATAACGATAGAACCAGTTACTCTTGGCGGCGATATGTACCTCTAACCTATGTCCGCTCTAGCGTTCTTTGAACGCAAATGGTATTACCTTTCCTTCTTCGTTACGCAATAATGGTTTGCTTGTCTGCTATGTTGGCATTGTTACAGTAGCGAATAATGGTGTAATGTTTAATAAAAGAAATATCTCTCTCTTCTAGGTAATTTCTTTGTACAACTTGCGGCTTTGTTTTTGAAATATGTAGAAAATATGCGATAAAAATGCGTGGAGTGACGGAATGCACGCAAATTCCTTAGATCCCCATCTATGGTGTAATCTAATGTAATATAGGTAGCAATATAATGCTGGTACTTATTTTTTGGTTAAAATACAAGAAACAATTTCATTTGCTAGAATTGTTTTGGCCTCCCAATAATAATCGATGTATCTGTAAACAGGTTAATAAAATGATCAGTTACTTCTGCAAGCTCGTAGATAGTAAAAACAAGAAAAGTCCTAGAATGGAAGCTTTTCATATTTTTTGCCAAATTTATTGTAATAATTCGCCCTTATATAAAATTTTTGTACACATCATACGACTTATTAAATAAGAGCTTAATAGTTTATGTACAACACCTCTAAAGCTCATAATCCGCAGTTAACCAGCAGGATATTGTAATCTACATCGTCGAAAGCTTTAGACAAATCCAAAAACAGCAGAGATAGTAGAAGCTGTGGGCATTTTGAAAGAACGTGTTTGTCATATACTAAGCGCGTTCGGGATTAACATCTAGATAACTAAGGACTTTTTCTAGCGCAATATTGTTGCCATTTATTTCACGTTGTGATTTTTTGGTCATGTGACCACAGACGACGTCAATAAACCAACGACCAGAGGTTAAATTGATGTTTTCTTCAGAGCTTAAATTTTTTGTGTTCAATATTATCAATATCATTTTTATTTTTGAAATGAGCTTCAACGAAGCCATTTCAAAATGGCAAAATTGAGATGATTGATGATTGAGATCGATTGAGCAGATTGATGCAACATCATCAGATAATAGTAGTGATGAAGATGAGGCAGTTTGCAGAAAACTGATAATTTTTCAGAGGAGATTGTACCCCGATTTACAGACCGGAAATTTAACGAGTATTGTAGAATATCATTCACCGACGCAAGAACAACAAACATCATGAGATTTTTCTTTCATCGACCAAAAGTTTTCGAGCGAATCAAGGTCCGTCCGACCCTCAATCAAGATGAAAAATACATTTGAGCAGTTCTAAAGCCCTGTTAAAGCAGTTTAAGCGAAATAAGTAGAAGTGATGACAACTGTCCTTTAGGATGGTTATAGAGTCGCGTTAATCCACTATCTCGAAAAGGGAAAAACAACGAAGGCATGCTAACCACCATTACTTGGCACGATTTGGGATTCAAATTGATAGACCATTCTATTCGACGGATCTGACCCCCAGCGACTGTTTTCTGTTTCCTAAGTTCAATGTTCCGCTCAGAGGACAGATATTTTGATCGAATGAGGAGGCCATCATATTCATGAACGCCATAAGATGCCAATGACTATTTGGATGGGTTAAAAAGATGGAAGCATCGCTGGGAAAAGTGTATAGGCTTACAAGAAGCTTAAACTGAATTTGAAAAAAAAAGTACTTGTTTCCGTTTTGGCTGAAAATTACTTAAAAATCGTCTGGTGTTATCTTCGTAATTGCAAAACTTCAAAATGATCCCAGATGAACGTCCTAAAGCAGCATGTTTCCAAACTCTCTCAATTATTATAATTAGATTTACGTTAATGGGTGACGTGGTAGGTTGTAGCGTTTGATAGATCGCATCAAATACGATGTTGAAACGAAGACAGTTGATTACCTTTGTGCTAGTTCTAAGAATGGTATTGAGCTCCTGTATTAAGAGCGATGTTATTCCATCCAATTTTCATTTTACGGCGAACAGACAATTTTCTAAGAATCAACACCGTAATTTCCTTAATTGCATTAAGTACATGATTCTAGCAAACGTATATCAAAATTCTGCTTTAAAAACGTCTATTAATTCAAGCTACCTACACATCTGTATGAACCAGCTTCATCAAACTGAGATGGAATTTCACTAAGTACTCTGTAAACTCCACACTTCCGGAATAGATAAGGTAGTATGTATACGTTAAATATTTGATTTGGGACGTGGATAATGGTATTTTTTTTTTGAAACTCTAGCCTGAATGTCAACGTCGCGTCGTGTTGTGAAAACCTCGCCAGTCAGATGAACTGAAATGATAAGAATATCTGACTTACTTATTCTAAGTATACTTGGATCACTCTTTAGAGGACAAAAAATAATAGGTTTGGACTACCATATACAGTGGCGGCCATATAAAATAGTAATAAATAGTGCAGGTAAACTGATATGGATGAATTGATAAATTTGTAAATGTTAACAAGTGATTTATTTAGCTTGGCTTAACAAAAATGTAGCAGATGGCATGCAGTTTATAATAAACAAACAATATTTTATAAACTTCAAGATAAACAAAATAAATATATTATTTTTTAAGTGGGAATATGAATATGAAATAGCGCACTTAATAACAATAACGAAATACTGTATTATTTCTCTTTTTTAAATTCTTTTTTGCTTTTACATTTAATATTTTGTTGGAAACCCTTTACAAGCCAACATTGCTGCACATCTTCTCGGCACACTTCCAACTAATTTTTCACATCTCTCTACAGGAATGTTATTGCAGGCTTCTTCAATAGTATTCAATAATTCCTCTAATGTCGCTGGAGATTTAGAATTTATAACAACCTCGACAACCCCCCATAGATTTTCTATGGGATTTAAATCAAGGCTTTGTGCAGGCTATTCTAACACACAAATCTGTTTCTCCTCTAGCCACTGTTTTACGGTCCTCGCCGTATGTTTGGGATCATTGTCGTGCATTAAACTCAAGGTTACTGAAAGAATTTCATCACCATATGGTTCCATCACGTTTTCAAAATGTTGCGATAAACATACTGATCCATTTTTCCTGCAATTCTGAATATAGGTCCTATACGACGCCATGACATAGAAGCCCATACCATTACGCTTCCTCCACCGTGTTTCAATGTTTTTATAGTGTACCTAGGGTTGAATCTCTGATTGATGGGGCGTCGCACATACATTCTTCCGTCAGACCCAAGTCGGTTGTATTTGCTCTCATCTGTCCAAAGTGCAGATTTCCAGAAAGAAAGCGGCTTTTCTTTGCGCATTTTCGCAAACTGCAATCTTCTTTGACGGTTTTTATTTTACACGAGTGGCTTTCGTACTGCAATCTACCCACGTAAGTTAAATTCCTTCAGCCGACGTCGTATTGTTCTTCTCGATATATCCATATCAAATTGTTTATTAAATTCGGTTTTTATTTGTGTAGCTGCGCGAAAAGGATCTTCTTGACTTAATCGACGAATAAGGTTGTCTTGTCGTAAGGTTGTTTTACGAGGCCTAATCTTCCGTTTCTTGTTTTCTAAAGTTTTTTCCGTCTGAATATGCTTTATCGCATTTTGTATTAATTTACGTGAACAATTTAATGTTCGTGATATTTCTGAAATGATTGATATGCCCTTCTCTTTCATGGTGCAAATTAACTCTCTTTTCTCTGGTGTGAAATGTTTTCCTCGTCCTATTATACTAACACCTAAATTTTTGTTATTAATAACACGTTAATTATAAGTGGTAAATACACCACTTTTTTGGTAGAAAATAACTCGAACCGTAACACTATAATAAGATTCTGCTACAGAACCAACAACTGTGCTATTTATGTGCCTGCTAGAAAAGTGAAACTAAAATTTTTTTTTTTCGTTGAATGCCGAATTATTGTTCTGGAATACGTAGCTAGGGGAAGTACACGCAACCTTGTCGGGGACTCTCATGCTAGTTTAATAAAAATTTAAACGGGAACAGTTTGAGCGATTAATTCAAATGAAATTTGATGCCTGTGCTATTTATGTGGCCGCTACTGTATCTATGTAGATAGGTACAAATACAGTACATCCCCATTTAGTTGAGATTAACGAACTTGTACCGTACTGAGTATGCGCAAGACAGAGAAAAGGTATCGAGACTAGATGCTTTACACAAAATCAACGTATCAACACGCAGAAAAGGAATGTCTATATGCCTGGAAAAGAGTATTCTTTTGAATTTAGAATTGGCTGTAAATCTGCTATATCAAACTGAGTAGATATTATCTCAAAACATTTGCATTTGATACATTTTTAAATAAAATGTATCAATTGCTTAATTGCAGCCATTAATTTAATTCATTTTTGTAACAAAATATAGTTGGTTTAGCTTGTTTCATTATTATTAATTAGCCTTGGTATGATGCCACTAACCGAAGTCTGCTGCCCTCGCAGATCGTGGGGCCTCCGTTCTGAAGAGGTCGATATGGCAATTAATTTCCACATTTTCAGTGACTAGAGCATCCTTGCTTAAATACTACATATTACGACAATTTCAATTACAACTACACCCTTCCACAGAGCTGTATTGATGAGCTGTAATAGAGCGAAACGCGCGTCTACACATTGTGAATGTTGATAGCTTATTTCATTATTACTGATGCATGTATTAGGTATAAGTACATATGTGACCCGGTCTAACCAGTAAAAGTGACCTAACGTGTAAAACTGGGTTTTCGAGTAAACTGCTGATAAAGAGGCGGGTGGCTCCGATACAGCAACACGAATTGGTGCCAAACAAAAAAAAGAATGAAAGTAGTAATATTTTAAATAAAACCTATTCACTTTGGGACAAGCAACCGCTTTGTTGAATTTAGTAATTCTTGCAAGACAGCGACTTCCTTGGTTGTGGAACATACTATCTTGAGTATATACAAAAGCACAATTTACTGAATCTAAAATTGAATAGATTAAGAGACCTATTTTGAGAAATTACTTATCTAATCGACAAAATAAATATTATTGATTGATTTATCGTCTTAATCGCGTATATTTATTCGTAATTTTGCGTTTTCAGAGAATTCAAAGCTAATGATCCAAGGATATCTAAATCTTTAAGACTTTAAGATTTATTTACATCAGTCACTCGCTATTCTCCTAATTATATTAACACTTTCGTAGTAGGAAAATACCCAGTAATTATTTATCTCCTGTTGTTATATTTTTAAATCACTTAGCATCCGTAAGATGACTCAGAGCCAAGTGTATTTCATTTCTTTGCCGCAAGGTATTAAAGATAGTTAAACAGCTACTCTAAAACGGTTCCTTATCGGCGTTAAAAGGATGATCCCGTAAATATCAACGTAGCTACCCATCGTGTAAAATTGTTTCGAAGAAAGTAGAACTTACAATTAGATCCACGGAACATTTTCAAACGTACATAGTTAGTCAAACTCGCATTGTTCTGAAAGTAAAATCGTGAGACGTGTTTCTTTCGTTGTCTATAGCTTACTTGAAAGCTAATATCTCAAGCAGAAATTACTGTTGTTGTTTTCAAAAATAAATGGTCTACTGATATTCTGTGTTTTTTTCTTTACATTTGATTTTTGCTTTTGTCAAATATTATAAAATTTGAAGCGATTCATTGCTTTTCTAAAATTTGTTAGGCCCTAGTAGTATTCAACACCATCTCTATGGCTCCTCTCCACAATTCGTGAGCAGTGGTAGTTTCTAACAAGTATCTTGATGTTATTGTGTTGAACACATTTGTACAATAATAATTTAAATATTCCCACCATGATCATGGTAACATAGGAAAATAAGCAGTGGATCTTGCTTGAATAAGCAGAAGATGAAGAAAAACAAAAATAAAACTGTCTTTAAAGGCATTTGAAGAACATTGTGACCTGAAACGTTCTACATACTCGATTTCTCTCCTATAGTCGACGACAAAAAAAAAAGGTGAAGCATATGGCTCGTTTCTAACGGAATGCAACACATAAATTTAACCATGCGGATTCAAATCACCATAATGAAATTTTACGAGACAATAATAATAATGAGAATGAAATAGTTATGAAAGGATTGACTCAATTATAAAACGAGGAGATACAACTCTTGCTGGAGAAATTCAGAAACACGGCAGACAAAGGGTTTGAAATAATGAAAGTGTTAACACAGTACACACAAGCATAAAAGAAAGATGACAGGAAAAGAAAGGAAAATATAAAGGAAGAAAACCAAGTGACAGCAACAGTGTACCAGAGGAGTCTGAAAGTTTCCGGTCTAACACAGAAACAAGTATTTCTTTGACAAATTCCATTGATTTCTTAACATACACTTTTCCCAGTGATGCTTCCATCACTTTGATTCGTTCAGCAGTAGCTAGAATTTTTTTCTGTAAAATAGGCGTTTAGACTTTTATCCGATAAAAGTCACCATCCTCCCAGTCTAGGATACAGAAAAAGGTCGCCTGGGATCAAAAACATTTTTTGGGTATCTCTTACGTTTTTCTTGATTCTGCATCTGATTTATCCAATATATGATTTGCGATATAGGTACCGCCCTTTTAGTTTGTAACTTACGTAGTTCATCTTTATTTGATGGCACAAGCTGTTCAATTATTGGCCTGTTGGCAACTCGAACCGTATGGTAGTAGATCAACGTATCCAACTGTTTGTTCTTTAGGGTTATTGCCTTCCTTCTTCCTTCTTCCTAGTAACTATTCTTCTTTAGTTTTTCCTTAGTTTGTAACAGTTCTTCTCCAATGCATTGTTTAGATATAGAATTTCTACTGCGCAGTTGTTTGAATTGCTAATGTTCTCTATTTGAATGGGGTGATGAGCAATATCTTCTACATTCCTTCGCTTCGTACCACGTCTTAAGAAAGACTTTCCAATCCACACCCAAGATTAAATCTGTTGCTGTTCAATTTACCTACTATATATGTCCAACATAGAATATTATCCACTATATCTGCTCCCCGTTCTAACTGTACGTACCAACACCGTTTTCTATGGAATTACACTCAGATTTTTTTTAACGATAAACAAAGTGCACGTGCACCATGTAACTAGCTGTAAGCTTTTTCAAAGGCATACTCGTTACGCGTTCAAAATTACTCCACTAAACGTGACTCGGTATTGCATTGAAACGGTACACTCGGACGGCTATTCATGTGTAGTTGATACAGCGGCTATTGTTCGGTAATAACAATAAACGAGAACATTAAAGAAGCAAATCTAACAATAGCTCGTTCGTCCGCTTGCTTCTATGCTCGTTGCATTCAAACCTTACTGCTGGAGACCATACGTTTTTCTTCTTCGTAAATTGGACGGTATTATGCGTGTAGAACTGGTGATAATTGGCAGTGATTGAATAATAAATCTGTGTGCATGTACACATTGTACACTTGTCGAACTCGGATGCTTAAGAAAGTTCAACGCAGGTTTTACGCAAGAAATTCCACGACTTTAATTTCGGCAAAAACCTGAGATAAAAAATCTGTGAAATTTCCCTTTTATGGAGTTTGTTTCTTTTTATTTTGTCCTTTTTGTAATATAATTTAAAGTTAAATTGATCGCTCAAAAAGACCTGCTTGTTTTTAAGCATAATATGAAGAAAAAAACAATTCCTTTTAACGATCTACAAAGGAACTTGTTAAAGAACTACCACTAACATCGCGATCCTCATCCCATCATTTATCTTCCTAACAATCTTAAAACGCCATAAAACAATTAGCAGCGTTAACAACGCACATAGCGACCGAAAGCTATTAAAACAAACAAAATTCTTTCTCTCGGAACCCTTGCTCGATGCGAGTTTATTTACTCTTGTCCTTATTACGAGCGGAGAGCAGGATGCTCCCAGTTTTGCCCTCCCCTCACCCGAATCCAAAACATAAAAGCATTCAACGAGATCTTAAAAATACTTCCACATCGTAAACTGTTCGGTATGATCGTTACGTTGGAAAAAGGTACAAATCGCGTTCCATTTATTTGTTTTTGAAAGAGACTTGGATATCGGCCAAGATTGCGTAAAGGGAATGAATGTAAATAGTTCAATGGATAAAAAATTGTGCGAAAAATTCTGTGTATTTAAGGTTATGTAAGCATGTGTGTGTACAAGGGAACTTCATTTTAAATATTTCATTTTACTGTTTAGTGTGATTCTTCTTTTCTGGTATTTTACATTTGTTAGGTTTGTGCATTCAAACGAAGTGAAGCGGTGGAAAAACGCATTAGCTAGTGATCATAGGGGCGATGGGGTCGGCCTTTGTACCCCCAATCGAAGTATTTTGAAGGTAAAACAAGTAAAAGAAATTCTGGTATTTTCCAATTTTATTTATCGCGACATTTCGGAAATTTTTAGGTATCACCTCGTAGTATATAATTTATAAGTTTGAGCGCATGAAGCTTATTTGAAGTCCCAGACTACATTAAATCCACTCGAATCATATCCATTCAATCCGATCTCCTCTTACAACGAATACAATGCAACCTTTTATAACTTTGTCGTCTCGCCAACATTCAAGCGGCACTGATAGCGACTCCAAACGCATTTTTCTTTCCTTTGTCCTCCTTTCCCGATGGTTTTCCTTCAGTGCTTCCGACACGGGAGTTTCATTAGTTGATGTACGAAATGAATCAGCGTCATGTACTCGCATTGGCGGATTCAGTCGACAGTTCTTTTCATGTCCTCGACGTATACTCTCACGGTCTGTGCTCTTTAAATCCTTGTTGCTGCTTTTTTGCACTTATTGTTAGTTTCCTGTTTACAGGAAGTACGGCGTAACATTATATGAATCGTAGAACGCCGTGGTTGTTTTAGTTAGAGACAAGCTAGCGTGTAATTGGAGATTTGTGGAGGCGTGAAGTCGGTAGAGTTATTTGGGAGAAGTCGACGTAGTTCACTTAATACCTGGCCTTAACAATAAAAATTGATTATACTTTTCAACACAGTCTCGTGTAGATAATATGATTGCTCCAACCTTGCAAAGTAGGCGTTTAAGCCAAATTCTTTTTCGCTGATCAATTTTTTCATAATCTGAAGTAGGAGGCTAGATCAAGCGAACGCAAGCAATTTGTATCCTAGCTCACGGAATTTTCCCATAACGACGACGTAAGTGTTGACGTGTGTATTGTTTTGACGACATTTTTCTTTCACAGGGTTGTTGAAACAATCCAATAAGTTGGCATAATATTCGCCATTAATCGTTTTGCCATTTTGAAGCTGATCAAAACGGATTATGCCACGTATATCCCAGAACACTGCGGCCGATAGTGCGGCTTTAGCCCTCTTTCTCTTTAACCACGAAAAAACTACTGTTTGGACTGCTCTTCAGTCACTGGTATGTTGCGATGAAACACAAAAAATCATTCAGATTACGCATCGTCAAACATTCCTTTGAACTTAACACACGCGCGTGCTTTAGTTAATTGTGATCTGGAAAGCTTTCTCACGTACTTGTGGCTTTTCCATATTTTATAACTTCTTTTTCTTCATCATCATATAAGTTCATTTTCCTCTGGGGTTTCTGGAGGATAAAGTTTGAGTAGATAATGATATTCAGTCTTATTGTTTTGATAGTGGCTTTGCTGCAGATAGTTTATTACTTTCTGAATCTCAGAGAATAGCAAATTGAGACAATGAATGTGTTTTGTTTTCGAAGAATGGTTTAATGGGATATTAAAAGTACGATAATCACTTATTTAAATGGAATTGTTATATTATAACAAAAAAATATAATGCTAAGATAGCTTAGCTTCCTCATGGAATTGATGGAATAATTCACGGCAAACGCAACAAAAAGAGAGAGAGAAAAAAAACACATGTGAGGCAATAGTGATAGAAGGTAGAGACAAAAATTACTCTCGAAACCACGCTGATGACGCCGGGTAGGCAGAAACATGTCCGTGTGTTAGTGTAATTTTTTTTCTCTCTTTTTGTTACGTTTGCCGTGAATTATTCCATCAATTCCATGAGGAAGCTAAGCTATCTTAGCATTATATTTTTTGGTTATTGTTTCTAGGCATTTTCTGATGTGTTCTGTTGTTATACTATGTTTACAATTACATCCCATGTCGCATACTTTATATCTGGACTAAAATAAAATGTAATATAATGCATAAGAATTTAACATCATCCTAAAAAGGGGATTCTACCAAACCCAATTGCTACAAAAATCATTTCGAGATGGAAAGAACAACAGCATATATTATCAATGCAAACCATGTTCATTATCGTTGTGTTAAATCAGCGATGCCCGTTGTAATTGCACAATACTGATGACTATCTGAGTTTATAACATTCGTTGACCATAACGCGCAGAATACAAATGCATTTTCATTGATAATTACGCCTAGTTTATCTTCAGACAGTCAAAGTTCTACAATTACAGGATATATAGCTTCCACTATACATTGTTTTTGTTCCTATCTATATGCGTTTACACAGAGTAGATTTTACTATCGTCCAGACGTATCTTCTGCCTCAGCACAATGTACAATATGCGCTTTGGCAATGAATGACTTCGAATACAAGCACCGCTTGCCACACGGACCAAATAGTTAGAATCTAGGTTAATGTAATATGCCTTATCAGATCTATCTGAATTATGGAAAAATAGTACGTACGTCTTATTTCTATTTTGATCAAACGTTTTTATTGAGATTTCCTCTTTGATATACTTGAAAAAAAAACCATAAAGAAGCTTCAAAAAATAAGGATTTTGTCATTTGAGTCCTGAATAAATGTAAAATACAGCTTACTCCTTACTACTACAGTCTAACATAGTGATGTTGGTGCTCATTATTTTTCGAGATGTTTGAAAGTTTTCAGTTAAAAAAATCACCCGGTATATAAAATTCCAATCCCTACATAAATGTCACATACAACTGTCGTGGAAAATATCAATTTGAAACCGCTTGACATGCAACTCAGCCCGTATACCACACAATTAAATTATTGACATTCACCCAACACACTACTACTGCACGTCGAGTTTGTTTCTCATGCTTCTAGATCACGTTCCGAGGCATGCTGTCGAGTTATTTTCCCTAATTTAGTTTCAACGCCAGCGTTATACCTGTACTTTGATTTTAATTGCATAAAATCTTAGCTGGACGCTATTAATTGCGAAAAATGTAGGGGTGGGGTGAAAATAACAACGTTACGAGTTTATTAGATATTTCGGCGGACGATGATTTAATTTCTGATGTGGACAATTAAATTGTCGAAACGTTATAATTATAAGGTTTGTTGCAACAGAGAAATCTCACACCGTTCTTGAGTCAGTAATGAATTGTTTTAAGCGCATTCGTCAAGAAAGTACTAGTTCTTTTTTGTTCTTACTCAGAACCAGGAGCTGATTTCACTGAAATAATTCGGTGTCTGTTGGACTGATCTTAGAATTGATTCGGAACTAGTTCTACGGTTCGTTTGCGCATATTCCCCACGGTTATACACTGATTCCAACGTCTCTTAGAACAAACTTATAGTTAAAGAGCCGCATCGGTAAAGTCTATACTTATCAGGAGTACCAATCCCTTTTTGTTACTGAAATTATGAATAGGAAAAATTAGTATTCATGACCAAAACCCAACTGTCTTCAGGAGGAATCATCCATTTCTTTAAAATACGTTTGGTGCATTTCGAAATTGAAATAATACACGTCCTCTTCTTATTCTTTCTTGGGACCCCGGTACCCTAACGGGTGTCGAGTACACGTACTCAACAGTTTAAATTCCTCAATTTCCTTCCAACTTTCTTAACAGGAGGGTCGATAAGTTGAATACATCTTTTTCTAGTCTTTTAACATTGTTAGGCAAGTGGCTAGTGGAGCTAGATCTTGTTATTAAGATATTACAATCTACTCTAAACGTCAAATTCCACTTGTGTAGATCGCGTTGCCTATAAGTCCTCAATTAGTAACGTAGAATTTTATTGGAAATTCTTTGAAAATCCTGCAATATCTAATTTCCAAACAATATCTAAAAACCTGATAGAATAATTGATAATAGCTAATAATAAGCACGCTCAGCTGATCAAAATCTACCCGATAAGTGAAATGAAAAAGCTAATCGTGCGCTGGGTGCTGCACTTGCTCACTCACACCAAAAACGCATTCGAGTTGATATTTCCCAAGCCCGATAAGCGAAAGATAAATAGAAGAAAAAGAAAAAGAAAAGAAAATTAAGCGAAATAAGTCGAAGTTTTGACGTCGATTAATAACTGAAGATGCACCAATACACTCCTGAAGAACCCCTAGAAAGGTCGGGGTACCTCTGGGAAAAGGATATAAACTTAAAAAGAGATTATGTTGAGAAATAAAACTGTATTTAAAAAATAAATACTTATTTCTGTGTTAGGATGGAAAATTTTCGCACTACGCTCATACAACGAAGAAGGACAAGATGATTTTTAGATATTCTTCAGAACATGTAAATTTATATGCATAGTACATACCAAAATATCCACGAATATTCGAATTTTTGTAACCCGAAAGGAGAAAGTATATAATATCGAGGTCATAATTGCAACAGAGGTTATATAACTTTCAATTAAACAAGAACATTTTATCGTTTCAATATGATATAAAAAATAACAAAAAATATATCCGTTTGAACAGTTAAGAATGATTATATCTGGTCGAAGTCCTACTATTTTATATTACTTTATTAAAAACAAGAACATTTAATTAACATGTTCCCACAACCAGCGTAACATGTTTTTTCATTTTATCTGCGTAATATTTGTGAAAAATTATAATTTGTTTTAACCCATTAACAGCTTAATACAGAATACTACTTAAAAAAATAAGCCTTAAGTCATTGCTTCACCGAGTCAGTAGTACATCGGTCGTGTTATTTTTTTTATTTTAAATTAATTACCTTAATGTACCATTTGGTCAGCGTTTTCTTGCTAGGTTTCCTGTTCCCGGCGCAAACGCAAAACCTAAAACGCCCTCTAGGCGAGGGATCTCGCGATTCCCTTTGCTGGTGATTCCCTTGGGATCCCGTCGAAGGACTCAAACTCCGATTAGCACTCTTTCCGTCGTAAAACCGTGATTTCTCCGTCTGATAGTACTCCGGTTGGAAAGCTACGGTTGGAGAAGTACTCGGCAATAGCATTTGTGACCGTATAGACCCTTAGCACAACGAAAAAACTTTAAACACCAATCGATTCCGACATTAAAAATTCATCACCAATTCATTCGGAACCCGGAATAAGGCGGTAAAATCGGAAAACACCGTCCGAATCGGAGCATGTACGAGGACCTCGTCAATACTACGCGAAGCACGACCGACCAACTCCAACGCTGCCTTCGATTTGTTGGCACAAGCGGTCCGCTCGCGCTCGACGATCGGGACAAAGGCAAACAAACGAAGTACGATCATAACAACAACGCAACGCAGCGTCGTACGCAAGTTAATTGATGTTTGGGAGATGAACGCATGCGCGCGGCGCCTTAGCTTGTAGTCTCGTGTGTACGGTTTATCATCCGTGACTGGAGTGTATACGGAGTGATTCGAATTGTAAAGGGGGATTTTGCAGTATTTGCAATGCGTTAAATCAATAGATATGTAACTTAAAAATTAAAGAGTATTGCAGTTTAAAAGTGTTCAAACAAGATTTTTTTAATCAATTGTTGCTTTTTTTCTGTAGTTAAAAATGGTTAGTATAGAATAAAGGCTTTTCCAATATGAACAGTATGACCTGGTATTATGTTTTTATCGAAGATGTATTCAATGCACATTTCGCGTTGTTTAATTTGTGAAATTATTACCAAGTGTTTGTCTTGATTGTGTAAGAAATGTTTCAGCAAGAGCAATCCGTTACTTCGTTTATTCTTTTTTTAAAGATAGATTGTTTGCATTCACCATTTCTACTTATTGCTTCATTTTTGTAGATCGTTATAGATGGTGAACAACATATAACTGGTACTCATTAAGATGTTTAGAGTTTCTTAAGTTCATCCTGTATTAATTTCGCTATTCATTTTTTGGTTCATCCGTAATTTTTGGTTGTTCCTTCTTCATCTTCATTCACTACTTTCTTATAACTTTCTTCTCTATACTCTATCACATTTTCATCATATAATTTCCCGATTTTCCATATTACTTAATGTATAACCGGCACCACAGTACCCAACCACGATTACCGATTCAGCACGAAGATCTAACTTATTTATTTGAATTAGATTCCAAACTATCATCACGAATCACAACATAAAATCAAAGATCACAGGCTTCAAAATATAACACCCTGTACACTTCTACATAGTACACAACATTACTGCCACATCGCTCTAAATTTAGATGGATTTCATTTCCCGAGTGCAATTGACGAACAAGGATGAAGAGGGTTGGGTCGTGGTTGTTACCCTCACGTACAGGTTGTAAAAGCGACACACACTACGATACGACGTACGCCCCCTAAAACAGCATTAAGTCCGGGGAAACGAGGGAGACATGGGTAGGGTCGTTACGGATTGTCGGCTCTGCTAGCTTTTGCCGTTGGCCGCCCTACCACATAAAAGGAGAGAGAACGAGATAGGGAGACAGGACAAGGCTACAGTGGCATTATTATAATGCTGCAATGTTGGATGGGTGCACTGCAAGAGACTAAATTGTGAACGTTTGATGGTTGTATTTAAATGTAAAATTTTTGTGGACACAAATAAGAAATTAAATGCAAATCACTGTCACCTTTTACAATTAGCTTTATTCTAAAAGTGTGTAATTTATAATATAATTTTCAGAGCAAGGTTACATATAGAGTTCTGAAGGTGGAGGTATGAGATTCTGAAAAAAAAGATGGTTGCTTGGAAAATAATCTAACATTACAGAATTTGAACCTGTTAGAATTAGAAAATTGCCAAAATTTTCAGTACTTTGTTCATGATCAATCGTCCACGGATATACATATGTACATTCTAAGCAATAATAGGGGGATCACATTTATATATCTAAATTTATGATGAATATTCCTTCAGACTAGAATAACAGAGTCGACAAATAAGGTGTGTCGCGTCCAGTATTATTTTGAAGAAAGAGATGGATGGCGTCGATGATTATTTCGTAATGAATCCTACTAATTTTGTTTCTTTAGCACTAACACAGAAGAAAGTACACGCAACGGAAAATAAATTTATTTTCACAACAAGCAAGGAAAGGAAAAAAATCAAGCCAAAAGAATGCGGCAAAAAGCTTCGAGGAAAAAGAAGGACATTTTAAAGTATACCAAGGTAAAACCAATTTAATTTCCCTCCGCTCGCTGTGTAATTTTCGTTTGAGACCAGATCCCCTAGGGGGATTTTTTAACGTATACTTTTCCATTTTTACTTTCTCGATATCTTATTAAATCCCAGATTCGAGTAAGGAAATACTGATGGAATGAAACAAATAATCCAATAAATTTTTAATTTATAACTTCGTAGTTCTAAAAACGGAAATAATCAATAAATATGCGTATAGTTAGTAGGTGGAATAATTTCAATGTCACCGCTTTGAAGGTAGAATTCTAAGAATTTATGCAAATATTTATGTAAACGTTTCATTTTAAAATGAATTGTGTTGAACAT
Organism: Marronus borbonicus; assembly: GCA_902655005.2. Taxonomy (NCBI): domain Eukaryota; kingdom Metazoa; phylum Arthropoda; class Insecta; order Coleoptera; family Scarabaeidae; genus Marronus; species Marronus borbonicus. Next base: position 23,209,876 of record LR737380.1, on the reverse strand, counting down.
ACTTGAAGTAATGTGTCATAGTTTTGTTTTATATCTAAAAACTTCGGTCAATAACGGATGGCGTTGTTTTAAAAAGCAAAAGAAGCGTTTAGAAAATGGCAATAATTCAAAAGTTAACTTAAATCGAATTTATAAAAATATGAAATGGGCTACCCGGCGCCCCCCATACATATTTTTTCCCAAAATAATCCTTAAGATTACATGAAATACTTCAAAATGTTCTAAAAAAATATACCTGTATTAGTGCCTGAGATATTTACAAAAACTTCCGCAGTAAATAATGTATCCTAATTCGGTAAAATATTTTGCCTTTTTTTACAAGTTAAAGCAAAAAGCAAAAAATCTTATTTACGTCTCAATTAATCTTATTTTCTTGTCTCACTCCGGTCTTACTTATAAAACCTTCTTCTAGTAAAAAGGATACAGCTCCTATTATACCTCCATCCAATCCGATATAAACATAAACAAGCTTCTATTACATAACCTCAAACTCCATCGTAAAAGTTGACATTGACATTGACATTGACGTATCGCAATGACAATTGAATAGAAATAAAATTTAAATCCAATCCATAAATGGCGTACTTATTCCTTCGGACTGGCCTTTCTCTTTGAGTTTGTTCGTTTTCTCCTCTCAAACATACGAAAGCAAAATTCGAATGCGACTTCCGAATAGCGTACCATTTGCATTCGATACGGGTTTACGGCGAGCGTGAATTTTACGATAAAAGCATCCAAGCTCGTCTATAAAAGCATCAAGACCTTTAACATTGGCCGGGCGATGTATAAAAGCAACGACATCAATTTTAAGCGCCCACCGTTCGAAACTCTATTCATAGCGGGGGCTGGGTGAAATGCGTTTGAGTAATTTTATAGAAGGCCGGGATACCTAGGTCTCGGCTAAAGTAAACAACGGAAGGACCAAGGGCACAAAGGTAAGGCGAATGGAGGAAGCTCATTAATTCGAATACCCTTTGTATGGAATTGAAATGTTCGTCAAATATTTAAGCATAAGTTAATTGAGTTATAAATGGATTAATTAAGTAAATGGTCGGTTACTAGACTTGTTTTAGAACGTGCTGAATTATGTATATATGTACTCTACCGCTTAAGTTTTTTCTTATTAACAATAGCGTCCAATAGTATTCATCACGCGGATCCAAGTTATGTCAAAGATAAAATCATATTAGCTTTTCGTCAAAATAAACGCTTTGTTGTGTGTTTATTGTTGTCTTAAACTATTGCGATGCACTCTTTCCCATAGTCTGTCAATTGCATTGCTGAAGGACCAAGTGATTTTGCACGGTAGAAGTCCAGAAAACTACATTTATATCGTACACGGCCGTGTTATGGCGCCATCAGACTAGTCAATAAAATCAGAGACGCTTCTTTAAATGACAGGTTATTTATTTGAATCGTTTGCCTCTTCATACAGAATTTCATGGAATACCAAAGGGAAGCAGTTTAAGCCGTGACTTCAAGCTCTTCAACTTTGTACTACCGCTTTTGGAAGACAAGGCTTTTAAAGCAGAGATGATAAACGAAAAAGACAGACGTAGCTGGAAATTCAATGAATTAAACCTTCATCTCCAATCTCCGAATCTAATCAAAACCAAAAATCTAATTTCTACGTTAGTGGTAACTTGTAAGGCTTGAAATGCATAGAATAAACTTGGTGTATATACTTAAATACTGCCAACATTTGGAAGTTCAGAAGAATTTCCAAACGTGGGAGAAACATTTATCTAGTTAACAGCAAATGAAGAGTTGAAATCTGGATACTAACAGTTTTAACTGTAGAACCAAATACTTGAATTTTATCGTTGTTTGTGGAACACTGCACACTTCTCATTGAATTTTCTTCATTTTATTGAGTAGAACGCGGGTTCAATGTTCAATGCAGTAGCAACCCTAAAAACTGAACCGATTGTCGATGAATTGGTAGAATCTTATGAAGCCCATGTTTCCCATTCTATTATTAATTTCGTTTCTAATCCTGTTCTCTAGGTGTAGTTCAGCTAACCATGACAGTGTATTTACTGTTACTTTCATTAATATACAAGTTATTCAACTTCGCCACTATTTTATTTACATTTCCGTAAAGGTATAGGTGCGGATTCCAGAACAATCAACTTCTGTAAAAGTGTCTGACAGAACACCAGTATGCTTAGGATCGTAGCTCAGTTAGAACTGAAATGTTTCATCCTTCAAAGGTAACCCCTTACCATACTATTACCACCGGCGTGTTTAATAGTTTTAGCAATACGTAGATTGCCCTATCATTCGTTTTCCAATTTGGAAGAACGCAACAAACACCTGACGTTTGAAACCATACAGCCCAAAATTGGATTAATCGGACCATATCAATGCCTTCCTTTGCTCCAATGTTCAATTTTCGTGGTATTTAGCCCGCTTAACTTCTTTTTATTAGTGATTAAACAGAAAATCAAGTGAACTTCGCTTGGGATTCCTGGTGCAGTAAGACGACGAATTCGCTAAGATCCGGTAGTTTGTGATCGTTCACTACGGTTTTGGCTCTGTAATTGGCCTGTTTCTTCTTTTCGTTTCAGAGTTTAATGGAGAGCGAGAATAGTTAGAAAATCCTATTGGTCGTACAATTTGAAGATTGAATAGCTTGTAATAAATAAAATAATCCAGCACTAACCATTGTTGGTAAATAACTACAGTTTCATAATCAACGGATAAGAGCTCTTGTGATGAAAAATAATCAAAGTCTTCATTTTGATGAAAATTGTACTTCTTGTGAAAACTTAGATAGATAGACTTATTGGGCAACTGGATCATTCTCTCCTCAACACCTGCAATAGCTCTTCGTTTTGATAATTTGCAACCGTCCAGTTTTCGAATTACAACTCCTGTTTCAAGAAATTTCTGAAGAGATTCTTGAAAATCCCTTGTGGAAATTTTATCCGATTTCTTCTATAGCTTCACAAGTGAATTGAAAAAACACACCCAACGACAATTATTCTTTATCTATCACTGCCAACATAGATTTGAGTCGTGAAAAAAGTGAGCTTTTTTAGAACGAAATTGCTATGAAATTATTCCTTCTAGTGTTAATTTGCTCTAAAAAGAACAGATCAATAATATTAAAAGTAGGGACATATAAAAAGTAAAGTTATCTTCGTATGTCCCTTCAAATGCTTTTTCCACACCAAGTTCATCATGAAAACTCGCGCTACGTTAACATCATTTATCATTCGCAGAAAGACCATTTCAATAAATATCACGGCTCATTCCTCAATTTTTCCATATATACTCGGCGCGATTTCTCACGCACTTCGCATACAATACGAATAAATTTCAAATGGAACGGAGATAGCGGCATTAGCATCCGATACATCTAAAATTTATGACGCAAACTTTCGATAATATCCCAGCCGGATTTTCTTAACCCTCGCATATCCAAATCAATCAACTTTGCCGGGATGTAACTCACAGACAACGCGCCCCCATCCGATCAGATCCCTTGTGAATCGATAAATTTAGAAAGGGGGAAATGCGTATGAGGGTTAGGAAATTTTCATCCGATGAATCAGCATCTTTTTTTCTGTTGTACGATGAATTCGGGATGCAATATTCTGAAGAAGAAAATAAAACGAATGCACTGGAGGTTTTGAGTTTTATATACACGGTAACTAGGCAACGTTTCCCTTGTTTGTTTGGTTGCTAAGCAACGAAACGGCCTGTAAAACAAGGTATTCGGGACTATTAGCACTTCTTTGATAATTTACTGAAATCACATTAATCAATTACCAAAACTCTACTTTTTCCTGGTCGAATAAAAACAATCTTAGGATTACTCTCACTCGCACTCAAATCTTACTTTTAGCAACCGTAAACCCGTAACATTATCGATGATATTATCAACTCTATATCAGAGATTGCGACACCATTTCAATCGAGTATTGTTCGACGACAACAGGAACAATATTAAAATTACCGGCACATATTTCAACATGCATGAGAACCTTACCTTTTCATATCGTACGATGAATATAAAGTAGATCAACAGTTATCTAGTCGAATAAGTCGAAGGAGTTATGTTTGAGAACACGAATTACCGGAATACTAGATCTATACTAGTAAAAAAAAACTACGGCAAATCTTGTGTTGTAATAGTTATATGTATATACGAAAGAACTAGATTTTAATCCAGTTTTTTTATTGTACTACGGAACACAACCAAAAAAAAAATAGACCAAGCAAAATTGCTTTACTGAGATTTTTTGTGAGTAGGAAGGAATAGGGAATTAATGACTTTCAACTTTCACTATTCTTATACATAAATCTAGGATTGGGATTGTGTTAGTGATGAAATTTCAATTTGGTTGATGAACAGTAGAAGAAACATACTGACCAAGCTATCGGCATCATTCATTTTTTCCTTGCCATTTTTGATTGTATTCTTCCTCTCACTGATGTTGATTGAATTTGACGGGACATCCTCCTCCACAAACACTAACACTACATTTATTTTATTAATGGTTAATTACAATAGAAACACCTCGATGTTTAAACGAAATTTATTGCGGTAACAACACATCATTTTCCTTCTCTTTGAATGTAGAACTATTCACTATTCACCATTTTTTTTCTCACGGTACGAACATTATTTTCGTTCTATTACGAGAGGTGATTATCTCCAAAGGTAACCATCTGTCAAACGGGAGGATAAGACCGACGAAAAGAACAATAATTGTGACTTTTCAGCAGCTATCAGCTCCTACGACACGATGCTCGTATATTTGCGAATAGATAAGCTGCATTTACCGATAAATAAATTGTGAACAGACTGTCTAATTGAATTCTTCGTAAATAAAAATTTCAAACTATTTTGTTATTAACACCTTTCTGCAAATACTTCAAGAGCTTTCTCTTCGTGACGTCACATTCCAACATTTTTCCATTGTTGCCAACATGATACCAATGCTATGTAAACTAGAAATATCTTAATAAATTCTTCAAGTAGTATGCTAGAGCCAATCCCGACGGTATCAGCAACTATTTTATTTGTCTTTGTTCAATTAAATTCTTCCATTCATTTCTAATAAAATCCATTTATAGGTACTTGAACTTTATAAATAAATGTTAATAGAAATTAATCGAAGAAGAAAAAGTAAAAACTAAATGCATAACAAATTCATTTTTGAAACAACTCTGCTATTGCCATATTCTACAATTACCGGCTGACCGCTTACAGAAGATAACTCTAAATAAATACAATTCAAACAAGAAAAAATAGAAAATTAATAATTATAATAAATAACCACAGAAATTGCATAAACAATTGCCAAGCAGAAACAAAAACTACGGTCTTGCGTATAGGTAACTGCATTACCGACGGACAACGCCAGAACCGACGATAATAGGAACTAAAGTACTGTTAACCTCTATGTCAAACAGGCACGACTGCCAACGTAACAATATAAACATGTGGTATAAATAGTATGAATGATAAATATAAATACCTGTGTTTTTAATAATTACCACAATAATTAATCACCCCACGGCACCTTACAAAAAGATCTAATATTTTTACCCACCAAAAGAAATGGAAGTGGAACAAACCATACAAGAGGAAGAATTCTACAAAAAAGCAGTCCTATATTGGTCTGAAATTCCCCCCACGATCGATGGAATGCTAGGGGGTTTCGGACACATCTCTCAAATCGATATCCGCAGCTCCAAACAATTTTTAAGGTTATTATCTCAATCTAAACATCCCCCGGGTAAAATAACCGTGGCAGATTGTGGTGCGGGCATTGGACGTATCTCGAAACACTTGTTATCTCACATATTTGAAAGATTAGATCTGATTGAACAGAATGAAGTGTTCTTAGAACAAGCAAAGGAATATCTTGGTCCAACGATTTGTAATAAAATCGATAATTTCTATAACGTTGGCTTACAAGATTTTTACCCTGAGGAAGGAAGATATGATGTGATATGGTGCCAATGGGTGTTAGGACATTTAACGGATATGGATTTTGTAAAATTTTTAGAACGTTGCAAGTAAGTTCACTCGTGTCGCATCTTCTTTGATGTAATAACATTGTTTGTTGTAGATTGGGATTAAAAAAAGATGGTGTTGTGATAATCAAAGAAAACATAGCTTCTTCAAGAAATGTAGAAACAGACGAAAAAGACTCTTCTGTTACAAGACCTTATTATTTATATATAGAACTGTTTGAAAAAGGTAATTTTCATTGTTGGAAGAAAATTAAGCAAAATAACTTCCCAAAGGGGTTATATACTGTGTATATGTTTGCAATACGGCCACAAGACTGATAAATTCTATTTAATAAATAAAACAATAACAAATTCAATCTTTTTTTTATATTAAATACCAATATAGATCAAAAAAAACTTAAGCTTTCAATGCGAATTTTCTTGGTGGGAATATTGACCTCTTGCGGATCTCTTTCTGTGTCTTAATGCGGAGTTCATGTGTAGACAGGGCTCGCCTGATAGAACGTGTTTTCTTTGGTCTAATATCCAAAGGCTTGTATTTCTTGTTTTTATAGTATTTCCTTAAGTTCTCCTTCTGCTTCTGGTGCATAACAATGTATACACGAGCGATTGCTTTACGTACTGAACGGCTGTAAACATAAAATTAAGAATATATCCAAACATAACCTTCAAATTTTAACTTACATCTTTGATAGTTTCGAAGGGGCTCCGCCAGTTACTTTAGCCACACGTAAATTGGTCAATTCAGTTTTTAGATCTGACAATTGTTTTGTCAGATCTTTTTTATCTTTCGCACGTAAATCTGAGGACTTCAAACGGGCCTACAAAACATAACCACAATTAGTATAAAAACATAACTAGATATATGCGAAAATTGTAAAATTAGAATAAAATGTATATTGTGGACATATAAAACGATAATTTTGGGCGGATATATTGATGAATTAACTAAAGATGATTAGTAATTTCACAGATATTTTGAAATTACAAACTTACCATGACTGCTTTAAGTAACAAACAACCAAGAAGAAAAAATTTTCGTTTCGGAGGTGCAACCTTTCGAATACAAAATCACTAAAATCTTAAGAGCTGCAAAAATGGATATCGTATAATATGAATCATATATTATCATATAAAATGAATAAAAGTATGCAAAATTTTGCAGTTTCTTTTTAATGAATTTTATAATATTTTTAATTTTTGTAATTTAAACAGAGAGCAAAGGTATTTTAATCGGGTGTAGTTGCAATTTGTATTCCTGCTTTTACCAGATAGGACCAACTTAAATTAAAAAGTTGTGTACTAAATATTTAATCTTAAAACTAAAATTGGGGATATATACATATATGAAAATTATAATGGTATGGTATACTTATTTGCTAATAACGAAATAGTTCTTCTAGTTTCCAAATTATTCTTCTTATTTCAATTGTCTGATACATCCAGCAACAGTTGGCAATATTGGAAATGTGTACCAATATCTGCTAGTATCCAATTTGATGAGTAACCTCACAATTTAGTGGGTGTGTTTTGAAATCTTTAGTTCTTTAAAATGTCCAAAAATACCTCAAGTTCAGCCTTTCGGAAAATTGATGTTGATCAATATAACGAAGATAATTTTAAAGAAGAGGATGCCGATCAAGGTGGCCCAACCGGACCGGACGAAAACGAAATTCTGGGACTTTTAAATAAATATCCTTTTTTCAATTCTTATTTAGCAAATCCCTATACATAGATAAACCACACTAACTGATAAACGTTTTCCTTAACGCAGCATACAGGAAAATACATAGAAGCTCTCAAAACTGTGCTGTGTAATGCCCCATTAGGGTCAAAGAATCAACAAGTTAAGGTAAGTAAGCAATTTTTCATAAAGATTTTATAAAATTTCGATTTCCATTCTAGGACAGCGCCTTAGCTTTAACATTAAGAGTTCTTCTTGCCATAAAAGCATCACAAATCGAAAGTGCTATACAATCATTAGAAATAGAATTAATAGACGTTCTCATGAAATACGTTTATAAAGGATTCGAAAGTCCATCTGAAGGAAGTAGTGGTCACCTTTTAGTATGGCATGAGAAGGCTTATAATATCGGAGGGGTTGGTTGTATTGTTAGAGTGCTTGCGGATACAAAACGAGCATAAACTTTTTTTAATATATACTTTACGTTATTTTAATTTTATTGCATACAGGAAGAAGTCGCAGTTAGGAATAGCTTGTATTTTATAATTAAATTAAAAAAAAAGGCAAAGTAAAATATAGTTAACTTTTATTTTTTAATAGTATTGTATATAAAGCAATATATAAAATTACATACAAACGGGAGTATCCAAAAATGTAGAGCCCATTGAATAAAGCTTTTCAAAATGCAAAGAATAAGATAAAACATTTTTTTTGAGCATTTATTTTATTGTTGCATCGTATTTTTCTATTTAAAATCAGTGGTGGTTTACCTTGATGTAATACTTAAAAAAAAACACGGTAAATCAAATACTTCATTTTCATTGACATATTTCTGGGCAAAACAAATTAATACACTTATGCATTTTGATAAAAAAAAATGCCTTTTAAGTATTTCTACGTAAAAAAATCGGAAGGCGTTAAAATCCGACGGTTGGTTAAGTGTAATATGGCTTTTCTTGACTGAATTGTACCAAGTATAAGGGTGTATTAATTTTCTTTTGTCCACAAATTTAATTTTTGTAGCATCTTAAAGAAAAATAATATCGAGTTACGTATATCTCAATTTACAGCTTAGATTTTTGGGTCTTCACCAGTACATTATGCATATCCAATAAGCTTTCCAACAGTGCAATTCTAAATTTAGTAGCACTAGTCTCGGAATTCTCAACAAATGCAGAAACGGCAAAATTCATATCCATAGGTCTTGGATTATAACAACATCCATAGCCATCTGGAACCAATGGACCATAGCACATGAAACCGTCACACCTGGTAGCGACTTGACTAGTAGAAATCCTCATATGGGCACTCCTAAGGAATCCAGGATCAGAGTATAAAGGAGAAATTTCTTCACCCCTTTCTAGAGCCATTAGCTTCAAACCTAAGAGGTGCCTATCAACTCCAAATCCATTAAGAGCTTCTACGGTGTATTTCTTATGGCCGGTAATGGCTATTCTCATGGCATTTAACCTGTCTTCATCTGATTTTGAAGGATCCAGCATCGCTTGAGCAAAATTGACTGCTTCAATTGAACAGGACCTAATAGTTTCAGTTCTACCATGGATATACTTCCTGGTTGCAGCTGATTCATAGTGAGCGCCAGGTGTTTTGTGTATTCTATATTAATGGAAAAGAAAGACCACTACACAGAGTGTACAAAATTTATGAGATTGCGCAAAGGATAGGAAGTTAAAATTTTTTGACATCATCTTTGTGATCAGTTAGCTTCCTATTATTCGCGCGATAGGCTTTATTGCCCAAGAATAATTAATAACAATTACCTGTAAAATGCGTACTGCATAGCGACTTGAATGAAACTATCCGGACTCAATTTCTGGGATTTAATAAATTTGCTTCCAAACGATTTGAAGGTGAAGCAATCCATGTCCAAATTTTCGGCCAACCTAGACGTAATTCAAAATTATGAAAATTGTGTTTTAATAGCGAATTGTGTGGTCATACTTTTCGACATTTTCCGTGGATGATTCAATCGCTTTGTGTGTATCGTTGTTCAAGGTAAAGTTAAGTCTCTCAGCTACTTTATCGTATGGTGCATCGGGAATATCCTTACTAGCATTATTCTTACTGAAAAGAAAATCATCTAAATAATTTTGAGCTTATGGTCGTGAGATTTTCTTAGAATGCTCAAACTTACATGTACTCAACTAAATAATCCGTCATGACAGCTATTGGTTGTCCTTCACTTGGAGAATGTTCATAGGTTAATCCAACGATACCATCTTGACCAATAACAAACTTAAATTATAGAATTAGAATAGTCAGCTAAATATATACATATTTAATTTTCCTTAATTTACCTGTATAGTCTTGTCATACCAACGATTTCCTGCATTACCAGCATAACCACCACCATGGATAAGCTGCCTACTAGCGGTAGTTTGGCGATTTTCTTTATTATAAATTGGTATTGGCCCATCCAAGCACACCAAGAATAGAGATTTTTGAATCTCTCCAACGGACTTCTTGTTATTCAGATCTAAAATTCATTCAACATGTAATTTCCAAAATAATTCCTTTAAAAGAAATCGTTACCTTGAATCAATAATTGATAGGATTTACCCCAATTATCTCTATGATCAGTTGTTAAGATACCAATAGGTGGCGCTGCGGTTTGCGACTCCTCTAATACCCTTTCGAGTTGAGCAAATAATTGTTTCTCACTTATAACTTTTCCATTATTTCCAAATACTTCGATTTTAAAGAACTGTTCATGAATATTTTAGTTAGAAACAACGTAAACCGCCATTTTGTTCACTTACTTGGTTATTGCTAGCTACAACGATATGAGTTGAGGTCGGATGATATTCTATGCTATCCCTCTTCACCCCTGGAATTCGACATGTACCGAATACCTTTTTATATTGATTCATATCTAGTGGATCTTTTCCCATCATGTCAAGAGGAATTTTATCACTTTAATAACAAAATAATAACCAGCAAGAAATATAAAGTTTGTTTTTGGCTTAACGTTACATAATCTAATACTTTTGTATGACATTGTAAGTGGATGAAGCGATTTTGTTAGTTTTGGAACAGCGGTGTATGCACAGCATGTTCTCAAAGAGAAGACATTTATATTAATAGATTGTAGAACCCGCAGAAAGAAATAATTTCTCTTATTATGTCTTTATGGCATTACCGATGTTTTTCTTTGTTTAGTTGAATATGTTTTGTATGAAATTTGTTAGACTTCAAGTGAGATAACTCCGTTATTTTGCAACATCCTATATAAGCAATTCTTCGTTTTTATAAATTCTACAACCTCTTAAAATAAGTACCTCAACTTTAAGGACAGCCTGTAACAAAGGTAAACAAAAGCTTATCGCCGCTAAGTTGCTACGGTTACCATTATGAGATTAAATTTAAACACTTAAAAGCAATAAACTTCGAGATATTAATTAAGGAAGTAATTTCTTGTGTAAATTTTGATAAGAATTAATTCAAATCGTTAGTCAAGTACATTAAAGATCCAACAGATAACAACACAGATAAGATTAAAACGAAAACACAAAGTTAATGTTAAATGATTTTACTTACCCATCGATTTGTAGCTTATAATCAACGGCAGCTAAAATTAATTTAGTTGTATAAGTCAATCTATCACATTCTGTTTGAAAATTCTCGAATGGGAACGCTAATCCAGGACTTGAATATACAACAACAGGATATCGGAAATCTAAATAAGCAGCATGTAACCACCAATCTGCAAGCCAATTTTCTGATGCCTTTGCTTTCTCTACCAACAGGTTTTGTAACTTTGTTCCAATGCCATTCTCCGCAGAAAATTTTTTAACTAATTCTGATGTTAGCTTGAATTCTTTATCGTTAAGATGTGGTCTTGCAGTTAATAGAAATTTTTCAAGGGTTTGTTTAAGAGCTGGCACAGGTAGACGAGGTAGATTATGGGAGATATTTCTAGCATTAACTGGAGAGCATATTACATTGTTTCTATGTGAAAAATTGAATAATCCTGCATAAATTACTCTTTCATGAAATATCTGTGAAATAAACAAAGTAGTAGGTCTAACATATGTTCAATTATATTTTAAAATGAAATAATTATGTACCTTGGCACTGGCTGTCAATGAAATTTTCCTATACATCCTACTGTTGTTTCTAAAATGGAAAAATGTTCAATTAAATAAAAACGGAGTATATTTCAACAAAATATACTTTCTAGTACATTCACTCATGGTTAACACACAACTGCAAATAGAGGAATGTTCTGATAAGGTGTGTTAATACAAGGTAAGATAGAAAAACCAACACAGAATATTAGAAAGTGAAAGTAGAAGTGGTTCTCCCACTAATCTTCAACTTTATTTTGATTATATAGTACGGGCACGGGTAACAATGCGATTTTGCGGCCTTATCAATATTATGCCACGCATCCAGTAAAATTTGATTAAAACATTATAATTTATTGCACTATCTAATTGTTCGATCAAAGGTTATCACTTTTATAACTTACTACATTATTTACTAACAAAGACGTATAATAAACAAACTGATTCAACTTACATGTTCAGATTGTTTAAATGATTGTCCTTAGAATATCATAATTTATTTTTAACCATAAATCGGTTAAAAAAACGAGTTTTTCACGTATACCTTTTACCTGAGTTTTGAGGTTGACAGCAGTTCTCGAATAACTTTCATGACACATTTGACCCCAAACTTATAACAATTAAATTGGCCAATGAATAAATAAAGGGATAAATAGTCGGGTAAAAATCAAATAAAATTGCTTTAAAAAAAAATTAAAAAAATGTATTTGAATAATGAATAGGTATACAGAGTTTATCAAAATCTTATTACCTAAGTTGCAAGGTAACTCATTCGATTGGCAACACTTAAATCGATCAGTGTTGCTAATGTAGAAACTAACATTTCCTAGAAGATGAAATAAATATCGCTTATAATTTCTTTATTTGAAATGCAAATTATAAGCTGAATGTATACATTGTGCCGCTAAGTACATCTTCATAAGTATATTTCATTTGTAATGCATACAAAACGCACTCATTTACATCTCACTATGTAAAACATAATTCCTGGAAAAAAGATTATGATACACCTTTATTTAAGTAAAAAAAATCATCCCCAGACTAAAACTAAGGTAAAACGATATTGTATTCGGTTTATTGTTATTTTTAAATTTGTTTCATCTCATATACAGATGAAAAATATTGCCGAAGTCGAAGTCGCATTGTTGTGAGCGGCCCAACATTATATCATCCCGCACCGGCGCTGGTGAAATGTTCTTTTTATAAATGTGACGTTGCTACTGCATCTGATCGACGATGTTAATACAGCGTGATCATTTTAAACCAATTCTTGCTATAGAACATTTCCTATTAACCGAAAGTAGTGAGTACATCATTGTTGAAGCTGATTCGAAAATTGGATTATAGTAACCTCGTTTTTGCGGTTCCAAAATTATTTTACGATTGGTATCACTGACCGTTTCTTTTTCACTACACCCTTGCAAATAATTTAAGTTGGTCATTTGGATAGTAGATGACATATTCGCTTACTTCTTGATGTACCTGCAGGAGAATTTCATTTTTCCTCTCGGAACTACCAACATAGAGTGGCCGCGAATTTTACAAATTTCTACCTGATCATATTTATCAACGTATTTATCGACAATAACTTATATTTTCGATGTATATATTTTCTTAATCCAGTGAATATTGTTGGTCTGTGATACTAAACTGGCTGAAATATAATGATATAATAAAAAAAATAGAACAAAAACGATTTGTTACGTTTGGAAAAATATATTTTCGATATCTCAATATACACAAATAAAAATAAATAAAGTACGGGAATTATAAATATGGTAATTGAAAAGCACTTGATAACCTAAAATATTCATTTCGTTAAGCTTCAAACAGCTGTAAAAAAGAAAAACTTCATATCTTCTAAAATTAATCCGATTATTTAAATACAAAACAGCAAAACTGATGTAACTTACAAATATATACAAATCTATTATCTACAGCGGAAATTATTTTGGCATTTCATCACCATGTAGCAGCTAGCAATGAATTGTAGAACCCTTGTAACATATTTCGTATATTAATCAGGGCTCTTAAGTATTTCAATTGAGTCAATCTGAATTTTTGTTTTTGCATGAGTTCTCTGGAACGTTTATAAAGTTTATTGGTTTTCAATGTGCCATCTCCATACTTAGCACGGCACCATCGTAAACGTTTACGAGTCTTCTCTTGTTTTAAGATGCGTCTTCGTAGTACAGGATCTTTAGTGCAAGTGTACGACCAATACTGGCAGACGTGGGAAGCATTAACCAAGGATCGAGGATCCAGGTGCCTAAAAAGAATATAAAAAGTTCCAATTCTTATCTGAAAGCTATACGAACCGTAGAATCATAGAGATCACTTCGTTTGGTAGTTCAAGAATATGCAATTGTTTACTTCTGCTACACGTATGGTTATTTCTTAGCTTCATCTTGTTATTTAAATATGAGCATTGTATTCTAATAAATCGATGATTTGGAAGTTTATATAACGCATAGCACAATCTAGATCCTTTTTTTGATGAAATGGATTTAATTAGTGAGTTAAGGTAGATTTTGAATATTTTTGATTTTGTTTATTGAGACGGCAGACATTAAATAAAAAGTTGGGAAACATTCGATGCATTGTTGTGAGTCGTACAGAGCCTGAGTGTGTGTGATGTGAACTAAATTTAAATGTATTTAAATTGGAAACCATGCCGTCAGTATTAAACTCGAATGTTCTAAAACGTTTAATATGTAGTAATTCCAAACCATTTTACCTTTCTTCAGATTAAAAAATATTTAAATTGCCGGGTGCAAGCAATTCTATAAAACAAAACGAATAAAAACAATAGAAAGGCAAACGGTGTGAAGCTAGGAATTATAAGATCATGAGCGCACCTCCTACGACCCACATTAATGTTGTATTTCATGTTATTCTATTATATTTAAATAGTACCCTACGTAAAAAAGTTGTTTATTAGCATTAACATATTATGTCGGTATTTATTTATATTTATCACGGTTATAATATTTATTTCTGAAGAAGTAATTTCGTATGATGCGACTATGATATCTAGAGGTTTGTTAGTAACTTCATGTTAATTATGAAATTTGCTTTAATGATTTAAACCGAAATCTGAATATCCTGACCTTTCCAAACAGCACACATAAAAAAACATAATAACATGCAAACACAATGCACAAAATACGTACAAATTTTATAAACTAATTAAAACGTTATCTCCAAACTCGAATATTGCCATAGAAGCAACAAGAATGTATTATAGAGATACATAAGGGGGAGGATTCATGTTAACGGTATTAGTTATCACACAACGGCAGTATTATGGGTATATATAGAATATATTTTAAATTAATTTTGATACTCCTGATAGTGATATCTTCCTGCTACTTTATAATCTATTTAAAACATTCACCGACATTTAATGACATCAATCAGAAGGCACGTTTGTATGTTGTTTTTGTACCTCTTAGTTTCCCCATTTTATAAATAAGTTTGTTTCAGTTTACAAATCGAAGAGACCATAAAGAAATATTCAACCTCAGTAGCATGCAAACAACCGAATATACCTCTGAATCCTCCTGAGATTATGGAATATATTAAGGATGTAGCCCCGATTAATTGCAATTCAACAATGGATTGGGTTAAATGCAAGGTAAATGCGATGACTTTAAACTACCTTAGTTTTAAAATCATCGAAATAAATTACAGCATTCTGAATGTTTCATTAAAGAAGAAATTGAAGGACAAAAAGGTAAGATACGATGCTCATTTACTGATATTCTCCGGAAAGACGATTTCGTCTTATATGATGGTGACACTACGAATTCCGATTCTTACTATAAATTGGAAGCAAGTGATCACGTAAGTTTTTCTTGCATTACATTTTTAAATTCGATTGTAGGCAATGTTTTAGGTTAAAGTTAAGTGTACTTCACTTGACAATGTAAAATGGCAATCTGTGCTAACCGGGGTTAGGTCAAACAGGGATATTTGGGATCGATCTGGTTGGGAATACGTACCAAAAAATGGTTTGATGTTAAACGTGTTGATGTTTGGCTTTGACTCATTATCTCGAAATACTTTTATTAGAAAACTTCCTAAAAGTTACGATTATTTTACAAAGTACTTAAAAGGTTTAGTTTTGCAAGGGTTAGTATCATTCGTTGATTAAACATTTATTTTCTCTCTATATATTGATTGCAATTCTCGTTTTTATAGCTATAATATTGTTGGTGATGGTACTCCGCAGGCTCTAACACCTATTTTAACAGGGAAAACCGAACTTGAATTGCCCGATGTGCGAAAACGATTCACAAGTACACAAACGGTTGATGTGTACCCATTTATCTGGAGGGATTTCCAAGAAAATGGATATGTCACCGCTTTTCTTGAAGATCTTCCGTTTACAGGCATCTACCAATATCGATTGAAAGGATTTTCAGTGAGTGTTATGTTTAAAAAAGTTAGTAATGCAGTTTACTTTTCATTAATCACTTAGAAGCCTCCAACGGATCATTACATGCGACCTTATTACATTGCGATTTCTAAGGAGTTGGAGAAATGGCCTCGTTTATGCGCTGGAGAGACCCCAAGACATAAAGTGATGTTAGATTATATTGAACAGGTATGATTTGTTAATATGAAGATTTCTATTTCTTAATTTTATATCAACAGTTCTTTTCCGTATATAAATCAAAGCCTAAATTCCTATTTGGATTTCACGGAGAACTCTCGCACGATGACTATAATCTAATTGGGGCAGCCGATAATGATTTGCTGGATTTTTTGAAAAATTTAGAGAAATCAAACGTATTAGACAATACAGTATTAATTCTGATGGCAGACCATGGCCCTCGGTAATCAAATTTGAATGGCAAATGATTACCGAGAGCAATTTAATGAATTCTCTTTTTTAGCTTCTCGAAAATTAGAAATACGATACAAGGCAAACAAGAAGAAAGGCTTCCGTTCTTCTCTTTTCGTTTTCCTGATTGGTTCAAGCGCAAACATCAAAAGATTTACAATAATTTCATCTCCAATTTGAATACGTTGACAACGCCATTTGATATTTATGCCACTTTAAAGGATATCTTGGATTTTCAAAGTCCTGATGTTGGTAGTTTAGAAAATAGATCTATTTCATTGTTTAGCAAGGTAAAAATTTAATCTCGTTTAGTAAATATTGTTTAAGTATTTTCACTTTGAACACAAACGATTATCAAACAACAATCAAGCGTCCAACATGGCTGAAAATTTAAAAAGTATCTTTTAATGCATGCCCATTTATATTACCAGAATATTTTCAATGAGTGGCGCCATTTTCATGTTCAGGCTTGAAACTTTAGTCTACCCTTGTATATTCAAAACTATCAAATGTATAAATATATGTTTCGATGACACGTTTAAACGCTTTCAAATCTTCTGTGGAACAGTTTGTGTTAATATTTCATTAAATATTTAATATTTCCAATTAATTTTGTGAATATTATATTATAACATTCATAAATGAAACCAATATAAAATCAAAATAATACATCGAATTATCCAAGAGTTGAAGTAGAAAGCATTGGACAATTTTTCTTTTTTGTTCTAAATTGTCTTTCCCATTATGTTATAGATCTCACCCGAAAGAAGTTGTGCGGATGCTTACATTGAACCACATTGGTGCGCATGTTTAGATTGGGAGAAGATAGATCTGAACTCGGAGATAGTGCAACGTTTAGCGAACAAATTTATCGATGCGGTAAACCAATATACGTCAGAACAACGTTACCTATGCAGCCTTTTAAAGGTAGCCAAAATAGAATGGGTGACCAAAATGAAGCCCAATGAGCAGTTGGTGAGATTCAGCAAAAACGCCGACATTGACGGCTTCGTAGCCGACCTATCTGCCAACACCAAGGTGCCAACTCACACGTACCAAATCAAACTTTCGACTATACCGGGTAATTCGATTTTCGAAGCTAGCCTTACCCATTTTCTCAATTCTAACCAATTAGATCTGAAGATTAGTGATATTAGCAGGATTAATAAGTACGGCTCGCAAGCTAGATGCATTATGGATAATTATCCGCATCTTAGGAAGTATTGTTATTGTTTAGCCGATTAAGAATATCTCATTTTGGCGTTTTAAAAGGATAGGAAACGTAGATCTGATTTTTAACTTATACTTAGTCAATCGATAGATCCGATTAGTTTACTTCAAGATTGATATTAAAATGATCTGATTTTTTGAGTATTTAGTATTTAGTATTTTAGGTGTTTCATTGGAACAAATTATCTACGATCAACTTAATTATTTCCTAACATCAAAGGCGTTGACTTTGTGGGTGCTTCTAGGCTGAAGCACCCACAGAAAAATTTGTGGAATCCGCATTCACAAAGAATTTATTTCATCTTTTAATAAGTCAAGATATTACCTACTACTACTCAAAATTTGTGTACCCTTGTTCAAAAAATCGGCTACACCCATGGTCAGCGCCGTTGTTTAAAATGTATTATTGGATTGTGTTTGCTTGATTAGCAAAAATAAATTAACTAAAAATTAAATTGTACCATTAAATACTCTTTGAAAATTTTCATATACTCAACAAAATAATGCTTTACATAACTATATTGTTTACATAGACTTTTTAAGATACAATGAATTGAACGAATACTGTAGATACTGGGAATGGGTTCAACATAAATGGTATATTGGATAATGAAACATAAATAAAAAAAAGTATTCTGGATGAAGGGTTAGGTAACCGTTTGATAAGGTTTATTTATTCTCCAAGGATAAATATAACATTTTACATGTACAGAGTGACTTTTAAACCGGTTCTCGCGCTGATATTAGATCCATCTCTGTGTATACATAATCCTGCATAGTATAGATGTATTTTTTATTTAATTATTTTTCTTTTGTTGTTTCAATTTTGTTTGTTAAAGTTAATAAAGAGGATAATACAGCCATTGTTTGTTATGGTCGATTTTAATTCTTGGTCAAGCTCACACGTTGAGTAACTTTTAGTTAGGCCAAAACATTTTGTCATTGCAATCATGACGTCAGAATCGTAGCGATTTGAAGTTTTCAAAACTAATCTGAGAATTCTGCATGGATTGGAATAGGTTTAAGAAGCAGTTATGTAGAGAGATAAGTTACAAGTTGAACCGTGAAGTTAAAGCAGCAAAGATTCACAGACGATACCTAGGCTAAACCGCCTACTAACTGGTTAGAAAATACATTTTGTTGTCTTCATAAAACTATCACGTCGAAATTAAACCTGCTTTGAAATGGTCTACAAACCTGTTTCGTCGTGAAAAAAAAACGCCAGTGGTCTTTGAAAAACAATTTCTTATAAATAATAAATATCTCATATAAAGAAAATATAATATTTAAGACTTATTTACAGTAAATACAACAAAAACACATTAAGAATCACTATTCTCAGACAATTCAGCATCCTCCTTTGGCTCCCTAACATTTCTCTGCCTTTTCTTGATATAACCAGGACCTTGCTTGGATTTCCGAAGGACCTCGATGGCTCTCAATCTTTTTTGCAATACGTCGGACTTTTCTTTCTCTTTCTGCGGTATTGTCTCCTTCCTATGAAGACGTGTTCCCATGGAAACGCTTGTAGAAGCACCCTCCTCATTGGCTGAAGCCTTCTCAGCTTTCAAAAGCATCTCATTCAACGCGATTTTCATTTCCTTGATTTTGTTTCGAGATAATTTTTTTGTTTGTTGCAATTGCTTGATGTCTTCGTCAATTGTCGCGGGGTCTAGTTCCTTTTCGGGTGTTTTCGATTTTCTTTTACGTGGATTTTGTTTAATTTCGCGTACAGTCGGAAGATCCTGTTCTTTTTCGACTTTCTTCCCCTTTTTGCGTGTTCTTCCTTTCTTTTCCTTATTTTTTTCGACTTCTACGGATTCTTCAATGCTTCCGCTATCTTTATCGCCTATATTCTTCAACGCTTTCTTGACGCGTTTGCTTAATTTATCCTGCGGTAAATCCCCTGCAATTTTATGCTTCGTTTTGAAATAATTTGTGATTTTAGCTTGTACTGCGGTATCTTCGAGTCTTCTTAGCACAGGTTTTAATATTTCCTCACTTTTCGTTTGATTCCAACCGAATTTATGCCTTGCAAATTCCATCAAGCTTGCCATGTCCGGTTTCTGCCATGAAAATTGTTCGTCGCTTGTTTCGACAGTTGGTTTTAAGTAAGCTTGGACTACCGGCAAGCTGGGAAATTGCTCGGATATCTCAATATTTCTCAATTTGTTTCTCAGAGCCATCTTTGTAGGTTTGAGGCTTTTATTTTTGTTGTAGTTGAACCATCTGCGGAACTCTCTAAGGCCGGAAAGTAGATGAATATGGCCAAGAGTTAATTGGTCTTTTGGTGGCGGGAATGCTGCTAGAATTTCTAAAGCTGTAACCGGCCCAATACCTTGGATTCCCGTGGTATAATCGCTTCCAACTAACAAGGCTAGCAGAATCATTTCATTCCTTGAAAGTTCTGTAAATAAGTTAATGTTTATATAGATGTGTTTTCGCGATATTCAATTTCTTTACTTACTAAAGCTATGTTGGATATCCTCCGCTTGAAATTCCATAACAAGCTTGCTTTGATTGAAAAAATTCTTATACACAGTCTTCCCTCCAAATAACCAGATGTCGCTGTCATCTGTAATAGTACCATCTGTTAAGTTAATCTCGTCTAAAAAGGCGCATTGTGCTTCAGCTTCCATTGGAGCTATAATATATGGGACTCCAAATAATTGCAATAATTCCTACAATGGAATGAAAGAATTAGAAGCAATGTTTTACAATTTGTACGCAAAAATGTAGAAAACTTTGTTTCCTCTATTGTTACGTATCTTTAAGATATTGCGTTGTTAAGCTATTCTTTGAAAATTCTAGTCTTTAGAATGCGTTAATATTCTATCCCTTGTGTCTATTTAGTATCAAGAATCTATTTTTTTATTTTTAGTATTTGTTCTAAATTACATTTTCTGAATTTTTTTTATAGAACCTGCCATTAGTCTACTCACTGCAAACTCTATTCATTGTCAGTCTAATCTCTAGAAAATCTATTTATTTAGTACTCTACCCTTTGCAAAAACTATTTTTTAACAGGTTACCATCTACAAAATCTATTTTTCCAAATTTTATCTTCTACAAAACCTATTTATTTACTACTATACCCTTTGCAAAACCTATTTCTTACAAAGCATTTAAATTAACGACTCATTGCCAAATTTATTCTTTGTTTAGTATGTTTCCATTCCGTTGAGCCTATATTCTGCAAATTCTACTTAAACTTCTATACTCTGAAGATGTTAACAATTCAAATAACGAAACGAAACATTAATAGACAGTATTTACAGGTTATCTTTTTCTTTTTATAAAAGACAATTTACCTGTGCTTCTTGACACATTTGGTCTGTAATGTTCCCAGCTAACCTCTCTTTGCTCGATTTTTCTGTCATTAGTTCACTAGCTTCTTTAGCCAAATTTGTTCTAAGTTTTTTCAAATCTAATGTTGTCAGTTTGGACTTTGTGCTCTCATTACCTTTGGAAGGTTTTAAGATATCTTTCAGTAATTCACTTTCTTTCACAGAATCATTCTTGTTACGCACTTCAGGGTTGGATGATAAAACTATGTTTTGAATTATATTTATACGATTCTTTCTAGGTTCAGGGCAATTTTCAATTGTGTTAGAGATTGCTTTTGACGGTTTATCACTAGATTCTAACTGTGTTTTATCGTCAGCGCTTTTTTCTCCAAATATGTCGCTAAATAAGTCATCTTCTAATGTAGAAACCTTTTTAATTGTTATCTCCACACATTCGCCCTTCTTCGCGTTTGTATCCTGCTTTTTCACGTCGATAGTAGGTGTTTCGATTTCAAGGAAATCATCTTCAGAGTCAGAATCGCTCATTAGCTCTACTGAATTTGTTTCCGAAGCATTTCTGAATATCAATGGACTTGGATCGGTTTCAAACCGTCCAGAAGCACCATCGTTAGATACTTTCGCAAAATTCTCGGTATTGTCATCGTTTGAAGTTGATTTTCCGTGAGATAAACTAGGCTTAGTCAGTAACTTTTTCAAATTAACTTTATTTTTATTTAAACCAAAGTTTGATGAACTTTTACCATTATTTTCAATATTATCACCATTACCCTTCGATTTGGGAACCCCAGATTGACATGATATTATTTTCAATATCTCAGCTGGTGTTAGATTACTATATTCGGTCATATAGCTCTTAGCAGATGCCATTACTTTATCAGTAACCGCGGAGTTAGTTTCATCATCGCTTGAATCACTGCAATGAGTTTCTTCAACTTCAAAAATGCCACTTGTAGTAAATGCGTCATTCGATGTACTTGTTGCTTCAGTTTCAAGAGATAATTTAATTGCTATCTGTAGATCCCGTTCAAATTCTTCATCGGCTTTAGATTTTGATTTATAAGAACTGGTTTCAGCAATTAGCTCTTTTTCAGAATTTTCTATGACTGGAATTTTTAATTCAGGTGGTTGATCTTTTAAAGATAATTTTACTTCCTCTTGTAGATCATTTTCATAGTTATCGGATTTTGACTTTTTTGAATCAGAAGCTTTTTTGGGTGTAATTCCTTTCAAATCAGTAAAATCATGAACGTTACCAACTTCATCATTTGGGGACGACTTAGTTTGTTGATTCAAATCTGTTTCACATTTATCTAAACCTGATTTTCCTTGATCAGAATTCTTTACGATATCTACATTTTTAAGATTACTTTCCGAGCTTTCCAGGCATAAATCTTCCTTTGATTTATTCCGCGATGGTAACTCAGACATTTGCTTTAAATAAGGTTCATCTCCATCAAACTTTAATTTTTCGACAATTGCGTCTTTTATATTTTGCATGCAAAGTTTCTTTGTTCCCACTGCTTCATATTCAGGACAAGAATTTTGTGGTTCATTACCTTCATTTTGTAAGGATAATTGAATGGCTTGTTGTAATTTGCTTTCAAATTCAATATCAGCTTTAGATTTTGAAGAGGTACATTCGGAATTTGATAATTCTTCATTGGAAAAGTGAGCTTTTGACACCTCGTGCTGTTTCATATCATTTCCTACAATTTCTGCCTCATTTGTCTTATCCACGGCTTTTTCGATAGCTTCTTTTAAATTCCTAATGTAAATGTACCGTTTATCTTCATCGGAAGCAATGCGTCGGCTTACAATTGATGTTGAACTGATTACACCATGGTTTATTAACAATTTCTCCAATTCCCCTAAAGATAATGTACAACCACCCATTTCCTTTTCAGTTTCTTCTAAAGCCGTCTGCACAGAATATCTTTTCAATAAGCGGTTCATTTGATAACCCGAAAAATCATCACTTTGTGTTGGTAACTCATGAATTCTACCCCAAGATGATTGTTTTCGAGTATCTTTCAAATCGCTTAGAATTTCATGCCTAATATTAATCGGTAATGATTTGAAATGTGCACTTTTCTCATCAATGGTGTAAAGGTCCCATTGTCTCATTAAATGCGAATGATCATCATCGCTCGAAGAACTTTCTCCGTCACTTTCAACATTCACAGATTCTGTTTCAACTGCAGGTAACTGAAACATATCACCTCTCGTATCTCGGTTGCTTTGATTTGTATTTTGAATATCATGCTCCAGAACTGCTTTCGCTTTATCTGTTAGTATAGCATTAATTGCAGAGTGTTTTAATAAACTTTTTAATAATTGCTTCTGTAGTTGATTGGCATCACTAGAATTTTTCGATTTCAACTGATTCCGTTTTGCCTGAAAGATAAAATCCTTACTATTAGTGAAAATAGTAAGAATAATACTTACAATTGTTTGCCTTTTGAGAACCGGGACACCTCCATCAAACACAAAAACGGGTTTGATACGATAATACAACAATTTGCAAACACGATGGAAAATTCCCAGTAAATGTGCATTTGGAATGGTAGCACCTTTAGAATCTTGAAAACCTTTAACAGCTTGATGTAGCCAAATTGATATATCTAAAAGATTGTTAAGAAAATATAAAATATCTACATGCTCCTAAAAGAGAGGCTTGTGTGTTTTTAATTAATTAAAGGATACCAACTGCTAGAACTTTATTCTCCAATGTTTCTAATGGAACTGGCTTTCCTGATGGTTCGATTAATCTCCAAAGCCCTTGGACACCCATTTTATTTGTGAATAATATGAACACATGCAAGCTTATGAGGTTTAGAGCTTAGTGATTACAAACGCATACATTAAAAATACGGTATACAATAAAAGCGTTTAAAAAAAACATTTTGCAATATTGCTTAATATATTTTAAATGATCTGTAAACAAACACATAACAAACGTCTACTTTCGACTGAACCGGAATGAACACGGCGATTAATCAACGCAAACAGGAATGCCAACCAATTACTGTATGTTACCAAATATTGAATAACATCAATATTTCTTGGAACATCCTGTAATTTTATTACAAATAGTTTCCCTATTTTATAGATTTTACTAGAAATGTTGGATTTAGCTAATAGAAGGCATAAATGTTATTTTAAGATTTTAGATGAATTACCCACTTTTTAAAATTATTTGCGATTACAATAGAAACCACAACCGTAGGAAATATTTTACCATCACTGTTAATAAAAATTCAATGTAACATTAGCAAATTTTCGTTGGTTACTTTAGCTGTTATTACATATACATAGTTCCGGCAGTAAAGATCAAATTCGCCAGCAGTATATCAAGAATTTAGGGAATATCGTTTATTACCAGAAGAACCAACTTAAATTATCCGTGAAATTTAAAAATTTCTATTGGGGCACGTTTGCCACTTGACATTTTTTGAACTTCAATGATTTAAGTTGGTAGTGCCGCATTCCTAAACGCATAATTATACGTTGCGCATGCGTACTTTCTTTATCAAGAGATCATATTAATTGTATGTCCCGCAGAATTTCAGTGTTGGTTTGGTGATTTACAGAATGCATAGTTTTATGTGCCTAATTCTGGGTAGAATTATGCGTTGTGTAGAAGAAACTTTAATGCATGAAATTATGACATCTATTTCCGAGATCACCAACTTAAATTAAGCGCGGAATTTTAAAAAATGACAAACGAATTGAATGCCTCTTTTGGTTTAAAAATTGGAAACTACCCTCAAATAATAAATATTTTATGAATTCAGGGTTCAATTAAATTGAAACATAAGTTGGCAATTTTATTTTTTGATATCTGGCGGCATTGTTCCTTTCGTAGTTATTTTTTTTATAGAAGTTGCAATTTTCATAAATTTAATAGTTGAGAGACCCAGTTTAATTGCTTAGACAAAACAGCTTTAAATTCATTTTGCAAGTTGTCATTATATTTGCGATCGGCAGTGTGTGCACATAATAACATTGCTAATTATTACTAATTGCTAATTAGCAATAAGTGAACAAGCACAATAGCAATAACTCGCCGATGATGCTAATGTTAATTGTCTCGTTCCTTTGCATTGTTTATCCACTGCTGTTCTATCTCTCTATCACTTGCTGTTCTATCACTCAGCACTTCAAATTACGATCTCTCGGTATCAAATGTTTGAGAATGGTCGAGGCCACCCACTCTTTCCCACACCATGATTTTCCCACGCCCTAGCTATAACCCCAACATCCTTTCTCGGAGCCGCGCGGGGTACAGGGACCGCACTTTTTGTACAGGTTTGCTCATAATAAATTACACCGAAGCTAAAATACATTAGGTTATTATTGCGTAAGTAAACAAATTCGCGAAAGCTGCCCTGTTTTCCATGGCAATTCTGGACGAATTTCCTTCTATTCGAGAGTAAAATTTAACGAGAAAATAGGCTCGCTAAGAAGTGGCGTAAATGCAAGGCGATGATCGGTCAAACAATAATCCTAGTGGAATCGAAATTAGTCCGTTGGTCAGACTGTCGGAAAATTCTCATCATGAACAGGTGTTTTTCGAATGGAATGAGGTAGCTGAGGAGTTGTTACGGACCGAACAGTAAAGTAAATGCAGGCTCGCAAGGAGGGGGCCGCACGCTACTACCACTTACGATTCAGACCAGTTGTGTTCTCACGTAAGGCGGTAGCAACGCTGCGAGTTCCTCCAGTGTTTATCCGCGGTTTCTTGCGTTTGGTTATAACCGTGCTGTCGTTTTAAAAGCACGTGCTTCGAACGTAAATGTAAACAATCAATTTTAAAAGCCATGCGACATCGATTTAGTTAGTAAACAAGTGCCACTCTTTTTTTTCGACATAACCTGTTCCTTTCATCTTAAAAACGTGAGTACTTCATAAAATGCCGCATCAGTATGGTCTACCCGGAATAGCACACGCACAATCACCACCAACACCGCCTCCCCAGCATGGAGCAATGTACCCTAGGTTCGCAGGAGCTGTCGTACCTGGTGGTTACCGCGGAGAAGGTCGTAGACTCACCCGCGAAGCCATGGAACGTTACTTAAGAGATAGATCTGATATGGTGATCGTTATACTACATGCTAAAGTAGCACAAAAATCTTACGGAAACGAAAAACGTTTTTTCTGTCCACCACCTTGTATATACCTTTTCGGAGATGGCTGGAGACTGAGACAAGAACAAATGCTACGCGATGGTGAATCAGAACAAGCAAGTCAATTATGTGCATTCATTGGGATAGGTAATTCCGATCAAGATATGCAGCAACTTGATCTAAACAATGGCAAACAGTATTGCGCTGCAAAAACTCTTTATATTTCCGACTCCGATAAACGAAAGCATTTCATGCTCTCAGTGAAGATGTTCTATGGCTCGGGACATGATATAGGAGTATTTCACAGTAAACGTATTAAAGTGATATCGAAACCTTCTAAGAAAAAACAATCGTTGAAAAACGCAGATCTGTGTATCGCCAGTGGGACCAAAGTGGCCCTATTCAATCGTTTGAGATCCCAAACTGTCTCGACAAGGTACTTACATGTGGAGAATGGACACTTCCATGCCAGTTCTACACAGTGGGGTGCCTTTACGATCCATTTATTAGACGACAACGAATCGGAAAGTGAAGAATTCCAAGTTAGGGATGGCTATATTCATTACGGATCAACAGTGAAGCTGGTTTGTTCTGTTACTGGAATGGCTTTACCTAGGCTTATAATCAGAAAGGTAAGTTCTATACAATAAAATATTTATTTTGAAAGTATAGATACAAAAAGCGTACGTAAAGTTTGGGATGTGGTTGGAAATGTTAACATTGGCGATGCTAATTTGTATTATTTCATAATTTCATCAATAAAATTTGTGTATTTCCAAATGTTTTTTTGGGATGTTCTCTCTGATTGGTTGGTATTAAAGATCATACACCAATAGAATTACTTTATTTTGAGTCTGTTGCAATTTGGGATTAAAAAAGTTGCCAATTCAAAAATATGAAAAAAAAACTAAGATCTTTGTTTTCGAAACAAAATCTAGGCCATTTTTAATAGCCTAATGTCGAGCAATTTATTTTCAGAAATTCAGTTGCTTTTAATATCTTCATCGATATCACTCTCAAACAGTGGCGGCTGATAGTGACGTAAATGGGAAGTCAACTACAACGTTTCAATTTCCTCGTGTATTTTAAATATGCAACGGAAATACACGAGGAAACTGAAGCGTTGTTCACAAATTTCACACACAACAAATTTTGTTTATTTAAGAAAAAAGATGATTAATCAATAAAAAACCTTTATGTATCATATGATACGAATACGGATAATTACATAGTTTTTGGTAATTGCCAAATTTGATATTTAGTTTTTAGGAAATTACGAAATTTGTTATTTCTTCCAAATTTTTTGTAGATGTCGAAGGAAAAAATTGGATTGCTTTTCATAAATAAAGAAACATTAACAAAAAATGTCTAACGAATTAAACAATCTTCTTCCGTTAAAATTAGAATAACGAAAAGCCAACCTGTTCAACAAATAAAAAAGAACATTAAAGTGAATTAGGATGTCGAAAATTGACAAATTGATGAAAAAATTAAAAAGTTGCCAACTTTTTCCTTTAATAGTTTCTAGAAAATTGAAAAAATTATTCCGTATTTTGCTTTAACATTTAAAGAAAGTATCAACATCATCAAATATAATGACTAAACAAAATAGAGACCTCGACCCTGAATGTAAAATATCATCCTCAAATTTTTTGGTCACGGAACTCGGTCACGGAAGGACTTTTTTTTTCACGAAACCCAAACTTTGACTAGCTACTATAGGATAATACATATTCACTCTGAAAATTATATCATTCTCTCATTAAAATTGAATTCAATTCAAATGTCCTACGCGTATTTTGAAAATCAAAAAGATTTTTTTTTTGTTTTTGGCTTTCAAATGTTTATACGAAAAAAAATCTAACTAATAGAGTTTTAAAGTAATTCATTTATTTATTTGCTCTTATATACTACAATTCAACTTAAATCCTATTTCTTACTAATCTCCTTCGATAACCAATTCAAGCCATCATACAATCCAGTTCCTTTAAGTGCCGAAGATGGCTGAACATGCCATTGCCTATTATGGACCCTGTATAAATGCAATTCATTGGCCAAATCGGCTGCCGACATGGCATTGGGTAAATCCTGCTTATTCGCGAAGATTAACAACACCGCCCTCTCCAATTGGGTCTCCTCCAAAATATTTTGCAACTCCTTTTCGGCTTCGGCAATGCGATCCTTATCATTGCTATCCACCACGAAGATAACGCCTTTGGTATCATCGAAATAATGCTTCCATAATCGTCTGATTTTCTCTTGGCCTCCAACATCCCAAACAACGAAGCATATATTCTTGTATTCTAAGGTTTCGATGTTGAAGCCGATCGTGGGGATCGTATTGGCTACTCTGCCGATTTTCAACCGATAGAGGATTGTTGTCTTGCCGGCGGAATCTAATCCGACCATTAGGATTTTGATCTGAGTCTTCTTGTTGAATCGTTTCAATAACCAGGATAGGTTTAAGCCCATTTTTTGACAGGCGTAGAATTTGACGTTCGTTTGAAATTGAATTCGTTTTTCTCCTTTTGACAGATCTTAGAAAGATTAAATGTAAAAGCTATATTTGTATTATTTTCTTTTTCGTATATTGGTATGTGGTAAAGGTCTCATAACTGATGCCAAGTTTGGGTAACTAATGATAGATTTCAACGTTTTTAAAGTATGCCCTAGAATTGAAGCTGTTTTCTTTTTTTTTTTTGTACTAAAATCAACACCAGAACAGTAAAAAAGGCATTCGTTGATCTGATCCTGATGCTCGTTTTATGGTCTGCGTAGATACTAACTTTAGAAAGAACTAATTTTGCAATTGGCTTATTTTTGTGCTGTGTACTATGAAATTGTATTATAATCTAATAAAGCGACGATTGATTAGACGACAGGACGCATGATTAGAAACGGTTACAATTGTTTATCAGCCGATGAAGACCAGCCTAGTGTATTATCTATTAAATAATTTATTCTGTTGCGTCTAAATATAGCGGGTTTCGCTTTCGTTTGGTATTCTTGACTAGATTATACTGTTCATATGTAAATATTAATCTGGTATCTAATCGATCACGGTCTGACGTATAATTTAATCTCCATGCTAGCAGGCGGAAGGTCAACTCTTTTGGTGTAATGATAAAGAAGAAACTACAAGATTCTTTTGTGGATTTTGTGGGTTTTACTTGATGAACCTGTTAGTAATGCAACGGATAAGGAAGCAGTTCTCTTAAAACATGTCTGGTTCATCCACGGTTTACATTTTGTAGAATTTTAGAACTTATTTTCGTGGTGCTCGAAGAAATCATTTTTTTCACCTCTGCACTACACGATTTTCCAACATAATTTTAAAAGGCAACAAAAGAAAACCGAAATGATAAAGGTCTTTATCACAGATCACATCAGATATTGAGCCTAGAGACATTGGCCAAGAAGACACTAACTACAAAATTTTTCATCAAACTTGACTAACAATCAGTAGAAAACTAAAGGAGGATCCACTATCGAATACTTCTATTAGATGATGAATCTTGCTTTAGAGTAGTTTGAAACGTTTCAAGCCTCAACATGAAGCCATCGTTAAATTCTTGCATTTGAGAGGCAGCACGCCTACGCAAATTAAGGAGGAGATGTACGATCTTTTCGGGGATTCTGTACCGCCGTTTGTGAAATTTTAGGCAGCTAAATTTGATAGTACCAGTTTGGTTGGGATGAATGTCCGGGAGGGCCAAAAGCTGCAATCATTACCGATAACATCGGTAAAGTTCACTAATTGGTACGAGACTTTTGTTAAATTGATATTAGAGAGATGGCAGTTGTGCGCATCTCGAAATAACGTACTTATCATATATTAACTGATTTGGATATGGAAAAGTGGATCCCGAGTTGGGTGCCGCGTTTGCTCATTTGGGGCCAAAAACGTATTCGAATGAACATTTTCAAACTGTTGAAGCAGTTCAAGCGAAATATGTCGGAACTTTTACGTCGATTAATAACTGTAGACAGTTACACTCCTGAAGTCAAGGCGCAAAAAAAAAACAGTGCGAAGGATAAATCGGCTCCGAAAACGGTGAAAACTGTTCCAATGGCCGGGAAAATGACGGCGACTGTTTTTTTTTGAGCGACACACTGCGACTTTTTCTGTTTCCTAGACTCAAAGTTTCACGGATTTCTATCGAATAAACCGCTTATTTTGCACAACAAAATATCAACTACTATTTGGACGGATTTAAGAAATAGGAGCATCACTGCAAAAAGTGATTGAAGAGGAGACTATGTTGAGAATTTGACAAAAGAGTACTTGTTTCTGAGTTATACATTTCAAAAAATATAATTTCCATGCTCCAACCTGCTTAACGGATAAAATAAGAAAACAAGAATTCTTCAAGCTGCTTAGAACAGAAATCGAAATTATTCAAATTCTACGTAATTTGCATCGATCACTATCGCCTAAGACCAGAGATATCAGTTAAATTTCATATATCTCACAGTTCCTATCCATATAAATATTAATTTGATCGAAGAAAATGATTTGAATCCGTCCATAGCAGAAAAAAGAACCGTGTGAATTGCTACAATCAACGCGCTACAAGCCAAGCCAAAGCAATGTGGTAATGACTTGATCTTGCGAAGCTTTCCGGTTTCCATCGGGCTCACTATTATATAAAGCATCAACTAATCGTTGCTAGAGTAGCATCAAAAATAAAAGAAAGATTAAGTACAGATTAGGTGCTTGTTAAAGTTAATTTGCCTTCGATTAATTATGCAAATATTCACATTTCTGCGAGTAATTCTGTATAGAGGTTGTTATTTGAATTTCTCAAAAACCGTTACGAGCTGTTAGGGAATGGGAAAGATAGTTGAAATTGATAGGTTGAGATCTAACTCAAAACATGGGGAGAGATCAAGTATTACTGTTGTTGCCAGATCATGCTAGATTTGAATGTATGTCTCACGTATCACCACCACAATAAACAAATAATTGAATAAGTAAAACTATAACTAACAAGTAAGAGGGAAGGGGTTCCCAAATTAGCATCGATAATCCTTGATTTGGTTCCCGATTTTGTGTTACGTTTGAAAAAAAATCACAGTAGTAAGTACTGGTGAAGAAATGCATTATTTTACATATGAAATTTCACGTAAAACTTCAGCAAATGTTTGATGACATGAAACCGACTTCTTAAGATATCGTGTGCTTGAACTTTTAACAATTAATTCTATAATGATAGCAAGTACTGTGGGGTAGTATGGTAAACAAGACTAAAGTATCCGCGCTCTTCGCGCCACAGAAATTTAATTAATTAATCCAGAACAGCTGTTTCGAGTATGCGTCGATTCTCATTTTCAACCGTACACCGAATGAATTAAAAACTATGTTGTTTGATCTGTTTATTTTTCGTATGTATTAATTATGTTTGATGAATAAATCATGGTACCCCTCGAAGTGCAATAATAAACATTAAAATATACATAAATAATCACTACGGACAACTACTACAACATACTCCGAACTCCAAAAAATAGAACACAAAAATAAAAAAAAATGTTTTTGCTACATTTTTTTTTATTTTCTTGAAATTGTTTGCCCGACAACTTGAAACTTTATACAGTTGAAGCTTAGTAAGCTTGCTTGATCCTCTGCTATTCATTGTAAAACCGCACATTCAAAACTGTTGAAAAAATCATAAATGCCAATTACACATGCACCTATAACATTGAAATTTGACATGGTTTTTTAAACATTCACAAGAAAGTGAACATTTCTTATTATAACTACAACAAAATGTACATCAATTTCTTTGGAATTTTTGCAAGTGGATCTTTATTCACTAAAAATACACTGTATGCATTTTTTGAACATTTTTGAATGTACAGATTGTTATAACCAATTATAAGCATTTTTTAAGTTCATGCTTGTTTTATGCTTATAACTCTATACAAGATAAGTAATTACTGTAATGCATTAATCAGTCAATGTATATAAATAATAAAGAGACTGTTATTATTATTATTTTACGCAAATTGCAAAAATTATTTTAATTATTTAAAAATAATTCTTCCAAGAAAAAATGCGTAGTTTTTCAACATTACTAAGTAGTGATTCTGCGCCTCATCTGTTACTGTAAAGTCCAAAGGTATATTTCATCTACTTATGATTCGAAATCTTGCTTTAAACTTGAAATGTTCATTTAATTTTATTCAAGATTTAAGGGAAATACTGTTTTGTTCATCATTTTAAATTAAAAAGTTTATCAATGATTTTATTCGATTTTTAGAAAGCGACATCTTTTAATGGGTAGGTAGTTAAGCAGGGTTAAGTCGTAGCAATAAAAACTTCTGTAAATTTGCTAACAGTGATAACGATATTCAGAGACACCTACTGTCTGTGAAATGTAATAATTGAGACTGAGGTTTAACTATAATATTATATATATAATTTCTTCAGAAAAAAATGAGCCAAATCTACGCCGGGATCTACGTATGAATATTTGGAATTGAAGTTCACGTGAGCATAAAATTTTTATGGAAAGCTAATGTGGAAACTAATTTTTCGTACGAATCTTATTTTGCCACGAAATTACCTTGGCCAATAGCTCATGAATGGACTATTTTTAGCTTTTCAGGACCAATTTACTTTTTCACAAAAAAAGAAAGGCTTCGAAACTTCAGTTTCTTGACTCCGTTTTAAATAAATATTTTGTTGACCATCTATATATAAACCAAACCAAATCCTCGTCATTGCATTCATTCATCATGTTATGGTCTGTAACCATAACTTCGTTTTTTAATTTTTTTTTCAGATGGTGGTGATATGCTGTTATATACCTACCTAAAATTTCTAATTTTTTTCATATACTTATGTAAACAGAATACTCGTGGGAAAAACGAGACGTATTATGCGAGAACCAGAGCTGTTTATGTCTCGCATAATGTAAACAGTTTTGTCTAAGGGTAGACATAAATAGTTAGTTCGAGCATTAGAATACACAAATATAGTATCGATTTGTATCAAGTAAGGGCATAGCCATAAAAACCGAGTTCAGTTAACAATAAAATTAGTAGTGCAAAGAAAAAGTGTATTATTCCACCGGAGTCCCACAACAATGCGTATTTTTCTGGTGTTTTCGTTCAAATTGATTGGCATATTGGCAGAATACGTATTTAAAGAGGTAAACGCCACGTTGCTTTCTTTACACGAGATGTCAGAATTGTGTGAATAAATATTATGACGTCACGACAGATTTGGTGATTATTTATAAATGACTATTTTGCTGTTAATAAGAAAAATGTTGATTTCATTTTTATTCCCTGAATTAAAAGTTCTGCAAACAAGTATGGACCAGGTGCTCCGAGTTGTGGGGGATTCGCAACATCAGTTTTGTAATTTTTTCGAGTTACATAGCAAATCGTTCTCAAGACTTGAAATATCGATTTCTCAAAACCAGTTAGACCACCTTTGACAAAATTAAAAAAGCAACTGCGTTTAACTTATTTGTAATCCTGCGACATGCGTTCAATATGATTTTACGCTAATTGTCGCATCAGAAACTATTAAAATCGTAGGAAAAATCGATTATCTCATTACGTAACTTCCTGTTTCTCAGCGTTCGCGAAGTCGAGCATAATTTGCGTGCAAACACCATTTCGTCAATGCATTTGCGATGTTTATATACTGTTTATTATCCGAGTATCAACATTCCTCATTGGCAAACGCGTACATAACATCATCACCATCATCGCCAGTAACACGCCAATGAGATACATAGATAAAAAGCGAGAAGTTCGTTGTTTGGATCATAGTAGGCCGGGAATCGGGTTCGCTCGCGCTGTTTCTGAGAGATACGTCAGCCAATCGCTTTTATTACACGCACGCACTCACACATGAACGATGCATGCAGGCAGGCAGTAGGAGCGCTAATTTAACACTTAAAGTCTAGAAATAGCGGGAACGGACGGAGTTTCCGAATGGTGGAAGCACATGGTAATTTACTACCGTGGGAAAAATAAAATCAAATCGATTCCCTAGCGCGGATAAAGGTCGTACAGCCAGTAGCGTTACGACGTTGTTTGGTATACAGTGCCGCTCGAAAGATACGCCCTTAAAAGAGGCAAATTAATGCAATGTAAAGAATAATTTCCATTTCGTTTTTGCGTTGTTTATTCAACGTAAGATCTTTATTTATTACATATATATTATAATAATTATTATTTTCGAAATACAAACTTTTCATAAAGGTGTTTTATTCTTTAAGTTACGAGGCGAATTCGATAATTACCTGGCCTCGGCAAGAGGTGGCGCTACTAGAAATAAAATCACAGTTATCTCCGTTAGTCTGTGAATGAACAACTTTTATGATTTAGCAACAATGGAAAAAGTCGAATAATTGTAAAAGCGAAACTCATAAAAACCCATAAAATATTGGATAGGTGAATTTAAACGCAGCCGTACGAACATTTTCAAAAAAGAACGTCCCGGTCAAATTATGAGAGTGTATCAGAAATTATTAAAAAATTTCACGATATGGTAATGGATGATCGGAGATTGAAAGTGCGTGAAATTTGAGAGGTTGTGGGTATCTACATTGGCCGCGTGTACAATTTATCTGGATGTAAGCAAGCTTTCCGCTAGATGGGTGCCGCGATTACACACAACTGATTTAAATACGCACGTGTGTCAACTTCAAAGGAATGGCGATGTTAAAACGCAGTCCAGATGATTTTTTGCGTGGATTCATAACCGTTAACGAAACATGGATTCATTCATCGCAGCACACCAGTCACCAAAGAACAGTCCAAACTGTGGGTTTTTCGAGGCCAACCAGCACCAAAGCCACTTTATCGACCAACAAAATCATGGCCACGGTGTTTTGGAATGTGTTGCAGCCCACGTCGATTACTTTGCAATAGATTAATAGCGAGTATTATGCCAATTCATTAGATCGTTTCAAAAATGCTGTTCCGAAGTCGTTAAACTAGTGATTTAAAGTGACCCAAGGGAAAAAAGTCGAAAAAACTTAAATTCAAGGACCGAAAAGGATACGGTTGTGGATCATAACGTCCAAAAGTTGAATTGAATCCATCGTTCTTTTGAACGATAAAAGTTGAATTAATTTAGTACTTGAAGAAAAGTTTGGATATTATTACACTTGAATTTGCATTGGAAATTAATCACTTAGTCAAATATGTCTTCTTTCAAAGGAGTAAAAAAGCATATTGTCACGGTATCCCTTCGCTCCTTTATTGCCGATAAAACTGATTAAAAATGAAGGCCAATTACATGTTTCTTACAGGCAATATTTTATATTCTTACAAATTAAATTTCAATCAACTAAAATCTTTCTTCGTTAAAGATATGTTACAGCCTGTAACATATGCACTGTACGAGTTTGCGATCTAATACCTAACGACTTGACAGCAGCCAGTATCGGTAACCGTAAAATACGCTTTCGAATTTGACGACTTATTACCAAGTAGAAACGCTTATAAAACACAAAAAAAGTATTTTCGCTATGCTTATTGAAAGAAATACAATAAAAGCAGGTTGTCGAACTGTACTTGACTGAACGCTATTTATTGCATAAACAATATATTCGTTTGATCATGTCGATGAAATCAAGTCGAATTGGTACTGGAACAATTTGGGTACAATTGCTCTCAAAAAGTAACGAATATTTTCTCGACTAGTATTCGATCCTTTAGATCTCAGTGAGTAACGAGTACTCGATAACGAATAGCAACTTTATTTTACATCTCTAATGGTTTTATTTGTATTAATTGTACATTGAAATGAATTCCCGAGTAGTTAAAACAATCTCTCCATTCTCATTTCAATTTCCAGGTAGATAAGCAACAGGCATTACTCGAAGCGGACGACCCCGTCTCCCAATTACACAAATGCGCCTTCTACATGAAGGACACCGATCGAATGTACCTCTGCCTATCCCAGGAGCGCATCATCCAATTCCAAGCGACCCCTTGCCCCAAGGAACCGAACAAGGAGATGATAAACGACGGCGCTTGCTGGACGATCATCAGCACCGACAAGGCCGAATACCAGTTCTACGAAGGCATGGGTCCGGTACGATCGCCGGTCACTCCGGTGCCGCTGGTGCATAGTCTCCACCTGAACGGCGGCGGCG
This sequence comes from Marronus borbonicus, assembly GCA_902655005.2. Taxonomy (NCBI): domain Eukaryota; kingdom Metazoa; phylum Arthropoda; class Insecta; order Coleoptera; family Scarabaeidae; genus Marronus; species Marronus borbonicus. Next base: position 23,173,470 of record LR737380.1, on the reverse strand, counting down.
ACGTCGCGATGCTCGAACTAACCGGCGACAATTTCTCGCCGTCGCTTCAGGTATGGTTCGGCGACGTCGAAGCGGAGACCATGTACAGGTGCCAGGAGTCGATGCTGTGCGTCGTACCCGATATCTCGCAGTTCCGCGGCGAGTGGTTGTGGGTGCGGCAGCCGACGCAGGTGCCCGTTTCATTGGTGAGAAACGACGGGATCATCTACGCGACCGGGTTGACATTTACGTATACGCCGGAGCCGGGACCAAGGGCGCAATGCCCACCAGCCGATGAGATTATGCGATCGGGACAGAGGAGTCAAGCGCATGCGGCAGCCGTATCCGATCCGTCCTGGAATTCCCATACTGGTATGCATAATTAGGGTAGGACCTGACGCGATAGGTTGCAGTGAGCTTACTTAAATTGCTATCGGATGAGTATTCTTGCCTTCTAAGTTGTATGATAATCGTGTTGTATGGGTTGTTCCGGTAGAATTCTGATTTGAAACTGGTTAAAAAGGAGAAATTCAGCATTTTCATTTTCGATCTTGTATTGTCACGTAGGATTCTTTAAATGTAAATATGCATAATGTTCAGGTTTCGTATTCTTGTAATCTCTACAGGTCGAAAAACAACAAAATTACATTGAAGATTGAATTTATTACTAAGGCAATCACATTTTTCACAACTTGGGGCTGGCTAATTAATTGGTTAATTAAGCTAATTAACTTCATTTCAAATGTTACCAACCCCAAATTGTCAAAATTACTGTAGCTATATCAAATAAAAATTTCTAAATAAATACCACTACACCCACATTTATACAAAAATAATTACTTTGTTAATTAGCAAGTAACGAAGAACACAAATTCTGTCGAACCATCCTGTACATTAAAGAAATGAATAATTTGATTCATTGATTTTTCTTTTTTATCACAAATTACGCCAAATTAATCGATTTTCTCATTCCTATGTCGTATTTTAATGAACAATAATTCAACGTGAAAGGAATATAAAAATGAATTCGACTGTGTATATAATTGCATTTAAACAAAAAAAAAAAAAACGAATGAACTAAAAATTTAATTCCCAAAATCAAAGTCGATGTAGTTTTCATTTTAAATTACAACTTCTAGTAATAGGGACATTACTTTTTTTCACTAAAAATAATTTTACCCTGCTACCAACTTCGCAGAAAAGAAGCTTTATTTAATTTATGCCACGTAAGATAACGGAAGACGTATATCTATTTTGAGAACAAAAACCAGATTATAAAACGTATTAACTATTAATATTTATTAAGTGATACTTCTAATTAGTTAAGAACAGAAACTGTGTTAATAGTATTTCTTTTTTTACTTATTATATTTGTAGAGTTTCTAAAGGAGGAAATTAGAGATAATTTGTAACATCCTTACAATATCTTTCCTCTTCATATGTAATTATATATTATATTTTTGTCTTGATAAAACCAAAGTTATATAAGTTTTATAAATATTAATAATAAGATTGTAAATGTGAATAATATCGGCTGCGTTTTTTTTAAGTGTTCTACTCTTTGTTCTTTTCATATTCTTCCTTCCGTTTAAAAAGTATGAATCTCGAATAAAATATATCTATAAACCTTTTCTAATAATTGCAAGTATCAACGAATTTAAATGTATCTAAGTTAGAGTTTAAGTAAATACAGAGATTATAATATTGTACATATGTAGTAAATGGATAGATGAAAAGTTTGTTTTGAATAAATAAATAAAGAGAAATATGTAATTTTACAAAATAATATTAATAATTATGATATATAAAAATATGCATACAAGAAAAAAAATAATAAAAATAACATATCTGTACATTTCATTTTGTAGAAATATATGAATTCTATTTCAAGATACTTTGTTTTTTTATTATTCTTGTAATTCCACCCGTTTTCGTATATTTTTTGTTTATAATATCCAAGGTAAGTAAAAAAAAGTTTTAGTTTCTCAGGTAAGTAAATATTGATTTTTTGGTATATTTTATATGAGTGAATATACGAGGGTAATCTCAAAAGTACAGTTTCCAGTGATGGTCCTGTCCCTTTAATTCATTCAATTTGTTCAAATAGTAGCAAATTGTATCTTGACTTTAGAAATAATTGATGTATCTAGAAGTTATTAATTTACATCTTAGACTGCTTCAAGAGAATGCGTTTTTGCTCCCAAGTGAACATGCGCGGCACTCAATATAACGCGGGGTAGCTTTTTATTCCTATATATTCAGTCAATATATGACAAACATGTTCTGTCGGGTTGCCCACAGGCTCTGCTATCTCTCTAATGTTAATTTGACGGTCGTCTAGCATCGTTTAGTGAACTTTTCCGATATTTATCGTTAGTAGTTGCAATTTTTTTCTCGTCCCGAAAATTCATCGTCAACTAAGCTGGTAGCTACGTTTAAGTTCAGTTGCTCAAAGTTGTATTGTAGCAAATGATCGTGTAGAGCCCCTGTAAACAGTATCCATTTCTCCTGGATGCCTGTCTACTAGCATCCCCGAATAAGCCAAGATCTTGTCCATCCCTGCTCAAAAACCTGGCGTAAGATTATAGTATTTATCTATGTGCTTACTTAATTATAGTACAAAATAATTTATTTACCACAATAAACTAACCAATTTAAACTCGTTCCAAATCGAGCAGATCAAATAGGTGCATAAACACCATTTTTATTATTTTAACATGATTACTGCGGTTCAACTACTTCTTTTCACATCACGGTCAATTAAACACACCAAAAGATTAAGATTCAAAACTTTCACGCACAAACAAGGTAGTGTCACTCACAAAATGATGGAATT
>LR737380.1:22956440-23070118 GCA_902655005.2 Marronus borbonicus | reverse complement strand
ACAAAGTTCGGAATTCCGCCGATCTAACGTCGGTAATCGATGACCATATGGCCGTGTATGTTCCCCATAAAATTTCAGCCCGCTACCTCTAACGGTTTACGAGATATGGGCGTTTGAAGTTTTCGAAAACTCCGCCGGAAACGGTCGAAAACGGTTTTCGTCGATTATCTCCTTAGCTGTTCGTCCGCGGTATGCGATGTTGGTACTCGTTCGATAGAGAATTGAACGGCGGATCGACTGCGCCTAAGCGGAAGCATCTTGTCCTGCGTTTTGGCGGGTTTCTTTGGCCGTAAACATTTGCACCCAAAATGATGGAATTCTTTCGAGGCCAAAAAACAAAGTTCGGAATTCCGCCGATCTAACGTCGGTAATCGATGACCATATGGCCGTGTATGTTCCCCATAAAATTTCAGCCCGCTACCTTGATTTATACCTATACCTTGATCTGTATCTTGGCATTTCCTCTAATTTCCATATATGAATGTAATTAACGCTGGTTGCATTTCATATTTGCGTTTTTTTCATATGTTCCATATTTAAACAGAACATAAAACGTAAAAGCTAAATATGCACTCAAACCCGTGATAGGATCCAAAGGAACCATATCCTGGACAATTCGTGTTTGTTCGTGTCTTTGTATGGAGAGATAAAAGTCAACAAGGAAGTCAAAGATTTTCCCATGCATTAAAAATTTTTCCCACACACCCCGGCAAGGTAGCGGAATAAAGAAAAACAGAGAGATTAAATTTGCGTTTTAAGAGACCTCCTTCATGATTATTGTGTGTGTGGGAATTCAGCGTAAGACAATTCTTCTGTTATTTTTAATAATTAGCTACTACTCGTTGTATATTAATAAGAGTCCTCGTTCCCAGGCATTTACGCGTATTCTCGGTTTGCCTTTTTATCCCCTGCGCATATATCTATGGACTACCAGTTTTCTACACAAAAGAATGAAGGATCTCATTATTAAAAGTTTGTTTGTGGTAGTAGCATTTTGTGTGGGAAATATACCACATTAATTCACAAAATCTATTTGTTTTTACTTGTTTCGTTTCATTGTTTTGCATTGTACTCATTTATTAATCATCGTCAGCTACGATGTAGGAAAGAGACAAATCATCTCCATTGATAATTTACTCGAAATTGTGGGATATTTCGATTGTTATAATACTTCTGTCTTCGTGAAGTCAATCTTATCTGCATAAATATGCTTTGTAGGCTTATTGTTTTCGTACTCTAAGTTCCCAGACGTTTGTGAAAATTTCCTGTTTTTCCCAATTGACATTGAATCTCTCGACAAAAATAACTGGCAAGTTATTAAGTTTAATTACGTGAGAGATTTTTTCTTGACGAACAAAACAAGCTATTACGAAAGTATAAAGCGTAGTTATTCCGGTTGTAATCAATTTTTTTTAAGTTAAAAATACCGCTACAATGAAGGTTCGCGATTGGTCATCGTGAAGTAACGATTACGTAACTAAAATTAATCACCAAATTTACTTTCAAAGATATAACATCGTATCATTTCTTTCCATTCACATTTATCTTTTTATTTGATAACGTCTCAGAAATGTAAAATATAGCGAAAGAGAAATCAAAAGTTTGAATTATTATTTTTTCGGGAATGATTGCCTCAGTGTAAGTGTGACTTTGGATTCCAGACTTTTTTGATTTGAAAATTAAAAAAAGATAATCATATATTATATACTTATCAGTAGAGCCGTGTGGATTTTAGGTATGACTCATCACTCGCACTACTGATATCCGATATAGATAGATATTATAAATCGACCAGATATCTAACTCTACATATAGCTCAACACATAACTACACATAAGCTCAACGTTAACGTATTTTACTATTTTGCAATCAATTTTAATTAATACTACGCTAACTTGTGGTTTCAAACTTAAAATATGTGTAATGCACAATTCACTATTGATAAAATCTATGTACATACATTCAACATTAGTGAAAAAAATTAAAAAGTACTCCATCTTTAACTAACATATTTACTTATACATACTTGTTATTTTTGTTCAGTATTTGGACATATATACCTAAGCAGTAAGTACAAGTAGATTTATTTTGAAGAATATATCTGCATTTGTAATGCGAATTTAGAGTCTTTCTGATCTTGCATTCTTTTCGTATTGTATTTGTTTTCGTATGTTCTGTAAATTATATGTAGTTTATATTGGATATTATTATTTGGAATTTAAATTGTATTGTAGATATATATTTCCTCGTATAAATATATTTATAGTCAGGAGTTCACATTCATTTTAGAATACACTTTTATTTCGCTCTTTCTGAACTTGTTTCTCTGTCGTTTTCCTTTTTGGACATTCCTAGTTTTATATTAATATGGATAGTATGAATAACAACCGCAAGTTAATGGAAAGTTGGATTTCTGACCGTACAGAATATCTGTCGATTGTTAGTGATAGGGAAATAAGGTGTAATATTTGTTCAAAAACTGTAAAGTGCGAGCAAAAGTGGCATGTTACACAACATATAAACACCGCAAAACATAAGCAAAATGTTTCACCTGATAGGTTTTATGAAGACCTCTGTGAAGCATTTGTTGCTTCCAACATTCCCTTAAATAAACTGCGAAACCCTAAATTAAAAACATTTCTAGAAACATATACAAATAAACATATTCCTGATCCTTCAACAATACGGAGACAATATCTAACAAAATGTTACACAAATGTTATACAACAAATTAAATTGAATATTTCTAACCAGTATGTGTGGATCAGTGCTGATGAAACAGTCGATATAACAGGTCGTTGTGTAACAAATGTAATAGTAGGTATTTTGCATCCAAATACGCCTTCCACACCTCATCTAATAACTTCCAAGATAACGCATCAGGTTAATGCTGAAACTATAAGAGACATTATTAATGAAAGCCTACAAAATATTCTTCAATTTGACCAAAATCAAACACACAGGGTTCTATTATTTGTTAGCGATGCAGCGGCATATATGCTAAAGGCTGGAAAATTATTAAAGAATATTTATCCAAACATGTTACATATAACTTGTGTGGCCCATGCACTGCACAGAATTTGTGAGTTTATTCGGAATGAGTTTCCAGAGGTAGATAAAGTAATAGCTTTGTTTAAACAAATTTTGCGTAAAGCACCTTCACGTGTGTCTCTCTATAAGGAACAGTATCCCACTTTACCTTTGCCCCCCGTTCCTGTATTAACGCGATGGGGTTCTTGGATCGAAGCATGTATATTTTATTCCAAAAATTTTCAAAGCCTCAAAAATTTTGTATTTCTTTTACCAAATGATGCTCGTTGCATTGAGCAATGCAAAGAATTATTGCAAAATTCCACATTAGAAACGCAACTGAATTTTATAAACATCAATTTCAAACATTTAATAGATACTATAACATACTTTGAACAACGTAACATTCAATTATGTAATGCTATAACTTCCTTAAATGCGATTATATCCAATTTGTGTAGTATTGAAGGCAATTTTGGACATCGTCTTAAAGAAAAGGTATGCAAAGTTTTCGAAAGAAATCCCGACCTAGTTATATTAAGACAGTTCTATGAAGGAACAATATTAGATCGAAATCTATTTGAAAAATATAATTTACTTTTGCCGCATTTTAATTATGCGCCCGTAACGAGTTGTGATGTAGAACGCTCCTTTTCAATATTTAAAGAGATATTGACGTCTAAACGGACAAGTTTCACCGATGAACATTTAGAACAAACTTTAATTATTAACACAAACTGCACCTTATTCTCTGAAATTTAAATAAAATCATAAATAGTTTATTTATATACATTCAGAGAAACTGATATGTACGATAAGTAGCGATAAATAAATTAACTAATATAATTATCGAAAAACATTATTTCACTTATTTGCATAGGATTGCCTCGCTATCTAGTTAGTTTTGGTAGTTCTATGGAATACATCTTACGGCGATGCAGTGAATGAGTCATACTTAAAATCCACACGGCTCTACTTATCAGTTATAATAAAAAATATAATGTCATTAGTTATTTCTATCTTTTTAAATAATTTTTACTACAATAAATATCAATTTAGGCAACCAATCTGGCAAAGTTTCATTTTATTTTATGTGGTGCCATCTATAAATTATGCTTTAAAAGCAACCAACGGCGGAAAATCTAAATAAAATAGGTTATGTTCGTTTTAATGTATGTGTATTTGTAAAAATAATTTTCCTATATAAATTAAGAAAATCACATATAAACTATTGCTTCTTCATAATACCCATAGATTTCAAAGTATTGAGTTCTTTCATCATTAACGCTACATTATATCGCAATTTATGAAAGGTATTGCAATCAACAGAGAACGTTACATCCTTATCATCAGAATGCTTTAAAGAAAATATTACAGAAGGTAATATAACCTTATTTAAAATCCTATAAGTCATAATTAATGAAATATTTATTGCCAGTAATATTAGCATTGTACTTACTTGCTTTGTAAGCTAATATCGATCCTATAATCTAGTTTATTAATAGCCATGTTGGTGCTTTTCGCAAATGACAAAATAGACTCCTTGTTTTCATATTTCAACGGAATGTTTTCAATAAATGATGCAGGGTATCCATGGTTCGATAATACCTCTTCAAATTCTTCTTTCTTATTGCATCTCATGAATAAAGTTATTATGCTTATATATATTGCGATTAGATCGCAAAATTGCTCGTCTGTAATGTTATTATCCGATTTAAACTTCTCTAAGGTTTCCATTTGGATATCATACTGATTCAAAGACTTTAAGGCCACTAAAATTAGAAGATATTCATGCAAGGTATTACATTGTGAATGATAGTACCTTTTAATAATTGTTTATGCACTTTATTACATATGATTGAACATAATTCTTGATTAAAATTAATTATTTTGTGTTCCATATTTACTACTGCCAAATTAGGGGAATATGTCAAAATAAAAATATCTGTGAAATTAGTCACACAAAGTCAATGTCGCCAATATGTAAGGCACTGGTAAAAATTTAGTGGATTTTGGTTTTCTATTTTTTTTCTGTTGGAACATATTTGTTATGGACGTGCAATAACAACAAAGAAAAGGACCTGCAAGATGTTTGTTTGATAATGAGTTTTGTTATAAAAAAAAAATGTTTAGTCGAGTTACATTTTAAACGATTGCCGCTTTTGAGTATCAAATTCTCATTGGATCGTTGCGTATTGCCAATAGCCTATTGGGGAGTTAGAATCTAGGCGGGTAATTTAAAATTAATCTCAAGAATAAAAAATTAATATATAGTTTATTTCAAAAATACATATGTATACAATTTTAATTTTGTAAATGTATAAACTTCGGGCATATTACAAGTTATAACAAGATCTATAAAAATATCAACTCATTTTAATTTTCGATAAGGAATAAATGGACGGAATGATTTAAGATGATAGATAAAATACGTATTTTCATCGGAAGAATGACGGACTATGTATATTATTAATACATATATATATGTTTAAAATTCGATAACAATAAAAATATTTTTCTATATATTCTAAAAATACGCGTCTATGAATAATCATCAAAAAACACTTGCACCATTGATTTTTGCTCATTACTTTCGTAAATGTATATATGTACACGGAAAATTATTTCTAAGAAGGCTGCAGATATGAATTAGATCTTTTAAGTTTTCTTGCGAAAGGAACGACGAAATGAATAATATAAAGTACAGAAGTAAAGTTGGCAACTTAGGAATGATATCTAATGAACTTATTCATTTAAAACAAGCAGACTTGATAAATGGGGTAAAACAGTTATAGTTGTTGGCAATATTACTATCTTTTGCTAACTTCACGCTATTGCCAAATTTACAAAAGGTATTATCTACCCCTACGTAACTAATTAGATGTGAGAATTTTAAAACAACATATACCTCTTAAATAATATATAAATACCACGCACGGAAAAGGACAATGTGTATAATATATATATCTATGTACAGGAAGACAATTTTCTTTAACTTACCTATCTAATAAGTGCAATATGTAAAAGATACAAAGAAAAAAGAATTCACAATGTACACTTGATGGAATGATGTAGGAATACTAAATAATCTCGTGATAATAACCTTTTCTAGCAGTCTAAAGGAATGTTAAGGTTTTATTCTAATACTACGTTGTTTATTCATATTAGTGAGCATCAGGGATATGTACGAGGTTAGCAGATCGTCCATCTTGTATCCAAGAGATGTTTCACAGAGTAATTTGGAACCTCGGACCAAGTTACCTATGGTCATGTGGAAATAGGTGTTTCCAGAAGACCAATTGGAGATGCGGGTGAAGGGATGGGTCACCAAGATATCCTAAAACAAAACAAGGTTACTTTGACAGAAACCTTCAAAATGACATCCAAGACGGTTGAAAAATTATTACAAATTAGGTTTTATGCATTTCATATCCAGTTAAGGCTTTTAAATTGATAGAATGATCGATTCTATTGAATGCCCTGATCCTTCCGACTGCCAAATACACGAAAAAAAAAACAAAACAAGAAATATACAATACTCGCCTTGCTTTGGGGATGGATCAGACTCACACCATGCTTATTGATCGCGATTAGCAACATTTCTGGGTAATTTGGGTCTGTGGTCTGTTTCACTTCAAAGAATGCCGAACCAAAGGTTGGCCATCGATAAATGACCTTTAAAAAGGTGATCTTAGCATCCTCTGGACTCATTCCAGCGTCTTGGTTGTAGGAGGCAACTATGGATCGTTTCCAGTCATTTGCGCTTTGCATCTTGATCAAGTCTGATGGAATTAACTCGCGTAACATTTGCCTGTATTAAAATACGATCAAATTAAAATTTTTGATTCAGTTTCATACGAGTACCTTGAAAAAAATTATTACCCCTTTGTGGGAGTCGAACCAATCAGCGTAAATAATGCTTAGGTTCATTTAAAGTTCAACAGAGACCATTTTCATGATACTTACGGTATTGCTTGTAGCTCCTGCTTGCTCTCTCCAAACCTAACGCGATAAACCAAAGCCGCCAATTTAGATGCCTCTTCTTTACTGCATTTATGATAACCTCGGATCAATTTTGGCAATTCCTGGTGGAAGTGGAAGATGAGATCGGCGTTTCTATCCTTTCCCGGTACTGTATTGGTCCAGAGTTTTTTCATGAAGAAAACTTGATAGGAAAATTGCGGCGTGATACCGTCTCTTGTCGGCCGAGCTTTTCTGATCCAATCTGTTAGATGACGTACAAAATCGAAGAAGAAATCGCCTTCTGGTACCGAGATCACCTGTTTTATGACAATTTAGTGTTAGCAAATTAAATTAGCTTATGAATGAAGCCTTACCTTATCGGCAATCTTCACAAACAAACTGAATCCTTCGCTAGACCTCAGATTGAGTCTTTGGCTAATATTCTGACAAAAATCTTTAGCCCTAGTGCTTGAATCCACCTCGAAAGCTTCATCCGTATCATCAGGGAAGTATACCTTATGAAAGATTTGAGTGGTCTTATGTTGGATGGCCTCTACTTCGACTTGATGTGGTGGATACTTCCTCTGGCCGTTTCTTAATGTCTTTTGTAGTCTTTGGAGCGAATCTTGCGATATTGGATGCCTCCTAGTCCTCAAGAACAGAGTCAATTCCTTCAAGAGGCTTTGCGAACAAGTGAACAATCCTGTAGCCAACCACATCAATTCCCATCCCCTCTCTTCAGACATTCGGTTCCTATTATCTGTCAATTGTTTCATGACCTGGCAGTAGATTTCATCTCGTAATATTTCATGTTTTAAAGGCCCATCGAAAACGTGATCAGTGTATTCGTTGCCTAATCTAGGTCTTTTAGACGGTAAATCGCCCATGTACTTCAAGATGGTGCTGTAGGCGAAACAAGCCTCATCAGCTAGTTCTTCTTTCGTCAGCAGCTTTTTCAGCAAGGGTTGCTTGATCGGATCTCGTGAATGTCTCCAAAGATCATCGGGACTTCTCCTGGCTGAGGTTAAGGTCAACGTTTTAGACATGGTTCGTTTAACTGGTGCCCTGAAATGATCTATGGAGTATTCCGCAAGTGTGTGGGGTCGATCACTAGATTCTGTACCATTTACCGAATATTGTTGACTTAATTTTCGGCCATGTTCGGCACCTAAGGATGTGAGAAAACAAGCATAAGAAAATTAGAATGTTTTAATTCCTAGACACAAAGAAAAATATTAATTTTGAACGCGGTTTGGGATCTCTAAATCAATTGAATTTTTGGCCTTTCATGGGCGAGTTAAGCGGATATTCAAGTAAAAAAGGATTCATTGTATTGGAAGAGTAGAAAATTCAGAAATTTAAGTAAATTTAATAAAAAAATATGACAATATGCTTTTAATTTGGCGATAGCTTTAGTAATATTTGAGATATAAAGATAAGTGTCAATGGTTTCAGGAAAATTGTTCCGCCAAAAAATAAAAAAATCAGCATTTTTTTCAAAGGAAATTGATGAAGATGATTATTAAAGATATGGAGAATCCTTAACTTTGTCTCTTCCCTTGTCTCTTCCTAACTCAAAGAGGAGAATTATTAAAATCGGGGTTATTTTAAAGATATTGGCGCCGTGAATTTAACTTAATTTTCTGTCACTTATAGTTTGTAGATCACGGTTCTCGAAAATTAGGAAAATTGTTGTTAATTATTTTTACATATTCGGAGTCTTATTTGGAAAAGTAAGAGGGAGCGAGTTGGGAGCAGTGGCAATCGATTCTACTTGCACGATTTAACCTCGAAACATCCGATTTTTCCTTTGATTTGAATTGTTTCAAAAAATGGAACAACATCAAGGGTAAGGAATTTAAGGAACTAACCTGCAAATGGTGATTTCCTCTCAAAAGAAAAATGTGACATTGGGTATATAGCGTGTTATTCTCTGAGAAATTTAGAGAAAAACTTTTGAAATAAAAAATATTCAAAGAAATGTACAATATATCTCCAATCATACATAGTGTTTAGTTTCCACTACAAACGATACAAGTTTTTAAAATTGAACACCCTGTACATTGTTACATTTTTGGACGCCTCTCTTCAATTGATATCAATTTGCTTCAATATTCCCCATCCATCTTAGTTTTTGGGATAATTTGACATTTTTGTAAATTTTTTTTATGGATCCCCCGATATATTTTTCATAAACCTGATAGAGAAACGCCTCATTAATAATTTAAAAATAAACTCACTAAAGAAAATGAACAGTAAAAGATAACAAAAAGTGCTTGAAATTGCTAAAACGTTGAAATATTTTTATATCTTTTGGAATGCAAGGTGTGTTTGAAGCATGTTCCAAAGAAATAGTTTGCAGAAAATTATTGTTGCTAAATGTTTAGATAGAAAAGACTTTTGTTTATTGCTGGGAATTTTAGAACAATTTAGTCTATTTTCGGGAATTCTCAAATATTAATTCATACAAGCAGGTAAAATTAATTTATAAAGAAGAGCTTACCTATATAAACATATATCGGTGAATTCATGGTTTAATAAGAATACTATTCCATAGAGGGTCTATTTGCAAGAATTCACAACATTTATTCCTTATTTTGAAACAGAAATCAATAAAACCCGCCAATTTTGAACCTAACACTACCGAATCACAATAAATCTATACACAAGTGTAACTAAAATCGTTTTAGAGCGTAGTTTAATTGAAAATATACAGTAAAAGGCTGCACACGATATTGTACCTATTATATGTTTACAATTCAATTCTCTTTGACATTTACTACGCTTGAAAACCACTCTAATCTTAAACGTCTCCCGCCTGTAACTCAAGGATAATACACCTTCGCTGAAAGTGTAGTACACCAATAATTCGAAATTCAAAGCTAGATTCCGAAAAAAAAAAGAAGGAAAATGCGTACTAAATAAATATTTATGAGGTTTTCAATCGAATGCTTACTTGAATAGGTTATTACTTGACCGTCGTTTAGCAGAATTAAAATAAAATTACTTTCACCTTTTGTCCGAGACTCGGAAAAGGAGTACGTTGTCGGACGGTGATTGAATTCAAAGATTTCGGAAATATAGAAAGTTTCGCGGTTTAATACTTGAATCATTAGAGACTTGTATGGAATTTTAAACGTGGTATATATTTTTTTTCTGGATCGAACATGAAAGAATGTAATATTGATTGGATATTGGATTTGTAGTATTTTTTCTTTGCTAAAGTGCTGTTTAGATGTGAAATTTGTCCATTTATACTGGGCGTATTTACAATAAAAAGTTTCAGGACAAAGAAAAATTTATCAAATCCGGACCTGGCGTCTATAGTAAAGAAATCTAATCGAATGTTTTTAATTGTTGAAGAAGGTGTTTGGTGAAATTGATGATTAAAGGCTATAAAATTTCTGGTCGACCTGTGAGATCGAGAATTCATTAAAACATTCAGAAAATTAATGGAATTGTGTGAAATTTATATTCGGATGATGTCAGACATGACAAACCACAGACACAACACATGTAACGAACCTTGCATGAGGATTTTGAAAATGAGGAAAGTTTGTGCGAAAAAAAACCTTATAAAAAGTGTAAAGCACTGCCGAAGTACTTTTTCAGGAGTACAATTTTTGGTTTGTATATCAAGCTTATTTCAAAAAAGGGAATAAAAAAAATCAAGAAAAATATAAAATAAAATTAAAAAGTACAATAAACACGATAAAAAAAACCTTGGTAACGTTTTAGCATCATATAATGATTTTGTTAGTACCATTTTCATGATAAAAACGAGTCTGTAGAATCGATTTCTATAAATATCATACCTATATCAACGATACCTTTATTTTTGCATCTCCAAAAAATAGTAAAAAAAGCGGCAGGTGAATTAATTTGTCTTAAACAGTTTGTACATTTTCAAATTTAATACAAAAATACCAATCTTCTTTGGCAAACAACACTAATGTATAGGCGCACTGCGCACTACCAATAATCTTTGAACTGAGTAATATAAGTTGTTTCTTTCTTTTGTACGTTTATTTTGTTTTTTCAATGCCAAAAAACACGAATGGAAGAAAAACGTGGCAGTGGAAGAAATTGGAACAAATGGAGTTTTATCGATTAAAGCGCCATCTATCACGAATCAAAAAAAAATGTTTCAGACAAATCCTACATATTTTTTATCATAGAATCTGAATCTACAATAAAATGTAGGGCATCCTATTGGGAGAGAGGGGTCTAATTATAGCACTAATGTATTTCCCCCACAGAAAGATTATATTTCAATTATGGAAGTTTTTTTCGTAAAGTGCTTATTTTTCGAGATATTCTTAAGTTAAAACAATCACTCGGTATGAAAAATTAAACATTACAATCGAGGTGCTCTTTGTGCTTGGAAATTGCAAAAATATCTCTTTAGACAATGCACATCCAAGATACATTAAAAGAGTATTAAAGAATCGTATCGAATTTGATTATTATATCTTAATTAGCGTTTGAAAACGATTTTATTTTCTTCCAGTTAAAATAGATGTCCCATAAGGAAATATTTTGGGACCCAGTTTCTTTATATTATTCATTGATATTTACATCGGAAATTTGTACCCCTCTCGTTTAAATAAAAGAAAATTACTGTAATTCTTTGATATTGTAGAGACTTCATGCAGGTATCACAAAAATAATTTGATACATAGAAAATATAACATTATAATGGCCGTAGCTTGTTAATCATTTTTTCCGTTAAATATTTTTTATTTAAAATCTATAAAATAACATGAAAAACATCTCTTACCTTCAGCATTAAACAGCATCAAGATATCCGTTGGTGGTTTCGACATGCAAGGCAGAACGTAAACAGTTTCAGCTGGAAAATCACCTTTTTCTTGTGTCCTATCGCAACGTCCAACGCACCAACCGGAAGTTAACACCGTTTCACCTGTACTATCTTCCTCTAGCGTTATGAGATCCCCCTTTAAGAATGTTAGGAAACTTGATCCTTCCCCGGGAGATTTATAATCTTGCAAAGCTATGACGAATTTCGACCTCTTCTTTAGGCCTTCTAAGAAATACACGACTAAATCTCGAATATCTTCGGCGTTGGGACTTTGGAAAGTGAATTCTTCACCTCTGACGGTGTTTAAGCTAAAAGTCTGGGTGAAAACTTTATTGGTCTTCTGACTGGAGACGGTGGTGATTTCTGGGAAAGATAATTCGAGTAGGACTTGCTCCTGGTCATCCACTACGTAGACTCCTGTCCAATTAACAGCGATGATGACGTCGTTCTTGGGTAAATTCGGTCCGGAATTCCTGTAAGCCTCGTAGAATCTGGAGAATAATAGAGGCCACTTGAATTTTGCGTAACTGACAACGTCTTCTTTCACTCTCAAGATCTGCACTTTTTCTTTGAGGTAGTAACTCTTTTTATACGCTTGGACCACTAAAGCACCCCATCTATCAATCGCTTTTTCAACTCCAGTTAAGCAATAGTCAGGGATGTAATTTGGTAGTAACGTTAATAGTCTTTCAACATTCATATCCGTGTTATATTCGATGTAGTATTGTTGCGCTGCTATCATGGCTAGATCTTCTTCTTTATCGCAGCGATATTCACCAAATTTGACACCTCGGACTACTTGTTGGTAAATTAGATTGGTGGCTACTTGATCTTCGGTTGGTTCATGCCATGGTGCGAAGATTTCTTTCCTAAAGAATAGTCTCCAAGGGGCGTTACGTTCCTGAGCACCTGGAATTGAAACAAATACACTTCCATTTCAACAATTTCCTTTTTAGTGTTAGAGTTGGTATTATTGAGAGTGATTGGTACTTTTATCTTGTTGCACCAACAAGTATTTTCAAGTTTCCTCTTTTAAACAGATTACATTTAGCGTAAACTAAACGGGAAAATACCAGGAAAATTCCATAATTTACCGAATTATATTAATACATACCTTGCTCTTTAGCGTATTGCTCACATTGCGATATAGCGTCCATCACGTGATCTCCACCACTTCCCAAAGAAGACACTTTATCAAAAAGAGCAATATACAGCGAAAATCCAAACTGATCTTTTAATCCAATCTTATCCGACAGCTGATTGCATAATTCCCTAGCTGTAGTTGCAGAATCTGCTAGCAAAGTCTTCGTATTCCCATCCATGAAAGTTATCGGCAACATGATGGGTTTCTTCGATTTGGTCGCTTGTAATTCCAACCAGCTGGGAGGTTGGTTCCTCGTACCATTGTTAAAGGTTCTCTTCAAACGATCTTCACAATACGGAGCATATCCAGGAGGGCCTTCTCTTATGAAAGCTCTTAAGTAATTCACAAACTTCTCAGACGGTGCAAAACATCCAACGCATAAAGATAAGAGGATCCAGCCTCTCGCATGAGAAGATTTGGATGGGTTATTCGTGAGCTGTTTGCAAATCTGGCAGTAGATTTCGTCTCTCAATTCCGCACGGAGAATACCATGTCCGATGATAAAATGCAATTTTTCCAAATTCGAGGTGGGTCTAGCTTCCAACCACGATTGATAGCTATCAGCTGTGTATTCTTCATCTTGTAATTTTCTCCTAACATCTTCACCGAGCTTATTTTTCCGCTTCAGCGTTAAAGAAACTAATTTATTGCGGATTGAACGAGGTTTCTGTTTGAGGAATGATTCTGGATCAAGACCCATCAACTGGGCTTCTTGGAACTCCTTACTACGGATGAAATTTCTACCTAAAGTGGCGGTGACCTTCGACATTACTGAGGTATTGTCCCTTTCCATGGTATTATAACGCGGTTCTGGTAAATCCCCGGTGAACCGTAGGATTGTGATCCAGAGAGCTTGAGCTGCCTAAAAAAAGTGATAATCTAATTGAAGATAGGAATTAGCAAGTTTTAAGTTGGAATGCTGAAGGAAGGAAGGAAGTTGTTTTGTTTCGCGTATTTAAATATAAAACATCTTTTACGTTTATCTTAACTAAAAAGATGTCGGAGAAGATATAGTAGATAGTATTTTGATGCCCAAACACACAGAGGACGCTCAGGATGTTCTCAAACTTAACGCATTTATATTAACAGGTTGTAGAATTCGTCAAAACAAATCAACAAATACCAAAATTTCTGCCCTCCAAACGAAACCTGCAGCCTACGAAATAGAACAAAGTCGCTGGAGGATCAGATCTGGTGACTAGGGTGGGTGGTCTATCAATTTGAATCCTAATTCGCGAATTATTATTACTTGTGGCCAAAAACGCGTTCGAATGAACATTTCCAAAGTCCTGTTGAAGCAGTTTAAGCGAAATAAGTCAGAGATTTGACGTCCATTAACAACAAATAGTGGCTTGCGAATTGGCTCCGAAAAAGGCGAAGACTGTTCCAATGGTCGGGAAAGTGAAGGCAACTGGGGTAGTTATGAAACTTTTTAATGTTAATCGACGATCATGAAAAAGGAAAAACAATAACGACGGCATGGTATGCATCATTACTCGATAAACTGAAGGCAGAAAATGAGGAAAAACGGTCGCATTTGAAGAAAAAGAAGGTCGCCATAACAAAAATCCACGAATTGGGGAACTCACCCATCTTATTCACCAGATATAGTCCCAGCTCGAAGTTTTGCTCGTATCACATTCGTAAACGCTTATTTTGCAGAAAAAGATGCCAACTACTATTTGGACGGATTAAAAGGCTGGGAACATCGTTGGAAAAAGTATACAAATTTACAAGGAGACTATGTTAAGGAATAAATAAATAAAGGAATAAAGAAAAACTGAGTTTTAGAAAAAAAATTGCTTGCTTCTGTGTTACGCTGGAATTTCTTCAGACTACCTTCGTTTAGTATGTGTAATATATGCTTACCAGTTGATCGCCCTGTGTATGCAAAGGTAACAATGAGTGCTTCAAGGGCTTTCTCGCATACTGGTGTCCTATATTGCCCTGGAAGTAAGTAGCAGCGAATTTCTGAAATTTAAACTCTGACAGATCTTCTTCATCTTCCGAATGGGCCATGAGAGGTATAATCTCATTTTCTAAGGGTTGCGAAGGTAAATCGTTGAAAACTGAAGTTTCACGACCTAAAAAATATGAAAAACACAATTTTAATTCGAGAAACAAATGCCCCTTTCTCCGATAAAAGTTTTTGCTATTTTACGTACCTGGTGTTGGAGCTTCGCTAGAACTATCTGGCAGAAAATCGAACATTGCTTCGACTAGTTTAGAATCGTCTACAGGTTCATCTTGTTTACGAGCTGCATCGTTGATGAGATTCTTTTTGATTTCAACCCGTCTACGTTCTTCCATTTCGAGCTCCATCTCCTTACGTTCTAATTCGAACATTCTTTCCCTGAAATTTTAAAAAATTCATAAAGATTATAATATTCTCTTTTAGTACCTTCAAAATTGTCGACAGATAACTTAATTCTAACATTCAAGAAAAAATAAACTTGTAATTTGGCTTTTACAGTCGAAATTATCGAAAATTCCAAGTTTTAGCTAATACTTTTGTTAATATACTTCCTTCATTATGATTTTACAAAAATCTACTTTATCGGCCTACCTGTAATTCTGTTCAGCAATCTCCTTAGCTCTCTTATTTCCAGCGTCCTTGAGTTCACGTTCCTCCTTCTTCTTTAATCTTAACGCCTCAATATGCTTCTTATGCTCAACCTTACTCTTCTTATATCTTCTTTGCGCTATCATCCTTCTAACATGAGATTGTATCTTGATAATAGCCCACATCTTGTGTCCATATTCTCTCCTGACAAGGTAACCTCTAGAATGCGCTTGCAAGCCTACGATATGACCCCTAAGATGTCTAAATCGATGCGATAATACCCGACTCCTGATTAAGGCTTGAAGTCTCATGTAACCCACTCTCATCATCTTATAGCGTTTCCTTTGGATGTAAGCTTTGTAATATTTTTGGATGATGACAACTGCAGCTTTTAAGCGTAAGAATCTTCGTCGATAAACCCAACCTCTGATGCTCTTCTGGAGGATAAGGATTTTCTTAGTTAATACCCGATCTCGTTCCTGTTCTAAGAATAGATCGTGAGCATCTTTTAAGAAGACTTTCGTGTTTCCTAGTTGGTAATCAGTTTTTCCCAGAACAGCTGTGCAGATTTTGGAGGTGGCAGCCCTGCAATCCGTTCTGTGGCTCGGGGGAATCCCAGAGATTAAAAATCGGTATCTTTCGACGAATTCTTTGAAAGTATGGCGGATTGGATAACCTGCACGTCTAATTCTAATGGTCTCCATCATTCCTGAGTATCTCAATTGTCTACAACACAAACCCCTATCGAAAACCGTAGGTTTTTTTAGCTCGTTGGGTTTGATGCATCGTATGAAGAAAGGTTGACAGTTCGACAGGGTTCTCATTAACGAATCTAAACTTTTCTTGAACTGCGTCGATAAAGTTGGCGTCCTTTTCCTCGTTTCTGATCCCATACCGATGTCATCAGAAAACAGATGTTGGAGGAAGACATTCTTTGATATCGTAATGAGTTGAAGGAGATCCGCGCTAAAGGTATCACGATTCTTTTCTAAAAACGCTCTGGTGTCGTAGAAAACAATCCCAGCGAAGTGATTGAGACCAAAACTTGTGTTAAGGTCCGATTTAGGTTTTAGATAATTTCGGTGATTTCCGTGGGTTTTATGTAGTTTCGCCAACATTGTTTGATCAGTACCTTTAGGAAATTTGCTCTCTTCATCGATGAGAGCCATAATATTCAATTGCTTCACGGCGATTAGATCTAAAGCGTCTTGGTTATCAACGAATTCGATGTGTTGCCAATTTATAGCTTCTAAATTGTATTCTTCTTGTTCCAACTTGAAGATGTGACGTACGAAGAATTGTTGCAGATTCTCATTGGCGTAATTAATACAGAATTGCTCGAAACTGTTCTGGTTGAAATTCTCGAAACCGAAGATGTCTAAAACCCCAATAGAACGTCTCTGCCTTTCTTTAGCTTTGTGGATAGCGGTATTAATCTTCCTAACTATGAATATGAACATCCTTCCGTAAATCCCTTTGACGAAAGCATCTCTAACGTCAACACTTTGCTCCCTTGACAAGGTCGAAACTACGGTTTCCCCATGGGCAAATAGAGTTTTCCTAGTTAACGCATCCACTAGAGGTTGTACGGGGACCCCTAGAAGATGAGCGACGCGTTGTACATTTGTTTGATCGGGAATCTCGGTGGCGTCCAGATTATCAACGACGGTAGCTTTATATCTGATGTTTCCCGTGTGGAGAAGAGCCGCTAGGATCTTGAGAATGTCCCAGATCTCTTGATCGGAAAATAGGAGCACTTTCATGGCACTCCTGATGTCAGCGAATTCTGCAGCGTCCGCACGACCTTCGCAAGTAATACAACCACCCTATTCGAATTAGAATAGATCAAAATGTATACCCTTGTTCAATTTAGCAGTTGATCTAAACGTCACAACTACAAATAACGAAGGTCAACGGCTAAATTGAAAGAACTAAGTTAAAGATTCGTTTAATAGGTGCACCTCCAAACTTACCCCTGTCAAATACCTATATTCGCTGGCATCTCCGAGATCTAACTTCCGCTTATCTTCCTTATTCAACCCAGCTAACAAACAGTAGAATACATGATAATTCCTCTCGTCAGGATTCTGCGATACAATCCTACTTTTCTCCAGTAAATACTGCTCGATCTTAGCGCCTTCTATCACGCCACTACTGCTAAAGTGTATATCGATGTACTTGCCGAACCTTGAGCTGTTATCGTTGCGCACTGTTTTGGCGTTGCCGAAAGCTTCGAGGATGGGATTCGCTTCTAAAATTTGCTGCTCGATCCATGAATGTTTACCGCTGATCGCCGCTAGGTATTGCAGAATTAGCTTGGTGCTTTCGGTTTTTCCCGCGCCCGATTCGCCCGAGATGACTATGCATTGGTCTTGGCCATATCTGCGCATGTTGGCGTAGCAATTGTCGCCTATCGCGAAGATGTGCGGCGGTAATTCCCCGATTTTACGTTCCTTGTATAGTTTGATTTGTTCGGCAGTGTATATCGGTAGGATTTGATACGGATTGACGGCGACTAAGATGGAACCGGTGTAGGTCTATAAGTAAATGATAAATTTGTTGATTTGTTCATTTTAAGAATAAAATGTTATGTAAAACAGAGGAATACACAGCATGATTTTATATAAGGGTAGAGTCTTAAATTTTTGCAAACGAATGTAAGAGGATCTCATGTTTACGAATACCGAAAAGGTAAGGTAAGGTAAAAGTTCTGGACTCTCTGAATTCGGGCTTTTCAAATTTCGTCTAAACAAAGCCAATAAACTGTGAAACAAAATAAAGAGTGTGATAAAATCAAAGAGTTTTACGTGACTCATAAGAATGCTTTACTGGAATCAAGCAGTAAGCAAATCCTCATGCATTACAGTCAATATGGTCTCGGTGATGTCCAACAATGTGGTCTCGCAACTGTGCCCAGCGCGAAACTCCGATTGATAATTGGGCAAAATGTTATATTCCTGTACATACTCCCGTAATTGATAATTCAACATTTTTTCAAGAATCTTAGAAAGACAAAGTAAGAGATTGACAGGTCTTACGAACAGCACATCTTTACCATAATTATATTTAATTGGTCTGCATCATAAGATCTGCTAGTAATCGAGTCAATGATTTTAAAAATGATGTTTTCGTTCGCTAATTGAAAATTAAAAGACAAACCGTTGTTGTGACTAAAATATTTTACGAGGCTGTTGTTTAGGGCAGAATTGTGCGTATAATTTGACCCGATCACAAAAAAGCCCCTGTCAATTCTTGTAAAGCATGATCAAAAAATTCGACAGAGGAATTTCAAAATCCATATATAGCGAATGGACTAGAAATGAATGTGAACAAGGTATATTTACAGAACATTACCCAAAACTCGAGCAAAAATTTGTTGGATCACATTAGCAACTTACGTAAATGAGATTCTCGCTGTATCTGATCAGTAAATTCCTCAAAATGCCGGCTTCGTGCAGATCTCCCAAGCTGATCATATCTTCCACGCCATGGATCGAGGTCGTGTGCATCGCCTTGATGCGCCGATCGGGTTGCAGCCAATGCTCCCCACCGTCATCGTCCCTAACAGCTATCCTGCGTCCTTCGGCCGATATGACCTGCGCACCGATAGCGACGTCGAACTCATTGCCCGATATCGATTCGATCCAAATGTAGTCACCCTGTATATGAAAGAAATTAAGGGTTAGGATATTTAACTAAAAATTGAGCCGGGTATAAATACGTAATAAGTTCAAGTTTTCATTTTAATTGGGTGGCTATGAACAGTGTATTCTATCACGTTTGATTGTTTTAAAAAACAGACTCCAAATCATGCATATAACAGACAATCGCCAAAGTAAAATTAATAAGTTGCTATGTTTATAGTTGAGTGTAGGCTTTCACGACCGTAATCCATAGTAGAAATGTCTTTCGGGTGATGTCGCGTAGTTAAAATTTTACTTGACGTTTCGCTGACCATGCTGTCAGCTTCTTCAGAAGATTTCTAAAGACCGTCTTGCTGTCTCGTCAAGTAAAATATTAACTACGCGACCTCACCCGAAAGACATTTCTACTTGCTATGTTTATGTTTTCGAAACAACAGAGTTTCCAATTTTCCTCTTTTTTGTATTTTAATTTTGGTGATCTTTTTTGCAGTAGATGATAACGGCCTTCAAACAATAAATAAGGTTTAAATCTTACAAAAATTAGGTCCCAAAATTAACTCAATAAATTTGAGAAATAAACATAGCATACTTTATCTTTAGAAAGATAATCTCCCAACGTGTACCGTATGAGTAGGGTCATGTCTTCAAAGCACCGTTATTCGTTTGTTTTAGATTTGTTTGCATTGTAATTCAAATGCTAATTTGAGACGTTGTTACAATACCTAATTCGAAAAATGGTGGTGTTAGATTGATAGCGCGACAATGGAATTTTTATACATATATACAGCGTGTACCACTATAAATCTTGTACGCAAGCAATGCCTGCCATTATGATTTTCAGTTAATAAAGAGTGATTTATTTAAATTATTCGAAAACAAAATTTGTAAAAAAGATGTTTAAGTTGAATGCGCTAATTTTGATTTTATTTTGGAAAATAAGACATTCATCAACAAACATTAATACCAGTATCAGAAATTAATCATCTTACTAGAACATCGTTCAAATACAAAGGAACAGGTTATATAATTAACCTAAACAAAATACACCGCGTAAGTTTGTAACCATATACTAGATCCTGCGTGTATAATACTTATTATTGCATTTCCTTCAATACGGATATCCGGTCAAAAACAACAGATGAACAGACAATGAGACTAGATGATGTTGCCCTCATACTAGTAGGTGGTCAGTAAACCGTGGTGGTTCACTTCCTGCTCTCCAGAGATACACGTAAATAATAGTTTTCACTCGCAAACTTGGCGAGGGAAATGAAGACAAATAAATATTTTCACTAACTGCATAAATAGAATAATTTTCTTTCTTGTTTTTAACTTGTGGACATTAAAATCTATGTAAGCATAAAATGTGAAGGTTAAATGAAGTAATTGCAAATTGGAAAAAAATCAAGTATTTAATAGTAAGTTACGCAGTTAATTTATACATTCATTTTTTACACGATAAGACACATCCTTCGATCTACACCTATAATTTGCTTGCTTGGGCAATTATAGCATTCTGACACTAGGTCGTGAAGTCCAAAGAACATACTTAATTCAAAAAATACAGTGTGGAAGCATGCATTTTGTAGAAATGACGATAGCATTTTATTCTCTAATTAAAATAGATAAAATTTCAAATTCTACTTGCTTACTCAATTTTCCAAATTGAAAGATTCGAAGATTTTTTTATAGCAATTTCACATTATTATGTTGGCACAATCGATAAAGAAATAAAGAATTTTGATGAAAATTTAACCATACTACATTAAAATGAAAACATGAAGTATTTCAGACAATTTAATAAATAACATTAGGGTGGGATATGTGGCAACCTAAATTTTGGGTAATATAACTTTCACTCTACATTTAAACCTGAGTATGTATTATTGTCATAAATAAAGTAAATATGAATGGGCCAAAAGTAAAATAATCAATCAAAAAATAGGGGGTCTCTCAATTATTCTTTTGTAATTGGGAAACATATTTAAGCCAACTGCAAAGAGACGCCAATTTTACGCATTCCCTTACGCTAGGGCTCTTGAGATCAATGTAAAATTAGAGAAAGGAGCTAGGTAATCAATAGAAAAAATAGTTCATCGAATTTGATTTATGTTAATTTGAACACTTTTCAGCGCCAATCCAATGAGAAAAAGTACTACTTTCAAAGTAAGAAATCAGCCATACTGAACTTTAATTAATCTGTAGATGCAAATTGCCGACGTATTACGTGAGCGCAATTAACGCTGATGAGTATTTAATAGCGGCAACTAATTAATATGCCGCGCATGTTCAGTTTAAAAAGCAAACAGCATTAGCGTTTACCGTTACCGACCAAATCGAGTTAGTCGAAAAAAAAAAGAGCATATTTCGGGTCCCCCACTTGACACACTTGTTGCTCCGGTTGGCGTTCTGCCGCGTAAAACGAGACGGTTGCACTACTTACAAGAATGCTAATTCTAAATTTTAAAACGCCAATAGCTACGATTACGAAGCTTAAGAAATCGCTTCAATTTCTCCAGAGAATTACTCGGAGATTTCCAAATCGATTTTCCTTTCTACAACTTGCTATAAAAACCCTCAATGGCGGTGCGGCAAGGATACAATTTACAATTTTATCATGCATTGTATTTGAAATTCTTTGAAGTCTAGAAAAATCGATGAATTCCCTAAATATATCACGAAATTCGGATTTTTCGCTGCCATTATGATCTCTACGAGTCAGTTCAAATGCGCAACAAAATTTAATGCAACATAATAAACGTTTTAATATACTGGTCGGTCGGAAACAACCCGAACACTATACTCTGCGAGATTGCCCCTTAGAGAAAAAAAGGATTATTCAAACTAATGACTGATTGAATTGCAGTTTTAACCAATTTCTAAAAGGCATTGTCAATTTTTGTCTGTAACGCTATTTATCCCGAATAAAGTTATTTATTTATCTAATAATTATAATGGTTCTGCTAATGTTGTTTTTTTGTTTTTTTCCGGATTCGTAACTGCAAAACCCGATCGAGTGGTGATAATCATAATCATGTGGAGATAAACATGATGTAATGATCTTTCCTAACTTTTAACTTTTCCCAAACTTAATTAACTTAAAATCAATATAAAATCTTAGTTTAGAAAAAGTTTTCACTGAGTCGCTAGATTAGTTCAAAACTCACTAAAACTACGGAAAAATTACCAAACTTGGCAAACACTGAAATGCATATACACTGGCTAGACTTTAATTGGTTATTTAGTTAGGCGTCGTACCGTTGCCATAGCAACCAGGGCCGCGATTTCAATGCGTCCCCATCGTAAAAAATTGATTTCAAAACGGAATAAATAGAAAACCGCGGGATATTTAAACTGTATTTTCCTAATAATTACGTAATATGAATTTAAATAACGTTATTCATGAATTTACTTGAATTTTTAAAAGATATATTAGCGAGGTCGCGCCGCTTTGCAGCCTCATGGGCACCTCATCGGGTACATTTTTATATGCGAAAAATGATGAAAAAATTAAGAGAGGGCTTATTAGAAATAATACAAGAAACTAATCCGAAATGACTTACCCTTGTCACAATAACCATGGTGGAGTGTCATTAAGGCAGTCTGAAAACAAAAGAAAAAAATATATATGCAAAGGAATTGGAGATAAATTTACGGTTAATTAGAGTGTATTTTCACCCACTTCTCAATTTACATTATTACACATAACCAAACATTAATGCAAATATTCAGCGTAATACATTTTTTTACCGCCCAAAGTCGAACGACGATATTCAAATTTTATTGAAACAATTCTATAAATAAACTGTAAATGTTAATTATACAGGTGAAAGTTACGCGTATCTAAATTGCTTAAAAAGAATCAAGGTGAATGCTGACCGAGATCATCTGATTTTATCGATCCGCTAATAATAACGCTTATACTTAAACGGTTGCTTACGGTGACAAAGAAAACAAATCCATGAGATAGAATTACCTGTTGTATTTATAGGTGATTTTGTAATATTAAGTAATAAATAACTCTAGGAGGGTATGAATCATAGATTCAACAGATATCCCTATTGTGAACGAACTATATAGTTTAATGACTAGATAATATAAAAATTAAACAGAACTGCGCCGCAAAGCATAACATGTAGGAATTGAGTTGTATATGAAAAAAGAAACATCGTCCTAGCAAATCGAATGGAACCCCATTGTTCTAATAGCAGTTCAATATAATCAAATTAGCACCCGTAAAATCAAATAGGCTATGTAATGGTTCACTAGTAATCCGTTTGAACGTGCTAATATGAGAGAGATTTTGTAACGAATTTTGTAGTGCTACCGTGGGGATCTCGCTTATTATTGGATACTTAAATTCCAAATTCAAATTAAATGGCAAAGTGGCTAAATTTTATGTTTGTTATGTACCTAAAGAGAAAATGGATTCGTGATAAATGATGTTGGAGAGATCTTTATTCATGTTTACTGTTTTATTCGTTTATTTAACTATTCTATAAAGAATACAATACATTTCTAATGTCAAAAACGTAACTGTAAATCAGCTAATTAAATGTTTTCCCATAACTTAATTTTTGGTTAAAATCCTGTGGTATTATCAACTCATTTCATATTATAACTATTAAGGTGCAAAACCCGCAGTTACCCATAACCCATAACTGCGGCTAAACTATTTAGTGGCCGAACTATTCTATAATTTTTTACTGTATGAATTTGTACGATTTATTCCAAAATATTTTGAAAACTATTGAAATCAATGTTTAGTCATTCGCTATTATATTTTGGACCAGCTTCTATAAAATAAAATGAGCAAATGAAATTCATAAAAGAAAAGAATTCCCCAAATTAGCACAATATCAGCTAGATAATATTTACTATAACAATGATAGCTAGGACTGTGGCGTAGTAAACAACACAAAAGTATCGGCAAATCGCTCCACACAAGTTTAATTAATTAATCCGGGAGGGCCGTTTCGAGGATACAATTGATCCACATTCTCAACCGGGGACCGAATGATGTGAGAACCCTCTAAAACTAACATGCATGTTCTATCCCTACTTTCGAGAAAAAGTAACTACTTTTGTCGCCTAAGACATGCGAAGAAAAATACGGAATATGGACAAATAGACGGAAGGGTCTCTTGTCATTGTAGCTCGAGACATAAAACATGCGCAGCCTTGCTTCAATAAATCAAATAGAACCGAGTACGATAATGATTCGTTCTCTCTATTCATTTTTGATTTTTGTTGCTTTTTATGGAAACCGTTTCGTACGCGTCTAATTCCCGCGGTGAAATTATTTTTTTTTAAATGGAAGAATGGTCGGGAATTTATAAAATTGCATGCAATGACTGTAATAAAGCTTATATTGGTCAAACGAAAAGAACGATAGACACCAGACTTAAGGAACATATCAGGTGTTATCGCTTCGGTGGATTAGATTCATCAAGTGTAGCACATATAAACGAAACCGGGCAACTTCGCCGCGGGAATTAGACGGTGTACATAAAAAGTAACAAAAATCTGATGCGTAAAGGGAACGGATCCTTGTCGTACTCAGTTCTATTTGATTTATTGGGGTAAGGCTGCACATGTTTTATGACAAGAGACCCTTCCGTCTATTTGTCCGCATTCCGTATTTTTTCGCATGTCTTAGTTTTAAGGGATGTATGCGGCAAAAGTAAGTATTTGTAAATAATATTATTCTCGAAAGCAGGGATAGAACAGGCATGTTGGTTTTAGAGGTTTCTGATTCGGTCACCGGTTGAGAATGTGGATCATTCATATCCTCGAAATGGGCGAAACTTGTGTGGTGCGGAGGTTGCCGATACTTTTGTGTTGTTTACCAGTACTTATTAGTTGTTTTAACGCTGAAACGTTTATTAAGAACCCTAAAATATTTGCAGGGTCGAGGGTAGCAACGATTAATACTCGAATACCCATATTAAACATTCTGCCAGAAGCAAAGCATCAAAATAATATGCCAATAAGTTTGATTTTATATCCATAATCAATCAAACATTACAAGTTTGTTGTTACCACCACCGGTTGAAGCAAATAATCATTACAACGAAGAATAAGGAACAACATATCAATTAATTTACTGGCCTTCAATGCTTAATCATCCATTTTGTAGAATTCGGAGGAGTAACAATTCTCATACAAAGATTGACACTTACAAAGTCTAGAGCGTATATTCTAAGAGGAAAAAATTAGCAACAAAATATGCCGTCTAGTTCGTGATGATATGAGCAGTGAGTAAAAAGCCTGCCTGCCCTGGCTTAATATGCTAGTCAACCTATCGTTTCTCAGAAACGGTTGCAGCAACAAAATCAATTCTTGGGTAAGCAACAAAATAAGCCGTTTTATTTATGTGATTCAAAAGTTACAGCGAGTGGTTACGCTAGCTTGGTATGCTAGCCATTGTTTCTCGGAAATGGTAGGAACAACAAAATCAATTCTTTAGTAATAAAATATGCCCTTTAGTTCATGTTGATATATGCAGTGAGTCGAAAGTTACAGCGAGTAGCTATGTGATAGCCTAGCCATCGTTTCTCGGAAATGATTGGAGCAACAAATATATATATCTGCAGCGGATCAAACGTTTCAGGGAGTGGCTGGAGCAAGAAATCAATTCTTGGATAACAAATCAGCAACAAAATAGGCAACTCCTTTGCTGGTGGACTTATGAAGTGGCTACGCCAGCTTAATAAACACGTGATGACTTGAAATTGCTCTTATCCAATGGGATATTTTGTAACTCATTTAGGAGGCAAAATATTTTTTTATTGCCTAACGAAATTCGTTACATTGTAAGCTACAAAGGTAACGTAATATGAAAATCCCCAGACTGTAACCGAATTTCCTCGCTCCCTCATTTTTTTTCCTCCTAATAAAAATATAAAGTTAAAAATCACCACATTTGGGGAAATTTCCCCATTAATGGCAACACTGATGACAGGTAGCATCCAGAGCACCAATTAGGGCTATTTCCACAAATCTCGTGACAGGTCCATTTTCTCTTCAATTCAACAATAAGTATAGCAAAATATGTGATAACAACACCATTTTCCGTAGAGCAATTGCAGATTTCATGGGATTAAATAAAAGTGTCATTCTTATTATAAAATGTTATTACTTTTAAAACTAAAAGAGATTGTTCCAAATTTCTCTCCGTATGACATTAGATACATCTTTCAAAATTTAAATTTACCTGTTAACGATTTCACATTAATATTTACATATTCCCGCGAGTATACCAATATATCCACTGCTATGTTACACCGTACTTATTTTCTATTTCACTGTCAAGGCAACACAATAGACACTAGATTTATGACCTTTCTAATAACAAGAGTAGGTGTTTAACTCTAGCAAAGAGCGTAGCTCGAATTTTTTACTATTTTCACACATAGACGACTTTCCATCATCCAGAATAGATTGCTAAATTCACTACAATAAGAGTCCAATAATTATAACACGAAATACACGCATATGCATAATATGTATCTTAAATACCAAGGCGATATAAGCTGTTAGACATATAATTAGATAAAATTCCCATACTTTTTCCAGGCGAGCGCTATTATGTTTTAACTTTCTAATGTTTATGGTTCAATGATGATATTTACACTAAATTAATGAGTTTTAAGCGACTATAAAATGATGTTAAAGCGTAAAATAATATAATGTACAGTATTGTTGTGCAGAGCATTTAGCAAGAAATGAGACAATGCGATATGCCGAAAAGATTTTATTGTGAAGGAATAATGGGTAAAAATTTACCAAAAATTGATTCATCAAAAATGTTAACAAAGCTTAAAAGACAAACGGACAGTGCTCAAAAGTTCCTCTCCATTGTTGTTGATAACGTCTAATTAAGGTCGTACTGGTTACACATCACCTTCTGCAAATTAACATTCTCAAGCAAAAGAGGAAGCTGATACATTAGAAAATGTCTTATGAACTAAACCAATGGATATAGCTTGATCTTCAGCAATAGATCTCGCAGGTATGTGAGGATTGTAAGCAAGATCAGATGTACAGGGTGTTAGTAAATTAAGAAAACACAAGAAGAGAGAACCTAATTAAGTGTTATTGTCCCGGAAACGTCTCCTATTGACATGCAACTTATCTTTTTCGAGTAAAGTTCTCATACACAACTGTATCTCGCGAAGCATTGCGTAAACTGCTACAAAATTTGACGAAACGCTGCCTTAGATATTAAAGAAACCTAAGAAACGGTACAATAAAGACGATGCAGCAACAGTTTTGGCAAATGATTGAATAGCAAACACTTCGAAGTTATTTTTAAGGAAATGTACAAATAAGTAAAAGTCGTTTACAAAGGATTTATAAAAAAAAAACAAAGTTTCGCCTTTTAAACGAACCTCCGAAAATACTCGAAAATGGGTTGTTTATAGGTTTGTGAAAATTATTTCATAGATAGAAGTTTTCATAGAAAGCTCTTTTCTACTGTTGTTTTTTGGCAATTCGAAAATCCAAACTGCGTTGTTCACAAACGGTGTCAATGTTTCCAAAAAGCGAATGTTTGCTGTGGAACTCTTGTTGAAGTTTGAAACAACATATGTTTATCTGTGTCTTTTGGAGAATTTTCTGTTACCATTTCTTACCACTTCGGATCCAGAGACGCGACACTACATTCTTTGGCAGTGAGGTGGATGTCCTACTCATTCCACACTTCTGGCAAGGCAGTGATTAACGAATCACTTCGGGAAAATATGGACGAGAAGATTTGGTCCAATTAATTTTCCTGCTAGATCTCTTAATTTCACACTGATGAACCTGTTCCTGTGGAGTGTTTTCAAACAAAAGGTGTATGCAGATGATCTACCACATGTTCGCGAGATATTGGAAACACGGTGAATGAAATAAATGTGTCAGCGAGGATTCGTAGAGTCTATAGCGCATTTATTAATAGGATGGAGAAAAGTGTGGAAGTTGTAGGGAGCTATGTACAACAATAATTTTCAAAAACATGATTATGTTTACGAGTTCGTTAATATTCACAATTCAACGTACAAAATGTAGCGCGCCATTCATACTATCAGGATTTATTGTCAATTTTTGTGGATTCAACTTAAAAACATAAAATTCAAATATCCGGCTTCAAAATTTGTATTTAAGTTCAATTTTGTTTTTTTCGCGACAAGCTTATTTCTTTGAAAAGCAGAATTTTTCATAAAGAATAACTTTTCGTCGTAAAATTAATAATAAAGGTGTTCTTCCTCTTGTCAATTCTATCCGGGGTCATACCGTATGTATGTAGTTGAGCTCAGTTGGTTTAAAAAGACTCAGAAGAAGTACGACACAATTACGTAACGTAATTATTTGCGGTGTGTTTAGTTCGAAGAACAGTTACTTCAATATACATAAAAAAGAATATACACACAACACACAACGATTATTTTCTTCCAGGACGTTGTAACTATGACATGCGTATAAAAAATCATACACCATACAACAAACGTTAAAGCCTATATTGCATAAAAAGAAAAACTGCTTAGTCTCAGAAGCAAGCTGATACTTAGAAAAGGATGTGCATATTGTACGTGTACAATACCACATACATAAGTCCTTACATTCAAAGCGATAATTCCCGTTATAGAATCCAGTTAAAGTGACTAAAGACGATTTCATTGCCAAAGTCTTTTTGCCTAAGATACCAGCTCTAATTTAAAATCGGTGCGTAAGAAGTTCGGAATTTTTTTTTTCTTTTGTACATTCCATCGTCTCATTGATAACCTTCCTTCAAACAACTCTAAAGTGTAGATACACTCCGCACTACACAAGTTTAACCTTTTCGGAACAGATGAGTGGATCCCTATTATCAACCGTATTACCGAATGATGTAAGAGAAAAACTCTAACATGCCAGTTCCATGCCTACCCTCGAGAAAAATAATATTTATTTATAAGTATCCACTTTTATCGCTTATACACCCTAAAATTAAGATACGGAAAAATAGACAGAAGGGTCTCTTATCATGGTAGCACGAGACGTAAAACATGCGTCCACCTTACCCTAATAAATCTAAAAGATGTGAGTATGACAACGGTCCCTTCTCTCTAGTCATCAGATTTGTGTTCCTTTTCACGTAAATACCTTCGTAAGCTTCTAATTCCCGCGTTTACGTTCTTAATCAACTTCAGGTTTTCTAATTTAACATTATGCACGATTTCGTTTATGTGTTGTGCTATACTTGACGATTCTATCCTGCCCTATCTGCAGTGTCTAATATGCTCATTAAATCCGGTGCGATCTTTTCCAATATAGGCTTTATCGCAGTCACTACATGCTATTTTGTCGCGAGGAAATCAAAGTACTAGTTTTCCTACATATTTAACTTTCTTTAATTAACTTTTGCAAGTTAAGGCCTGAAACACTGTTCCATTTCTCCGTGACTGAAGTCCATAGATCTTCCTTAGAAGTGGAATCAAATATTTGCACTTCCTTATCAAGTAAATCCCACAATAACTCGATATGATCGAGGTTAATACTTTTGATGATGTGATGTGATGGGCATGACAACAATTGTAAAATATTGGCTTGATCCAGTTCATCTAAATAATTTTTGCAAATTCAAACGGTATGTTTTGGGTCGTTATTTTATATAGAGACGAAGTTCTCCCCAATAAGTCGCAAACCAGAACAAATAACAGGGATTTCTAAGATTGCACAATGCTGAAATATTCCTTCGATCTTAAGCAGACCCCGCTGAATCTACTAAAACTTTCTCTTCTCTTTCAATTAAACTATTGTGAAGATTTTCTTTTCTTGGCCAAATTCGGCTGAATGGTGTATGTGGCAGTTAACAGCAAAACTGGAGAAGGAACCATACAGCATTCTTAATTAATTTATTTAAAGTTTTATTTACCCAGTTCAATATGTTTTTCGCACTTACTCTTTACCGTTTTCATTAAACAAAGGCAACGTAGGAATAGTATAACGTAAGAGTTATATTTGCAAATTGATATGAATCTCATGTTTTATAGATAAGGCGAAATAGCGTTGACAAACTTGCCGTCACATATACTGTTTTACGTAAAATATAATTAAGTGAGCTAATCCATTTTTTATATACCACTGTCCAAACAGATTAAGCAAAATACTTGGTTTTGGCAAACTTGTTTTTAAACTGACTTCTGAACTTAATTTAATATTCAAGCGACAGACGCATTTAAAAACGATTGAAGGTGGTTGAGGGAGTGAGAGTAACAATGCGCCTAACCTCAACAGGGGATGAAGATCTAGGTCTTATCGGGTATAAATCTTGTAAAAATATGTCATCAATAATAGCGCGCTTTTTTTTCTTTTTTTAGCAAAAATACAAAAATGGGTACAATTGGTTATAAAATATGGTTGTTATTATTTGTTGATATTGACCTGAAGAGAAAATATTTAAAAAACAATTAAATATTGTCAAGAGCCAATGCGTCTGATTTAACGTGTTAAAAAATAAATTTCTCTCGAAAATTAAAGTAGTTTTTTTAGCGCTCAATTAGAAATAGTTACTCCGGTCAAGTTTGTTTATCACATGCAGTGTTGCCAGATCAATTTCTACCAAAACAATAAATACTAAAGAAAACACCTGCAGAACAGTACAGCATAGGTCAAAACAGTAGATCTGGCAACACTGATCGCGTGTATCGATTAATGCTGCCAACTTAAATTTGTAGGCTACGTCAGTTTTGTTTATACCGAATTAATAATTGTGTCCAAAATAAATTATTGTCATTCTATTTTATCAAATTTATCTTGTACTTGACTACTTGAAAATACTTATCAAAAAAAAATACTTTTATAGTTATATTATGGCGTACTTTCATAGAGGTATTCAAGATGAAATTGGTTTTATCGGTACTTTCTCATGGCATTTTAGGCAAGACGCTCTTTACTGAAAAAGCTTGATTTTACCTGCCTGGCTGCGTAAACTCACAAAATTATACAACTTGTTACTTTTACTTTTTTATTCAGCTGTGTTAAATCCAACAACCTAAATAAAAAATTTTAGATAGGTGCGCCAATGAAAAATCTAAAATAGTTGGGAATTTCGCCAATCTCAATGTTAATTTTTCAGGTGCACCAACATAATCAGTATTTTTTGATCACACAGTATAAACATTGCTTCAATCCTATATAAATCTTTTTTTCGGACCATTAAAAAAGCGTTAGCGTATCGCTCCA
This sequence comes from Marronus borbonicus, assembly GCA_902655005.2. Taxonomy (NCBI): domain Eukaryota; kingdom Metazoa; phylum Arthropoda; class Insecta; order Coleoptera; family Scarabaeidae; genus Marronus; species Marronus borbonicus. Next base: position 23,038,742 of record LR737380.1, on the reverse strand, counting down.
TATTTAAGATCGTTTTCTACTTAACGGGAAGCAATATAATTAACTAACCTGTTCGCTTTATTGAGCCACTTTCCACTAAAATAAGCGGTATTTGTTTCACTCTACATGTACGGAATATTGTTTCATTAAAGGAAATTATTTACCAAGATTATTTACTAATTTATGATGTACACGGTATCTCGTAAATACGACCGTATTTTAGGCGAGATTCTTTTTAGAAAGTATCTTAAATATGGGGGAATATGGAATATTTGACCCTAATGTAATCTTAATATTGAATAAATATGTGAAAATGTAAACGCTAATTCTGTTTAAGTAAATAACAACAATAAAGTAGCAAGTTTAGCATTTATTTTTAAAGATTATTAAAGGTAAACATATGACGATCCATTGTAAAACGACATTTTTTAAATGAAACCTGGTGAAAATAGAAATCTTCTAGAGACTATCAATATATTAACTTAAATTTTTCAAATATTTTCTTTTTATTTCCATTTTTTTTTAGTTCTAAATGGAACATCTATATTTCTCAAAATTTTGAAATTAAATTTTTGATATAACAACTTCATAGACATTTTTCCAGAAATAATTTTTTAGTTTTTTACTAAAGATACGAGTATATATAAAGTACCGAAATTAGAAATTGCATTATTCTTCAAAATTTTGAAAAATATACAGGGTGCTTAATTTTAAAAAACAGTTGAATTGAATTGTTTTTATAGAGAGTGCGATATATGAAAAAGTACACAATGCAAAATTTTTAAAACTTGATATTGCTAAGCCTTACAGACTTCTGGTTCTTCTCTATTTGAAAATTTTATCGTAATAGTGGAACATCATCATAATGTTTGTTAACGAAAAATTGATTCGGTTTCTAATCCTACCCTGTACGGGCTTTCTAGTTAAACATAGTTAATTAATCTGTCAAAAATGTTTTTAAAAAGAAAATATTTCAAATATGGTTAGGAACAACAACGTTGTTGTCTTAAATCTTAAAATTTAAATAGAAATTCAAAAATGTCATAATAGATAGAACGTTCTATTTAAAATAAAGTTGACAGCAACTTCCGGTATAACCGGAAGTTTTAGATAATTGAAAGTGGGTTAACTTACATCGTGTTATATATAACATAAATTGGCAAATGTTAGGTTATGTCATCTCTTAATATATAAAAAGAAGCTTTTACAATATACAAAATCACAAAATTAGAAGTCAGAAATTAGTTCTTACAGCTGAACGAATAATAAATTAAATAAACCAAACTGAAGTTAGATAATTTTAGTTAATAACTTGACATTGACAGTTAGCCCAAAGTATTTTTCATAAAACCCACAATTATACATTCTTAACAGGATTTCATCTAAAGAATCTTTCAGTTAATTTCACAGGATACAACACCGAAATTTCATGTTATAACTATTCTAAGACTGACACCAGACCTATTTATATTTATACCTCTATCGAAAGAGGTTAAGAACCTGTCTAATTTTTTTCGGCTGATCATCAACCACCGTACACCCAGCGGCGTAGAGATGAGTTAGCTAATGAGTTTGCTTTTAACGGGTGGCTAGGCCGTACAGTTATTTACCGAATTGTTACGTACGACGTGTAAAATATACAACGTTTACGACCGTATAGAGCTCGTATAATACACGTACAATACACAAGTTTACTTGCGCGAATGGCTTTCGAAAAAGTGCACCTACGGCCCTTCGAGGAATCGAATTGTGACGGAGAGTAATCGTGTTACCTACCCGAAAATCGTGAAGGGGCTAAATAATCCAAAATGCCATGCTTATGCGTTGGGGAAATGCCTCGTAATTTTGCTGCGGGATATTGAAACTTGTGACACTTTAACACATCACACGATCCGGTTTGCAGAGTTACGAACGCGCGTTACACGTTCAACATTCGACGATCTACAAGACAGAGCAATGCAAGAGATTATTTTTTTTTTGTACGGTGATCACCTGTATTTGAATAGCGCGCCCTATCGGGCAGGTGTAGAACTAAAACGGTGCAAATTTTTTAGATATTAACGAGAATGTGTAGTAGATGTCGCTATACAGGTGCTTTGTAGAAAACTATCTTCTTAACACCTCCACTTTCTCCAATTCGATTTGTTTGCTAATGGTTATGTCGTTAGTGACATCACTAGCGTTCCATTAGCCGTTATTCCCATTTATTGCACACTTTTTCAAGCCATGTAAATAACAATGAATAGAATACAATATCTAGTAATATATAGTAAAATCATCGGCAAAGATAAATATATCCACTTCTCATGCTAAAAAGGTTTAATTGTATATCCTTGGATCTTTAAGTGCAAATTAATTTCCTTTGAGAAGCAAGAAAGATATGGAAAAGCATGCAGAAAATGTTAAAAATTATACTGATGTGATGAGTGTAAGTCAACAAAAGATAGACAACTAGTTGTTTGAAGAATTAAGGTATTTGATTTTTGCTGAACGTAATTTACCTCTGTTTTGTCAATGAAATCAAAATTCTTTATTTATAAGAATAAAAAAACTACTTGGCATCCTTTAAGTTTTGCTGACGATTTAAGTTGGTGGTTCCGGCAATTAAAGGGGATCTCCCTAATTTCGTAACGTATGGAAGTGCCTTGTTACCAGAGCTGTCAACAATTGTCTGCGAAATTTAAAAAAAATTCCAAGTGGAACAGCTTTTTTTATATGTGGTAAGGAGATTTATTAAGCTTGTTATAATCGGAGTATGCAGATTGTATGGGTTGGATGTTTCCTGACAGGCTCATTTAACGTTAACTCTATTTTCCAGATTTTGAAATTATTTTTATTGTAATTGTTGTGATTTCTAATTTTATAGTAAATTGGTTTTCAAAATAATACATGTTTTATTTTAACATCGACTGATTCGAAAAATGATCCTTCACCTAATGCTTAGATTAATAATTAATTATTAATTAAACATTACTGTTATTAGTGAGTTCTACAGTAATTAAACACAAACAATCCAAGTTGCATAATTTTCTTGATTGTTATCGTGATTAGAATGATCTTATTGACTATACGTTGGCTTCAAAAAGCATTTCTCTTAATAAATAGTCTCAAAATATCAATCAAATCATTATTAAATTTGTATTAGGTAAATGGCATTTTCCATAAATATTGTCTATTGAAGGACAACAAGGATATTATATTGTAGAGACATTTATAACCGCATATCTTCAAGATTGAAAAGCACTTTTTTTGTAAAAAAACTATATTTATTGCTACGCGTGACTTGGTTACGATTGTTTTTTACAATCTCTTTCATTTGGAGGGGAATTGGCGCAACTGAAATTTGTAGAGAACCTTAAGTACTGCGCATGACGCGAAATCCAAATGTTGAAAAGTAAATCTACCATTAATTTTGTTTACCTATCCTTTTTTCAAACTTTGAACGCATATTTCTCAATACAAAAACAATATTTCAGCACATACAACATTGTAAAAATTAAACCTAATCACAATCACTTTTACTATCAAAGGTCAACAATTATTAATCATTATTAATTAAAGAAATACCTAATCGGTAACGATTATTATCACAAAGAATATTTGAATATGAATTAATTATCAGATTTACAAATAGTGATAAATAAATAGGAACCGAGTAGTGCAATATGGATTTTATTTTCATAAATTTAAATGAAATTATGTACAATATTAAATAACCTTTGATTTTTAAGAAATTAACTTTAAATATTCAATAATTTTATTTATAAAATCAATTTAACATTGTAGTTAATCGTATAGTAGATAGATGACGCACAAAGTCGATAATATTGCATTCTGTAATAGAGGAAAATTCCGGTATTTCTACACGAATACCGCTGTCAAATCGGGTTATTCCGCTTGAGAGAATCTCACGACAGTTTGGTCGATGAGGTAGTTAGGTTGTGGATCGTAGTTTTTTCGTTTTTTGTATATAAATACTTTCCTAATTGGCGAAAATTTAGTTTAATTTCGAATAAGTATGAAAATTTGGACGAGTGAGCACACATTCAAGTAAGTTAACGCTATTTACTCGACATAACCTAACCTCGAATATTAACGACTAGGGTTTTTTTACAGCCATCCTTGGGAAACGGTAGCTACAGCGGCTTGGAGAAAATATCCCAACCCTCACAACCCTGCCGTAATCGGAACGGATGTCGTCGAAAGAAGGGTGGTAGACGGAGTTCTACATACACATAGATTAGTCAGTTCTAAATGGTATTTTCCTAGATGGGCGCAAGCGGTAAGTGTTTAGAATGGTTATTAAACGAAAGCGATGCGTTAAGCACGTGCGATTTCATTCATGCGACGTCAAGATTCGCCGTATTTTACGTGTTTTAAAATTGGAAACGGCACGTGAACGTGTTACAACATATTTCGTATGTTCGGAACGGAGATTAAAGTGCCAAGTTGCTACGTCATAGTAGGTTGTGCATAATACGGTAATTTCACCTAAAGAAGATTCCAGAAATTAGTATGGTTCCAGTAGTTACATCGCGGTTGGAGTTCGCTGTGCTTCCTCTTCTGTATGTTAGATATAAAATTGAATACCCTAGACTTAGACAAGTTTTTTATCTCGTGACGTTTCAGAGAAGGTAACGTAATCGTACAGTATCTGTGACGCAATGAGCTGAAACGATAAGATTCTCAATTGTCCAATTATGCTCCGAGTTTAAAGTCCTTGGATCTCCGTTTGAACTGTATTCAGTGGGCTGATCTCTCTCTTGAGAAATGAGTTGGTCTCACATTAATAAATCCTATTTGGGAATATACAGGGGTTCTCAAAAGTTTTTGAATATACAGGATGTTTCACGATAAATAACATAAACATATATGTTTAATTTCGATTTTTACGGAAATTTATTTCCGTTTATTACACATTTATTACATTATCATTTATGATAATAAGTCAAAGATTATTTTCGAAAATATCACTGTCAATTTCGATGCATTTTCTTTCTCGATTATTTAAATGTTTAATTGATCGGCGATTAACCAAAAAATAATGCTAAGATAGCTTAGCTTCCTCATGGTATTTATGGAATAATGAGAGAATAACAGAGATATGAAAAGTACTCTCGAAACCACCCTGATGATGCCGGGTAGGCAGAAACATGTCCGTGTGTTAGTGTATTTTTTTGTCTCCCCTTTTATCGCGTTTGCCGTGAATTATTCCATCAATACCATAAGGAAGCTAAGCTATCTTAGCATTATATTTTGGTGATCGGCGATTATTTATTATGGTAGTTGCAACGTTTCAATAGTGCTTCTCTCGCGCCTCTTTTGTCATATAAACTAAAAATGTTATCCACCCTTACAACAAATAATCAGTGGGTAAAGATTTGGCCACCTCGGAGGTTTAAATTATCCATAATTTCTGTCAAGTAGACTTTCAAAAAATTAAAATACGATTCCCTAGTAAGGCGTCCATCCAATACAAATCGACCAAATAATTGACCGTCCATATAACTAGTGTAGTGTGAGAAGCTTGCAGCCTTCTGCAAACATGATAGTCCGGTATTCGATTTTTTCCATTTTTGTAAGAATACTAGCATCAATTGACACAAACGTCTGTTAAACATTAACTGAGCGTCCAACATGGGTGAAATTTTCAGATGTATCTTTAAACGCATGCACAATTGTACCTAATTTAAACAGGTGTACCTCGGTAATTATTGAGAATATGTTTATATGAACCTTTGAACTCAAATTACCCGTCAATTTTATCTCCTAAAGTATTTATACTTAGCCTTGGAACACCCTATATAACTACGTTTACGAATTCCTTAACTTGATAGGTAAGTGTTGGTGAGAGATTGTTTTTGAAAAGAATTTTTTCATCAATACATTATTTTGGAAGTCGCATTGTTTTTGTGGGATCTGAAAGTTGCATAAAATTCTGAATACCTCGACTGCTTTTCGTTTGCTATCGTTTTTTGTATTAACTTCGTAATTGGAGTCCATTTTGTAATTGGATAGTTTAATCTTGTTTACTATATGTTTATTCTAATCGGAAATCAATATGGGAGTTGGCATTGTCATTATATACTTTTCGTTCTGTTATTACTTGTCATGTTTGTCTTTGTTTTTACACATCGAATATGCGTTTCGAAATATTTTTTGTTATTGAGAAATAAAAGGTGATCGGAAAGGTTGTTTGATTGGCCAGACCTCGCTATATCTCGCTTCTTCAAGTGAGGAATGCCACACAACACTAGTGTTGTTTCCCATACTCTTGCTATCATTATTATTCAAGTGAGGAATATTTAGCAAATTATATTACTCTGTGTAATGCTTCTTTTGTTCGTGATATTTGTTTCTAGGAAAGCCTTCAAAAGGTCTTGTAGCCAAAAAAGTTTGAGAACTGTTGCCCTAAATAAACCAGAAGCTCATCGATTTATATCTATCTGCCCAGAATTAGAATCTTTGTTTGTATCGGAAAGGAAACCAATCGGATGATTGGTCCATATATTATTAATATCGGAAGAACGTCATATTGCCCGCGGAACAGGTATTGATTGACAAGGTACACAATGGAAGATGAATATTTAATAACTTTCAAACAGATCGTACATTTTTATTGAGAACTGGGTTTTCTTCGTTATTTGAAATCATTTTAGTATGAGTTGTTTGAATCTTGTTAGTAGGAAGGTAAATATTAACAAATCATCAAAAATTTATATGAAATAGCTCCAATATGCTACAATGGATTTTGATATTGACGACATTACCTATATGAGGGGCCGTTTTTATATTACAAGACTAGACAGTTTGTAATTATATTGTTCTTTATCGCGTATGCCTTGATAACGTGTTTGCCAATTTACTAAACAATAGCGTTGTCACGTATCAGAATGAACAAACTCGAACGTCGACAAGGGAAAATCTCCAAAGATTTTTGAGAGTCCAGGTCAGTCTGTTGACGTGATCATTTGCGATGTTATTGAAAAAACCGAGTGTTTGATACTGGAGAATGCAAGATTAAACATGCGATAATTAGCAGCTTTATTAGGAGTTTCAGAAACCACAGTTTTCAAAATTCTACATGAAGACCTTGGAATTACAAAAGTTAGTTCAAGGCGGGTGCCACGGATGCTTTCTGCAAATGCTTATTCGAATAGAGACGTGTGAACAATTTTTAGCGTTTTATGGAGACCGACCAGATTTAATTATGAACCGACTTGTCACCGGAGATGAAACATTGGTCCATTATTTTTTACCCGAATTAAGATAAGAATCAATGCAGTAAGATATTAAGGGGCTTCAACCCTCCCAAGACGTTTAAAGTCACCCCTACTACAGGAAAAATAATGGCAACTATTTTTTAGATTGTTAAAAGGAATTTTGATGATTGATTATCATCTAAACAAGGATAGTACGATAACAAAAGAGTATTATGCAAGCTTGATGCATCGTCTCAGAGAATCTATTAAAATGAAAAAGCACGGAAAGGTGTCCTGTTGCTCACGACAGTGCACCATTCCACAAGTCAAGACATTCATACAAATCATCCACCAGTCCAGATCTCTCTCTGTAACAATTTTTTTGTTTCCAAATCTTTAAAAAAGGAACACCGAAACGTTATTGAAACGATGTAATAAGTATTTGTATCCAAAGGCAAAGAGCTATATTGAAAAATACATTTTTATTGCTGTTCTAGTTGTTGAAAAAAGGGATTAGTTTCTACTTCAAGTACTACAGAACATGATCAAAATTGTTTATAAATAAAGCATAACGTGCCCAAAGATCAAATGGGAATGAATCAATGATAAAAAATGAATTCTAATCCGGATAGATACTAAAATTTTTTCATAAACTTGCGCGCTGAAGCATTTGAAGGTCATTTGAATCATAGCCAAAACACAAGTTACGAGTTGTGCAAGTTTTATACAGATCGTATCGCTAGACAGGGCAGGTGATCGACATGTGAACTCTAACATGTCTCTTAATTTTGGCACATGCGATTATAACCTTATCAACATAGTTTTAAGATAACAGTAATAAGTTTATAGAGATAAGGAGAATGTCAGTAATATTGCTAAGTATGGAAAGGTCTTTTTTTCTAGGTCAGTGTTAATGCATGTTATGTGGAAATTCAATTTTTTTTTTTGCTCCTTATAGTCTGCCTCTGTTTTGCGTTGATACGTCATGTCATATCCACATAACTTTGATAACGATAAGGCGCCTTAATAATAATTCAAAAAAAGAGTATACATACATACCTATGATTTTTGCGTATAAAGTTTTTTCCCTATTACCGATAATAAAGGTGTGATCGATGAATTTCGCAATATTTTTTTTTCTTATTCAACGAATGTACTCTTAAAAAAATAACTTAAATTTTCTTAAGACTTAACATAACAAATATATCTTTCTGGAATATCCCTCCAGAGAAATTTTAGCCCCGTCCATAGAATGGAAATTAAAACAACGCATTAATGTTCATCAGATCACGTATACCGAATTAATGCACAGCATAAAAGTGATTGTTCGTATTAAAAAAGATTGCACTGTAAATCCTATGTTCCAAATACTAATTCTATCTTATCCAATTAGACCTTGACCTTCGATAAATAATTTTACTTTTTACATATCAGAGTATTGTTGGCAACGGTCCCAACGATAATTTAAATTTACTTCGTTCTTTGTTGACCTCATTTACGTGTAAAATGTATTCATATGGAAATTGCCATTTACTATAAGGAACGGTAACTAGTAATTTTTAATCATTTCAAGCAGACTTTAGTGAGAAAACTTGCGTCAAAATGCTGCCTGATACTGCAAAACTGCACGGATACGTAAGGTGTTTGGCCAACTAATCCTATGATTACGTTTTATCTCCCTGCTCCGTACAGTTGCTTCCTGAAGTTGATTGAAATAAGTGGGGACCGGTCAAAATTAGAATCGCGTTATTTGATCATACGATGTCTAGTTTGTTGAACTTAGTTACAAATAGAGAATTGTAGACGTATTGTCATTACCGCTATTTTTTTTTTTGTATCAACCAAAATGATACTGTCAATTTTGCTTGCATTACATCATTGGTAATACGGTTAAAATTTATGGGAATTTGATGCTATTCCTCTAAAAATATTTTAAAAGGTTTCCCAGCATTTTATTTGTTTAGAATAAATCGGATTTTCTAAATTATTGGAAGTGCTTCTAATTTAATGATTAACTACTATACTGGATCTGAACTTCAGGTGGTTTCTGATTTTTCACAAAAATGCTTCTTTACGAGATCATTCTCTAGCTGCGCTATCGAGTTTGGGGCAATTAAACGTCATCAAGGTCTTTAAATATGCGCTGGTTAATTTGTCTGATTCTAACCAAACTAGATACTGTAATGCATTCCCATCATAGAAATCGGAACCGTCTTCATGTTTAATAGTTGGTTGATGACGCTTGGGGTTGTATCACTCCCTTGGACTTCTTCGTTTCGAATCAAAAACTTCAAAATTGGGTTTGCCCGCATGCATTACTCGCTTTCATATTTGGGTCGCCCAATCTTTAAGTTCTCGTCCATATTTTAAATGTTTTTGCTTTTTCCTTAGCCGAAGAAGCGGTTTCTGAACAGCACCACGACCTACAAGTCCTGGCTTTGTCAGATTGTATACCAGTTGCATTTTGCATTTCGTTGAAAGATTTGAAGCGGTTTCATCTTTTGCGTTTAGTATACTCTGGCAATTTATAATGGGTAAAACCTCGATTCAAGAACGTTTGGTTATTATCCAAAAATTTTATGGAAATAAACGTTCTTCTGTAAATATTTAACTTACACTTCACGAAAACTATGGCCTATATAATTATCATTCTGTGCTTGCTACTAACAGGGATTTTATTCCCCACGATGAGAAAACACCAAGATGGAGAAATGTAAGTGTAGCAGCAACGTTCTGCTGTAAGAGATAATGTTGCAAAGGTTCCAAATTTATCGATTTCTTATCCTGCTTTAGGGCTTAAAAGAACGACAACTTAACGTATTTTGAAACTGTGTATGTAATTTGAAACGGATCATAATTCTGAGCAAAAAATCATATTCTGAGATGATTTTTGATTTTTTTTTGATTTTCTCTTAAGGATACATATTTACAAACAAAATTGTATGTCGTGGTAGCATAATCGGTTCAATATTTTTTCTAAAACGAGGTAGAAGGTGCAGTCACAGTGACTGGTGGGAGGTACCGATTGATATTAACAGATTTCTGGCGCAAATTTAGATAAAATTGATTCGCTGACCACGAGGTTCCAACAAGACGGTACCATAAGTCATATTGCTTCTGCCAAAGGAAGGATAATTTCAAGAAATGCAACTGTTAATGCCCTCCAAGAAGTTGTGATTTAACTCCTTTAGATTATTTTCGGTGGGCTTATTTGAAATTTATGGTCTATGTAAACCTTTGTTGCATTGGGATTGAATATGCAACCCTGCATTTGAGACATTAAGGCTGGATTATTGCACATTCATCGAATTCGCTCGTGGACAATGATCTGTTAATCAAAACATAACGTTATAAGCTGTGCTTAAAAATACTATAAAAAGTTTGGTAACCTTCCTGAAATTAAGTTGAGTTTCAACAATTTTAATGGATTTAGATGATCACAGAATTTGCGTATAATAGTACAGTGCAGTCTCGATAACGTGAACTAATTATAGACGACCGTGTTCATATATTCGAGAAGTTCATGTTACTGGATAAAGTCAATCACAAACAAAGGTGGCATTAAAACTAACTTAAATGTGTGTTTCGCTTAAAACATACTTTATTTAAAAAAGGAACACATCAAATAAACAAGTCTAATTTATTCTTCTTTAGAAAGTAATCTAATTTTGTTTGACGCAAACGTTGTCTAGTTGAAAGTATAGTAGCATGTTCACGTAATTTATGCGCCTATATTGTATTACACATTTCTTTCATCAGCGTTGTAGACCTGATTGTAGTCTAAGTTTAAGTCCTTAATTTTTGCTGCAAGTTTTTGTAAAAATGGCGAAACCAGCTCTGGTTGAGAAGATAGTTTTTCGCCAGTTATTGTCAAAAATCGTATGCCAAATCTTTTCTTAAATTTTTGTAGCCACCCTGAGCTAGCAGAAAAAGTAGACTGATCTCCATACAATTCTCTATGAAAATATTTGGCTTTCTCTTTCAAAATTGTACCACTTATTGGGGCATTCCTCTCTCGTTGTCGTAAAAACCATCTGTATAAGGCCTTTTCCATTTTCGGGTACTCTGAGGGTCTAAGAGATTTTCGTTTAGACGCTCCAGAAAATGTCATGGCAACTGTTGAAGTAATCTGGGCCTTTTTGTTCTTAATCGCACACACTGTAGATTTCGCTATTCCATACTTTTTTGATAAACAGGTAACTCCGAAACCTTTACTAACATCGGATAAGAGTTGGGCTTTTTTCTCTAATGTTAAATAGTTCACCTTCTTAGTAGCCATCATGCTTGCGTATCGGTTGGCGCATAAACACCGACTAACGCTGAATATGTACACAATATTTCTTCCGATGTAATGGCGGGCTAATACATACAAAGGTAATTTACCGACAAAAGGATCGCCGCATAGTTGGCGGCCTAATACAAAAAGCTAAAGTTACCGACACAAGAAACACGACGAAATTTCATTTATGTTCACGTTATAGAGGCAAAGTGTTCTTGACATTGACGTTTTGGAATACGCATATCAATTTGGCTGTTCACGTTTAGGGATGTTCACGTTATGGGACGTTCACGTTATCGAGACTGCACTGTACTTAATAGTAGAGCTTGATATTTTATTTTTTAGATAATCCTGGTCCGAGAAATATTAAAAAGTAAATAGCAGAAAGTTTAATATACTCTGAACGTTGACATTCTTATATAATGAAAAAAAAAATAAATTTGGCACTGCATTTCGCGTGTGTAAGTCAGACGACAGAGTCCAAAGTCCGTTCTGTTTACCTTTCTTTTTTTAAGAAAAGGATATAAAGACGTCACGTTTTAAGAGCGATGCCCAAATTGTGAATTTAAATTCACTTTTACTGCGTTTTACTGCTGATGCAAAGCTTTATAGCATTACAACATTAGTGTAGATAAAACGTAGTATTATGTTAATTTTAGATTGTTTTTATAAAGGAAGAAAAGGGCATAATAATAATTTTAACTATGTATTAAAGCCAATACACAAAAGTGTGGTACGAACAATTTTGGACAATTAAAGAAAAGTAGCAATGTCCTTAATTAATTAATTCTTTCGTACAACAGAAAGCTTTACAGACTAAATATTTTTTAGATATTCTTAGATATAGTACAGACGCGCTTGCTTTAGGTAGTTAGATGATACATTAAATAATTTAAAGGCGAAGTAATTGGATATATCCACTTTTATTTAAGATTAGGCCTTCTAGAGGTAGAAGTAGACATAGTTTGGGATTTTTTTTTTCCAGCGAAGTAATGAAACAATCGAAATTCTAAAAAGAGGCCTTTATTATACAAATAATAGACTATAAAAAATATTTTTTCCCGAAGTGATACATATCAAAATGGCGAATGGGCAAACTGGGCTGTTTATATTATTCGCATAAGATTCAATAACATTTTCAAAATCGGACATTTTTAAATTTGAAGTTGCAGTAGGCAATGGTATATTTATAGGACGTCACGAGTGAACTCTGCATTCATCGTGGAGGTGGGAATTCTTTGCATTTAATCTCATCAATATAAAAAAAAACAGATTAGTAAGAACTTGATGTTAGTGGCTGATATTTGCCCATTTTGGTTTAAAACTCAAAACGAAACAATAAAATCTATTAATTGATCGTTAGTTGTTTTTAACGATTTTTTTCTTAACTTCCAGCTAATCGGTTCAGCTAAAGTTTGTTACGCTAGTGAGCAATCGCAAGTAGATCCAGTAGGCCGCGAAATGGTCCTTAAAACGATAAACCTGACATTCTGTCGGTACATAGCCGTCAACGAGACTCTAAGGTACGTTCCTCATCCGTCAGACCCAGCGAAGACCCTTCTCAAGCAAGAAGCAATGGTCACAGTTAAGGGAGTTCCTCTCAACACCTACATGGAAGATATCCTAACCAACAAGATCTCTCTGAACGCCGGTAAGGGTAGACAAGCGATGGAATGGGTGATAGGAAAATTGGACGCTGAAGTGAAAGATTTTGCTAGTTCGGCCGTTGAAAGTACGGGTGAATTATTACATCAAACGAAAAAATCCTTAGACGATATCACTACCTCGGCAAAGAAATCGATGGACGATATATCGCACAAGGCGATGAAAAGTTTGGACCAAATTCCGAATCTGGCGAACGGCCAGAAGTGTCAAGAAATCTAGCAACTAAACTGTTTGTTAGTAAAATTGTTTGTTGTCCTAAGTTACCCCGATAGGAATTAGTATTTAAGTTTCTAAAAAAAAAGAGAAATATGTCCTCAATCCCTGTTTGTTGATTTCCATGTTGTGATCCTCAATTCCTCATTTATTTTGTTTCTTATTATCTTTTCTAGATAAAAAATTAAAGTACAATAAAAAGAAATTTATAAAGAATTTAATATAATATTTATTTATTTGTTGAGTAATATGGCTTGTCGAGGTTATATATTTTGCTAGGCAAACTGGATCCTGTTTAGCGAAACATATACTCTTGTAGAGCGTTAAAACAAAGTTGAATATTATTATTTTAAATAATAATAAGATTTTAAAGAGAATATTTCGTATGAAATATGGTTGAATAATTGTATTATAAAATGACTATAATTCTAACGACGATTATTATTTATAGAGTATCAACATTCCTTTTTAATGAATGTTTTTAGCTACAAAGACGATTGATATGGTGTAATATACAGCAAATTCAAGATGAGAATTAAAAATTTATGTTGCAACCGGTTCTAGATATCGCACTATTTCCTTTTATTCTTAATATTATTCCGTAAATAAACACAATTTTGCCTTTTATATATTCTTATCTTGGATTTACATTTGTATGTGATTACACATTTGAAATATGTAAAATAATAGAAAAATATTTATGTAATATGTATCATAGTAGGCTCGTGTCATTCATTCATGCATTCATTTTTTTTAATTTTTTTTTTTTATATTTAATAAAAAAAAGACATCTTAGATATTTATTTTGTTCGATTTGCAGGCTGTTTTTTTAACTCCCTGTATATACGATTTATATTCCAAGCCAAATTCGGAAAATGGAAAATTCCCGCTTATGGATTATGATTAAGCAAAGTGATAAGCCTTATAGGCTTGTTTATTTTAGATATCTGCGTACTTCATATTGTCGTATTGCTTGTAATTCACGATGCTCACTTGTTTGTTGAAAATGTAGTGATATTTCACAAATTCACCATTTTTATTGTAATCATCTTTTTCTTTTTGAAAATAAATTTTATTATTTTATGACAGCAGAAGGATGGTGTATATATATATTTTTTAAATCCTTGCAAGAGTCGTCCTTTGGAATTCTTCCTAACGCCAAAAGTCCTATAAAATTGGTTTGGATAATTGTTTTTAATTTTTTCTCCAAGGTAAGTGTAATTAACTAGAAAATAATTATTTAGAACAGTGACTGGTCGTGGTTATTGTTTGGGGGGGCTCTCGATGATTAACAAATGCAAATAGTAGTAAGTAAAAATAAATTAAAACGGCTTAAAATGTTCTAACGGGAAAGCTGTAAATTAGTGGACAATTTACATTTTAAATAGAACCAATCAGCAATGAAAGTAGTTGGGGTTTCACCTCATCGTTAATGAAGTTTTTACCTTTAAAATTATAATTGTGTCACCTTAGATGAGATGGACTTATAAATTTTAAATAGAAATCTATTTTCCCTAAGAACATTCCTCTAATCTACAGACGAATTTAGCATTCGTTAGAAATGTAACATCAGTTCCTTTGAGCGAATTGGCTGTGGGCTTAATTTGAGTCCCTGTGCACCGTATTTTTCTAATTTTTCTACTTTTTTTTTCAAATTTCACAAATTTTTTAGGACGTTCTGATGTTTGATAAAACCGCCACCGATTTAGATTACTAATGGCGACGAATTAAAATTTAATCTAAAATTAAGTTCAAATTGTGGGAATTCAATCAGTTAAGTAGGAGGACTGTCACATTATATCTGTCGTTTTAATATAATTCAAGATTAAGTTTTAATCCATGCTGGTGCAACTGCTCATTAATATTTTAGATATTTGGGATATAAACAGGTAAAATATTCTGTAGAGAATTAAATTCAGAAAGAATTATTCAAGAAAATACTCAATAGCGCCATCTATGTAGCAATTGTTGTCTTAAATATGGCAATTGGTTAACAGATATCTACTTTAATTCGAAATTAATATACACATGTATGCCTCTTTATTAAATTATCACAAAATAAGTCACCTGAACGTTTAGTAGGTAATAAATTATAGATAGTAATTAAAATATAATTAAAAAAACACATAATAGAATCTTACTTTACAAATATCTATAAAATAGCGACATCTATCGACAACATATTGAAACTTCACTACCAGTTCAACATAATTTAAATAATCCTTCAAATATTGTAGAATTTATTATTTTGTGCTAAATATAGGCTATGTACCGTCTAGTTTACAATTTATTTAATGTTATATGCAAGGACAAAGAATGTGTATATGTTAATTACGTAATGGATTCGACTTTAATTTAAGATACGTATAGTACATACATTCAGAAGAGGTACTAAATGCACGTTACCCCAAGCAATTATTGCAACAATGCAAGTGATTATGTAATCTGAATTGTTACATTTTTTTGCAAATAAAACGTTTAGAAAGCGTAACCTTAAACATGCACGTGTATGTATGTAGATACTACTTACGAAGCCTTACTACTTAAAAATGAATTAAAACGATAAACATAAATAAAAAGAACACGGCTTTAAATGAACCCTAAATTGCATTGCACCTGTTACCCGTCCACTTAAAGTTTGGATTTCGAACGAACATAACCTCATAATTTCAATAACCTTGCAGCTTATTCCTTGTTATTTAAATACCGCGGAACTCACATGATATCGATGTTCATTCATTTTTTTCAAAGTAAGCGACTAAACGCAGTGATTGGAATTTGGAACTTCCAGTATACCCATGTACTTAATAGAAGCGACCGCACGCAGATTATCAAAATAGTGTTGGGTGCATTGGTGCATTTTATGTTAGTTATTGTGGTTTAAAATGTCCAGCGATCAGCACGAGAGCGGTCTCCGTTTGAGAAGGGCCCAGAGTGAAACGAGGGCGGAAGAAATTCACGCCGAGGAACGCAAAGTTAGAAGATCACAGCCGGATAAACCGTAAGTTTTAAGAATCCTCGGTTTATTCTAGGATTCTTTCGTAAGTGAATTAAAAGAAAAAACTTGCATTAAAAACGAAGTAAGCACATGTTCATATGCAGCCTATACGTTAGTCTTATCGTTTTTTTAAGGCAGATAAGGATGAAATTCTTCGGGATTATGTTTAAATTTCTTGGAATTATGATAAATCAAATTTTACTTTTATGCGTAGAATATGTTTTAAGTGCCAAGTTTTTTAATTTATACCGTTTGAATTTTGGCAAGGATCTGATTTTAAACCAAATTGCAACATGATCAATTGTTAAAAATACGTTTCAGTCCCCCCAATAAACTATAATAATTTAACAAATTTACATCATGTGTACGGTAATTAAAAGAAATCCTTGTAATTAGTGCTACTTTCTCTTGTATATACACAATAACACCGACATTTTTGCAAAAATAACTTCTACATATACTCAATTCACAAAACATTGTATTAATGTTTAATCTAATTAATATTTTTAAATTTCGGGGGCAATGTAAGTTGGTAGTGCTGGTAATAAAGGGCATATTTGCCGGAAGTACCAAATTAAATTGACCGCGAATTTTAAAAATTTCCACTTGTGACATTTTGACAGTTAATACATGTCAAACTCCAAAATTTTCGACACATCCTACTTGGATTTTGTAATTCCCATTTCAGATGTCATAAACCAAGAGATTCTCTATTTTCCTGGACCTCAGGCTTTGACAATTTCACCGGTTTTGTTAATTGGGCCTTCCTGCTGCTTTCTATTGGGGGTTTTAGACTCTTGTTGGAGAACTTCATCAAGTAAGAAAGCTTGCTTTGGGATGCGTTTCTTTTTTTTTTACTTTTCTGATTTTTTAATACAGATATGGGATTAGAGTAGATCCTATACAATGGTTCTATGTTTTGAGCGGTGCAGATACTGATACCGAGGAACACCCTTCACTCATATTACTTTTATGTAAGTGAAATATTAATTTATCAATAACTAATTATAAATAAGAGAAGAAAAAAACTGGTTCTACGTTATTTTAATTCAAAACCTGTAATTTAGTGACGTGTGTTGAAATTGTCCACGGTTAACTAGGTTTGCTTCATGTTGACCAATCTAAGGTCAAACGCGGCCTTTTAACATTAACGTGATATTAAATTCTCTATAAAGTAATCAGAACTATATTTGTTTTCATCTATTCTAATTATTCTTATTTGAGAATTACGTTTTACAAAAAGCAGTTAGACCTGATAAAATAAAAGATTTCATATCACTCTTTTAAGCGATAATAGTTACGACATTGAGTTTTATTGAAATTTTAACTATTCCTGCATTTATCATTTCTATTTTATGTGATATGGTTTTAAATTGCTGATTATATTATATTCATATCCAAACAATTTAATCTTATAAATGGTTAAACACTTTTGACTAACACTATATCTTTAACATTTTTCTACGTTAGTAACTAAGGAATATATTAGCGCCATCTTGCGGATGACCAAGTAATTATATACGTTTTATCCAATTCAATCGAATTTCAATCATTGTTTCTCTTTATTTCAGATAGTTTCGTCCCTTTATTGATATGCTTAGTGATAGAAAAGGGATTAGCTAGTGTAAGTCTGAAGCATAACTTTTAAAAGTAAAAGCTAATTTATATTTCACGTTTCCTTTAGGAAATTTTACCAACGGGTCCTGGAATCACAGCTCATGTTGTTAATCTGCTGGTATTGGTATTAATACCAATCATTTGTATACACACCAGGGATGAATTTAGCCTAAGTAAGATTGTGGATGCATTTTATTAACGTTTAATTTGTTCTACGAAGCATTTAAATTGCAGTTGGCGCATCGTCAGTGTGTTTCATCTATTCCCTTATGTTCCTAAAGCTATGGTCGTACGTTCAGGTGAATATGTGGTGTAGAACGAAGCTAAAACAGTCAAAATCGAAGAGCATGAAACGACAATCTTATTCGTATAGTAATTTGCAAAGTAAGTATTGTATTTTCCCTTGATTTAATTTAACTAGATTTAGCAATTTAAAGGTTATATCTGGCATTCGTTTACTATATTTGAAATTTTTTCAGAATACGATGAGAAAAATGGCCACATTCATGATGATACTGATTATTTAGACGTTCAGTTAGTGCAATATCCGGATAATTTGAATTTACGGGACTTATTCTATTTTATTGCTGCTCCAACGTTATGCTATGAATTGAATTTCCCTAGAACAGATAGGATACGTAAGAGGTTCTTATTTAAACGTTGTTTAGAAGTGATTTTGGGGATACAATTGGTGCTAGCGTTGATGCAGCAGTATATGATACCATCAGTGAGGAATTCGCTGGTTCCGTTTAGTAATATGGATGTTACCAAAGCTACAGAGCGGTTGTTAAAGCTAGCTGTAAGTTCATTTTACATTGTTTTTGTTGATTGTAAACTGTAAACAAATTTGCTTCATTTACCAGATCCCAAATCACTTAGTATGGTTGCTGATGTTCTATGTAACTTTTCATTCTTTCCTTAATTTAATGGGAGAAGTCATGCAGTTTGCAGACCGTAATTTCTATTGCGATTGGTGGAATGCGAATAACATAGACACGTTTTGGAGGTCGTGGAATATGCCAGCACATCGCTGGGCTGTCCGGCATCTTTATCTACCATTAGTAGGCATGGGTTATGGTAAATTGTTTGCTAGCGTTGCTGTATTTTTTGTCAGTGCTTTTTTCCACGAATACCTGGTGCGATTTGACTGTAAATAGATTGGATAATGTAAAATATTATCGATTTAATCATTATAGGTGAGTGTTCCTTTGAAGACGTTCAAAGTTTGGGCTTTCATGGGTATGATGGGCCAGATTCCATTATCTTTCATATCGAGGTTTATGGAGGTTAAAGTAGGGGATCGATGGGGTAACGTGGTTGTTTGGGCTTCCTTAATTATCGGCCAACCATTATGCATCATGATATATTACCATGATTACGTTATACAACATTATGGCGAATCCTTGATTCAAGATTATGGTCAAACGACCTAAACTATCTCAGCGATGTAAAAGAATTAACCAACGATATTATAGCAATAATATTAGCAATTGTGCCTAAGAAGGAGCATCTTCCTTATTATAGATTAGAATTAATTATTGTTACTATATACAAGACTGTTTTTTTAGAGAACTAATCGTAAAGTTAGCATTTATTACATGAAACATATCGTGCCTTATATTAACAGTTACCGTTTTAGTATATTAGATTGTCTGGTTTTTCCGTAATTTGCATGTAATTTTCTTCAAACTTATACGTAATTAACCAAAAACGAAATTGAAACAAAGTACATAGTTCAAATAAGTAGCCCAGTGAATCATGTGTGGTTGAATTAGCTGTAGTTAGAATAAATAAGGTCTATTGTTTATATTACATTATCGAAAAATTATTATATTTATACAGCGATGTTATGAATAAATATTTTGAATTTTTAAGATACGTTTTATTCTTATTTTAAAAATATATATTTATTTATAATGTAGATAATTGTGAAATGATTGAATTATTTAAGTAACTATAGCTATTAGTCGTAAGATGACGCTGCAACAGCACAATCATGATTATAGATAACTTAGAAATACTTGGAATATAATGTTGATATTAGAGATAACTTTACAGTTATCTCTAATATCTATCTAAGAGAAAATGCTTCATCTTACATGAAGCATTTTCTCTCACTAGTAACTTTGGAAATTCTCGCTAAGATGTCTCCGTAATGGTATAATCTTTATTTATCTATTTAAGAATTATTTTTTTTATTGAAATAAATTTATTAGTTTTATATATATTGCACTGCAGGTTTCGTTGTCTTTAAACTATAATTTTATACTGAGCCAATGATTCCTTTACGCGTTATTTGAAAGTTACAAGAAATTAGTTTTGGATACCCAAATTTGGCGTTCTTATTCCATAAAAAGAATTAAAAATTAGTGTAGATTTCAAACGAAGTGTGTTGCTTTTAAGAAAATTAATTAATTTTTTTTAAAATTTAAATCCATTAAGCAATTTACTTCTTGAATACGAACCTTTTTCGTTGTGTTCCTATTATCTAACTAAGCTTTTACATGTTGTAATACTAAAAACCATCATTAATCATTCTCTAATTGGTAAGTATGCAACACAAATCGATCGGACCGTTTGATATTGCGGATTTGGCTTTTATTCGTTCAAAAATCCAATTACAGTAATTTGAAGCTAATGAAAACGAAAATACTGCTTCTCAAGGTGACCTGTACACCTTCTACGTGTAAACGCGAGGCAATTATAAACTGATTAACACCAATTATATCCTTGATCTGGATTTTAGAGGCGATATTAGATTTATGAATGTTATTAATTTATTTCGAATAGAAACACCCGCATTTTACCACCAGGAACTACTACCGGATTAGTAGAGATAGGATAATACGCATGTAATTGTAAATGGATGAATAAAGTGTTAAAAAAATGAAGGTAAATTCATATGTCCTGTATCTACCTGTTGCTTGGCGTTGCTAGGGAGGTAGACAGTTGGATTATTCCTATCGGTTCGCATAAATTAATCAAATATGTAAATTGAACGAGAATGCTCATTACCATGTGTAACTGTTCTAACGATTGTGTAGTAATTTATTTCCCACGAAATTACCTTACGTATCTTTAAACGTGTTTAAATCGAATGAAGGTCTTTGCTTATGATCTTTTTTGTTATATTCTTGAAAACGTAATATAAACCGAAAATAATAACTACAAGGGCTGCTTTTAGGTTTGTTAAGTTTAGAATGCTTTTTGTTTAGTATGGGTCTTGTATTTAATTGGGTGAGTGATTTAATTGTCGTCGAAAAACGTGATGATATGCCTAACTAAGCATGTAAAACGCGAAATAATTGAAATATGAAAGTTAGGCAAATTTATCTGGAAAAACTGTTCTGGATATGAAGAATGGATTTTTCCAGATTCCTTTAGATCCTACATCGTCACATCCATGTATCTTTAACACCCCGTTTGATAGGTATCAAATTGATCGGTTACCATTTGGATTGTGTGCGAGTGTAGAAGTATTTCAACGAGAAAATTTAAAAATTTTGGCAATATTGAAGGAGTACACATTCATTTCGATGATGCAAAATAGTGGCAGCAAATGAGAAAGAGTACGATGCTACATTGAAGAAGGCAATAAAAAGAGCTATTGAAAATAATGTAAAATTGAATTCAAAGAAAATTCAATACAAAATTAATTAAGAAATTTGTTGAGAAAGAACGTTATCCAGTAAGCATCAGCATGCTTTTGACAGACTGAAGTTATTGGTGAGTAGTGCACCAGTATTGACGTTTTTTAATCCCAAAGAAGAAATTGTTATTTAACCCAATGCAGGCAAAGATCGGTGTGGCGCTTGTCTTTCGTACCAGTTTATTTTTAGTTCATAGGTTCAAGTGCAGCGAAGAAGCGTTGAAAAGTATAATCGAAAGGAGAGGAGCTGTTATGAATTTGTTTTGCAGCCAATAAATATCTCGAACGTGATGGATGCTCAGGGTCTATACTGACTTTCCAAAGGCATTTGATAGCCTAGATCATGCCATGTTACTAGCTAAGATCAATGAAGTACGAGTCTGCGATGCACTGCTAAATTTATTAAAATCGTATCTGGAGAACCGGCAATTTTTTATCTCTTATAAAGGCTATGCCTCTAATTTCCAGCCCATTCCATCCGGTGTTCCCCAAGAGTCTAAACTGGGACCACTTTTACTCTTTGTGTTCATCGATGGTCTGATTGAGCTGTTTACTTTTTGCCGATGACGCCGCTGCTCTCCAAACTAGGATAAATTGCGTGCATGAATGGAATGTCGCAACAGATTACCTTTTAACATCTCGAAATGGAAGGCAATAGCGTTTTCACGAAAGAAGAAATTCATTGTTTATGACTACTCCCTGGAGAATGAAATTCTGTCTCGACCTGAAGTTGTGACTGATCTACGTGTTATTTTTGATCCCGAGTTAACATTCGTTCTTCACATTACAACAGCAGTTTCCATGCTAGACTTCCTATTACGAAGTTCTAAGCAATTTCATCATATCTTTACTATGCTTACTTTGTTGTACAATTCTCTTGTAAGACCTGGGATTGAGTATGGCGCATTGGTTTGGAACCCAATTTATTTGGCTCACAGGATAAGGCTGCAGAATGTACAAAGGAAGTTCTTGAAATATCTTTCCTTTCGGACAGTGGGGTATATCCAGAACGGGGTTACCCGCAAGATCAACTTTTAGCCACCTTTAACTCCTTTTAACTCGACGTTCCGTGCAGGTTCTAAAGTTTATATTTCGTGTTACCCATGATAATATTTACTGTCCCCAAATCCTCGAGCGGTTGCAGTTTCTGGTCCCAAGACAATCTGCGCGGTATCCGTTAACTTTTTACACTCCCAAAGCACGTTCAAATGCACTATTTAGATCTCTTATTAAATTTATTTATTTTTTATTATATTATTTATTTATTTATTTTTTTTTTTTTTTTTATTTTTTTTTATTTATTATTTACACACGTAACAGTATCAACTATAGATGCGATATATCTTCTTGTACTTTGGGCGCCCTTGTTCGAATCTTTTTGTCGATGCAATGATATATATGTAGCTTTAAGTTCACTAAACCATTTTCTTTATATATTATAGTAAGTATATACTGTAACGATGTATAGGTTTTCTCATTGTATTTTGCAACATCATTTTCTTTGTATATTTTTTCTACTTTCTTTATCCTTAATTTGGTGTTAAGCACTGTTGGATAAATACATTATTATTATTAAAAAAATTGTATCAGTTTATAACCGGACATAAACACCTACTACCGCAGATGATCGGCACAACGTTGGCTCCCGATCACATCGCGTTGGCACGTTGGCAGCGATTACATAACAATGTACTTTTGGCCGAACATTGCCTCGTATCTTTGGGCGAACTATCGACTTTTGTCGTGCACCGACCTTTAACGAACATTCTATGATAATTGGCTCATCGTTGTAAAGTTACATGTTTACAACGCTTGGTAACTGATCTTCCACCGAAGCTGCGTCGACTGAATTGGTTCAACATAGCGTTGCTTATGTCAACTCAAGCGTTTACTGCCAAGCGTAGTTTGATTATCATTTTCTGTTTGTTGACCAACTCTTAACTGATTTTGCCGATCTAGAGCCAATCGATACCCAACATTAGAAAACTATCATTGGTTTTTGGTACATTTCGAATTTCGAAAATACGAAATATGTTAAGGTTTTATTTTTTTTATGGAACATCTGTGTGTTATTCAATTTTCAGCTTCTAGAATCGAAATAAAGGCGGGTTTCATTAAGGTCTAGCATAATAATATTCGATAGACAATTAAATGTTACATATGCAGTTGACATAAAATACAGGCTGTTCCATTTAAATTAAGCAAACAATTGATGTTTAAAAATTACAATTATTTAGTCTTAACTTTTTAACACCTTTATACGTTAGTGAGTATGTGGCAAGTGCAACATGACACAATTAATCAGTTTTTAATGTAATTTGGTCTAAAAAGGAAATACCTGTTGAGAATTTACGCTTTAAAATTGGTACTACTATTTAATAAAATACAAAATAACTAAAAACGAAATAACATACAGTGCGTTCTACTAAAAAATGCGTTTTGTATTTTTCCTACAATTTACCCGCAATACTTCTCATCGAATAACCCGGTATAAATAAAGCGTTAACAAGTGTTGTGCGTATTATGCTACAAGTAAACTCAAGATATTCCACAATTCAAACCAAAAGATCAACTCCAAATGAAAAGATACTAACGGAATATATGCCACTTTTAAAGAAAAAAAAAAACGTTATTTTCCTACATGTATATAACAAGTAATAACCTTTACACCAATCTAATTATTCGGTTTCACAGCTAAAATCTAACCGGGACCCGACCTGAGCTGACCCTGACCTTTCTTCATCTCGAAATTACATGTGTAAGGTGCCATTTTTTTCAACTGGCTACCGCACGTTATTCACCGCTTAGATTGGCTTCCATTAATAGATTTTGCGTTCCTAGCGCTTACTTCAAACAACAAAACTAACATAATGTGCATATGTACCGTATGTACTCGTTTGCAACATTTCGCACTTCATAATTCTGCAATGAAATTAAATTA
Organism: Marronus borbonicus; assembly: GCA_902655005.2. Taxonomy (NCBI): domain Eukaryota; kingdom Metazoa; phylum Arthropoda; class Insecta; order Coleoptera; family Scarabaeidae; genus Marronus; species Marronus borbonicus. Next base: position 23,014,199 of record LR737380.1, on the reverse strand, counting down.
GAATTAATAGAAAATGAATAACGATCAATGTTGTAGTACTGTTTTGCTATTAATAATTATTTGCGATATACGGCCCATATGTTGATTAAATAAAATAAATGAAAACCACTTATTTCATAGGATGTAAATTATACCATATAATAAAGTGCCTATTAGTTTTAATTCATTAAATAATGTCGGACAATTTAAATACAAAGTTAAAGAGTATTTGCTAGAATTAAACTGTTATTCTATACACGGTTATTTAGCATTATCGCTTGTTAATATTTTGTTGTTGTTGAGTTTATTTTGCATACCTATGTGTAGGTCAAAATAAAGATGTGTATGTTATTATTATTAGTAATGAAATTAGCCTATCACCTAACCACTATGTGCAAACGTAAGTTTCACTGTATAGCAGCTCATCAGTGCATATTTGTGGAAGGTTATTATTGTTATTATTATTATGGATGAAGTCTTGCGACAATGGACTGAAGTAAGTATCTGTTGTAACAGAACATACCAGAAAATGTCTAGTAACAAAAACCGAAAAAAAAGAGGAAAAGAAACACTACCCACGGATATGTTGCTGCCTACCCAGCGCCATCAGCGTGGTTCCGAGAGTATTTTTTCTCTACTCTCTACCGCTGTTGCCTCACAGTTAATGCCACAATTTTTAAAACGACAATCTCGACATTTCTTGGCGCCTTCTAGTGCCAAAGAAACGCATGCCTGCTATTCAGGAAGCAGCGAAATAAACCAGGTACTGTTCCCCAAACCATCCCTCGAGCAGCTCTCTGACTGCTTAACACGAGATGGCGGCGTAAGTAGCGCTTTGGGAAGCCGCACATGTGAATATTCCGACAGGCTTACCATGATGTATATAACAGGACACATCAGAGAATGCCTAGAAACAATAATTAAAAAAATTATGCTAAGATAGCTTCCTCATGGTATTGATGGAATAATTCACGGCAAACATAACAAGAGGAGAGCCTAGAAGAAAGCATACTCGGCGTCATCAGCGTGGTTCGGAGAGTATTTTTTCTCTACTCTGTTGCGTCACAATTTTTTTTCTCTCCTTTTATTGCGTTTGCCGTGAATTATTCCATCAATACCATGAGGAAGCTATCTAGCATTATTTTTTTGATTACTAATGTTGTATATTACAGAAAAAAAAAGTGTACGTTTGAAAAAAAAAGGTGACAAATTCATCTAGTTTCTCGCAGTGTTGTGAAGAATTAATAATATATCGGGTGATTTTTTTTAACTTGAAACTTTCAAATATTTCGAATAAGCACTTCACGAAAAAAATATCCACAATTAAAATTTAATCATTCTTCTTTTCTAAATTTTTTTCTAAATGATTTACGTCTTTACAGAGCTTAGGCACCACCATTTTTAGAGTATGTTAGAATAGAAGTCAAGCTAAAGGAAATGAAAATGTTTTCAGAATGTTTTGGTTCTGGAATTGTATATGGAACTCACGTCTTAAATACCTTCAATTAACTTTCGAGGATTATTTTCCTAAGAGGAAAATATTTTAACTACATCACGTTTTCGCACAACATATCTACGCGAGGAAGGATTTTCAACAAATTTTCCTGAAAAGCAAATAGATGAAGTAACAAGTTGAATTCTGCATTCAACTGATCTAAAACTCAAACTTTTTGACGTGATCCCAAATTTTGATCTTCTTTGCTCCGTCAATTATGCACAAATATCACATTGATGGATTTTTTAAATTTAACTGAAGGTTAGTTAAGAATCTGTTGGTATCATCGACATTACAGTTAATTCCATTTTGATTTTAATCTTGCCAGGATGAATGTTCTCTTTAATTAATTATGTTTAAGCTTTCCGTTATAAACTATTATTGAATATGGAAAATAAGTGTTAATAATAATCCAGTTTTATTGGTTTATTCACTGTTACGCATTGATGGCTACACATAAAGTTTGCAAATTTATTCTGTTCCTTAGATCGAGTTTACTAGAAGAGAAATGTTAAAAATCGCACTACAAGGATCCTAAGTATATTGTTTGTCTATAGTTCTCTAATAGCTTCATCTAAGAAAACTCTAGTTCTACTATTTTTATGTAAAGTGAGACATGTAAATGAAATACTCTGAATTGTTTCCCCCCATTATTTTGTCACGAACTGCACTGATATTGTTTAGAAGTATTATAGACATAGCTGTTTCTAAGTATGTGGAAATCTTCTAATATTATGCAGTCTCTTTCCCATGCTTGCTTATGTGTTATATATGTTTATTACAGTATATGGTATGTGAATGGGTGTGTTATTTGCGAAGCAGGAAGTTTTGTTCTGGACGCAATTACCTATACCAGATGAAATTTCAAAAGCGCGCAAACATTAGTAACTTAGCACATAGCGTTAGCGCTAAGAAAAAAACTTACTTATAGGAAGGTAGCACTGTAAAGTTTGGCCTTTGCGCTCCCGATAATCTAACCACGGTTCATTCCTTATTACATTACGTATGTGCATAGTCGTATATCTGTACGTAATAGCTTATTGCTATACGCCATGTCAAAGATTAATACAATGCCAAGTAATCGTATATCGTTACTCGTCATAGACGAGCTACCGTTTTTCAAGTTGATTATGCTATAATAAGGGACAATACCTGTGTTATTATAACGTACGTATTCTCGAAGGTTATATCAGCATTTTTGTTCCATACACCCATGCGAAAACATTTAGAGGACAATTCAAATGGTATGGAATGGAATGCATGGATTATATCTACTTTAGTACATGAGTTATGTGATTCAATGTCGAAATTTTAATTTGTCCTAGTATGCGTAATAGGTAAAGAATTTGATTCTCTGTTAGGGTGGTCTATACGCATGAAAACGCATTATTAATTGAAGAAATTAATTAAAAAACTTCTAGCATCTACAGCAGTGGTTGTATCTAATTTGACAGTTACCAGAAGGCTGTACGAAATTGGTTTTGATGAGTAGAAAAACGGCCATATACCCATCATTAACGAGGCAACACAACATCGGTAGGAGATAGTACCATGGGAGGCTCGCGATTAGGGAAGATGCTTTTTCTCCGACGAGTCTACATTCACTCTACAGCATTCTGAAAGCGGAGTTATAGTGTGGACGAGGTGCGGAGAATGGTATCTTAAAATGGTTCCACGTGCACTATTTGGAGGTGCGGGTGTTACAGTTTGGAGTAAATGGTCGCACCGAGCTGGTGGTTTCAAGAAATCAATCTATGAAAGCAGAGAGAGATAGGGACTTGTGTATTCTGTCGATCGTTGTGCCACTTGCATGAAATTTTGGAAGAAATTTTTTATTTGTGGACGATGGTGGTCGTCCTCACCCAGTCAACATCGTAAGCGACGTTATTATTAGCAATAATATTGAAAGAATTATTTGGCTTTCTAATTCTCGAGACTGCAATTGCATCGAGCATCTTTGGGGCAAATTTGAACAGCAGTTGCGATCTCATCCTCGTCCTTCCCTAAGGAGGAGCTGGATGAGCTTGCCGAAGCGGCGCGACAAGAATTCTATATAACACGAAATATAACACAATATATTAAATTTAAAGTTATTAATTATGTTAGAAAAAATATTTTTATAATTTTGTTGTTGCTTAAATAGTTCTAAACAGTTTTAAAAATACATATTTCATTACATTTCAGCCATTTTTGCTCTCTTTTTTGTTCAGAAATAGATTTTAACAATTTTTAACATATTATGCGTTCAGGAACTACCTACCTGTTCAACGCAAAAATCCTTCTGACTTCTTTTTCAGTGCTTCCAGCTCCTTCTATAGACTCGGGCTTTCCTCTCCCTGTCACGCGAGTGTTAGGAAATAAGCCTATCTCCTTGCATCGACGATCATGGTGAAACGGATAAATAACTTGGGAGAACTTCAACTTTATTGTCATATTTTCCTACACAGGTACAGTATAAATTCAATTGTATTTCGGCCATAATATCGTATCTAGTAAGGAAGTTGTCGTGTTGGTTAATATGTCGTCAATATGTTATGGTGGTTGGTGAGATCAAAGCGTTCGTCTATCAGTTGCGTTTTTGCACGGCATGTATTATGGTATTTTTACCATAATAAAGAAAGTTAATTGAAATTTAATATCAAATTGTAATTCGTGAAGTATGTCGAAATTGGCCGTGATTAAATAATCGCTATCGCGAATAAAGGATTCAAGGAACGCTTATAATTTCTCAATCTTCAAAATCTGCTTAGCTAAGAGTATTATTTCTATAAGGGTTTAGTGCTTAAATCATCTTTCAGGACGAAGTGAAAGTCCGGCTTTGATTGTTTAAAAGTACGCGTAACTTCGAATTTTTTAAAAAACTTTACAATATGAGGTAGTGTTCTTATTCCCAAATTAATTTTTGGCAAAATGCATTTATTTTTTTTTTATTTAAACTGTCGTAAGAATGTTTAGCGACCTCATAACCGGATAAATTAGTTAGTTAATTTGGATAAATCAAATTTTTCCTCGTTTCAAATATTGCAATGTACACTGCCGTTCAGAGAAGTTCGGTCGGTTGGTAAAAAACATGAAAAGGTTACAGAAACAAATGAAACTAAAAACAAAATGCAATTTTATTGTATGCACAGGTAAAAAGACAAAAATAAATAAATAAAAAGTTATTCTGCCCTAATATAACATACTGAACATTATTTTTTTTTTCATCGAAAAAACCTCCTTTGCTGTTAATCACCGCTCGAACTGTTCTAGGTATTCTTTCGATAAGTTTTGTTAAAGCGGTTTGTGGAATATTAATCCATTCATGTTGCAGAATATTCCGTAAATGTTCTTGTGAAGTTGGGCATATTTTTCGGATCCTCCTGTCCAGTTCATCCCACAACAACTCTATAGGGTTCAAATCTGGGCTTTGTGGGGGCCATGTCATTACTTTCAGGGTGTGCTGTTCTTCTTGCTCCTTTAGATAGTTCTTACACACTAACGCAGTGTGTTTTGGGTCGTTGTCATGCATGAATGTAAAGTTACGGCCTATTATACGCAATCCTGATGGCACTGCATGATTCTGGAGTATTGCAAAATAATTTTCCTTCCTCATTACACCCTGCACTCTGGATAAATCTCCCGTCCCAGCAAAGGAGAAACATCCGTACACTAACACAGAACTACGCCCTTGCTTCACTGTAGGCACAATGCAGTCCGGGATCACTTTTCGGTTTGAGATCTTCGGACATAAACTCGTCGATTTTGCCCAAAAACCTCAAACTTTGATTCGTCACTCCAAAGCACGTGTTTCCAATCATCTAACGACCAATCTAGATGAGAACGGGCCCACTGTAGCCGTTTTGCTCTGTTGCCCCGACGTAATAAGGGCTTTCGAATGGCACTGCGTCCATGAAGGTCCGCTTGTTGAAGTCGACGTTTTACCGTACTCGCCGAAACTTGTTCTTCACGGCCGCGTTTGACTTCGGCTGCTATTTGTGGCGCTGTTAATTTTCTATTGCGTTTGCTTAGTAATACAATTCTCAAATCTTCAGCTTTTGTTGTTTTCCTAGATGCTCCAGGACGAACACGATTTTCTATAGTTCCAGTTGTCCGATATCGCTTTATGATGTCATTTACCATTCAACTTCTCACATTTATTTTTTCAGCAGTTTGTCGCCCCGAATATCTTTCTTCAAACAGCGTAATAATGCGTGAACGTTTTTCTACAATGGTAGGCTTGCCACGTGCCATTTTGAAGTAAATTTCGATGCACACCAACACACGTTTAACAGTAAAATGAAGCAAATTTATATCTTTACGCCCGTTATAAATAAACAAGAATGATACTGCGGTATATTTCCTAAATGTATTGTTCGTTAATAATTCCCAAACGACCCGTTTCAAAAGATCGGTACTTCCGAGAAATTCTTGGAATGATAATAAAAGGGACTTTATTGTTTTATTGTGGTTGTCGCAATATTTCTACTTTACATAATAATTTATGGCTTTAATCCCTTAGAAAAGAGTGTATGCTTAATATTTTTCTAATTTTATGTATTAATAATTGTATACAGTGTGATATAATAGATTTTTATTGTATGACCGAACTTCACTGAACGGCAGTGTACATACTTATTAAATTTACGGCGTAATGAATCCTTTTAGTTTCCTAGTGCTTACCAGCTACCTCACACGCTGAATATTGATCACTAAGAACAAGATATGGCCAAACCTGTCGCAGTATTTACTTCTAATTTGTCATATGCTTATCTTTACTACAAGACGTCACGGTGATGTTCGAATAAATTCCATTTACGGTTATATTTTTATTTAAATTTAAATCCGAGAAATCTCAAACTACGTAAATCTAGTTACACTGTTAATCTGTTAAAAAGTTCATAACAGACACCTCATCCAAATTAGGAAAGAAAGAAGAGAAGATACCGCTTACTAAACAAAAAGGCGTCGAAAACAATTTCCAAAGATAATCGCTTCTTTCAGCACGTGCTTGTAAAACAAAATCTCTCAGAGGATAACAAGCGATTGCTATCGACACGGGTCGACATAGCAGGTACCATTAGAAACAATTGGTTGGCAATTTTCAGCTGTTCCATCCACCTATTCGCAGCTCCTTATCTGATCTATCGCATAATTAGCAAAGATTTGGTGTAGCGGTACGCTTTTGTTTCGTCATCACCGTTATTAAAACCAGGGGTAGGTGTGAAGCGGAAATTTAATCAGGGAAGGAATTTAAACGGTGTTGATAAAGGGAAAGGGTGTGTTATTATGATGGATTGGTTTTTTTCGAGGTTAAAAGTCGTGTATTATAAATGGAAGCCAATTAAAGTAAGTTGGTTTGCCTAAAATGGAAAAATTATAAAAATTCATATTTGTGAAAGGATGAACCAATAGAATGATTGTCTTAAATTATTGAAGGTTATTGAAGAAATCAAATGCTAAACCTTGCTTACGTTTTCGCTTGGCAGTATACCAGTAGCAAAATGATTGGGTTCTAGTAATAACGACGAGATAAATATGGGAATAATCATAGCTTTAAATAAACAAGTCTTTTGATAATTACAACTAAGAATGAATGTGATGTATATTAATGAGACATGTTTATTGCTCATTTTTGAGCATTTTAGATTTCGAAACTAACAATAGAAAGATGTAAGTAAACAATAAGAAGCTATTATGAAAAATGTCCTATTTCCAAAGAAATACACAGTTTTGTTTTTTTACGTATTTTATGGCCCTCTGTCGCATGGTATTATGCATTTTATTTTTTTCAATGTCACCCGGTAGAAAAGCGGTTGAACTAGGTTGACTGTGAAACATATTTTAACATATTTGAAGCACTTTTCTCTAAATATGAACCATTAAGTTGTTTTCAATACTACGAGAAATGGTTCTGCTTACCAATTTATAATCGAGAAGAAAAGCTTAGATTATATATTATCCTCGTGTATCTCTTCGATTTATCTCGTTCGGAAGCCTTAATCTTCACAATAAAACAATAATCTCGATTTAAAATTACCTTAACACCTTAGCACGCTATTACTTCTTACGGAATTACCTTCTCCGTGTGTTCACCTACCGTATACACGTTCTCGATAAATCGACTTTGTTCTTTAGATGTTATGGTCACACCCATAATTAATCGTAAGTAGTTAAGTAGTTACTTCGGTGATAGTACCGGTTGCGCGTTTCGAATTACGTGTATACCACTGGCGGTTTCTCTTAAGAAACTCAAGGGCTCGAGTGAACAGTCATCACTTAGAAACAAGTATTTCTTTTAATATAATGAATATATTTAATGAATGTTAATTAGATACTCTCATCCGAATTAGTTAGCTTAAACATCGTATATATACGAGAACTTGAATTACAGCTGCTACCTTCCACAGAGGTGTACTGATGAGCTGTGATACAGCGAAACGCGTATACACATAGTGGTTGGTGGTAGCTGGTTCATTAAATATATTCATTATATTAATTGCCTTGGGTGTGCTGGCCTCGAAGTCGAAGAATGCTACCCTCGCAGATTCTGTGGAGTAGACTGCATAATTCTGTAGAGGTCGATATAGCGATATAATTCGACAATCTCCGTGATTAGAGTATCTTTAATTAGATACTCTCATCCGAATTAGTAAGTATTTCTTTTGTTAAATTCAGTTTTATTTTTTAACATAAGTAAGTCAATACATCTTTCCAGCGATGCTCTCATCTCTTTGATCCGTCCAAATAATAGCACCTTGCTTTACAAAATAGACGTTTGCGATGGTCTCCTCATTTGATGGAAATGTCTGCCTTCCGAGCCACATTTTGAGCTTAGGAAATAAAAAGAATAGCCGCTGAGGGCCAGATCTGATGAATGGGGTGGGTCTATCAATTCGAAATTGAATTCGTGAATTTTTGCGATGGTGACCACTGAAATGATAATAGTGTTCCCCTCTTTCGGAGTTGGCTCAACCGATGTCGACTGTCTCATAACCTCAGGAGTGTGCTGGTGTATCCAAGTTTCATCTGCACATATCAATCGACCCCAAAGCTCCAAAATGCATTTTTGCCCATACGTTCCTTCGCGATGCCCACAGTCTCTGGTATCTCTCTAACCTTAATTCAAGAGTTTTTGGCCACACCAAACATTCATTGTTAACTAAGTTGGTAAGGCCACGCTTAGAGTCAAGTGCCTAAAATTTCATTATTAGACGGATGATAGAGTGCTTTCATGGACTTGGAAAATATTTCCCGTCGATTCGTGAAATCAAACCGATAGTGGACTACCTTCCTGATATCTTGTTAAGGGTAAGCCGTTCGTGTGATGTAACAGAGGTCTGTCGAAATGAAAATTTGAGCGGTTTATATAGTCGATTCTGGCATGACGTTTGCGCTTCCTGCCGTCTGACGCGTAGCAGCAGCAGTGCATGGTTCGTCACAATGTATTTCACTGAATGGTTTATTTAAAACGTAATTTCAAATATTGAGGTATTAAAATTTTATTTCAAGAGAAAACAATTTTTCAAATTTAATAACATTGCATTACCCCACTTTTATACATCTCATTTATTGTTATTTTGGTATTTATTTGTGCTACCCGTTTTGGATTAAAAATTAATTACGAGCCGTCACTGGTAAGTACGTAAGTAATAACGTACAACGAGCAGAACGAAAATAGACGACGCTACAGCAGCGACCGTCCATAAACCGTAAGGTTTCGCCGTTTAGTTGAGTCGTTCGAACGCCCGATTTAATAAATTAGCATCGCGAATAATTGCACCAACACGCGGACAACTGCGCTAGAGCTCGCGGACGATTTAATCTGGGCGAACTCATTTGCGCTCCCACGCGAAATTGAAATTTAAATCGGCGATGTGAGTGAATTAGTCGAGCAATTAAGGAATTAAGACTCTTGTCTTGTATAAAAGGCGATGGTGAGATGGTGTCTCATCGGATTAAATTGCTGAGATTGTTGAAGGTTTTTATATTCTTTGGAATCCTTTACATCTTCAAGTAGTTTGTGGAGAAGATTTTATGTAAAACTAACATCGAGAATGTTATTTTTTTAACTTTACATTTAAATCTATGTGAGTCGTGCTTTTCTTTGTTTTGAAAAGAAAGCATTGGTTTACAGTGTGTGTAGTGTAAGCCAATATGAAACCAAAATATTTGCATCCGGCCCTACAAGAACAACTCAATTGAACTATATTCAAACTGAACAAAATGCAATAGGATCGGCAGCGTCAAGATAAAATATCTAATTTAAGTAATAATTATAGGAGTTTGCCACATTATCAGCCAGAATCTAAACATGAATGCAGTTCCAGTTATCCGAGTTGCGATTACCAAAGATCCATATTAACCGAGCAAATATAACTTTTGAAAATACCGGATTATTCGAGGTTGGTTCGAAATTTATCCGAGCTTCAAATCGGGGATTCTCCTCATCTCTCGGTCCGATTAGGAGTTCTGAAAACTATTTCACCTCAAGCTCCCCTTGTATATTACAAGAATCAGAACGCTTGGATGGAATTAAAGCAGCATGGTCTTTCCATTGAGGAAGTTTTGATGGCAGGCAATGCTCCATCACACTCAGGAACATGTGCGAAAAGATGACATTATTTGGTGATTTTGCAACCAGGCAAAAAAATAACTAGAAAAGTAATACCAAATTATTTTTTAATATAGGCCCCTTGCTTTTGGATACAAGTGTTAATGTCTCTTTGAGATTTGAAAACGAAAAAATATCCACAAGAAGCTAGATCTGGACTATAAGGTTGATGGTCAATTTCTATGAAGCCGTATTCAGCGACGATAGTTTATGAAACTCTTGATTTGTGGATTGGTGTGTTCTCAGCGCTCTTTTACTTTAACAGAATTTCCAGCGCGACTCATTAAGTTTACACTTACTTAGATGTTACTTTTCCTGCAGAGGAAGTGACTTGTGTAGAGTTCTGAAAATCGTAGTTTTTGAAACTCCTAATAAAGCTGCTAATTATCGCTTCTTTGATCTTGCATCCTCCAGTACCAAACACTTGATTCATTGAATAACATCGGAAGTGATCAGTCAATCACGCTGACCTGGATGGGAGTGATTCTCGACCATGTTTAAACAATTTTGACCATTCGCAAGTAGTGCAATCATCTCTGTATGCGGCTATCATTTCTTCAGGAATAATTTTTGTAGATTTTCATTTTTCTTTTTTTTTAATATCTAGTTAGGTCTTTTAAATGAAGATCTCGTGTGCTGCTTGGGAAAAATTACAGTAAGAAATGTCATGTACTGGATCAGTCATGGCTGAAATAACGACAGTGCTCCTAGTTTTAAATTTTGAGTACTAATCATGTTACTGTACATTATAATGAAAACGACGACGACAAAACTAATGAGGGAGAGCAGTGACAAAACAAAGGATGAGTTAAATTTACTTGACCTGATGCTCAAGAATTTTGCATCGAAGAGTTGACTGACGCTACCCTACAGGTGCAGGTGTTGGAAGAAGGAACGGAGATTGAAAACGACGGCATGGGCGAGGGACATATTACACGTTGGGAAGGTTTTGTTTTACAAAAGGCATTTTTATATGTTGAGCGACAAACAGTTTCAGATAAAAGTTATTTATTTTTTGTGGACAATGGTTTTCATTTGAAAAAACTAACTTAACACTCGAAAGACATTGATGACATTTCTAAAATTAAACCTAGACTTTACAATGTATTTTCCCCCCTTCATATGAAAATATTTTTATGTATTTTTTTTTTGATTAAATAAATGGTTTCTGAGTTTATGGTTTAGTAGTCGTTTGCGTCAGTCGATGTTTTTATTTCGGTAAAAATGGAAAAAATCGAATATCGAGTCATTATTAAAATTTTGCGCTTACGAAAATCAAGTCCGATGATTACGGGGATTCTACACCATCATCCGCCACAGCGCAATTTTGGGCAGTTTGGTGGTACCAGCTTGGTTGTCGATGAACGTTCGGAGCAAGCAAAAACTGTAACATACGGTAAGGATTAAAACCATCGATCAGTTACAGCATTTTCGTGAAAATTGACCAACAATTTTATCTTCAATTAGTCACGAATACGCGCAGATTTTATATCTCAACGTTTTACATCTCAATGCACCTTATATAAGCGACAGTAAATGTGCAATAAATCATACTCTTACATAAACATTCGCATTATCGATGTGAACAAAACAATAAATATGTAAAGTGGTTCACAAACACAGGCATATGTATATATTATACATACATAATATGTATGTTTATTTCTCGCGGTTAATAACTAAGATTACCGCAATCACTCACGTTCATTTACATTAGAAAATTAACAATGATTAGTGGTTTTAGCTTTCTCCGCCGGCATGTAATTATGGCAGTTTTTCCGGTGTACTAATAATATCTAAAATCAACAGATCGCTTATCGACGTTGTAATAAATTTAAATTATACGGATCCGATAATGTAATTAAAACGAAATATTGAAAGGGATAGATAGGTCGGGGGATTCGATCTTGCAGTAAAACGCGTAATCTTTCACCTAGAACCGTATAGTTGCGTTTGTATAGAAGTGAAGTAGTTGTGGACCCTTTTTGTGCTGGTTAATCTAATAATTGGTTGACGCCCATTATACCATTTTTTTCTCTACTAGGTGCGCTGATTCTATTTTAGATAAGGATAAAAAACGAACGGTGTTACACATACTATACGTTGGCAACGAGGGTGTAGCTCAAAAAGAAAGAAAAAGAAAACGTTTCGATCAGTGATCTAATTAATTTAGTATATGTAACAAGTGTTACGTAAAAACTTATATTCATTGAAGATTTCACATTTGAGGGCGTTCCAATGTTCTGGTTTACGCTTTGATTCTGACGTAGTAATTTATTTGACGTTAATTTATTGCATTGTATTTTGTTGTCCGAGTTGTTCTTAATAAAGAATTCTGTTTTAAAGATTGTAGATTCCAAAGAATATGTGAAATTGAAAATCAGCTGTTAACTTTATAGGCCATATTGAATTTCGTAAACCATCTGTATCGATGAAAACAATCTCCACGTCCTGCCAGGATTGATTGACGTGTTAAAATGGTTTAATTTTTATATTTATATAAGGTTGGGATAAAGAAATGGATCGGGAATCGCTCGGACTTGATAATTTCATACTCTTGAAATATTAAAAAATTAAATCTTGAAATATTAAAAAAATAAAAAAAGAAAATTGAAAGAAAAAAGATATAGAATAGCCTTGATCAGAAAAGTGCTACGTGTATCAACTTCAAACCCCGTAATGAAACACTTCGTATATTTTTATATTTTACAATTAATTCTAGATATTTTTCGTAGAACAAGGTTTGTACCTATCCTCAACGGAATATTTGATTTATCGGAAACAATCGTTTCATGTCTTGCTTTCTGTTGTTAATAAAAAAAAAACATTTGTTACGCCAGATATTAACATTTTGACGCACCATTTAGACAATTAAATGATCTATCAGAATAAAAAAAAAGCCATTTAAAAAAATTATCGGTGGCGTCATTACTTGAAAACCAGAATTGGGGGATGTGTAAAATTGATGCAAAAATGTTTATTTTAATGTTTTGCTGATGAAGCTATTTTAAATTTAAATTGAAGAGTTGTCTGCCTCACGCTGTTATGGTGGAGAAAAGAAAAGCCATAAAAGGAAATTGGTAATTGAGTGGCGCTATATCTGGGCTATAAACCGGATGTAGTAGCAACTTCAGCCATCAAATTTATCCAGTTTTTAATCGAATATGCCTTGTGTTGGCATGGTCGACAATCACTGAACGGTGATCCCCGTGCAGATCGGCATGTTGACGTAATCACTTCCGATGTTAATTGACAAACAATGAACTACGAATTTTATGGATCCATCATTTCAACTTTGGGTCAAAACAAGTGTCAATGCAGTGGCGTATTAAAGTGTTCAGACCTCCCACGAAGTTTAAAGTCATCTTTTTTGTAGGAAAAATAATGATGACTATTTTTTGGAATTGTCAAGGAATTTTAATGGTCGATTATCTAAGTAAGGGTACTACGGTAGTAGGAGACTATTATGCAAGCTAATGTATTGTAAAAAGGGATGGCCATATTTAAATCGATATAAGTTAGTAAAAGAGGAGTATATTGCATTTTATAAATATGTTAACAATAAAATAAACAACCGAAACAAACTGTGATAAAACACTGCTAAATAACGTCGAGTTCATGGAAGCATCACAGCCAGACGAAAGCTTGCTTCAAAACAAAGCAATCCTCCGCAGCTAACTGAATATATATTCATATAATACCCAATACAATAATCATTATCTAATCTAGACGGCTGGTACTCTAGCAACTAGACATAACCTATTTATTTGTGCGTGTTGTGTATATATACATATATGTTAAATCAACATGTAACATATATGTATATGTACTTATACATACGTATCCTATTCCCGTATTTATGGCTTGCTTCGATTTCAGCGGCGCCAAATTAAATTAAAAATTCCGAAACAAGTGAATAAAGAGTAACCACGCCTGTGGCGCCGCCGTACCCAACAGGTGGGAACCAGAGCGTCTAGTCTATTTCTTTCTGTTGCCGTTTGATCACAGTCATATCTCCGTAGCTTGCTCGGATTTATAAGACGTAGTGTATTAGGTACTTAAGTAGTATGCTAACAGGACGTAAGTCGTAGCCCCTACTCTCGGATCGAAGGAGTTGTATATCTTTATTTCATTGTTATCGTTACAAATATGGGATTTGTAGTCTTGTAGTTGGTACAGGTTTGAATCCAGCATACCAGATTTAACGTTAATTAAGATATTTTCTAAAGTCTGGATTTAAAAAAAGGAATCTTGTAGAAAGAGAAATCTGAAAATTTGCATATAGGAGATGATATTTTGAGTAAAAACGTTTACATCGCTATTTTATTTCCGGTGATCTTGGAGTGGATGCTAACTTTAGTTTGAAGTTGTAGAATCATTCTTTTGATGACCAAGATCTTCTTCTTATTCTTAACGGTGTTGGTCGAGGATGACCAACAAATCTTATTCTTTCATTCTTTTTGTAAAAGCGTATCTCCTCATTTTGCTGTCGTTACGGCCCTGTAATTTGCGCATTAAGACAGCTAGATTCGAAGCAGCTTCAAGAGCCACGGTGCCGAACCGTATGGATTTCATTCATACTGTGACAGAAGGCGGAACAATAGAAAAAACCACGGCGTGCAAGAGCAGTGCGTAAGTATTGAGTATTGAGACATACAACTTTATAAGCCGACTAGTCGCCTATGAACAGGAGACCGTGCGAGCAATAATACTATAAATATATAATAAGATTGGCAGTAAAACATTTGTTACGGGTAATGGGTTTAAATGTGGCGTTCTTGTTGTTATTGTCGTCGTTGTTGTTTAACTTCGAACAACTTGAACGCTTAGCAGGCTTATCTTTTAATCCGTTTTATGGTAAAACAACTATTCTAGGTACGGACAAAATGTGTAATGATGCATAGCTGTTTGCTTACTATATAGCCGCTTTAGGATTAATTCTTATACGGCAAATGGTTTTAAAATTTCAAATCATTCCAAGCTTCAGTATTATCATCTTTCCCAAAAATTGACAAATATTTTGTTTAGGATTAAAGATTTTTTCCCGCATGAACGTCTAGATCAGTGGTTTCTGAACTTTTTATAGCCAAAACCTGTACTTCGTGCTTAATCAAATACAAATTAACCTATAATTGCATACATTCGTTACGTTTAGACTTTTGCGGTAGACTGTACAAACTTTAATGGTCGAAAATGGTTATCCCCTACACGTCAGCATTGACATGCTTTGGACCCGACGCAATGGCGTTATCGGCCGCGAAGATCGAAAGCTATACGCATCAATACCATAAATAAAAACGTGTAAATTTAATAAACAAAGTAACGGTATCTTAACGATTTAATATGCACGTGCAATCTCGCCGAATATCTCCAGATATTACTCATCTCGCAGAGCTTGTGCATATATTTCTTGCAGCTATACGTCTCCATATCTCCTCTTTTCTTTTCTTTCTTGTTTTTAAACACAATACCGTAATTAAAAATTAATTTTTACGAACATCCCGAAGGATATATGCATGATATGCGAAGAGTTTCCGTTTTTATCGATATCGATCGATGTTACGTGCATTCATTGTGGGGCGGACCTTCTTGTCGTCGGTATTTTATCGGCCATCGAGGAAATGTATGTAACTTGTCACTTTGGAATTTCTTCGGAAAGGAGGATATAGTATAGAATCGTACGAGGAGAGTTTGTGAATTAATGTCTTTAATATTATGGAATTTATTGAAATTATTTGAATACCATAAACGGGTGAAAAAGGACCCGAGAGGAAAATGTTGGAAAGAAGTATAAGCCAAAGGTGGGATTATGGACATTTTTGTTGATTAAAGTTTTACGCTTGATCGAGCAATAATTGGAAATCATTTAAAATAATTCATTGCCCTACACGTTCTTACGTTTAAGAACAAACAGAACTAGCAAGTTGTAATTTAGAAAAGTCTAAATAAAATGTACAAACTGTTTGCTGGATGCTGCTAAACAGTAACCCAGTCAATCTTGAAAATGTCTTTTTACGTTTTGCAGCTGGCTGATACTAATTTCATAAAAGCTTGGAGTATTCTAGTTTTCAGTTCCTCTAAATCTCAACACCTGCTTCTAATATTATCGCTTTGCTAGCTAGATAACTCCAATAAGGAGGTCCTTTGGACTTCTAGATGGCTATCTTAGATGTTCAAACTGCTCAATCTATTTATGAGGAAAGTGAGTAATTTCTTGTGCATTATGAGGAAGAGCTCCATCGCTGAAAAATTATTCTGACATTTATCGAAATTCACTGTATAGCTCCAAGAATTGTATCAGTTAGCAGCTGAAAGTATTTTTAACTACTTAATGGCCCTTCTAAAAAAAATGGTCTAATTATTTTGGGACTTTTTGAGACCATAACATTTTAATGTTAACATATCCCTTGTTAACTATTGTGGTCGTATTGGTCGACCGTAACATTTGATTCACAGAGTTTTACCATTAACTTATGTATTAAAATAAATTTTTGCAATTTATTTCACGGAGATTAAATGAATATCTATTAAAATAATGTTTCAATAGGGGCGTCCCGTTACAGAGTTTCTCCTAAAATTTTTTGTATTTGTATTAACTACGAAGTACAGTTCAAGCCAAATCAACCTTTCACTGCAATCCTTCAGACATTAGTGAGACATGCAAATTCTATGTAGGTACACCTACGAGTATTTAGCGACAGGATCAATGCGAAACTTCATTTCAGGTAATTGAATATTCAATCGCATTCTTCCATGCGACATTTATAATACCTATGTACACTGCCGTTCAGAGAAGTTCGGTCGGTTGGTAAAAAACATGAAAAGGTTACAGAAACAAACGAAACTAAAAACAAAATGCAATTTTATTGTATGCACAGGTAAAAAAGACAAAAATACATAAATAAAAGGTTATTCTGGCATAATATAACATACTGAACATTATATTTATTTTTTATCGAAAAAACCTCCTTTGCTGTTAATCACCGCTCGAACTATTCTAGGCATATTTTCGATAAGTTTTGTTAAAAAGGATTGTGGAATATTAATCCATTCATGTTGTAGAATATTCCGTAAATGTTCTTGTGAAGTTGGGCATATTTTTCGGATCCTCCTGTCCAGTTCATCCCACAACAACTCTATAGGGTTCAAATCTGGGCTTTGTGGGGGCCACGTCATTACTTTCAGGGTGTGCTGTTCTTCTTGCTCCTTTAGATAGTTCTTACACACTAACGCAGTGTGTTTTGGGTCGTTGTCATGCATGAATGTAAAGTTACGGCCTATTATACGCAATTCTGATGGCACTGCATGATTCTGGAGTATTGCAAAATAATTTTCCTTCCTCATTACACCCTGCCCTCTGCATAAATCTCCCGTCCCAGCAAAGGAGAAACATCCCCACACTAACACAGAACTACGCCCTTGCTTCACTGTAGGCACAATGCAGTTCGGGATCACTTTTCGGTTTTAGATCTTCGGACATAAACTCGTCGATTTTAGCCAAAAACCTCAAACTTTGACTCGTCACTCCAAAGCACGAGTTTCCAATCATCTAACGACCAATCTAGATGAGAACGGACCGACTGTAGCCGTTTTGCTCTGTTGTCCCGACGTAATAAGGGTTTTCGAATGGCAATGCGTCCATGAAGGTCCGCTTGTTGAAGTCGACGTTTTACCGCACTCGCTGAAACTTGTTCTTCACGGCCGCGATTGACTTCGGCTGCTATTTGGGGCGCTGTTAATTTTCTATTGCGTTTGCTTAATAATACAATTCTCAAATCTTCAGCTTTTGTTGTTTTCCTAGATGCTCCAGGACGAACACGATTTTCTATAGTTCCAGTTGTCCGATATCGCTTTATGATGTCATTTACTGTTGAACTTCTCATATTTATTTTTTCAGCAATTTGTCGCCCCGAATATCCTTCTTCAAACAGCGCAATAATGCGTCAACGTTTTTCTACACCGGTAGGCTTGCCACGTGCCATTTTGAAGTACATTTTCTTAAAACTTTCGCGCAAAAACGACAGATGCACACCAACACACGTTTAACAGTAAAATGAAGCAAATTTATATCTTTACGCCTGTGATAAATAAACAAGAATGATACTGCGGTATATTTCCTAAATGTATTGTTCGTGAATAATCCCCAAACGACCCGTTTCAAAAGATCGGTACTTCCGAGAAATTCTTGGAATGATAATAAAAGGGACTTTATTGTGGTTGTCGCAATATTTCTACTTTACATAATAATTTATGGCTGTAATCGCTTAGAAAAGAGTGTATGCTTAATATTTTTCTAATTTTATGTATTAATAATTGTATACAGTGTGATATAATAGATTTTTATTGTATGACCGAACTTCACTGAACGGCAGTGTACGTATACATTGTCAATTGACTGGTAGCGGTAACAAGCTCTTAAGCTATACTAATAGGGGATATGTAGAATTTTTCAAGGAGTATTTTATTGAAGATATTCGAAGGTTAGCATAACATTATATTCTGTCGGATATCGATACATGGAATGGTACAAACCGTAATAGAAGCTCATTGTTATTATTATGATATACAATATTAGGCTGGTATGGAAATTACTAGATTCTTAATGGAAGTGTTGTGGGAGACAGTAAGTTGGTATTTCGCATAAGTAACGGACTCACAAGATTTCATTTTGAAAAAAGTAATTTCTATGTGACAATGATTATTGTATCTTTGCGAAGAACAGGTAAAGTTAAAATTGCAGTTACTTCAAAAGAAATTGACTCACTTAAAATGGAGGGAAAGACACTGAAAAATAAACGATGAGCTGAAATTGGCAAACGATAAAACACTTAAATGCAGAATGTACGACAATTTTGTAGAAAAAATATTAAAAAATATTTTTGTTAATTAATACATGTCGTTATCAAAGATAATATTTCAAGGCTAGGAATAATGTCCATCAAATGAGAAATGTTTCAAGTTCATAAAAAAAGATGGATGTATTTGAATCGGTGTACAGGTACTTTAGGAATACATTTTCCTAAAATTGAGGTTACAATCTGGAAAAAACGTTGTGTTGTGAGTTGGTTTCAAACCTAGCAACATTCTTAGTAGTTATCAAAATTTAAATTTATTACTCGTAACGATACTTTGCGGTACTTGTCATTCATTTAAATTTTAAAAATTGCTAAATTCCTCTTTTAATCCTTACACGCATGTTGTTCAAGGTGTAACGGTATTTTTCGACGAACCAAGTCAAAAAAAAAACAAAAGAAGCGTATAGAAGGGCGACTTTTGTCTTTTATTTCAACGGGTTCTCGTCGCGTTACGGAGAAAAAACAAAAGAAGACGACGTCGGAAACGCCCACGCCCACCGCATTCGGGATACAATTTCGCGAAAATCGTTCCGTGTAAGCTATGCATGCGTGCGAAACCCCGAAAGGTGGATATTAAGTCGTAGCGGGACGGAATTATTCGGAGGTCCTACTTTTCACTTTACGCTTCGTAATTTATGCGCGTCGCAAAAAATTAATCCGTTCTTGCATATTTATTGCGCATAACGCCCCGCCAAAACGGAATCTCGAGATGGTCATCGCGATCACATAACCTTTAACTTCTGCCACGGTGCGGCGCGGCGGACCATCCGGAGTCGCCGAAATGGAGAAAGAAAAATGAGAAAAAGGAATAAGGTACGACGGGACGAGTTAGCGAGATCACCGGACGAAAGTAAGACAGCAGAAGGGCGATTATAAACAGAGACGGACTAACGGATTGATCTGAATAAATTAAAAAAGAATATGGGTGAAAATAGAAACAATCGACATGCACACCTAATAGTTACAAAAGTATGGCTACTTTCACCGAAAAGCCGAAACAATTATGGTCATCGTGTGTTGTAATGCCGAGGGCACCAGAGTGTATCTTGAAAAGAAAGGAGCCAGAGTTTGAAGATGGATTACCACCTGGTTCTCGAGTTTCCATGTCTGAAAAGTCTGCTTACATAACCTCAGCCATATTTCTAGAATCGATGAAAGTATATTTCGTGCCCAAAGAGCCAGCTGGAAAAGTGTTTCTGTTACTTGACAGCCATTCCGCAGGCTGAAATGTTAGATTACGCAAATGGTCATCTATCACGAACTTATCCGGACTTAAATTAGTGTTCTTGCAAATAAAACAATAGTGGTCTAAAGATTATTTGACATAAACAAGAATCACCAGTATATTGTCGTAACAAAGGTGGATTTGCGGTTAAATTGCGGCCATAATTTTAAAACACTAAAAACGAACTAATTCTATTGAAAAATCCTTTGAGATAATTCAAAAGTGCATTGCATTGACGATGAAAATGAAGAATTACAACCATTTTCTGAGATCAAGTCAATTAAATACTTTTATTTCATCCATATTTAAATGCATTTCATCTAGTAAAATAACTGCCAAGATATTTGGATGCCATTTCACAATATTAAATATGGCATTTCAATCTACGAGAAGAATTAAATTCTTCCATATTTAATATAATTCATGGAAAAAAGTTTTTATGGAATATACGTCAAGAAATAATGGAAATAACAACATAGCACCTGCAAATATCAATTTTGTGGATTCAATTTTCAATCTGAATTACAAGATACAAAGATCTACTTGTAAGACACATATAAAGCAAAGAAGCTTACATATTTGGGACTAGCGACAATCCTTACGTATTTTTTCAGATTGGCCATAAGCAGATAAAAAAAATCAAGAGGCAATTTAAAATGTATCTTTCTATTTTACTCCTCCTTTATAGAAAACGGGAGTACAGTGGCGACGGTAGTAATAAGTATTCACAGTTCCATCAATACCTGCGATTATTTATGCCATTTAGGTATTCTCTTTTTGAAGCACCTAAAATGTTCTTTTTGTTAGGGGATTAATATTTGAATTTTTTCATCTTTTATTTAAGCTTTTTTGAAGAAGAAGGAAACTACAAAACACACGTTGCCAGCAACTCACCCGGAACCAGTTGGATTATCAAGCAGATATTGCTTGACTGATCATTTTTTGCTGTCGGTGTAGTTTTTTGTGTGACCGTACATTAATGTAGAGAAAAAAAAAGCCCACATGGGAGGACGCGATTGGAATTTATTAATTACCAATTTGCTTTTAAAATATTAATTTTTCTCCGGCGAGACAGGCAATAATTCATTCAAAATAAATTAAATTCTCTACCGTTGTAAGGTAAAATAATGATATTAAGCAAATTCCGTTAGCGTGACTTGATGCTGGAGGAACAACAATTTCATACTTTGTCCGTATACCTTGTCGTTTCGCCGTTGATTAAGATTCACACCTTTTAGCATAATCATCATCAGGAAGAAAAAGCTGCAAAGCTACGCTTTCATCCACCGTTTACATTTTACGAAGCGACTATTTCACTTATCGGGAATGTCCTATAAAATAGTTCCTACTTACTACAGCACTAGATACACTTCCTCATAGAAACGTAGACAATACACACCTCAATATCTCGCTCATGTGTAAGCATACGTTATGTATGTATATACAACGTAAAATATCCGAAGGTAAAAGCATTTGTAAATAGTAAATCGGAGGCACCTACCGATCGGCGGGGTGTATAAATGTCATAATAATAAATTCATTCATAATTCAAATCGCACACTTCCAGGAACACACAACCGTTTTCGCCGGTCACATCTATCATGCATACACAGTTCATACGCATACTCAAACGCCATTATGCATTACTCGGAATACATGAATTATAATTGGTATAAATGATGAATGAACCGTAGCATAATTTGGCGACGAACAGACACCCACCTTTTAGCATTAATGTGAAGCAACGGAGACCTACATATGGACATAAGCGGTGTTATAATCTACAGTATTGGGTGTGGATTATTGACCACTAACTGGATTTCCAAATACGTCTTATGCAAAGACCTGTATAGGCTTCCCATGTTTTGAAAGTGAGATGAATTTTTCTTGGGTGTGTGCACAGATGACGCAAAATTAATGACAGGAAAATTATTTGATCTTGCGGTGCGAAAATATTCAATTAGTTCAGTGCAGCGTTCATGGGGAAGTACTGGCATGGAAGGTCATTTCTCTAGACTTAGATGGTAAATGTTGCAAATTTTGCAACCATTTCCGTTTTTCTACTACTCCATGCAGCAGTCGCGTGGCAAAGTTTTGATCCCCTTGCCTTGTATGAATTGATGTCTGAAGTTCAAGTATTCCTTCTTGACCATCCATTTCATCATGTATAACCGATATTCTTAGGTAGAGGCCATGTTAAAAAAATAACTTTGGGATTCATTGTTTGGAATGTTATGGTTCTCCCAGCCGCATTTTTGGAAATATGGAATACAATTTAGCGGAAATATTGAAAGGAATATCGGTGGACATCTCAAACAGCTCCAATTAACTTTGTCCTTTTAAAGAACACACCGGTTTAAATACCTTTCTAACTTTTGGTTCAGTGTGAGAAATGAATATCTTGTTTGCTCAGAAAAAGTCATAAGAGTCTTGTTATCCTTTTATACAACGAACCTATGTGGGGAAACGGTTTACTCTTACCTGAAGGATAAATGCAGAACCTGAACATGATAAGTTTCCACAGACGTCACAGCTCTAATACGAATATGCGTTGAGTATGTTATGTAAGTTGAGTAAAATGAGAATTATTTAAGCAGCTCTTGACGAATCCGAGATAAGCTACAAGTATTTTAACTGTGATTAAGAAGTAAAATTAAAGAAAAGAAGAAACCTTCCGTTACTTTCATTTGTTACTTTTCCTTAAATTTTAAATCCAATTATTTTTCATCGAACTTTTTTCTTGAACAATAAGAATTCTACAATTATAATCAATGAGGAGCTGTGTGCTCCTGGCATTTTGTCTTCTTGTTAGTCAGGTTTTAGATCTAATTATAGTTACATTACTACATGGTTAAAGGTTGCAGAAGATATCCTCAAAGATGCAGAAAAAGGAGTTGATGTGTGTCAAGAATTTGTAGCGTTTGTCAATGACGAAAAAATATGGATCAGCATCATGATATCTAACACCATTTCTTTAACAAGCAGGTCAGGAAGGCGCAACCAAAGCGCTACCACAATTGCCACTGTATCTGCATGAGTTTGTTGGCTGCAATTTTGTTTCTTACACGAAGAGATCCACATTATTACTTTGAAATAGAGACTTTATGTCCTCCTAGCATTCTATAGTAGCTTCGTTAATCTTATAATCAATAAGTGGGATCCAAAAAGGTTCTCATCAGAGATGGTATAAAGATTTCTGACCCGTCTCCAGACTAAGGTACATATTCGCAAGTGAAGGAGCTTTTGCCTTGCCTATATACATTTTTTTCTCTCATTTTGGTTGGATTAACGGATAATTCTTATTATTAGTGGCGTTTGAATAAGTTCACAAAGTATCAAGTCTCCAGTATCTCCTATCGTTACCATATGTTACACTACTGTGGCTTGTAAGATCTGCACGGCATTGTATAGCCATAGTATCTATATGGGCTTTATACGACTTATTCTATCTACAGCGTCTATCTGTCCTAACCTTATTGCGCCATACGATGTGATTCATTGCTCATTGTTGGCTCTAATATGGGTGTTTTACTATGAAGTCGCATGTAGTACG
Organism: Marronus borbonicus; assembly: GCA_902655005.2. Lineage (NCBI taxonomy): Eukaryota > Metazoa > Arthropoda > Insecta > Coleoptera > Scarabaeidae > Marronus > Marronus borbonicus. Next base: position 22,990,499 of record LR737380.1, on the reverse strand, counting down.
CTTGTTCTACGGTGTATGGCCTATTGTTGCCTCGTGTATATCACATTTGCGAAGCTTGGTCGCGAGCATGTATAAATGCAATTATTACTAATTCTCGTGGAATTTGTATTGGGGCAATGTATGTATGCATGGTACATATTTATGTATGTGGTTCTCGATGGCTATTGGAGATGGCGGGAAATTGAAAAGATGATGAGATCTACGATTTCATCATTTTGCGTTTAATTTTTTCTCATTTTCTGGCGTCTATCTAGGAACCTTGAACTGTTACACCAATTAATGATGATAATGTGATTACTGTTTTTCAACGACCCAATAACTCATCTGTTCAAATCGATAGCCATCTTTAAAATAAACAATTTGATATTGGAAATACTTTTTGCATTATTCCATCCATTCCACGAATTAAATTAGTTTTGATGAAAAGACCAAAATTATTACCAGAAGTAGATTTGTACATGGAATCTTCAGTTCTTTTCGCTGAAAGCCCTAACGGTCCACCTCAGAAGCGCATGTTTCGAACGGATGATGAATTAGTGACGTTATTGGCAAGAGGACGGTAACGATTTCGCGAAATTATTGCCTTTCAAGCGACAAGAACAAAATACATCCGCGATGCAAATTACAGGACGCATATTCGGCAGAAAAATATGCTAAAGTTTCGTCCATGGCAACTGCGAATTACCAAACATGAAGAATCCGCGAAGAACAGGCATTAATCTTGCCGCAACTTTTCGTACAGTATCGATAGATGGGAGGGCTTGGGAGGTACGGAAAAGATGTCTCGTACGGGACAATACGTGTTATTATAACAGTTAGCCGGAATTAATATAAATATATCATCAAGGAATAAAGGTGATGAGATGCGGTATCCACACCCAGAATCGAGAAGATGATGTGCTTTTGGTGAAGGTACGTTGACCACCTATGCGGGATGCTTCACATCTAAAGGAAACACGAAGGAAATTATAAACAAATATATAAAGAACTAGCTGCGAATAATATCCAATATTCCTAACTTTTTTAGACTCTGTATAAATTTGAAACGACACCACACTCGCATATGCATTAGTCCATTGTCCTGTATCGCCACAAAAGACTTACTTAATCAACGTTATAGTTGGACTGGCCTGTGTACAGGAGAAGGTAAACCGAAGTAAAGAAACCTATCGCATTAATGCATGTATATGTCCAATGGCTATATAGGTAACTCAAATGAAACTCGAAACAATAGATTATGACAATACAAGAGAAAATATATGAACATATTCGGTATATTGCGCGGTCTATAATGTTGAACAAAAAGAAAAAGCTCACAGGTTAACGTAGCTTGCAAAATTGGTGTGCATGAACGTACATGCAAAAAAAAAATGTTCAATAGAAAGGTTTATATTCTACTTAATCTTGGATAGAAACGTGAGTTTCGATTTTGTGTATTTAATAGTACTTAGTCTTGGTAATTTTAACTCTCTAAGATTATTTTATATATATTTAAAGTAATACTTCTGGATGGATAAAGCTGGATGTAAAGTAACACAAAAAAAATTATCTTATTATTATAGCTTCCTCATAGTAATAATGGAATGAAGTCAAAAGCAATACGAGGAGAGGAAAAACACACTAGCGCATGCTTCTGCTTATTCGGGGTCGTTGGGGTGGCTCCGAGTGCATTTTTCTCCACCTAACTCCAGTATTTGTCACATAGTTCATATCATCTCCTTTCGAAACGACGAAGCACTAAGTCAGTACACGGTCTACAGCCCGTCAAAAAATGCCTGGCTCGTCGTTTCGAAGGGAAGTGATATGAGCTGCGAGAGAAATACCCGTGTTGGGTGGAGAAAAAGACGCTCAAAGCTTTCAACGCCTGGTGTCTGTGGATTAATGTGTTTTCCTCTCTCCTGCAAATGCAAGTTGAAGATGTGAAAGCAATCCTAATGAATAATTATTTAGGTTTATTGTTTAGACATTTTTTTATAATTTAAACAATATTTACCAAATGTTATTGAAGAGTGCAGTGAGATTAATATGTTTAAGTCACTAGTTTACAAGCACATTAAATTATATTTTTAAGTGGATACGGGAATCGTTATTGTATGTAGTAGTAGATTATATCACTCCTGTTTCTAACTTTTTCAGTTTCCAATTTGAGAAAAGTAGAAAGAGGAATGAACAATTTTGCTACGGTCGTAGGCAAATAAGACGAGTAGTCGTATAAGATCTGCTTTGCAAATCGATCGCCTAGTTCCTATTAACCGCCGTTACGCATTACTTATCGAGATTTAAACGTATTATCGGCCGCTAACCGCCGTTCGTATAGACAATTACGACCCGCACAATTCTGCTACAATAAAGAAAGATTATTTATCGGCAATAATCCGGCGAGAGCCGATGTAAAGTCGTAGTTGTCCATGCTACGTTAAACTTGACATTAATTAATAAAGACAGTAATGCGTATTTGTTAGTCCGTTAGCTGGAATAAGGTGTAGCGGCGAGATTTTAAATGCCTTGAAGTTGGTAATGCGCATATTCGACGTTTGTACTTAGAATTTGAGATTGGGTAAATAAAGATTTCTATTCGAATCCTACCTGGAAACATTTAGATTTGTCTTCTTTAGAATATGCATAATTATGTATCTCTTGCATAGACGTAATCACGCCTTTGACGTTACTATCAGCTCATTTCAAGGTGATTATTTATTCCACCCAGAAAATCGATGAATATAAGCATCATTTTAGATGAAGTGGAAATCTTAAATGTTAAGATTCGTTTGCGTTCTCCTTGTATAGATATATACAGATTATTAATCTCAAGCTTAGCTCATAGCTACGGTTGATCTACAGTTGGAATTTTTTAAATTTCGCGGATGATTTAAGTTGATAGCTCCGAAAATAAATATTCCTTTATATTGATTTAAAAAATTGGCGATTATATCTTTTATCGTCGACACTGCCAACTTAAATCATCCGCGAAATTTAAAAGATTCAAACTAGAGAAATTGATTCTATTTATGTAACATAACGCTAATGCGCTAATAAGATGTTTGGAAATTGATTTTCTGTCTGTCTGGAGGATAGTAAGAGATGAGGTATAATATAGTGGAATGTAATGTATTGTTTATTTCATGTTATCAATGTTACAATAAATGTAAATAAACAAAAAAAGAATCACGATTGAATAGATAAATAAAATATTTATTTAAATAAAACTTGTACAGAACATTCCAATAAAAACTATCCACCCTAGATTATTGTGAAATGGTTAGTTTTCAGGAGAATCAGAAAAATTCCCCAAAAATCATATAAAAAGGGGCACCTTCTTTTAGCCCCATATCCCCGTGGTCACCCCTCCAATATTTTTTTAATGGAATAGCTGAAAATGTCTGAATTTTTGTTTTCCTGTAACAGTAGGTTTCAGAAATGGGGGGTCACGTGCATTCCGGCGGTCATGTTCTGTGTGTCGAGTCTGTATTTGATATCTCTTGAACGACCGAAGGTATGACTTTCTTTGTGCAAAGGTGCAAAGGTTGTAAGTTGTAAGCTGCATGTCTTCAATCTTCTGCAGTCTTTGAGGTCACGTGTAAATCTGTTGTAATATTGATTGGCTTTATAATGAGGATTTCCCGCGAACAGAGTTATTCTCTCTCGAGCCACGTTTAAGTTACATGAACTACGAGTGGCCATTCTATTATACAGGTTTCAGTGACAAACAAACTCATTTTTTGTTGTAAAATAATAATTTCCTCAAAATATAGAGAGTTGCAGAAAGTTAAGTTACGTCGCCGTCCACTGAATGAATTCATGAAACATAGAGAAACAATTTACATAGATTCAAGATCTCTAACGCTATAAAAGGTTTCTTCAATTTTATATCTTTCATAAAATGGTGGATGTATTGAAAATTATTATAAAATTTCAAACATTATTTGCGGGTACACTTATCTTTACGGTGAATTTTGTCAGTTGACATTGGGGCAGCTTGAAATAAAATCGGAGCGGAAACAGAGCCTTATAGAACGCAACAAGTTAGAGCAATATAGAGTGTAATAGTAATAAATATCAGAAGTTGGCAGCACTAAATTTAGTGTGCAATCTAGCCAGTGACCTGAGTGAGAGTTGATTTGCTTCGCGAGTTTGATAAAATGTTGATTTCTAGTTTTAGTTCTTTTTATTTCTTGACTTATAATTTAAATTATTGTACGACCATGTTATTTTAGCAGCTGATAGCTATTGCTGTCGATACGACATTCACTTTCAGATATCTTCTTCATATCTCCGAGTTGCTAATGGCTAAGATTATCACTAACAATCGGTACGCTTACAAAATGCATACATGCAAGGTATATCGTGGAAGGCGTACACACAAAACCGAAAGCGTTAAATATTTAGAAACGTTTCATTGTTCTGCTCGTTAAAGGTATTGTTTCTCGGCCACAATGCGGCCGCCTGTTTTTCGAGAAGGCTCGCACACAACCTACACGCGCCTATCATGCAAGCGCTAATCATAACAATAAAACAGGAGGCCCCCGATGACTGTGTTTTCTTTAATTAAACGATGATAGGCACATATTTCGGAGGGCAGGTGTGAAATCCGTGTATATCTATACGGTAATATGCTGTATAATAATTTAATAACGCGCGGAGAATAACTATGTATTTAGAGGTTACATCGCAAGATTTTCCTTTAACGAAGCTACCTATAGTAGAGGGATTTGTATCGTTTTAATTGCGGGTTACACGATTTCACCGCGAAGGAGCTGTTATTTGTTATAAGTTGTTTTTAATAGATGATCTTCCAGATAGTAGATGAGGCACTTATAGAAATTAATATCTTCTTGACCCATAAAGAACCGCTTTATTATATAGGTTTACGTATTTTTCGGCAGTCAAGAAAATAATAGATTATAGCCATAGACGATAGGTTATTTTCCAGGTCTGCAAAAGAGTAGTGTGTTGTTACACATTCTAAACTGTGACAAAATTGTCGTTCTTCTTCTACTTCTATTCCGCAACTTTGGCATCTCGATTTTATTAAGTTTTAAGAACTCGACCAAATATTCTATGGTTTCTGGGATTGGTACGCTGGAGAAGAGTGAATAAACATTGTGTGTTGTGTGAGTTAATCACCATGAGGTAAAATAAAAGATTGGGTCATTTTATCTCACAAATTCTTTAATATAATAAAGAGAGGTTTAGTGCCTATAAACAATATCATCAGGTCGGTTAAAAAGTAAATTCCATGTAAAAGAACGAGAAGTATAAAATATAATAAACTTGATTTAAATACTTAGTTATTAAACCATTGTAATATAAGAATTATATTTAATAGCGTTTGATGGCGTACAAATAAGTTTATTTCGCCTATCGCATAGATTTTATCGCGAGAAAAATTACTGAGAGTGATGTTTGAATTCATTAATTTAATGTTGTGAAAATATTGTTTGTAAACATTCATTGCCAAACAAGAAACAGAAGCGCCGGAATCTAATTCAAAGCTAAGTAATTTAACATAACACATTAGAAAATCTCTAGAAACAATAACAAAAAAAAAAGTAATAAAATATTGCACGCTGATGACGCCAGATAGGCAGAAACATGTCTAGGACCTAGTGTGTTCCTTCTCTTCTAATATTGCGCGATTCCATCAATATCATATTAATATTATTTTTTTTTATTAAGTAATTTGTTATTTAAGAAAACATTTATCAAAAGTGAGAATTATGTATAGATAGGATATTCTACAAGTTGCAGCATTATATTGTGTTTTTGATTTACAAAAATAGCAAAACGCTTTAGTTCGTTTATGTTGCTGCCGCTGGAAACATTTCGCATCGGTGTGACCTCTTCTTTTGCAAATCGAATACTTACTTCCACTGCCCAAATTTTCTTGTTCCTGCGCCGGCCGAAATGGGAATTGGTGCATACGAAGTGGATTGATTAATGCTTCCTTCCGGTTCCACCTTTAACGGGCCGTGTGATTGCCTCAACTGTTGCACGTTTCTATCGCCTCATTAAAAGAAATCGATTTATTTTCTGCCAGTAATTTGCTTAAGTTTTTGCCAGAATTGAAACCAAATATACATTGATCACGGGGAATGTTATCCAACTGTGGGTCAAATTCAGAATAAATGCACACACTTCTCAACCGTAATACCTAATCGTGTACTTTCTTTTGGGTTTATGGATTTTGCTGCGGCATGAAATTTGTAGTAAACATTTAACACGGTCACAATTTTCTTATATTGTGTTGGAGAAGTATGTAAACTTTTTGCGACAATCCATTTAATAAAATAGTTCGTTTCCTTTCAAATGTAACTATTTCATTTGCAACTAAAAATTGCTCCAATTTGCTAAAGTACACTGTCCAATCGTTCATTTTGGAATCAAATTCGAACTGAAATCCAACTATTGCCTCCATATTGACATGCTAAAAGGAATTACGTTCAATCGTGTTTTTACGTAAAGTTTGTTTGATTTTTTTGTTTATTATTTTCAAATACTCGTCGCCAATTGTAATATTTATGACTAAAGAGAATAAGAAAAACGTTGATTGGCGGAATGCAAGCACTAAGTACCAACGCTTGACTTATACTAATGTATACTCATATGATACTACACAAAAAAGCCTTAGCATAAAATATATACAGAAAAATGATACATTACACCCTAAAATAAATATTTCCTTATTTTCGTATTATATATTCGTATATTATATAATATATTTCCGTATTTACTGTGTTAAAATAACATTGTTTAACGCTGTTTATCGTCTAGGAGCGTATTCTATACGTTAAAGAACGTTGTATCTCATTCAAATTGGTTAGGCTTTGATATACAAACACCACTTTTTGGGCCTATTTCAGACATCGCTTCAACAATTAAACCTGAAGAAAATGAAGTCGTTACCAGCACTAACGAATCTCGTAAGAAAGCTCGAAAGATTAATTACACGAACCACGACAACGTGAGAAGAAGCATTCACGAATTTCATTTGTTTCCCGATTTCGAAACACGTGTTTCTATTGTCGGAAACGCAAGTGCGTGATTCTCACCTGCTAGCGTCGAAACATCTTCCGATAGACACGTAAGCGGGCGTCATAACGTACAATGTAATTTTGAACGCCCACGACCGTTTGTTGTTGTGCTTGAGTCTCCCTCAACATGTGTTTTTGACAAGATGGCTCATTAATAACTAAAATAGCACGAAATCGTATTGTTTAGGATGCTGGAGTTTTACACGTTGTGTTTTGGGTATTTTTCTTCGTGTTAAGATTTAAAAAATATTAAAGAAGTATGGTTTAATTGAGAATCATTGCATAGCGAGGTGCACATTCCGTTTTTAGTTAGTGAACTTTATGGTTCCATCGCGGATGATACATTTATCTGTAATGTTTAGTGTGACATCCTAGCAAAAACCCCATTGCTGCAGATGGAATGTGCTAGACAGCTCGCATCCACTTGCTTATGATTGTCAAGCTGTTCTGAGATAGTGTGTAATAGTTATCAGATTCCTAACAGTTGATCTTATTTGTAAGTAGTTAAAACAAAACAACATTGATCGATAGATTAACAGGCGAACTCTATCAAGGAAATTTTTGCAAAGACAATTTGGAGAGATCGGTATACTATGGCCGGCTCGTAGTCTCGACCTTAATCCCCTCGATTTTATATTTTGGGGGTTTATGAAAAATAAAGTGCATGTAGAACCAAATAAGGGAAAGCAATTGTGGAGTCTGCTGACAGTTTCCGTAATAATCCAGGATATATCAAAGATGCCGCCAATCATTAACACAAAGATTAGAAAAGTGTATCCAACAACAATTTGAGCACCTTCTTTACGGTGAAGTTCGTTAATTTTTTTTTAAATTTTCACTAATCTAGATAGTCAAACGAAAATTATTTATATTTACATTTAACTACAATTGACTGTACTGTCCATCAACGTAATACGTCCATCGTTGTGCGTGCATCGGACACATATTACCTACTTTAAATATTAGCTGAGGCCCGAAGCGACAAGCTACGAACAACACCTTCGATCCGATTTTAATTTAATAATCATGTAAATGACCCGAAGGAGTCTATATCCACATGTGTATATAGTCCGCACGCTAGATCGTCCAGATATATATGAGATGGCGGCTTGCGTTTATCGTAATTACCATAATTTAGAAGGGTATTTACGCCAACAAGGCGGTAATCAACCGGCTATTATGCGGCAGAGATTTAAAATATCGTGTAGATCGTGCGTACATCATGGATCAAATGTGATGATCTTCATACCAGAAAAAAGGATAATAATGGCCCAATTTGTGTCTTGAACGCGATAAAATTGTGTTTATTTGAGAGCTTGCGTACGAGGAGCATATTCAGGGCCAGAAGCTTATATTCTTTACACTAATTTATAAAAAATAATACTGTTTGTTAAGGTATTTTTAATAGAATTAATGTTTACATTACTGTTCTTTATCAGAATGGTCTAATGTGCAAGAGTTTTACAACTATCTGCCGGGTTGGTTGAAAGCTGCCACCAATATTATTAGATCTATTTAAAGTTAGCCTGAAAAGCTATATGTTAGGTAAGACATATTATATAGTTCGTATTGTGTGTACACTCCCCGACAAAAACTTAGACGGGGTAAGATGTTTTACGAGTTTTAAGGGTTACAACATTTCTTTGCGAAACTAGCAAGATATCTAATTAAGTTTTTATTCATAAAAGTAAAATAAACTTAAAAATATCTCCTCCAGTAATATATGAACTAAATAATAAATTATTACTCCAATGTTTGAACAATTTCTGTGACAAAAATTTAGACGCTCTGTTGCAAATGTAAAACAAAAATAAACAAACGAGTGATCAGTAATGCGTAGATCCTCCATTGTTCTTAATCGCTTCCAATAGTCTGTTGTTAATAGATTTATATAAATTGCCATTCAGTCACTATTGAAGTTTTCAGTTCCTGTACCGTGAAATATTGACGGCCTCCGCCATGAAGGCGACGTGCTAATTCACCCCACATGTTTCCAATAATGTTTAAGTCTGGTGACCGTGCCGGCCACTGTAAAGTTTTAATCTTTTTCTCTTTAAACCATTCAGTAATGGTTTTTGCTTTATGAATTGGCGAGTTATCTTGCTGATAAACAAGAAAAAGATTGTCACGCAATAAGTCTTTATACGTCACAGATGTCATTTTGTTTGTGCAAAACACTATCCCACTTTTATCGCGAAATCCAATCGCTGCCCATATCATCACAGATCCACCCCCTAATTGTCTGGTCATTTTCACTTTTAGTTCCTTTCTCAGATCATGATAATAATGCGAGTACCCATCCGGTGCGTCGAAATTAAAACGTTTCTCATCGGAAAATATAACCTTTTCCCATTGTTTTTTCCAGGATACGTGTTCTTCAGCGAATCTCAGCCTCGATTCTTTGTGTTTCGCCGAAAGTGGCGGTTTTCTCAACATTTTCTTCCGTGATATTACCGGTGACGCCTTTAAAATCCTTCGAACATTGCGCACGTGCGTTTGTACCCCCGCCTATTCTGCAATAACTCTCGCCGACGCGGAAGAATTGGATGCACACCGCAATATCATGCGTTTATCCCGCTCACTTACAGCTTTCGGTCGCCCCTGGCCTTTCGGTTTGCCGTAATTTTCCGGATCTTTCAGGAAATTTCTAACGGAATGATCGCTTCTTCGTAACCGACGACCAATTTCCTTCTTACTAACACCATCCTGGTGCCAGGCTAGAACTTTACCCCTTTCTATCAAGGATAATTGCTTTTTTCTACCCCCACTGCAAACACTTTATAAAATATAATTTCTCGTGGTGAAATGTGTACACTTTACCAGCACAACCGCTGCATATAAAGAGAAGTATCAAATTAAAACATTTTTGCTTATATTAATGTAATGAATGCACAGGGTCTAAATTTTTGTCGCATTTAAAATTCCTATTTTGATCTGGGAAAATCTCAATTACCCCTCATAAAGCAATAAATGCTCAGAAATATCTATAAATGGACTATTTACAACAAGTATTAATAATCCTCATTTACATTTTATATAATGTCTATAAACTTTGTTTCGTAAATAGAAATGATTCCGCGTCCAGGTTTTTGTCGCGTAGTGTACTAAACATGTGAGCTCGATTGTCTTGTATTCTGTACATCTAATAAAGGCTATCAATAGTCAGTTTCTCCGACCGATTAGACATTCCTGTCCTTAGCTTTTGACTTTTATAAGAATTGCAGGAGTGTGGCATCAAACTGTAACCCATATTCAGTTGTGCCACTAACTGTACATAAATACCCGTCATACGAATGGTATACGAAACTCATAAATTCTCCCCGTTTATCATAAGGAACGTCATAACCCCATTTTTTACGGCGTTGCGGCTCCTCCGAAGATAATAATCGCTCAGTTTTTCGTTTTAAGTGTAAATAATTACATACCAGAGGAACGCGCTCGCTTCCAACATAATAATATCGCACCTCCAGTTGTTATTTACTCGTAAATCCTTCGGTAATGGGTACCGTTTCGAACTTTCAACCCGTAGATACGTACATACGTATTGTCGAAGGCGGTTGATGTATACTCGAAACAGGCCGTAGGGTCTCGTAGCGCCACCGGTTAAGAAACATCGCCGTACATCTGCACCTATCAGCCCCCTATTATGGGAGCAGCCCTCCTACATCGAAGAAATTAAAATTAAATTTTAATCTGAGTTTATATCTCGTCTTGGATCCCGGAAAAAAAATCTATTAAAGGCCTATGTGTTGTGAATGAGATTCGGTTTTGTTTTCTGTTTCAATTACGTTTGTTTTTATTCTTTCGTTTTGTTTGATTTGTGGTGGCGATTGTTTCTCTAAAAGAAATTAAATAAAAAAGAGAACGAAGAGGATACGTTGGAAAAGTATATGAAAATTGTGTTTTTTTATTGTAATTTTGGTTTGGAACCACAAAAATACATTTTGTTTTTTGAGTAGCCAAGCTCCTAGCAGTGCTGCCCGTGGTGGTATAAAATTGAATTTTCTAGGGTAACAATTTTGAATCTTGTTCCAAAATAAAGTGACATAATTTTCGTCGTAGTCTTCACATATCCGGTTGTTAATTTCTGACACTTTTCTTCTTAATGTGCCACAAGCAAAACATTTAATTTTGTCTTTTGTAACATTGTCCTTTGCCATCCATGTTGCATGTTCACCTTCAATTTCTTCGATACTAAAATATCTCGCGCTTTTGTTCTTCTTTATCCATTTATTGTTTTTTTTTACATTTCTCTGTTTTTGGTTTCTTTTCTTGTCCGTTGACAATTTTGACCTTACCTTAAGAGGTAAGAAAACAGAAAAAAACAAGAAAAGAGAGAACTGCCCTTTTTCCTTCAGCTCAGTAAGTGTTGGTGACATTTCTTGTTGATGGCGACACATTTATTTTTTATCACTTGGCATAGATAACAGAACCCTGGTTTTGCCTGAAAATGTTTTATCAGAGTGAATCTTTTTAATTTAACTTCAATTTTCTAATCTCTTGCTTTGTGTGACTCTTTTGTGAACTACATTGCTTTTTTCAGCTAACTTATCAGCCTTCCTTCTATTCCTTGATGGGTTAACACCCAGCACAAAGTGTGAGTTGCTTGGCTTGTTTTAAAAATGTGATTAAATTTAAATTATTACTATTTATAGTATGGACAACATTGTTTTGCAATTGTCGTTTTGTACAAACCCTAATAACTATGTTAATTTTATGTGTTATTTCCTTAAATTCGTTGGATTGAATTTTTATTATATAATTTATTGTAAAATTGCACAACACAACAATTGTACAACAACAGCTTAGTGTTTTACTGACGCATACATTCGAAAGTACTGTCAATATAAAAAAGGGTGAAGTTTTGAGTTTGAGAATTTTTCAACTATTGTGTCATGAAGTTGGAGCTTGATTTGAGGCACTGAGGTATGGTGGTTGTCAAACGGAAAATTTGTGAGGATTCCTACTAAATTCCATAGTTTAATCCGGGCGTCGCTATTATCATGACTCTAGAAAATGTTCTTAGGCAATAACCTTGTAAAAGACATAAATGTGAGAAAGAAAATACTCCTGGTCAACGAATCTAAAATTTTGGTAATGTTTGACAAGGATAAAGATTGTTTTCTATGCCATTATTTAAAACTCTATGATCTACAACTGATCAACGGAAATGGAACTGAATTGCATTATAGCGGTTTTGACCAACTACCTGGCAAGTCCTCTGCAATCTACATCAAGCAACTTACGTTGGATCTTTAAGGATTTTGAGATGTCCTCTAAGGTCACAATACCTCCATGCAAGCTTCTCACTTTGGTGAAAATGCTATTTTATAGTGGTCTGAGTTGTTTGTGGCTACCGTACCAGATGATTACGAGTTAATTATTGTTGTACATGACCTAAGGATCGCTGTTGTTTGCGGATCCGGTTGCTATCAAGGAATTTGCAGCAAGTTGGCGGCGTCCTACAAAATATTTCCAAGATTAGAAAGGTACATACATGCAGCAAAACCACAAATCTATTTCCTTCAATATAACTTCAAACTAGATCGAGATTCTTCATTCAAACCTGTATATCGATTCCAATTTAAAATACTTTTACCACCATTCGAAGTACGCTTTGATTATAACCCCGAATCCCATTTGGATTCGTGAATATGGATCACTTTCACTTTCATTTCATCAATTCAAGCGTATTACAACGATTGATCTTTATCTAAACGCAACAATTGATAATTAAATTGTTATCTTCTCAGATACGTGGCCGTAATATCGTAACGACATATTGACGTGTTGAAAGAACAAGGAAAAGCAAGAAATGCTACTAAAACAATAATTATGCGCGACAAAAATCTAAAAATCGCATGATGAAAATTGCCGCGTTGTTATTTGTTCTATCTATTGCCATAACCGTCACAGCTGTGTATGGTAAGTTTGGTGTTTTCCTGTGTAGATGCGTATTAGAGTAAATTAGATATGCGTGGATGGTAGCTAGTGACGTAATAATGGTGACCTTTGGTTGTTTTAAAAGCTGATACTGCGTATTTTTGGAATAATTCTCATCAAAATTCTCCTAATAAAATTCATGATTTAAAATTTTAGAAATCGAAGCATTCTTTTCAAAAATTCCTTTTCTCTTTCTCCAGCAGAGATATTTTCAGATTCCCTTTAAAAGTTTTTGATCAAAAACGCATGCCTTGGCTCTATGAACCCACAGTGATTCGACAGCAGTTGGGCTTTATTTGCCTTATCAATCTGACAATTTTGATGTTGAGCCATCAATTTAGGGCAAGTGTTTTTCAACAAACAAAGTCTCTTCAGCATTCCAGAAAACCGTTAAATAACGTTCTAGTTCCTTTTGGGGGGTGAACAGCTCTTGTGAGCCTACTGCATGAATTCCTGTTTAGTGTAAGGGTACCAGTGATGTATTTAAGTCTAATTTCTGACGATAATTGGTGAAGAAGTATCTATTTCTTATACTGATTGGCAATAACAGATATCTTAAAAGTCAGTCTTGCAGAATTTTCTCCCAGAGCCCTCAGTTCCAGCTTTTAAAGTTGTCTGGACTTTCCGTCAATTGTTATTAGATTATGTACTCCATCGAAAAAGTTTAGATCGAAATTTAATTTGAAAATAGGAGGCTGTATCTGCTCATTACACCAGAATCATTCTTTCCTTCTAATGCTTCTTCCATCCTTCTTGTTGGGAGTGCTCAGCCCTTCAAAGCCTACTGTATGGATCCCTGTTTAGTGTAAAAGTACCAGTGCCGTACTCAAATCTAATTTCTGGAAATAATTGGTCTGCTTATTTGCTACTCAAGTGTACAGCAATCTTGTTCAAAGTCATAGGCAATAACAGACACTTTAAAAGTCAATCCTGCAGATTTTTTCCCAAATCCTTCGGTTCCAGCTGTTTTAAGGCTGACTTTTCGTCACTTGTTATTAGATTCTATACTCCATCGAGACACTTTAGATCAAAATCATGTACATTACTATTTCCGGTTCATTATTTGACATTTTATGCGATCAAAACAAAATTTTTTAGATGTTGAATGGGACAAATGGGTAATAATTAAAAACAGAACGACTTATAGAACGATAAACAATTTAACTGAAAATATAATAAAACTACGACGTTGAAGAGTGTTGAGAGTGTAGATAGTAATCAATGTGAATATAACTGTAACATTGGAACTGGAAAAGATAGCAGCTTCTAAGGAAAGTAAAAGACATACTTTTGCTATTCAATCTTATACTGCATATGGTTGAGGTGCTCTAGTTAAGAATCACGAAAGTGGATTAGCTTCAAAATCAGCACAATTGATACTTTGAAAATGCCTTTATGTTTATTTACAACGTACCGTACAGTTTACAACTATTTATAGGGCAATAGAAACACCTTTTTTTTTGTGTAGAATAAATCAACTTTCATGTGCAAAAGATGTATTTTTGGAGTAGTTGGAATAAAAACTAGTATTTTTGGAATTCCCTTTTCACAAGCATTTTTCGTTTTACGTCTCTCTAAAGATTGCAATTTCCTTATAAGTCTTAAGTGGAATTCAAAACAGACTTCCTACTTTCAGTTTGTGTACCAGGGGAAAATCACGAGACCCTTTGCAACGAATGCGTTTGCGTGACGAGAGGTACAAGTCAAGCGTGGAAGTGCGTCAGGAAAAAGTGCGATCCGAAGGGGGATTTAAAGAGATACTACCAGGAGAAGTACAAAGGACAGCTCATTGGTCCAGATCCTACCCCTACAAACGTAGCTGCTGTTACCAGTGCATCACAAGAGGATCTCACTACAGGAACTTCTGATAACGCAGCTCATGAGGGTTACACTACTGTTGCTGACGCACCGCAAGTGGCTAGGTATAGATATGACAACAACAATAAATACGATCTGTAACCTCTAAAGTGCTTTATGGTAAATTATATAGATTTTGATGTATACGGTTATGTAAATAAAATATGCGAAAGTACAAAATTTAATTATTTAACAATGGTTTCTAAGCATTTCACACAGTATCACTGATACAATCTGTAACAGATCCGGCGCGTTAATTCCTGAAGTTAAGGAAGATGCCACAGAGTTCCAATAGGCTTCCTCGTAGTCTTTCTCAGCAAACAGGCGTCCTTTCTTATTCTTAGCAAAATAAACTTATCATATGGAGGTTGTCAGACAGCAATCCACATAAAGTGATAATAATTCAGCTATTATTTTCACAAGATTTTAATGGACAAATGCAATACTGCCAATAGTTTTTGAATAATACTAATGATAGAACGTTTTTTGCTTGGTGTCTCCGACGTAATTTACGACGTCTTCTGTTTGCCGGATAAGCACAGCTAATCAACCACACCGCATTGTCTGTAGGAACGAATCACTTGCTCACTGGTGTCGTGGTTGAATCATTAACTCACAGCTTAAGTCTCTCGATCACTTAATGACACAGTCTGCGCCAAACAAACACACTAACATGTAGTAAATTATAAATTGCGAAGATTTTGGT
Source organism: Marronus borbonicus (assembly GCA_902655005.2). Classification (NCBI taxonomy): domain Eukaryota; kingdom Metazoa; phylum Arthropoda; class Insecta; order Coleoptera; family Scarabaeidae; genus Marronus; species Marronus borbonicus. Next base: position 22,974,962 of record LR737380.1, on the reverse strand, counting down.
AAGAAAATGTAAAAAGGCAGTTTATAGGGGTTCTTCAACCTATATTAGTCTAATTATCCGTCTCTGCACAGCAAACACTCGTTTTATGCGACCATTAGACGAACAACTCCACCATTCGACATTGTAAGCCACGAGCGAATATGCCAAACGAATAACAGAAGTTTTACTAGACAAGTCTTCCATTATTTGTTGTACGGTCTCGTCTACACGCATCAGGATCTTTGGATGTGGTCCAGGTCTCTGGTGGAATACACCAGATCAGCCATTGTTCACATCAACAAAAATTCTCCTGTTATTTAAGGATGACATTAAATGGTTGCAAATATTGCCACGGATGTAAGTAATTTGTCTTCCACGAAATTAAGATCTACACACGATGCGTAGAATGTAGTAAGTTTCAATTTTAACTTACATTCTGATGTTTTAGGGTAAAATTACCTAATTTTTTGTTTTCTCTCATAAGAGATGATTTCTATCTGTTAATTTGGGTGTCTTTTCTCCTTTTTTTCAGGGTATATACTAAATAAACACGAATAAGTAATGTTTAAAGGATAACAGTTAGTCGTATTGCTGGCTATCTGTTTTATGCTTTTTCCTCTATGCAAATTAAGTAATTTATTTTTTCTACTCTAATATACACAACAAGAAATTTTCACTCATATACCACCTTTAGAACTATAAATTTTCTCACTATTTCGCGTGAAGTACAGTCGTAAAAACAACAAACGATCACGCTCACCAACTTAAAGCATCTACGTAAAGAGGTAACCCTGTAATAATAGCTTTCGGTTAGCTGCATAGTCTGCTAGATAGATTGTTCTTGGTAATAACCTCTTTCGCCCGTGGCGGTAAACCTTTTTGCACCTTGAAAAGTATAGGTTTTTGAAATTCGTTTCGTTTATATGGTGATTTGTGTTCGCGGTGCGTCTATTGAAATGTGAAAAAACGATCTCCGTTCTGCTACGAGCTTAAATTATAGCATTTTGTATCACTTTCTTAAGTAGTATATTGGCCAGTTTCGTAAGATGAAGTTGCAAGGTTTACAAGGTGAAAACGTCGTTTATAAGTGTATTATTTAGACAAGGTAAGGATTGGTGTTTGTGTAGTACCATATATGTAGGGTAGAATTTAATCGAGTAAAATATGGCTTGTGGTTATCTAAATCGACAAGAATGTTTATTAATAATTGTGATGTTGCATGTTTTAAATTATATAGTGCAATTAGAAGAATTTTTTACAATCTGACATAATTTCAACTGATTTAGTTCTAGCCTGATGATGTGCATAATCATGAAGCGGTCACATTTTAAATTTGTTAATAAAAGACTTGTGAGGAAAAGGGCCCTTTTTTATTTCTTTCGTTGTGATGACCTCACGCAGAGTCAACCTCGATCCTTTATAATAATAATACTTTATTAATTATGTGACGTAATCAGTCAAATGAAAATCAGCAACTAAATACTAATAAAGAAAAACAAAAGGAAATATAATACAAAGTGTAGGTAGCTGCAGACTATAAAATTGAGTAAAACGTATGTTCGACTATAAATGTTTTCATTTGGTATGGCTAATTCCATTGGTATGGTAATATGGCTGCATTTCTTTTAGCGTTGAGTATTCCATGGTTAACCAATTTCATGCTACTGGCTGCCGTATGCAAATTGTGTCGAATACGTGTTTCGTAATTATGATACATCGCGTTCGTAGGTATATTTACCTTGCTTTTGAATATGAATGAATGTAGCAAGTTCGGTAAAGTGAGTTCCCTCAATGTATCTCAGAGTTGCCTTCTGAGCCACCAGAATTTGCTACGCTTCGGCAGAAACACCCCATGGCAGACTGCTATATTGGAGTCTGGAATAGATATAATGATATCAGATAGGACACTGGAACTTTAGATTTTAAGATCTTCTGAAAGCACAAATTTCGCCATGTATTTTCTTGGCAAGTGTTTCGCAGTACTCCTTTCATAACAGCGTGGAATCTGGTGTCACCCCCAGGAGCTTCGTATGGTTACAAGTAGCTAGTGGTACTCCGTTTACATGCAGGTTTATTGTATTCTTTCGGCATGTTTCCCAGACGTGATTAGAATTAAAATGTCATCAGCGTAAATACCAAGGTATTGGATAGGAACTTAACGATATTATTTATGTATGCACTGAATAAAACAGGAGCCACTACTGAACTTTATAAAATTCCGCTTACGACAGGCAGCCAGGCAGATTCAGCAAACTGTTTCTCCGCCAAGTGTAGGAAACCTCACTCTAACTAGTAGTACTCCGTTTTCAAAGAATGAAGTAAACCATTTTCCTATTTTTCTCTTATTTCGTACAATTTCAAGTTCATAGATAGGGACCCATGCTGCACACAATCAAAAGCCTTTTGTAAGTTCTGCGTGTTTCTATATTCCGAAGGGTGTTATAGTAAAATTCTGCTAGTGCAGATGAAGTAGATTTGCCTTTGCGGAAACCATGTTGACAGTCGTCAATTATCTGGTGCTTTTCGAAAAATGACGATCAAGCATACAATACTCCAGAATTTTAAATATTTAGCAAAAGTTAATGTCATGGGCCTATAGTTTGCTATGTCCGTTTGTGAGCCTTTTTTGTAGATGGATATAATAAGGTTTGTAGGGTACCTTTTCTAGAAGCCGCAGGTCAGTATTTATAGGAATTACGTATCCATGAAATAAAATTAAAAACTGATCATGGCTCACGTTGTTAATGTTCATTTTTCCCCACTTATACGTTTTTCATTGTTTCATAAGGGCTCTGGAAATAATAAATATCAATTTATTTTATATTGAAAATTCTACATCTATTAAAATTAGGTAAATTACAGACTTTTGATGATAATCATTAAAATTTCATCTTAAATAATCATTAGATTTTCAGTGATTTTCCTCTTTGAGCTTCTATAATTATTCCTGATGCAACGCTCTACCTCTTTCAAGGCTACAGTGCTACAGATGAACTTTATTGTATCTCCAACGGTGCATTTGCCAGAATTATCAAATGAAAATAGGAGATTTTGCAAATAATCTAGATTTACCGTGACTACTGAAGACTAGGTAAGTTGTAGAAGTCATAAGAAGAAGTAACGTTAGAATACCAAGCATTCTATACGATCTTTTCTCTTCACGTTGTATATTAATATAAATAAATTAATTGGCGTATGTTGTCTTTTTAAAGTTAATTAAAGCATTGTTGAAATTAGACACGGGATTGTTAATTTCTTATGACCCATTTATTTTATTGGCACTAATAATAACCAATTCTCAAAAATATGCATTTTCTGGGTTTATTCGGTTTACAAATTACGAATATGCTGCTGCTTTTTTGAGGATCAAGTGAAACTTTTTGTTTAATTCATTTGCATAATAATGGCGAGATTTTGTTTATTTCTTGCCAATATTTTTGCGTCGTTCCAATTCTTATTTCTTTTCATACTGGCATCGTTTCACGTCTTCATGTGTATCGTACTTTATCTTTCTTGTTGTGTTCTCGATTGCCATACCGTTTTCACTTGTTAGCTTTGGAAATGCTTATTCGAATGGGTTTTTTGTGAATAAGCGCAGCACCCCACGAGCGGTTAGCATTTTCAATGTCGAAATCTTCAGTCAAACATTCTTCCGAGAAGCCTACAATCTCTACTATCTTCCTAACCTATTTAGTGAACTTTTCTAATGTTACCGACAGTGGTTACAGTTTTTGGTAGATTTTTTTCGGTTAATTCACTTCCAAAAGTGATCATGTATTAAGGTCCTCGTGTTGGGACCAATAAGTATCTTCTTTCAATTTTTGATCACTTTAACCATGGAAGCATGATTACCAGACATGGAAACCCTTCGCTATCTGTACTCATTTTTTGTAAAGTAGCGCGGATACCTTCTCTCTTATTTACTTTCCAATGCATTAGCAACTATATTTTTTGTTCAAAAAGAACGTACTGGGTTTTGGGGCTGGTCAAAAGCCAATTTAAGAAAAAGCTAGTTTGAAATGTTAATTTTATGTGTGCTGTACTGTATTTTGTAACAGCGCAATAATTACCTTTTATTTGATTCGCATTTATATCTCGGAGATTAAAATAAATGACTTGATCCTCTTTCGAAACGCTTTAAGCAACGCTTCAAGACTATTTTTATGACATTTTATCCAATCAACTCCAACTTATTGATACTAACCTATTCGTTATTCTATTTTATACCTATTCTGATAGATATATGACTGTAGCAACAAAATCCGTCACGATCAGACAATTACAGAACGCAATCGTCGACGCACGCGGCTAATTTGTAAATGAACCACGGCGTAAATTTTCACAACACAATGTAATAGAACGTCTAGTACGTCTGATGAAGACATTTTACGTTTACAGATGAATAGCGAAAGTGACATAGCGCCTTACCGGCACCGTATACATGCAGAGAACTACGCATCTATGTAGATGCAGGTCTATTAGTTGAATGTGGCGCAATTTCTTTAGCCTGGTTGGATACAGTGGCGTGTGTGTATTATTAGCACACTAAAAGGATTTGATATATTTATTGTTGAAAAGGTTGAATAGAAGATTAAGAAACAGAAAAAAGTTACCGGCGGCCACATCTGGTGATAGTTGGGAGATGGTGGCAATTCAGCTATAGGAATTCGTCGTTGATAGTAATATCTAATATATGTAGTTCACATCTGTGTGGTTTAGAAGAAATGAGAGCTGAGGTTAGGTAGTCCTGATTTTTTTTAATGAGTTCTGAAATTGCTCATTTGTCAAGTCGAATCAAACTTATTAAGGTGTAATATCCTTATTGGCTGCTACGTAATTAACGATTAAAAAGATAAAATAAAATAATGATATTATCAGAATATTATTGCCATCTTCATGTTGAAGTTTGTACTATTCATACTAGCCCCGTATATTACATATCACCATTTTCTAATTTCTTTTTAATTTGTGAAAATATGCGTTCATTTCAGGATCAGCAGTTTGGAGGAAATGCATATTACAGGTGAACTTCAGTGGAACCCCATCTTTTGCGGAACAAATACTTTAAGGATCCCTGGTATAACGGATACAAAACTAATTTTGCATAATAACTCCGTCACGTACTTATACTATATAGGAGTTCCTACCGTTTATTAGTCAAATTATGGCGCAATGTCTTATGCCATTGTACACATATGCACATTATCTATATCAAACTTCAAAGAATCGAGTCTAGCTTCACGCACGCCATCCTACGATAGAGAAGGAAGCCTTCATACTCTATGGTCCATAACAATTCTAACGTAATACAATGCATAATTTGTCTTCGCTAAGGTTGACGCCGTCTTCGTATCGGGATTTATTACCGTCCGTATCGGAACGTTTAGGTTGGCAGAAAAAAATGGGCACCTCATTAAGCGCTGTGCGATATTTAGAATGATAGCGAATTGAATAAAATATGACCGCCAGTGAGAGCGCTAAAGATAGCGATTTGTTTCGCGTGTAGAGTCCGATATATATGTATGTAAATGTGACGTGGTACACACATATAGACGCATTTTTGGACGAAATTAATTCCAGGATAGGAAATTTTGATATCTTATTTTATAGGTTGAAGGTAGACAATTAACTGTGAGAATATGAATTATACACTATGTCTCCTCATGACATTGATGGAATCACTCACGGCAAATGCAATGTGCACCTCCCCGGTGTTATCAGCGTGGCTCTGAGCGTGTTTTTCTCCACCCAACAACGATATTTACCTCACAGTTCATATTAACAGTACCCGGCTTTTTTACTGCTGCTAAATGGTAGCCATGTGCTTCTTAGCACTAGAGGGCGTCAAGAAATGTTTGGTTCCTCGTTTTGAAAGGAAATGATATGAACTGAGAGGCAAACAGTTATGTGGGGGAAAACACGTTTGGAGCCAGATTGATGACGCCGAATTGACAGAAGCATGTCCCAGGGCTAGTTTCCTCATACTGCTTTTGCCGTGATTCCATCAACACTATTATTAGCACTAGTTTTTGATTAATCGATGATATAATTCAACATTAAAGTAATTCAACTAAATATAACTGTTTTGAAATTCTTAAATTTAAAATAAAACAGCGGAAATTCATTGAATCAAATGAAACGTCTGCATTTATAAACAAGAACAGAGAAATGCAAATGTAAATGCAAATGTTCCAAAATAGCCTCTTTTAGGGTAACACGATTTATTAACTCCGCTAAAGAAGATATCGTCGAAATCAATCGTGAAGTCCCTCACCATAACAACGTTCCCTTTGGGAGCGTAAAATCTTCGATTAACTTGTAATCCGTTAGAAATTTTTGGCGAAATTGACAGGCGACCACCTCGATCTATCGAAAAACGAACCATTAATTTGGAAAGAACACGCCAGATGTAGCACTATCTATAGAGAAAACGGCATCGATTCATCTCTATACTATACAACTAATGATTTCGATAAAATAATGATTTTTCTAAATCGTTTTGACGATGTTTTTCGATTAAACGAGAATTAATGATGATTACCTTGGGTAAATTAGTGATCTTGTGGATGTTTTCTACGCAATTTGCGAAGATCGAATCTAAGGGAGAACACACACGTTGAATGTTGCGCTTTTAAACTGTTTTTGTGGTGTTAAAGTAAGATTTGAGCCTTTTAAGTAGATTTTATAGCGTCGGTGTTCTGGTCTAATTAGAGAGATATGTTAAGCCTTGCGCGAATTGCAACTAATAGTGTGTAAGTTATACATGTTCATATTAAGCGGCTCAAGTTAATATTTGTTGGAATGTTTGGATGTTGGTTTAGGAATGTTAATTTGTTTTAACGCAAATTAATAATTTTGTTGTGATGATTTAGAATTTAAAGTAGTCAATTTCTTGCGAATTAAAGAAGAAACGATATGTAGTAGTAAAGATTTTGGTAATCTATTTTAGTTCCTATGCAAGTTTGCAAAGCACGTGCCCCATGACGTCAAATTCATCGCTGGGGTATAGAAACAAGAAGAAAGTGATTTGTCCAAGTTGGCTTAAAAAAGTTGGAACATCGCTGAACTAAGCGCTACGCCAAGAAATAAATTTGCTAAATGCGTTGCCTTCGTTAATACAGGCATTTATCACACCTTTTGATTGTCGCACAATATAGCTTCGTTTGTTTTTTTCTCGTTCCAAGAAACTGTGGCGGTAAATATATTATTATTATTATTATTATTATTACTATTATTATTATTATGTATGTTAGGAACAGTAAAGGGTCTTTTAACTTTTGCAAATACCGAATTATTACGAAAATTGTTTCTCATTCAAACAACTTCTTTATTTATGCAATAAAAAATATTTATAATGAATATGTATTTATTTAAAAGAACAACATACTTCCTAACGCTACAGTGTTTGTATCATTGGATATCGCCCACGCCAATAATACTAGCGTATCTAGAAAAGAAGAGAAGTTAGTCGAGGCCAATCAATCAACCGTACCACCCGCGGATATCATTTGCAATTCGTAATTGCCCCGGGTATATGATCAGGTAACCTGCTAGACGATTTCCTAGTCGTCCGATCGATTAGACGGGTCCGACTACGGGAAAAAGGTGGTCTACGAATCATTAATCTTGATTTTGAAACGTTTTACGCCATTTGATAGAACGGATTCGACGATCGATCGGTGATTTATACAAGCTGCAGCTACTATATTGACAGGTGACAAGCGCAGAACAACTAGATCTTGATGAAAATACCTCAGAAGAATTGTTTTTTTCGCATTTAATTGTTACGACGCGTTTCAGCAAGTAATAAAGGATTATCTTAGTGTGAATGTTCATTTTAAAATTAAAATAAAATATAAAAATTCTTTTTGTTTCTTACAACATTTTTATTTACAGTTTCTTAGGTACTTATGTCGTTGAAGTATATAAACAATACTGGATCCAACACAGAACCCTGCGGAACACCCCGATAATTTGATCAATATAGTGTGAAACGTGTTAATTTCTTTATTAACTTCTTTACAGTCTAATAAATAAAATCAGCGCGTATTATGTTCGTTTTCCGAACTTTGAAATACTTTATTCGTGAACTCAATAGCTTTAATAATGCACCAGCTCTAATTTAATTGATCGGTAAGATCAAAACAGATAGAAGGTGGTCCACTTTCTATTCCGCACGCTCTGCATCGCTGTCCTTACGTAATCTTCTGTATAAGTAATACGTTGATGTGCGATAAGCCTCGGTAAAAAAAGAAAAACGAGTTAGTGCATCTATTCTGCAAGTTATTGTTGTACCAACGTTGTTCAACGATGCGGTTTGATCGGGCCGATTGAGATGAGTTGTCGTGAATCACGTTCTTCGCTAGTGTGCCAAGTTTCTAAATTTGATAAAGCGTACCTACATGTAAAGTAATATAAGGTAACTAGCTATGTTTTCATCGTATCTTTGTATCGTTACATTGGTGTATCTATGTATATTGCCTATAGCTTCCTGGATGTCACAATAGGACACGAAGAACCTAGGTAATAGATACAGTTAATAGAATTTGTATGATTGAAGAGTTTGGAAGTGGTAGAAGGCGAGCTGATGTCACAATAGATCTCCGTTTAAAAATGTGCTTCCATTCTGTACCCATACGGGAAACCAAAATAGTTATGGAATGTGGCGGGATCTTCCAGATTTCGTTCCAGTTTTTAAAAGTCTGTTAAGATACACAGTATTGCTTCCTTTTTTGGCGGTGTGCTTGCAAACAGGTGATATCAGCTTATTCATGTTTGTGTTACAAAAAGCAAGTCTTTGCAGTGTACTTAGATAAGGTGACTGGTAAGTGTTTGGGCGTTTCCATATGGGACGTTCAGCATTGCAATGGAACCTTCTGCAATAAGACCTAGTGCAAAACAAGCAAAAGTTATATGCGATATCTCTTTTGACAGTGAAGATTCTGAACTCAGATAACCAGAATCTCAAGAAATGAGTTACTAAGTTTTGTCTTCAACCTAGCACAAGACTTTACTTCCCCGAAATCCGAACAGAGCATGGGCGGAACCTAAAATTGCAAGAGATCCTCAGCAAAGTTTATTCTTTGGGCCACACAATTTACCACAAGAAATCCTACAGCTAAACAGCGTATGTACTTGCTCAATTTCTTTTTTCACAAGTGATTTTATATCCTAAACAGTTGAACAAACTTGCTTGTACAGTGTGCAGAAAGGACCAAATAAACCTTTCGTAATATACTCGAAAGAAATCGAGCAATTCATGGAAATACTAGCTAGGATGATGTTTATACGACATCATAGAATGCGTAGATGCTGGGCCTCAAGTACTCGAACTTCATGAATTGGTGATTTTATGCCCAAAACCGTTCCTCAAACCCTCTTGGGGAACGGTTTTTTCTTTTTTTTTGGATAGCGTGACTACTAGAAGTAAAGATAAAATCACGCCAGCATTCAACCAAGTAAAAAAAATTTGCCAAAAAATATCATTTGAAGAAAATCTTTCATGTGACGAAGAAATTATTGCCTTCAAGGGAAGAACATTACCAAAGATGAATGTTTTGTCTGGTGGAAGTGGTTTTGGCAGTAATTTTGAGCTCTGCACTAGTAAAGGCGAGGTGAGCAAAATGTTAGGAGAATCATTTACCTTTTTGCACCTCCTACCGTTAATGTGTAATTTTAAATTAAATTCGCCGGAGTTGAATGGGTTTTGTATCCACTTATGAGAAGCTTCAAAGTGATGTAACTGTACATTTGTAGTAAATCCACTAACTACAAACTTACTAAATATATACTCGGAAATTGTCAATAACTTATCCCCTCTTGCGCCATTGACTTTTCCCATGTATATCAATATCGCTGGAATTTCTGTTTTAAAACGCTTTAAAGTTTTATTTGAAGAAATATATATAATATGGTATATATAAAAAAAACTAATGCTAAAATAGCTTCCTAATGGTATTGATGGAATCATCTATGTAGTATTTTTTTTTGGTTATTGTTTCTGTTGGTTTTAGTACAAATGTAAACAATGCCACGTGATCAATAGTGATAGCAAGGACTGTGGCGTAGTATGGTAAACAACACATAAGTATCGGCAACCTCCGCACCACACAAGTTTAATTTATTATAGAGTAATGTAATAATTAGTTCGGGACGGCCGTTTCGAGGACACGAATGGTCCTCATCATCAACCGGTGACCGAATGATGTGAGAAAAAATTTTTTCTAAAACTAAACATGCATGTGCTATCCCTACTTCTTAGAAAAGATATTCTTTATATTTGCCTATTTCTACCTCCTGCACGCCTTGAAGCTAAGACGTGGGAAAAAATAACATGCATGTACTATCCCTTCTTCCCAGAAGAAGTATTGTTTTTGCAAGTGCCTATTCTACCCCCTAAGCGTCTTAAACTATGACATGCGAAAAACACGGCCAGATATAGACGGGAAGATTTCTTTTATAACCCAAAATATAAACAAGTGCCAACCTACTGCAATAGGTCAAAAAGGACAGAATACGACAACGGTCCGTTTTCTCTGTTCATCAGATTTTTATTACTTTTTATGTAAACCGTTTCGTACGCATCTAACAGGGGAGTTTCACGAATAGTCAGAAATTCGTGAAACTCCCCTTTCACAGTATATCGAAAGGCGTGAGTAAGGTTTTGAAGAGTTAAGATATGAACGTATGCTTCGGTTCGCGCAACACACTTAAAAAGCTTCTCGGTAATCCTAAAGATAAACCGAAAATGGGAGAAAGGTGGGGTATTTATAAAATTGAATGTAGTCACTGTAATAAAGCCTATATTGGTCAAACGAAAAGAGCGATAGAAACTAGATTCAAAGAACATATAAGAAATTATCGCTACGGCAGATTAGACGTGTCGAGTGTAGCACAACATATAAATGAAACCGGGCATAGTATTAAATTAGAAAACTTAAAATTGATTAAAAACGTAACGTCACCGCAAGAATTAGATGTGTACCAGACGGTTTACATAAAATGTAATAAAAATCTGATGAACAGAGAAAACGGACCGTTGTCGTACTCTGTCCTTTTTGACCTTTTGCAGTAGGCTGGCACTTATTTATATTTTGGGTTATAAAAGAGATCTTCCCGTCTATCTGGCCGTGCTTTTCGCATGTTGTAGTTTAAGACGCGTAGGGGGTAGAATAGGCACTTGTAAAACAATATTTCTTCTCGGAAGAAGGGATAGTACATGCATGTTATTCTTTCGCACGTCGTAGCTTCAAGGCGTGCAGGAGGTAGAAATAGGCACTTGTAAAGAATATCTTTTCTAAGAAGTAGGGATAGTACATGCATGCTTAGTTTTAGAAAAAGTTTTTTCTCACTTCATTCGGTCACCGGTTGATGATGAGGACCATTCGTGCCCTCGAAACGGCCGTCCCGGACTAATTATTATATTACTATATAATAAATTAAACTTGTGTGGTGCGGAGGTTGCCGATACTTATGTGTTGTTTACAATTCCACGTGAATATATATAAAGAATTAAATTGGAAGATCTTACAGGTAGATCATTAAAGAAAATTATAAGTAATCCTATCACAGAAGCTTGTGGTGCAGCTAGTTTTAATAAAAGCTATAACTTTATATCGACTAACTGTTCCGTATTTGAAATATAAGGTACAAGACCTTACTCAGATCCATTACTTTTGACGTGGTCGATTGGGCTATCATAAAGAATATTAATAAATTGGAAACTTATAGAAATTGTGGGATATTTAGCAATAAATTCGTATTCTCTATAACATCATTCGATCATGTATCTTGGTCCTTTCTGTCTAAGAATCTAATTATGGTACGAATCAAAATATTCATTAAACATATTACTAGTTGTACTGTATTTAACTAATAGCACGATTCGTAATCGATATAAGGCAACTTCCTAATTAATATGTACACAACGGGATATGATGCAGTAACTTAAGTCCTCATTAAAACCATATTAACCTAATTACTCGTAAGCCAGGCCCAGCATCAGACTTCAATCTCTACCATAGACTATTTGCTTACGATATAATTGCACCTCATATATCAATTTACAATTGACGCGATACATAATTAAAATGTATATTGAAGCTTTGAAAAGATTCTTCTTTTTGTAAGTTTAACCGTTTTCGATATATAAGTATTCATTGATCGCTTTTAGAGAAATTAGTTTTTTTTATGGTAAAGATGAAAATTTCTTTTACTCTCCTCGTTCCCCTTCATAATCCAATTTATATCGAAGCTAATGGTCAATTAGTTGAATAAGGCGATCGCTGGAGATAGGCGCGATCGAGACACTTGAAAGCTTGCTAATACACTTTCATAGGACGGGCAACCCGGAAGAATCCATCGGATGAACAAACGATGTAATTACGAAGCTCATTGGATCGTAATTAACCGTTATTGGCGGTAGTCGCAAGAACAAAGGACAATGTACAGAAAGTAAAAGTGTTTTCAAGTGCTTTTGGACAGTCATCGGTTGTTTGGAGAAGTTATTTGTTGTCAATGGAAACTTTCGTGCGATCGAATGGCTAATAGGATGTATTTACGAAGTATGATGTGGGGAATTTCATTTATTCTGTTAAATGTTAAATTGTAGAACTAAATAATGAAGAGTAATTATGGATTAGACTATGGGGTCTGCTGATATTAAGCATATATCAAAGATGCCGTTAATCATTAACACAAAGACTGGGGAAGTATATACAAGAACAAGGCCATCGTTTTGAACACCTTATTTAGAGCGAAGTACCTTATATATTTTTTAATTTAATCGTTTTCCTTTGTTATGTTACGTTGTTATTTTATTCTTTTTTATTAAATATTGAAGAATATTTGAGGAATAATTCTTGAGGACAAAAGACTTTAGTTCTCTATCGCGTGGTACTATGCATTTTAGTTTCTCCGACGTCACCTTGTATATGTAGAGATTTATTTAGTCCGGGTCTGCCGTAGTCAGGCCTCTGCCGTCATCAATAAGGTTACACTCTTTGTTTCCGGGTTGGAGCTCGGTCAGTGTGCAGTAACAGCCCTGAAGGTGTCCGATGAGAATCTCGACGAAACCTGGGCAAAAACTGTGACAACGACACGGCTCTAACCCGGAAACCAAAAGTATAGTGAATAGACACTAAGATTTGTTTTTAATACAACAGTTAGGGCAACATATATTACATTAATTTTCATGCAATGGCAAGGTATATGTTAAATCAGATTATCTAGAAGCAACAAGTATGATGCAACAGATGTTAAAGGTTCCTATAAACTTCCTTCTGAACTGAAAGAAACCATTTTTACAATTGCTTAAATTTGTGTTGTACATGCACATCGGAATTCTCAATTTACCATAACTAGAAGTAGCTAAATATTAAAATCGATAAGTAATACGATTGGATTCTTCACTTCTATTGACCGGCAATAACAGTGGCAATATTTACACAATAATGAAGGCATACACGATCCAACAAAAGAACACAATCTTCAATAACGAAAAGCAAACGCAATAAAAAAGCTAATGATACTTGAATCTCATAACGTCCTAATCCAATGGGTGTTAATTTAATTACGTTTACGCAACCGTTCTTACGCTCTCTCTCCGAATGAATCAGCGCCTTAGAAACCTAGAATAGTTCATACTACAACTACGCTAGACCAGAAGCAATAAATTGGTTTGATGCTTGACTGTAATATACTCTCCTCCTCTTTTTCTTCTTAGTTAGACATGGGTCAACGTCACCTCTATGGGTCGTCCCGGTATTTCATTAAACCCCGCAAATAATCAAAGCGTGCCATGCCTGCGTGTGTATGGATATTCGCTCGTTAATTACGCAGCCGAAGATGGCGCCATATGTTCCTCTCGCGTTTCACGCTTTTCGCTTGTCAGTTCTAACCATTTTGATACGTATACGGGTCGAGTATTTTACAGTTAACCAAAATAACCAATAAATAGATGAAATGTAATTTATTTAAGTACTAATAAAGAATACCCAACAATGCTGGTAGTAAGAAACCCCAAAATTACCATTTGATTTCGATTTTTTTTTACATGTAAATTTATAAAGACGTACACCTCTTTTGGCTAACATTGAACTGCACATTCGGTATATATGTATACAACATCAAAGCGCAAAGGCGGCTGTAAATAAGATATAATTAATGCACAATTATGAGAACAAGTTAAACAACTTTTGAAGAAACGCGTGCTCTGGAGATGATTACAGGATGCCTAATTGTAATAATCGGGAATGACCGTGGCTTAATTAACGTCTTTATGCAAGAGTTTGTACTTCTTACTGCTGCATAATGAGTACAAAAAGAGCAGTACGTTGATCTCAACGTGAGATAGGCTGTAGAAGAAGTATTTACCAAATTTCGACATTACAATTAACAAAATTCACACTGAGAGAAATCGTCCAATTAAACTATGTAACTAATACTTGTTTATTAATCATAACTACTTATTTACTTGCGCCTATCAATGTATTCTGTGCTAAGTAGCTAGCTGTCGTTATTAAATAATATAATGAACAATGTAGACGAACCCACAATGCTTACGGCGTACAGAGTTTGGAATCTCTTTGAAGGTAAGAGTATTTTATCAAAGCTGTTTTTTACAATAATTAAAAATTTAACTAAAACCATGAAACATTTTTTTCAATGCATCATTTCAATTGTGGAAGTCGGATGCAATTGCACACTCTTGAACATTCTGTACTACACCTTGAAAGAGCGCCATTCTAAATATTTTAATGACAAGTTTCATAGTTAAACATCAAACAAGATCGAATTGTGTGTTCAGAGACAACACAACCTGAACGCCAGGCTAGACGTTATCCTACTTATACGGGCTTGGCGATAAGGGGACTATTTTCGAGATAAAGTCTATCAGAATGTCTATGTAGACTGGTCCACCGGCACGACCGACGTGCGGACAGCCAAGCATTGTCACCGTTGCGTTGATTTATGAAACCAGATCGTCTAAATGGAGCGATATCTCAAGGATTAGATAATAAATCAATCTGCAGAGCTTTCGGGAATGCATTTTCACGGGTATAATTGACGAAATACGTCGTGTAGTTATTTTAAGACTACAGAAATGATTTTTAAATTATTTATTATTACACACCCCTAAAAACGTTCTTATATATATATATTATATTAGAAGATATCTAACCTCCTTGTTAATGCATCTAATTTATGGCTAATAAATACGCGTGCATTGTCAGAAACGGTTTATTAATTAGCGTGAGGTTCGAAAGCGAACGACCACCATCATAGAACGTTAATAATTTATGCAAGTATGAGCTAGTAAAGTATGAAACCAATCTGTTCCATCAATATATATCGTCTATAGGTATAGACCTACGTACTACAAGCAACTAGAGAGCTGTGGCGTTGAGATATTGTTTATTGGAGCGCACCCGTTGGTTGGACAGATTATGAATCGAGAAACGCAAACGGAATATAGCAGATCGAATCGTTTTCGATTAATAGCTCGCATGCTGAAGCTACGAGGGTAGTTTAGAAAGTTTCAAGCATCAACATGGAGAAGACGTTGTTATGTAAAACATATTCTGGTAATATAATTGCGCATGTGTTGAAAGAAAAGATTTCTGTAAAAATGGAGCCATCATTAAATTCTTGCATTTGAAAGGCAATACGCCTATGGACACTGTTTACGCGCACTCTGTACCATCATTTTCCATATTGAAACTTTTGGCTTGGTTGGTGATGAACTTTCGGGAGGGCAAAAAATTGCAATCACTACCGACAACATCGGAAACTAAATGCTGTTAGACGACTGTCAAATTAGGCTTAGAGAGATTGTAGAAGCTGTAGGCATCTTGAAAGAACGTGTTTGTCTGCTATGTATCAACTGTAGATTTGGGTATGAAAGAGATAACCCCGCGTTGGGTGTTGCGTTAGCTCAGCTAGTGCCAGAAACGCATTCTAATGAACATTTCCAAAGCCCCATGAAGCAGTCTAAGCGAATAATGAAAGGATCCCAACACAGAGCCTTGTGGCACGCCGTAGCTGACCAGAACAAACACAATAGCAAGGATCTACCCCGCATATAAGTCTCAATCTAGTTCAAAATATTTCCGCGTATATCCAAAGCACAAAGCTTTTTTAAAATAAAATTTACGTCAATACAGTCAAATGGCCCAGCCATGTCAAAGAAGACAGCCACCACCATATGTCCCTCGTTAACGTGTCTATACATGCAATTCATCAAGTCAACAGCAGCTGTCTCCGTTGACCGGCCAAAAAAATCGAGAATTCAGTTGAGAAGATGCCCACATCTATCACAGTCTAATGAATTTGCTATTGTTGAAAAATATTCCGCAAATTCGTTAGCTACCAAATATTCATCGGTAATGATCAAATCATTTAATGAATGAACACATCCAAAGCTCTGTTGAAGCAGTTTATGCTAAATAAGTTTTGGGGTCGATTAATAACTCTACTAAAGACTGGACCAGTACACTTTTGAAACCAAAGTACAGTCGAAACAATGGACTACGAAGAGTGAATTGGCTCTCAAAAAGGTGTAAACTGTTTCGAAAAAGGTGAAAACTGTGATGGCGACTGTTTTTTCGGGATATTCAGTCGGGTAATCTTAAAAAAGGAAAAACAATAACGGGGGCATACCAAGGCAACACGCCGTCTTCAGCGGTTGCCATAGCAAAAAATCGCGAATTGGGGTTCGAACTGATAGAGCATCTATCCTATTCATCATGTCTGACCCCCCAACAGCTAGGGTCAAAGCTTCACTCGGCGGACAGAGATTTTCATCGAATGAGGAGACCATCACGTTCGTAATGCCTATTTTGCATGCTAACTACTATTTAGATGGATGAGAGGCATGGAAGTATCGCTGGGAAAAATTTGTATGCCTACAAGGAGACTATGTAGCGAATTTTGCAAAAAATACTTGTTTCTGTGTTAGACTGGAAACTTTTCAGGTTACCCTCGTATCGCGCACGTAACGGTATATTACAACACAAACCCCTTCTTCGTCTTTTTAATTTTCATTGACTTTGGTCAGAAGGTACTTTTCTTTCTTGAATCTTTCAAATTTCTTCCATTAAAATTAGTTGTTATATGTTAAGTTGTCCAACAACAAAATAAAATAAATTAAATACTATTTTCCCATTCAAATAGAAGTTGTTCTAATTGAACTTTTATTTATCAGATAGTATAGAAGAAAACTAGATTGTAACGATTTCTAATAGTACCGCAAGAAAACGTTGTATTTTACTTTCAATAGACACGTTGCTAAAATTTCCATTTACCTATAGACTAGAAATAAGTTACGTTTTACTGTTGTAACGTGTTCGATCCACTAAAAAAAAATTAACAAGCAAGAACGGAGGCGAAGTGTGGTCTTAATCGAGAGTCGTTCATTCAAAATCAATTTCTATGTTTCGTATTTACGGTAAGCTTGTAATCTAGGAACAAGACGCGTAAATAATTCGCAAGTATGCCACGGGCAGCGTAGTGTCAGCACCGGTAATCGACAGTAGATCTATGAAATCGTGTTGTATTGCATGAACCGAATACATCGAATAGAACGTGGTCATATTAATAGTAAAATCCCTGTACCGTAGTAACGAAAGGCAATAAGTGTTATGGTACTATACATACAGTGGTTTTTTTAATGTTGACTGTAGGTTTTTACATGGCAATACTTCAACATCATGTTATTATTTTTTTGCATTCTATGCGAGACAATAAACAATTTTGTTTTTAAAAGAGCAACAATTTAAACTAAGAATTACAACAAACTTATTTAATTCAATAAAATCTGCAAAAGTTATAGTTTGATTTAATATAAAGTATTTGCTATTATATATTTTGTTTATTATTTTATTTTGCTTTAATTTTTTTTAAGGCCTGCGAGATGAAGGCCCATTTATCCACAGTAACTCTTATATCTGGTTTTGCCTGCATTGCTAGCACCAAGCGAAAGAATCCGAGAAAGACGGAAACGTTATTCTTCAATATAAATCGTTGCTTGCTCATAACTGTTTATTATTTAGACCCAACAAAAATATCACATTTCGTTCGATCTTGCTTTTTAATCGGCAACAATCAAGGAAAATGTGGTTTATGCTACACTCTTCAGCACCACATGGACACTCAGACGACTCAACTATGTACACTGCCGTTCAGAGAAGTTCGGTCGGTTGGTAAAAAACATGAAAAGGTTACAGAAACACACGAAACTAAAAACAAAATGCAATTTTATTGTATGTATAGGTGAAAAAGACAAAAATAAATAAATAAAAAGTTATTCTGGCCTAATATAACATATTGAACATTATATTTTTTTTTCATCGAAAAAACCTCCTTTGCTGTTAATCACCGCTCGAACTATTCTAGGCATTCTTTCGATAAGTTTTGTTAAAACGGATCGTGGAATATTAATCCATTCATGTTGCAGAATATTCCGTAAATGTTCTTGTGAAGTTGGGCATATTTTTCCGATCCTCCTGTCCAGTTCATCCCACAACAACTCTATAGGGTTCAAAT
>LR737380.1:22805479-22951440 GCA_902655005.2 Marronus borbonicus | reverse complement strand
ATTTGAACCCTATAGAGTTGTTGTGGGATGAACTGGACAGGAGGATCCGAAAAATATGCCCAACTTCACAAGAACATTTACGGAATATTCTGCAACATGAATGGATTAATATTCCACAATCCCTTTTAACAAAACTTATCGAAAGAATGCGTAGAATAGTTCGAGCGGTGATTAACAGCAAAGGAGGTTTTTTCGATGAAAAAAAAATATAATGTTCAGTATGTTATATTAGGCCAGAATAACTTTTTATTTATTTATTTTTGTCTTTTTCACCTATACATACAATAAAATTGCATTTTGTTTTTAGTTTCGTGTGTTTCTGTAACCTTTTCTGTTTTTTAATAACCGACCGAACTTCTCTAAACGGCAGTGTACATATTTTTAATAGTTTTCAAGATATTAATGATTTTTTCCTTAAACTGCATATAATGAGTTATAATAGTGTACCATGTAGTAACTGGTATAGCATTCATTCTGTAATCTTTACTTGAAAGGCCGTGCTGTTGGACAGCTGTTTGGCAGTTGCACAGACTCTCCTTATGAACAAATTTCAGATTCAGTTCTGTTACTATTTTTACAAAAACAAACATAAAATTTTACGAAAATACTGTCGTTTGTAAAAACCTACGACGCTGCCCTCATCTTTCGAAATCTATTATAGTAGAATCGGCGAATAGATGCAGTAGTAACGCTGGTTAACCATTGCATCATTAATTCGTCATACCTGAAATAATGTTTACAATTGGTTGATCGGCGAGCTCGCTTACATTAGAATAATTTGGTCATTTGGTACCTGCTTATTACGTATTTTCGTATTTCTGATACTTTTTTATCTTTAGAAATATTTTATAAATTAGTCTCTATAAGCTCTTCGTACCTTTTTTGTGTATATGTGACACCTTTCAATAGCGGAAAATTCATCTCTTAAAAGGAGGATCGTTAAACATTTTTCCGTGGAAAACAAAGAGAGGGCTACCACCGAAGAAGGCCCTAGATAATGTAGATGAGGAGACAAAAAACAGCATCCAAAGAATTGTCTATTCTTCCTTGTTTGTTACAAAACTTCTTAGGGTAATAAATAAAAATGAACTGGAAAGGTATTGGAAAGTTCCATCATATCACAGTGAGTTAAATCCAATCGAAGTAATTTGGGTTCAAGCGAAAGATGCCACACAAAATACAAATTTAAATCAGCAAATGTAAAAAATTTATTCCAAGTGAACAAGTGAAAAATGCCATTAAACATGTTTTTGAAATGGAGAAAAAAATGAGGGAATTAAACAATTTAATAGATCTTTGTGTAGAACCGTTGAGAATTACTATTCTCTCAATTCGTTATGAAAAGAATATTTTCTTCAAAACAAATCGGTTCATTACATTTTTTAGTACATTTTGTGGTTATTTTGTTATGAATAAAAACATTTTATTTTCTTTGTTTAATCGGTTTTTCAATTGTTTGAACCTTAACAGCTTATTTACAAGTAACTTCTAACTTACTTCAAGAACACACAAAGCACTAAACGTTTCCTTGTGTCCAGCCTAAGGGCTTAGATCTAAAGTTGCAATGTTCTGCCTTGCGCAATCGTAAAAAATTAAGTAACTCTGTTATGAGTAATGTAGCGCGCAGCCTAATACATCATTTCGATAATGTAGTCAATCAGATTTGTGAGGTCGAGAGGTCGATGTATTAGACAATAGGTAGTCGAACTACTATTGTATACGAAAATCAAACCGGCAGCAAGTTGAAGGATCCGTTTGTCCGTTGAAAGTTAATACTGTTGCGCACCGTATCTACTTAATTCTTCTTTCGTTCTAATACGTACCGCTTTTTCTTATATTCAGCACCTATTCCTCTGCATACAGACATGTAGTGCTTCTACTTACCAACTACTACACGGTAAGGTACGGTAGAGAAACAATCACGCGCCCTTAGGCGAAATATTTATTTAAATTACTTCTTTAGTGCGTTTCGCAAGTAGCGGCGTGTATACGGGTTTCATTGTAATGTACAATAGCATAGTACGGACGGGTATGGTGTAACATTGCTTTATGCCCTCGCGATAAAATAATATCTAATAAATTGTTTAATTACAGAGTTAAGCGCGTGCTACAAGCGTTAATTGCGAATCTGTGCGAGGTTAGGTTTTGAAATTTTTGATGTTTTTTTGTTAGTCACGAGATGTAGGTGATTTTTTTAGCTTTGGCGGGAATTGCGGCTATGCAAAACGCTTACTCATTATTAAAATGGAACATTTATGCATCAGGGTCTTATTTAACGGAGTATTGATCAGGTACAGGCAAGATTTTCTAAAATTTTGTCTTTGGGTAGATTTTACATTTGATTAATTTAAGATAGGTTGACATATGAAGTTTGAAATTTAAAAATCTATGACAACCAATTAAATTTGTCCTTAAATTTTGAAGTCGTGAACATTACCACTTCAAGGGCTCTCATCGTCCAGGTGCTCTGTGGTGTTAACAGAGGAGGGTTTTCGCGCGGTGTTCATAGTGTGGAGAGTTTTGATTTGGGGTGGCGGCCATGGCGCTGGCGTCCATCGAAGGCGGAGAGCTTTGTTGGGGGTGTCACCCGTGGCGATAGCATCCAAGGTGGAGGGCTTTGATTGAGGGGCAAGAGGCAATATCCAGCCTCGCGTGAACATGTCCAGACAGGATGGAAAAGCGATGCGTTGATTTTGTTGTTGTTGTAAAATGAGATGCTATAATGTTAACAATGTGAAAACAGATAGGAGCATGAAATATGATAGTGCTAACAAGTTGAATATCAGTTCCTTTCTCTAATATTTTGCTATTGCTACGTTTCGTTGGATGCTTTCCAACTTTTTCAAGCAATCTGGAAAACTGCTGTTTTGTACGGAATTGATAAGCTTGTCTAGAAAGGAATTGGTTTTTCTTTTCTTGACACCTGACCTTCAAACGCAAAAATAACAAAAACAGAGGAAATACTTGAAGGTCAAAAATAAAATTAAATGCAATAAGCTTGTCAGGGTGAAAGAGAATGGCAGACAACACGGGGTACTACGAGGAATTAAGAAAGAATCACGGAAACAAGTTGGTTAACTCATGTAAAGAATACAGCACAACCATGGAGAAGCTCATCAGCATTTTCAAATTGCTTGGAACAGTTGGAAAGCATCCAATGAAACGCGGCAGTAGTAAAATATTAGAAAAAGAAATTGTTTTTTTTTCTCTTGATACCTGACCTCTAAACTCAAAATTAGCAAAACTATGAATATACATACGAGTAGCTAGATTTCTCGTAGCAGAGGGTACTCCAATGCAATATCTTACTGTACGAGTGCTATTTGATAAAAAATTATTCCTGTTGTCACATGACGAGATGATCGAGAACTCTGATGCCTGGGCGTGATGTAAGTTACTACAAAAAAAAGAGTTTTCATATTTCAAATTTTCATTTTCATCCTAAAGAAGGGTGAAAGTTTTAAAATATTTTGGTATTACACGAATTAGCGTTTTCTAACTTTTTAGCCCTTTTAATTGGTGAAGTCTGTTGACTGGTGTTACAATTTAATAATTCCGCTCAATGTAATTTGAAGAATTTAGCTAGAACAAGACATATCATAAGATTGGTTTTGGCCAAAATTCTTGTAAAGGAATTAAGGCGAAGATGAGACCCAGATTAACTAAGATACAGCGATTTTAACTCAATTTCTTAACGAGACCATATACTCAAGCTGTTCAAGAGTTTTGCAAATACCCCAAAGCACGAAAAGAAATTAAAAAAATCTTTAAAACTTTTTGAGTTCACCGTGTATACATAATTAGCCATTAGAGAGAGAGTTGTAGTTACGCGTTTAACCAGTAGGTGGCTTCCTAGAGTAAGCTTAAGCCGGTGCAACGTCCAAAATGGGTGCGGCTGGATCTAGCCGGTCGAGGTTTATGGGCCAGCGCCGGCCGTCAAACTCCCACATCGCATCTCGCAGTCGACGGACTTCCGAACGGCTGACAGTAGATGGAAGGTATGGTAAAAGCTGTTGGCTCGCTGCCGTTTTAATGGACTAAAGCACGGCTACTATCGACATGCTGCCGTGTCTTCGAGACATCGAGCGGAATATCTTATTAATTGAGAATCGGATGATTGTATTGAAAAGTGACAGGACCTAATTGTGGAGAGGTTGTTACGAAAATACACTGTCTGCGAAAAAACTATCGTTGGAGAAGATCAATAAATTGTGGAGTTTACATATTGGGAAAAAATCTATACAGTTGATATGGAAATAAAACTGATTATATTGAAAAAACTATTACAAAAATGCTACAACGGGATCCTACCGGAACCATACAAAGGACCTCAAAAGAAATGTTAAAAAATCTCAAAAATTTGATGAATTTAAAAAACAGCTATTATAATGACTAAAGAATTTGGGTTTCCGGGTTGAAACCGCGTCGTAATTGCATGAGAATGCCGACTTTTCGCTTTCAGTAGCACGGAGCTTCTTCTGGGCTGCTGCATGCTTCTTCTGGCATGCTGCTGTAAGAAGAATTCTTCTTAGAGCAGCGAGACAGCAGATCAAACTGTTTGAAAATTCCAAAGGATATCCATTGACGGCCCCACAGATGTTGAAATCAAAATAAAAGCCTTTACTCTACATCAACAATTTAATTTTTATAATTATGCAGTTTTTTAAACCATTCACAGATATCAGTCCCTCAAATCAACGACAAAGTTTTTATTTTATTGGAAAGTAACTCTCTTTAAAAAGTTTTATACTTGGGTTGGGGTATTTATATTGGATAAATTTGTCAATTGTTAAAATATTGGATTAACCAGCATTGAGAGTGATTGCCGTAAGAGTAATACAATTTGCGCATTAGCTAATCACAGCTTGGAAAATGCAATGTTTGATTTCGACAATGTTGGTATTTTGTATACTCAAAACTATAACAGTCGTCTTTTTTTGAGATGTTTTACGTTAATGTCACAACAAGTCCAGTGAACCTTTTTTTCTTTAATGTAATGTCTTCTGTTTATTCGCTTCTCACGTATTTTTCAATTTTTAAGTCGTTTTGCATTATTTTCGGTAGAAATACACTTTGTCTTTTTGAATGTTCAATTATGTGAAATTTAGACAACAATTTTACACCTTTGGCATTCTATTTACACATTACAGCAATTCCTGATGAAGTTTAGAATAAAGAACGAATTATTGAGTTTTAATTAAATGTCTCGAAGCAGACTGCATACGCGGATTTATCAATTTGTTATTTTACTTCACAACGAACGTACGTAATAATAAAAATATTTTTTCCCTTTTTTCATTTTTTTATGTGTATTATAAAACACCAGTATGTCAATGACAACGTTAAGGTCGTAGAAGAATGCTGTTAATAACAAGTGTTATAACTTAACAAGCATCAAACTGCTAGCTTAATCAGCCTTTTTTGATCACATATTTCCCAAAACATTTCTGCTAACTTTGATATTTCTCTCCACAAAAACACACCGTTATACTTTGTTCTAGTGAATATTTCTAAATCGACACAATTACATCGTCCCGACTACTAAATAAATTGCCAGTCGTTTCTTCGACGTAATGGCGTGATTGCAATCCTCCGGTACTAATTAGGGTATTAGTCTCTGTACGTTGTCCATATCTCAACTACGAATGGGACAAAGAAAAATTGCTTTTAAAGCACCTGTGCTCGTGTGTTGGCTTTCACGGAATCGCGGACCAACATCGCACGAAAGATTAGGTCACGTTCGGACCTAACCGAGGCTATAGCTTCTCTTCATTATAAACTACGCCTATTATAGTGTTACACAAGGTGTACTTGAAAAGTATATTTTCCAGGATTTTATATTCTTAAGGTTTTTAATTCTTTGGTAAAGAAAACACCAAAGCAAATAAAATATTGGAAAATTACGAATTTAAGGACAAAGGAAAATAAAATAAAACAAACTGTAAAGTATATTGCAGTATCGATAATTTATCGATTTGGCCGGATTTGGATTAATTTATTCATTTAGATCAGCGGTTCTCAAATTGTTTTGGGCCATGAAATCCCATTTAATTTTCTTCGCCGAACTCAAGTTTTTACTAAATACTACAATACTAACGATGGAAACAAATGTGATCAAGTATCTTTGTATTAGAACAAAATATATTCGTAAATAAGGAAGTCAAGCTACCCCTGTATATAGAACGTCTATTACATTTCGTGGTCACGACTAGTGACCACGACTAGTGACTAGAGTCTTGGTAGTGGCCGTTTCTGTTGTTACTGCTGCTACTACTGTTGCTGTTATTATTTTCCTTGTCCTCGTTATCGTTCGGTATATATCTCCGTCTTTATGAACCTGTGTGCTAATAGAAGAGGTACAATATATGTATAATATGTACTACCTGCCGCATATACCAACAAAAGCGAGTGTATGCGGCTGAAGACGATCCTACGTCGAGATTCGACTGGTTGGAGAAGTATTTGAATGGTGAAATATTAATCTTATTAAATTTTAATTGGCTCCGTACGTGCACTCTATGGTTAGAATTGTACACGACAGAAACTAGAGCTAAAATATAAAGAAAGCGGAGTCCTATCAGGTTGTTTCGAATGGGTTTTTTGTTTCTAGAATTACTAAGCAAAAAGACATTTTGTATGTGTACTCTGAATAAATGGAGAATTTTTTTTTGATGTTTGGATAAAAGAAAAACTATAAAATACAACTGAAAGAAATGGGTGTACATTTATTAAAAGCAGGATTCAGCTGCTCCTGAGAAAGTAGAGGGACATGTTTCTCAATCCAGCCGTAAAGAATGCAAAACTAACAGACATGCAAATCAAAATTAATCAAAAAAAGGATACACATAAAACTGCGCAAACCACCTCTAGAGCTTTTGTGAGCTCTAATCTGGCCAAATGACAAGGAACTAAAATGTCGCGGATGTAGCGGTGGAGTAATAAAATGATGGTATCTTATATTAAAACTGTGAACATCCGATCCAAACGTTATCCTGCAATAAAGATACGGCGGCGTTTTTAGGTTAAGAATCTGATGGTAGAGATAAAAAGTGTGCAGTTTACGTCTAGAACTCATATTAAGCCACCGGAGTTCAGTCAGTTTACCCGAAACTATGAATCTGCTAAATCTGTTTCAGACTCTTTAGACTTTCAGTGGCAGTCACTCTGCCCAACTCTCCTAGCTCTGAGTGTTAAATAATTCTTATGGAAGTACAACTGCCTAAGGCTGGAATAAGTTTTTTTACAACAAAGGAATATGTGGTCTCCAAAGCGCAGATAAGTATCGAGAAGCACAGGTTCCAAGACCGTATCGCCAATTCCAATTATGTTTCAGCATTATCATGCTAGGACCACATTAGTTGTCTAAACTTATAATTTTTCGATCACTAGCTGGAAAAAAACATAATCCAGTGATCGGACAGTTCTCAGATGAACCAAATTTACAATAAATTCTTTGTTGATCTCCAGGCTTCAAGCATCTCCAAGAGGATGATTGCCTGTTTCTTTCGTTGTACTAGACATGTTGCAAAAAATGCCGTGAAGAACGGTGAATGCTGAATGGTATACAACAATTTGTTTGCCAGAAGTCAACAATTATTTTTGAAGATCCAATAGATAGCGTAAATAGGCGAATTAGCAAAGAACTTACAGTATCACACTTATCTATGTATGTAAATAAATAACCAGCAAAGTAACTCGTATAAATAAATCTAAATTAATTCCGGTATTTTTTCCGTTGACGGCCAGACATAGATGCAAATTTGTCGGCTTAATAGCGATCATAAGTTACGGCTTACCGGAGATAAAACGTGCACGGACAGACTGGGCTAGACAGACTAATAAACATATTACGAAAGATATGTTAATTCCGATTATGATTAAGTTGCGGTATCAGAAACAAGGATCTATTCCGATCTATTTAAAGCACTATTTAAGGCACACGTCAATCGTATATATTATGTAAATGCTGAATGTTTCATTTGAGGCAAACTTCTCTGTATTTTAACGTGTTTCTGAAAGAGTAACAATGTTTGGTATCGAGCGTTAATTAATTTGGTTATTATTACCTGGCCTCGGTAAGACAGATTGTAGTACCAGGATTGAAATTACTCTATTTTTCCTAATTGTAATCCTTGATAAGGGCTCTGTCAAGTTTCTAAACAATCAGTTAGTTTGTGAATGACAGGTGCTTGGGTAAAACATTTAATGGCGAGGATTATGCCAACTTATTGCATACTTATGTCGTGACTATATGAGTTAGGATATGAATTGCTTCCGTACCCACCATATTCACCAGATTCAATTGATGAAGAAATGGCTCGGCGGAAAAAGATTTAGCTCAAACGATGAAGTGATTGCAGAAATAAACGTCTATTTTGCAGATTTGAAGGAATCGTATTTTTCAAATGGGATACAAAAGATAAAGGAGACAAAGGAAATTACTACGAACTCTCCTCGTAATAAAGTCACTTTACACATACCATTTATTCACTAAAAGCTGCTAAGGTAATGACGAGCTTAAAGTTTACATACCCGGTAGGGCTGCCATCACGCCTAAGAAAATGTTGCCACAGTAAGTTTACAAACAAAACCCTATCGCGCTGGTAATATGATCTTCCGATATTAACATAGCCATCAGCGCCAATATCTGTTGCGCCTTGAAATAAATCATAATTCCAATTTTACACCTAATAAACCTGTATCGATGCTGCCCTCTTGTTTAAATATTTATTTAATTCATTCTTTGCGAGTAACCTGCAGTGGTGAAGCATACATCACTGTCAGCATCTTAAATTGTTCGAGACAGTATTGCGGACTCTTTAAATATAACGACTAACTTAACCGGTGGCTATACAAAAAGTAGCTTAAAACGAATGCAATTTATGTTCAATTTAAATTCGGTATCGCGTGCAGAATTTAATATATACTGTGTGGGAATTGTACCTAAGATACAGACAGACTTTTCAATGAAAGACTTATTTTAGGTTAAAAAATTTATTTTATTTTTCAACACAATTTTACACGCTTAATCTAGAGGTTTCCCATTTTTTTAAGCCATCCGAAAAGAATCTTTCGGAAACTTGCCAAAATATAAGTTCGTTTCGGCTATCACTTGTCAGCCTCAGGTATGGTGGGGGTGGGGTGGATGCCATCCGTTTTCGGTGGGGGTTGTGTGTTTTCCCAACCCCACGTTCTCATTTGTCTCGAATCTTTGTTCCACCGCGTAATTTTTTCAAATTTGGGGACAAGAATAAATCGCACGGAGCCAAATGTAGGGAATATGGTGAACGGGATAGGAATTTGTAACGCAATTTGACCAATTTTTGAAAATCAACCAAATAGAAACATTTTGGAACCGATTTATTTCGAAAAATTATTACTACAAAGATGATTATTAATTTTGGAGCTGATTTGGATCAACGGTGGAACAGTTCAGGCCGTATTAATGAGGCTCTTTTTAGAATTTCGTTGCTCGCCGCTATCTCAGGTCGTGTGGTTCTCTAGTAACGAAGTAGTCATGCGCTAATCAATAAAAGAATTAGAAAATGGGGTCGTCCAGGAATAGAACAGCGAATATTAATTTTATTAAAGTATTAAGCCTTACAACACAAGGAGTATAAGATTTAACTGACTCAGAGCATCAGGTTTAAAATAAATATTGATATAAAAACAAAGAAAAGAAAATATGTGACTTGTGGTGATGGATGCGATCTTTTGGCGAACATTTCCTTGTTCTTCTGGTGGTAGTGAAGGTCTTGGCTCGCGGCTCTCCTGGACGCTGGGGGACCAACTTGACCATACGCACATTTGTCACTCGCTGAAACCATTACTTGGCTTGTGGTTAACGGTCTTGCGATGTGGGGCACTTAGCACATCTTTGCACGTTCTGACTTTATACTTTTCACCGTAGTTCTTCTGGCTATGACGGATCTCCAATATTCTTCAAATATTCTTCGCGACGTAAAGGGGATTTTTTAACCTTTGACCGTCTTCTCGGGTAGTTGGGGTTACATGCAGCCAACCGCCGATGTTTACGTTGGGTCGCTGGGGAAGATTTCTTTTGTATTCCAACGCGTGACAGCAACTTCATCTCGGGCCCTTTTTAAAAATAAGATGCATTTAGGGAAAAAACAATACTTGTTGTGAGTCACGCGCTTGCCTAATGCTAACATATAAAACATTAAGAAAACATGCACTCAACATGCAGGGGTGAACTAAAAAGTAATACACATTTAAAATAATTATTTGTTTGAGTTATTTGAAAATAAAATAAATATCAATTTAAATAATGTAATACGGGCGTCCAGTTACAACGGCTTTAATCTTCGATATTTAAGACCGCAAAATAATTGATAAATTACTTACATTTAAGAACCCCCCGCGAAGCAAGTAATTCAACTTTTCATTTATTTATTCGCTTTTATAGTAATGCAATTTTAATAGGTAACAGTGTATATTACCTTGTTTTATATAACATCATTTCATGTTATTTCCTATGCTCGAGTATTATGAACCTGTACGGCTCATAACTAAAGAATTCACGACCATTTCTCTCGGTAACTTCCGCGAAATAGTTCTCCAGGCGTTTCATCAACCTGTAACAGACAAAAGAAAAAACGACAAACAAAAAAGAATATGGGCAAAATCGTAGCGAGAAAGTCTTGACGTCGAGTGGCTTGTTTAACCTTTCCCATAACGACTAAGAGTAATACAATAAACCAATTATGTGCATATGTATACAGGGTGGCAAAAAAGTGTCGTCGCTATGACAACCAACCTGTTTAACGAAAAATAACTGGATTTGTTCTTAATTAATCAATTATTATTAACAATCTGGCTCGTTCGAAATAACCATTCTGCTTCTAAAAAAAAATATGAAATAAGTGTACATCTCCCGCGTAGAACGAGAATCCGAACGAACGCCTTAACAATAACACAACATCGCCGGCGACAAGTGATAGTGTTTTCTCTTGGAAACGGACGCACACCAGTCACGATCTAACATCCAAGTAGCCGTCGGCCACCGCCTGCTTCGACCGGCAACTCGACTACTAAAATACTTGAGAGATTGTTACACCCACAGCCTACTAGATGATTTAATCTACACGTTGGCCAACCGTATTTTCTATATGCACACGTACACGATCTACGTGTAAGCTCGTTCATAGACGTCCTGCGCGTATTATGCCGTGCAGTACCGCATGATATATTATAATTAATGGCCGAAATTAACCGTAATCGTTCAAAACGGTTTGGTTGGAAGAAGGAAAGTCGCGGCTTGTTGAAATATACGACGCCCGGTCACCTATAGGTTGTGTATAATCTGTATACGAATACACTGTTGATCGCGAAAATCTGAAGTATAGAAAATGCCAAATTTAGGTAAAGTGCGGGTAGTGTAACTATCGATGCACGTCATATATCTCCAGGTATGATATTACTATTGACAACTTCGGAGAAGTTGATGTAATATACACTGACATCGCTAAAGCTTTTGATAGGATTTTTGTCGATACTTCTTTCGCCTCTTACCTTTTGAAAAAATCGCAGGATATTACGTATAACAGGTACAACTCTGAAGTCTATTCTGCGACATCTGGCGTCCCTCAAGGATTAAATCTTGGCCTTATGTTATTTTTGATTTTCTTCAACGACCTTTTAGAGCTACTGAAATTTTAATTTGTTGTACGTATTCGTCTGGAACCAAGACCTTGAAAGACGAATATACTTCGGGATATCCTTGATATCTTTCGACTTTATATAGTTTATTAGGTTTTAATATTTTTATTTATTGTTGGTGTACCTCTTTTATTATCCCTACCTGACCCGGTTTTTTCATTATTTTGTGTTTTTGGCAAAAGAACCAGACGTTCTTAATACCGTAAACGATGTTCGGATGATCCTTTTATTCATAATCGAATCCAAATCTCTATTGTTAGTCGTTATAAGCTGAATAACTACTTTTTAATTTCTTAATTCGTCCAAGGATCATTGAAGTCGGCAGGCTTCTTTCTGAACAATGTTTGGTAAATTTATCACTACTTAGAAAGTTTACCACTTCATTGCTTTTTTCTAACCTAGATCTCAGGCCGCCCCACGGCATTCTGATTATTAAAATAAGCGTTAGCGCTTACAGTCAATGCCAAAAAACACAAATCATCGTATTCACAAGTAAACGCATAATTTAAGGCTTAAAGTCAATTACGCTAGGAGGAGTGGAGATTCCATTTGAAACATGGAACTCAATAACAACTATAAAATGCCAATACCAGATAGAGGAAAATGGAAGAAAGGTCTGCCCATTAAAGTCGAACCTATTTGGTACACAGATGGCTCAAAGACTCGTTGGCTCGTCAACTGTTGGCAGAAGCCTAAGGAACTCTATAGGAATAGCATATGCGGTAGTAAAGCAACTATTAAATAATGGAAAGATAAGAAATCCCGGACTAGTGGAAGAGTATTCCAGGTCAGAGGTAGGCCAAGCAATTTTTGATTGGACACAGACCTACGGCCTGACGGCAGAGGCAGACCTATTACGCAAGGGCAGGAAGTACGTTAGAATAATAGTAGGCCTACTAACAGAACACTGTATGCTCAAGAAACACATGAGCAACCTAGGCCTGATAGAGGACACAGTATGTAGTTTCTGTCAGATGGAAGAGGAAACTGCCTTCCAGGTACTGGTGCAGGTGCACAATATCCAGGATTAACGATCAAATTTAAAAGCTTCCTACGTAGAGCTTCTCTTGCCTTGCTTTAGCGGATAGTACAAATCTTACTTCCATGACCAACAGTGTACATATATTTATACGCGTTAAAACTCGTATTGTTGTGAGCAGTTATATTGGTAATTTCTTAATTCGGTCATGTCAGAAATTAGATTTGCCTGTCGACGAACGCAACGATATTGAGTATTGTTTAGTTATAATTTATGAGTTATTAGCTATCAGATAGAGGCGATCGTTTGCTTGTTGTTGTTCTGCTCTCTAGTTGTTGCCGATGGAGAATATGCCTAATGCACATTACAAATTTAAATGGGAATAATTTATTGATACCTAAACCCATATCGGTACATATCCTATTAACGAACAGACGCATTTTATAAGGCGCATACAACAATAAGACATCAAAAAGGAATAAATCTAATAATACATATACATATTGAATGAAACACGAATCGATTTTATATTATTCTCTCCTAATTTCATATTTTATATAATCAGAATAACAATCACGGCACTTAGATGAATAGCATCTATCCGAAAACATTATAACGGAAAAGATATTCCCACGGGTAAAATCCAATATCTAAATAAACTATCGAATGTCGACTCGTCACATCGCAGAGTAGGCCGAAACAAAGAGAACGACAAACAACGACGATACGCTATAGTCAATTGTCAAAAGCCTCTAACCGCCGATGTGGTAGCTGAAGGCACACTTTGTATTTGTAGTATATTGTTTCCACAGCACAATACGATTTATACATAGTATACTACAGTTAATATAAACTGCTTGCTGGTTTGGATGTTCATCTTTGTGATTGGGGTGGATCAAGTAGCCAAAGAAGGGCGGCTTGAATTAACTGACTTAATTATTCACAAAAGTCAAATATAAAATTCCAATTTCCTTTGATTTTCATTTTTTAGTTGACCTTTGGTTGTTAGTTTAGAACCATTTCTTTGGATTTGGAAATCAATTTTTTTTCTTTTTGATTGGTATAAAAGAAGAATCCCTTATTTTGGATACATTATTTTATTCTTGGTATGTTTCGTTGAGTTTTTTTTTCAACATTCTCAAGTTTTGTGAATCAGTGTTTTTAAAAGTAAATAATCATCGACATAACATCCTTTATACAACTAGAAGTTATCTTTATGTTAGGAGAACCGGATTGATTTTAATCGTGTGTTAAAGATAAATGAAAATCCGGTAAGATATCTATTATCAAAGGTTGGGAAAAGTACGAAATTCGAAGATCCATTCACTTAGTTCGACGATCTTTCAATTTTTCTAAGCCATCCAAAAAATAATAGGATTTTTTTAAACTCTGCAAAGTAGGCTTCTGCTTCGGCAATGACCTCTTCATCTGATGTGAACCGGTTTCTACAAAGTTTTTTTTCAAGTTTGGAAAAAGAAAAAAGCCAAAGGTGGCCAAATCTGACGAATTGGATTAGTTTTGCTATCGCAATTGCCCATGGGTGGGCCAGGGCGTAATTGTGTTGGTTGAGATTTTTTTTCTTCGCTTTAGTTCAGTGCCGAATAGGTCCAATGAATCACCATAGCACTGCTTCATGATTTTTATTCCCTTCTTCTCCAAATGATCAATTAAGATTACGCTTTGAGGTTCCCAAAAAATCCCCATCATAATCTTTTCGGTTGATGGAATCGTTCAAAGGAGGCGAATCTTTGGCGCAAGCTTGGTGACGTGCATTGATGTATCCATGTCTAATATAAAGTAACATGACGCTATAGAAACCCACTCGGACTGCGTTTAAATATGACCAAGCATTGTTTTAAAGTTATCACGGGATTCCGTTTTATTTTCATCGTAGATGTTTTGTGATGTTTATCATACTGGAAATTTTACTAATCTTCACTCGACGTTCGTAGCCATCTCAATTAGTTTAGCTTCTTTGAGAAAATTTCTTACAACTTATTCAAGGAATATTTGAGGCTTTAGCTAAATATTGCACCAATGTTGAAAGGATGTGTTGTTCTCTAATTTTATCGCCTAAACTAATGTTGGAAAAATATAATCCTCAATATATATGCATCATTCCTGTAATTACGATTAACAATTCATTATCATTGTTCATAATATAATACCATCACGTAAATATACATCATTGTTAGCGTGAGAGAGCGCCTTTCACGGTTTTAGGCACATGTCAGCAACACTTGCAAAGTGCCACCGAGTACAATTTCGAGGGTGGCAAGCTCGCTCCCGTCCGAACTGGTGCTTTTGGTAGTACGTCTCGTGGGAAACAGGGTGTTACAGTAGCCACCGCGCACCAACCAGCATATCCAAAGCGAAGAGCAAGTGCATTTAGCCCCTATTATGTAACGGGGTGGTCATTGTTATGCGTTTACCCCGCTGTGCGTCCCTTACCCCGAGGGTGAAGCGGACTAGGAAGCAGGAACAAGATATTGTTCGACTAATTCGCAATGAATGAAATATTCTGATGCGCGTTGTGTGGGAATCGGATAATGTAGCCGAGCGATCTGATTTAGAGAGGTCGGCTCGGTGTGGACCGAGTGAGAGTGGTCCTTTGGGATGTTTCTCACACACGCTGTTTGTTTTAGAATCGCCGATGAAATCATAACCTTTAATCTATGTGTTGTAATTACTTCCATCGATTTTAGGGTGAAGCACTTCACTAACACTGGACGCAAATAATTAAGCTTCAGTTTCAGTAGTAAATCTGAAATAACAAACTTACTTAGTGATACACCTTGAAAATTACAATACACTGAATGCGATCTTCAGGGTTTCCTAAAATGTGTTTGAGGTTATTATTTCTACTCTAGTGTATAGTCAAAAATCGAGTGTTAATATTAAGACAAACAGTGGTAGATATAGTTTCATATTAAAAGTTGTAAAAGGATCTTATCGTGGATGTTAAATCTTTCCCTAAAGCGAGTGTAATTTTTTAATATTTACAATGAGTTAAAATTAACTTGTTGATAGATGTACATTTACAATTACAAAACACCAAATGCCTGATTAGGTTTTCTAAGGTTATCCCTACTCCAGTACACAGTAAAAATTATAGTGTTAATATTAACAAAAAATGGGGCAGATGTATGTAGATCCGCCTTCGCAAGAATGCTTCGATGACCTTCACATATTATTATGAAATCGTTCCGTCGGATATTCTATAAAATTTGCTTTTATTTTTTTAGATATAATCGAACCTTTAAAGCAACATCTCAACACTCTACTGTTAAAACTGGTAATGCAGTACTGACAACTATGGCGTAAACGAAACAATTTTTAAAAATAAGATGTTATTTAGGATAGTAAGATGCAATTTGCACACTAGCAATCCTTTTTTACACTGAACGATTATCATCCCGAACTTCACAAACTAAAAGGAGCATAAAATTGCAAAATTAGCGTTAATTTTG
Organism: Marronus borbonicus; assembly: GCA_902655005.2. Classification (NCBI taxonomy): domain Eukaryota; kingdom Metazoa; phylum Arthropoda; class Insecta; order Coleoptera; family Scarabaeidae; genus Marronus; species Marronus borbonicus. The sequence continues at coordinate 22,935,312 of LR737380.1, read as the reverse complement.
CAATTTTATGCTCTTGCAAGTTTGTGAAATTCGGGATGATAATCGTTCAGTGCAAAAAAGGATTGTTAGTGTGCAAATCAAGTAAAATATCATCGAGGCAGATAAAAATTCTTGTGCACTTTATTTTAAATAGAATATTCATCATGGGTTATCTCAAAGTTTCCTATTTTACTCTAGTTGTCACGTCTTACCTTAAATTATTTATTTAGATTGTCAAAATTCGTGGAAAAAAATATGTACCGCGCGTGAAATTATTTTTACAACTCCTCGATTTTTTATTACCTCAATTAATTCATCAAGACTATTCCGCAGTAATTCCTACCTGGAATCATCACATCAAATTCGCTTTCACTAATCAATACAGATCCTTCAAATCAATCTTATCATGAAGATATATAGTTTAATTGGATTCTTTATAGATTATCTATCGTTTCTGAAGCTGATCTCATTAATATCATTACATCATCAAATACCCAATTGCTTTTCACTCTATCTTTTCCTGCTTGCAAAAATTGTCGGGAATTCTTTGATTCGAAATTTCCTCTTTTCTGTATTTATATAATTTGCCTTGTAATTAAAAAGCCGTTGGACAATCAAAAAACTTTTATTGCTATATGTTTAAATGTCCTCAATGTACCACTTTTCGAATTTTTCCAGAAGCTGAAGAAGATGAAAATGCTGGCGAAATTCTTGATGGGTTTGGGTTAAAAACAATTATTCCCACTTCTGTAAGTATTTTGGAATTTATCGCTCGTTGGCAGATCTAAGGTGGTGAAGCATTCGTCAAGGTCATGATCAGGTCCAGATAATTCAATCGAAATGATTGCGCGGTAACCGACTACGATGCCTATCTTTATAAATAAAGTTAATGCATTCCATATGTTTTGTTCAAGTGCACGCTAGAGTGCATCGTATATAAAACCGGACAGACCGTGTTACATCGTTCGCAATGTTTCCAAGCGACGTATATTCGTTTCAGATTGTGTCCGATTTTGCGATGAATGGCGAACGGACACTTCTTGGGATTGTTTGGACATTTTAATTAAAAGACTATGTACATACCGTTAATCGAAACTGCACGTAATAAAAGTTGAAGCCTTTCTCTTAAATATGAAAAGAAAAAAAAAAATATACAAGCTATAATTTTTGTTCTTAGAATTGGTAATATTTACACATAAAGAGATTAAAAATCCCAATTAAAGAAATACTTTAAATTACTTCCAGAAATTGCCTAAATAATGATCTGAAGTAGCTGTAACAAATTGCCACTCATTTTCAACGCCACCCCGTGAATGTCCGCCCTATTAGCGCAGATGTATAACATATTTCATTATCAACTAATGGGAAACGGTGCCACCATCACAATCAATATCGTGTGAGTACATTTAGAAGATGATTGCAGCATCGTTAACGTTAGCATATTGCAGTATGCCGTGTCATTGCATCTGGACGATTCCCATAGAAATTACCACAACTGTGTCGTTTTAAAATGAAATATGTTTGATAGACACACTAAAATACGCTTAGAAGACGTATGTACACTGCCGTTCAGTGAAGTTCGGTCATACAATAAAAATCTATTATATCACACTGTATACGATTATTAATACATAAAATTAGAAAAATATTAAGCATACACTCTTTTCTAAGGAATTAAAGCCATAAATTATTATGTAAAGTAGAAATATTGCGACAACCACAATAAAGTCCCTTTTATTATCATTCCAAGAATTTCTCGGAAGTACCGATCTTTTGAAACGGGTCGTTTGGGGATTATTAACGCGCAATACATTTAGGAAATATACCGCAGTATCATTCTTGTTTATTTATCACAGGCGTAAACATATAAATTTGCTTTGTTTTACTGTTAAACGTGTGTTGGTGTGCGTCTGTCGTTTTTGCGCGAAAGTTTTAAGAAAATTTACTTCAAAATGGCACGTGGCAAGCCTACCAGTGTAAAAAAACGTTCACGCATTATTACGCTGTTTGAAGAAGGATATTCGGGGCGACAAATTGCTGAAAAAATAAATATGAGAAGTTCAACAGTAAATAACATCATAAAGCGATATCGGACAACTGGAACTATAGAAAATCGTGTTCGTCCTGCAGCATCTAGGAAAACAACAAAAGCTGAAGATTTGAGAATTGTAGTATTAAGCAAACGCAATAGAAAATTAACAGCGCCACAAATAGCAGCCGAAGTCAATCGCGGCCGTGAAGAACAAGTTTCGGCGAGTACGGTAAAACGGCGACTTCAACAAGCGGACCTTCATGGACGCATTGCCATTCGAAAACCCTTATTACGTCGGGGCAACAGAGCAAAACGGCTACAGTGGGCCCATTCTCATCTAGATTGGTCGTTAGATGATTGGAAACACGTGCTTTGGAGTGACGAGTCAAAGTTTGAGGTTTTTGGCTAAAATCGACGAGTTTATGTCCGAAGATCTCAAACCGAAAAGTGATTCCGAACTGCATTGTGCCTACAGTGAAGCAAGGTCGTAGTTCTATGTTAGTGCGGAGATGTTTCTCCTTTGCTGGGACGGGAGATTTATGCAGAGTGCAGGGTGTAACGAGCAAGGAAAATTATTTTGCAATACTCCAGAATCATGCAGTGCCATCAGGATTGCGTATAATAGGCCGTAACTTTACATTCATGCATGACAACGACCCAAAACACACTGCGTTAGTGTGTAAGAACTATCTAAAGGAGCAAGAAGAACAGCACACCCTGAAAGTAATGACATGGCCCCCACAAAGCCCAGATTTGAACCCGATAGAGTTGTTGTGGGATGAACTGGACCCATATATATATATATGCCCAACTTCACAAGAATATTTACGGAATACTCTGCAACATGAATGGATTAATATTCCATAATCCATTTTAACAAAACTTATCGAAAGAATGCCTAGAATAGTTCAAGCGGTGATTAACAGCAAGGAGGAAGTTTTTTCGATGAAAAAAAGAATAATGTTCAGTATGTTATATTAGGCCAGAATAACTTTTTATTTATTTATTTTTGTCTTTTTTACTTGTACATACAATAAAATTGCATTTTGTTTTTAGTTTCGTTTGTTTCTGTAACCTTTTCATGTTTTTTACCAACCGACCGAACTTCTCTGAACGGCAGTGTAGATACGGGGCTATTCGAACCTCGTTACTTTTAGTTTCTCCCATGTTGGGTGCTCAGTTGTTGTTTAACAATCGTTTCTGTTAATCATTGTTAAGTGTTTCGGTAAAAATGGAAGAAATCAAATATCGAGTCGTCATTAAATTCTTGCATTTGGAGGGCAATACGTCTACGGGGACTCCACCATCTGCTACAGTCGAATTTTGGGTGTCTAAATTGAAACGTGATTATGCCAGCTTGATGATGAACATTAAGGACGGCGAAAAACCGCAACTACTACCGATAATAACGGAAAAATTCATCGAGTGATACTAGATGACCGACGAATTAACGTTACAGAAGTGGCAAAAGCTATGGGCGTTCCGTTTTGCCATTTTGGGCTTGGGTCCACTGTACTCATATAATTCCCATATTTTTCAATTTTCTTTGAAATATTAAAATTTTTAATTTGTTCAAAAGGAAGATTTTGCTTCGCCAAAGCTCACGAATTGGAGTTCAAATCGATAGAAGACCCACCTTACTCACTAGATCTGCCGCCAGCGGTTTTTCTCCTAGAATGAGGGCGTCGTTACATTAGAAACGCCTATTTTCCAGAACAAGGTGCCAACTACTATTTGGACGGATTAAAGACATGGGATCATCCCTGGAGAAAGTGTATTGCCAAATAATCTCAAAGCAGTAATCGATAGATACAGGTTTATTTGATGGATGTTACCTGCGCAATCGAAAACTGGAATGAAAATCGTATAGTTCCATTTAAAATAACGAAATAGAGCCTGCGTATACATTCCATTCCCAAATCTCCGAATCTACACCTATTTGTAAATAGAACCGCGAGACGTTACATTACCAACGCATTAGATTAGACGCTCACAATACCATAGAACTTTATTTATTGTGTTTCGTTAACCCCCTACCGCTGCAGGTCAAGCGAACGCGACGCTAATTCGTACTCGATTTAACAACAGCAACGTTACTTTTCGGTTTGACGTTCAGCGCACGTTCCTGTCTAAATACGTTTAATACGTAATTCCCCTTATCGGCCGGCGGTGGCGTTGAGAAAGGCGCAAGATTTTTATCAATAAATGAACTGAAAATATATCGAAACGTAACTCATTTTCAACGAGCTCTGTTATGGTCGCTTCAACAACAATAGAACGATATATTATTTTATTTCTTAGAAGATATTGCCAGAAATGTCTTGTGTAAGAGAGGTAGAAACCAGGTTGTTGTTGTAATGAACGTTGTGTAACAGTTTTTACTAAAATAATTGGTAAAATTAGTAATTTTCTGTTGGAAAAGGATATTTATACGTCTATATTGGAGGTTCTGCCATGTTAATTTATCATGCGAAATGTATACAAAAAAATAACGGTAATGTAATCGATTTGGTTAAAATGTGGTTAGCGTTGTTCAGTCATACGCATTGAGGTATGTATACTTCCTCCAAAACAGACATGGTCGCTGCGGTCGGGCATTGTCCTGCATTGGGATGTATCGGTGAGCTGTTACAGAACCCTCATTTCATAAGATAAGCTTAGTTTTGCCTTGTAAGCTAATCCCGCCCCAAACCAAGGATCAGTAAGTCGTGCTCAGCTTCTTCTCCACACTCTTACACGTAGATTATCACTGAATAACTTTACCAACATTGTCCAGTTTTGCTCGGATCGCTTGCCTTCTCGTACGTAGTTGGTTTTCGTGCAAGCGATTACACCTGCACGTCTTGTACGAAGTCGAATGTGCCGGTCTTCCTGGGCGGTGGTAGCACGTCCTCTTTTCGAGCTCCGACGTCGGGTTACACTGTCCGTCTTTTGATACCAGTTCCAAAGGTTTCGAACAGCCCTTCGCGAAAATCCTAACTGCAAAGCCACAGATCGTTGCGCCAAATCAATCATCGTTATGACTTTAGTAGCAGTAGCGCCGTCCATATGGTGTCAGATTCTCGACGTTGTACAGTTAAACGATCAACTTATTCGTAGCAGTCAGAAAACTGCCGTTAAACTGATTTGAACTGGTTAGCAGCTTATTGCTCCGAAACTTTAGTTCACCGTCGTACTTTAATAATCTGACATGACAACGGAGTCTATTACGTACGATATCGTTCCGATCTCAAACGAAGCAAAGTTTCAAGTAGACGTTAAATAAACATACTTGTCCATTAGGTTAATAAATCACCGGGCTCTCTCTACACGAACGTTTCCTATCTGAAAATTAGCTCCGGCGATGCGAATCTTGATCCGTGTACGGCAGCAATTCGAGTTGTATAGGCTCCCTCGAAGCAATCCTCTGCCATTTTTCAAAACGTCATGCGTTAGGCTACTGACACTTATACCATTTATTTAGGTTGCGGAAAAAAGAGAATGTCCTAGTAGGAGTTGCCTAAAGCCCTGTAATTGAAATTTTGATCGGCTATAATCGTACAAAATGTTTTCGTTAATTTCGATTGAAAAAGCGTTTCACCTAAAGATATGAAGACAAATAAGCACCGTGTGTACGTAAATACTATACTGCACTGTATCTGTTAATTCATACTATTGGCTATTAATTAAATAAATGGGTGGATCTTTTCTTCTCAATATATTCAACTTGAATATATAATTAGGCGTTAACCTTGAATGTAAAAGCCAATGAAAACCTTATACATACATGATCATTAGCGAAAACAAAACAAATTTAATCAAATGACTATCAACAATCGAACTGCGTCAATTAAACTGCTCCATATATACGGCTTGGACCACCATCTTGCGAAACCGCCCACGAATGTCTGTCGGTCCTAATGAAAACGTCAGATTTCGATTCGGAATATGTCAGGTTCGTGATAAAGTCATACGGTAACAAACAAAAAAAAAAAAAACACGAGAATAATACGTAATCCGCATGTTCTCGATGTCGGCCAGGTCGGGCGAACAATATTGGACATTGTTGGTGGGTTTCGCAAAAACGATATGGCGCGGCGTTGTGACCGATTCCTGCACGGTTCGGTCCGCTAATTAGGCTGACAGTTCGACGGGTTGCGCGTTGGCAACGATCTCCAGCGGAAATACGCTTTGATTTTCGTTATTATTATGACTTGCAGGATTTTTATGAACTATCTGTACCCGTACTGATACGAAATTAAGCTTAAAAGTATTATGGGTGCAGGATATACTTTATTAATACATTCAAGCGACGAAGAACTTTCTTGAGGGAGTTCTTTGTAGGATTGGTAAATAGTAGTATTTTACTTTGCCAACGTTTTGTTTCAGATTGTTTTGTGATAACCACATATCCGAAAGAAGGTATTCGACATTGGACGCTCAGATAATCAGGGACGTGTCGTTAATGAATAATGCTATTCCATACCTGTGAATTCCAGGTAACATTAACATAAAGTAAACGTAGGACTGGTCCCAGAATCGATTCCTATGGTATGCCTTGTACGTTTTCAGGCCAAGATGGCGTTATTGTTTTTTCATTCCACATCACCGTAATGGACTGTCCAAGTAAAGGTTTACCCTACAGCATCACTACTCTGCCTCTGGTTAGACACAGTGTAACGGCCGTGGCGGGGCCAAATATACATAGGGGAGGAGGTAGTGTTTCGCTGCACCGGTTGGAGAATTCTTTGGAGCCAGGAGCTTCTTACCTGGACCCTCAGACCTGGGAGGTTTGACCCAATCCTAGGTTCCTGGATAATGAGCATCCCGGCAGGCATGATTTGAGTAGGGCAATCCTCCTTATATAGGCTTAAATAACGAATGGGTCGATTGTACCACACAATCAATTCCGTTTCCGTCGCTGGTTGATAGTTGCCAGTACTCGGCAGCCTTGCGCCGATAGTTATCGCACTTGCACGGTCTAATATCCGACGGGCCGATAGTTGTCGGCTGCGTGGCGTAGACCACGGCGAGCAAGATGTGAGGCAGATTCCGAGAGATCGGTACCGACTGTTAACTAACAAGGGTTGAGAAGGGAACTTGTCTAACATGAGGAGCATGAAGGAAGGAGGGCCCACCGACAACCAACCGGTCTCCTTCCATTGAGGTTCGGACTCGTGCAGGCAGTTCCTAGTTGGTCGATAGGAACCAGCTGCATGCTTCGGCGGGTTAGCAGCCTTTCTTTAAGTGGGTTTGGCATCTCATTTCTGTCCAGGTGTGACTGTATAAGCTTGTCAATTCAAATGAAAGAAAATGCATCATCGTTAAATTGAAGATATTAAAAAAAATTGTTTAAATATCAAATATTAGGGTAAAAAAAAATAGTGATTTGTGTAGTAGAGATCCGTTTCTTAATTTTTAACATCAGAATATGTTGCCAACATAATATTTTATCTAATTAGTAAAAGCTTGTTTTAAATTATATGGAAATCTACTAATTATAAGTAAACAAAAGCTAACTTTTCAATTGCCCATTCATTTAACCATAAATAAACCACACCATTCCTTTGTATCTGCATACATATCTCTTCGGCTACAACTTCTTTAGTACGCTTATTAATTTGTAACCCAAGAAGAACCCGCAGAGCTCACCACCGTGGGGTCTTTTTATTACATTTTAGGAAGGCGTCAGGCAACTGAATCGAAATTAAAGAAAACGATTCAGGGCACCTTATTCACTTCAACAATACAGTCCGGCAATTTTAAATTCCAACGGAGATAAAAGCGGAGCACGATGTTGCGGTTGCGTTAATAAACATTTCGCACAGAAGGTAGTACGTGTCCGTTGGGTGTTTTTGTTCATTTTGTTTTTGAATTACTACGTAATGATGTGAAGTAATTTCTGTATGAGGGATAATGAAAATTTATGTACAGTGTGTTTAAGAAGTAAGAGTATATCACCTCGAAGTAACAATGCACACATTTAATAGAAATTTTGTCCTAGATATACTGCGCGGGAAAATCATGGAATAAAGTCATTCAATTTGAAGCAATTGAATTTTTTTTTAATAAATAGCTTTGCAATTTCCCCACCTTCTGGTTTTCAACTAATTACATTAGTGACAATTTTCTGCACTTTATTCGTCCTCGTCTATCGATCCATTCTTCATTTAAGCAGTTGTTTAAAAACTCGCGTATAGGACGCACAAAATGCAGTGGTACACAATTTTGCTGAAACCAAATGTCGCCGTTTGGTAAGTCATCAAGGATCATTTTCATTTAGAAAAAGTGCATCCCTCAAAGGAGAAAGGACTAATGATTCTATTGTTAACTATCCTTGCAAACACATTAAGTCTAAGAGGGTGCCGAGTATGTGTTTCAGTTATCCAGTGACGATTTTTACTCTATTCTAGCACCGTCGATTTATTGTTCTATTTGGGTAAAATGAGGCTTCATTCAAAAAAAGAAATTTGGCGAATCAAGCGAAGATCAAAGTTGCATAAATCTTGCATTCGGTAATCACTTGTGTTTGATTTGCGTCTGATTGACCTTGAGGATCATTTAGCAGAAATTTTAGACGATGTTCCTCTAAATGTTCAACAACGATTATGATGGGGTTCCTTTGCTTTACGTCTTTAATAGTTTTCAAAACAATCATTTTCCAGGGCAACGGATCGGTAGGGAAGGTCCGAGTCCTTTGGTTCTAAGACCCAATTGACTATTTTTTTAAGTCGTTGGTATTCGCCATAAGAGTGGATACAAGAGAAACTTCACATGGCCGCATTATGAGTGCGGGTGCAGTTATAGAAAATAATCCCGACAATATTAAACGTGCAATCCATAACTTCAGCAAAAGAGCAAACAAGTGCATTGACCCTGAATTTGGTGGTGGTATTTTTGAAAATGTTCTTTAAGTATCTACACGTTCTTGTTCTTAATGTTTTTTTTAAATTAATTTTCTTGTTCAACATCGATGAAATAAATATTTCTTTAAAAAAATTGGGTCGTTTTTATTTCAAGGATAGTTGGCAATAAGACTCTAACTTAGGTTTAGTTTTCTTGTTTTTCTTAAATATATTTGCAATGCGCATGATGAAGTGCGCAAGTCTTTATGAAGAATAACTAAAGCAAAGACCAATCCACCTTAATTAAACAACACATAAGTATCGGCACACTACGCACCACACAATAATTAATTAAACTTGTGGTGATCCTCATGGTCCTCGCAACGGCCGTCCCGGATTAATTATTATATAATTAATTAAACTTGTATGGTGCGGAGGTTGCCGATACTTTTGTGTTGTTTACGAAATGTATGTTTATTATTAATATATTTGCTGTTGAAACTGGTTCCGTTAATTCCCAACGTCAATATTTACTTTTGTCAGCAGCAGCATTAATGAACAAATTCTAAATATCATATCTAGAGTTACATTCGTTCAATAGTTGAGTGTAAGCTTTCACGACCGCAATCCATAGCAGAAATGTCTTTCGGGTGATGTCGCGTAGTTAATATTTTACTTGACGTAGTCTTTAGAAATCTTCTGAAGAAGCTGACAGCATGGTCAGCGAAACGTCAAGTAACATATTAACTACGCGACATCACCCGAAAGGCATTTCTACTACATTCGTTCAACTTACACACTAGACAGCTTTAGGAAATTTTGGTCTAGTGACATCTTGTCTGTCGAGATCCGGGAAGATTTTACAACCTAACCAATAATTAATTGAGGTCCAAGATCGCAACATTTCTCATTTTTTGCCTTATACATAGATTCTACAATATTCTCTAAACGTTTATTGCTATTAATAATTGGCAATCAATTGTTTAGGTTTCCATTTACAATTTTACAATCCGAAAAGATGTAAATCGTGCGACGGGACCCATTTAAGGCAATCAAAATTGTCTGGAAATCCTTGACGAGCGACCAGGCAGCGGATGCATATTCATCGTTTTCGCAGAAATCGTAGTAAAGGTGAGGCAAGCTCGACGGAGTACAGGCTCTAAAAGCTGCAGAGGAGACAGATTCAACACGATCGAGATTCATAAATTTCTAACGCAACCGTAATTACTCAAATCCAGCGTCGTAGCGATGTAGAAACTCGGCTTATTATATAACAAAAGAGGCCACGGTAACCCACTTCGGTATCGTAATACTCTCTTTTGTTTTGTTTTTTTTTCCTTTGTTTTTAAAAGTGAGGATCTCAAATTAGTTTGGGAAATTGAAGATTTGTGATATTTCTGGAGCAAAAAAAATAAAATTAAACGAAAGTGGAAAATATTTAGCCAATGGTTTCCGAGCTACCAATTTTTTGCATATTGAGTTAAAAAATAAAGCATTTAAAGAAGAAGCAAATTAGATTATTCAATTGGTTTATTATTTTTTATACTGAACACTGTTAGTGCGTTTAAATTGAGTCAATAATCTTTCGAGAACGGTTCTATTTGGATGATTTCTCAAATCTTTCAGTATAAATTCGTTATGCCAGTAAACAATATTTATTTTTGTTTCTATTTTTCTATTTAACATCTTAAAAGCCCAGCAGTACACTAGTTACAGGACTTAGCTTACAGACTGATGAATCTTAAGAAGCCCAAGCTGTAGTGTAGACATAAATATTCCCACTGATTCTATGTATTTACTTGCATGCAAGAGGTGCATCACAAAACACTAAATCCAAGTGTTTAATCTTTCCGCACCGAATTTCGCAGATATTTCTAGCCATGAGATTTAAGTAATATATTAATTCTAGCTCTAGGAGCCTAATAGCCGCAGGACTATCAATTTTGTTTTCAAGTACATGTAGAAAAAAGTATTTTTCGACATTCAGACATTGTGTTTAGCCAGTAAAGAGACATAGTCAACATGTCGTTTAGGATATTCTCCGGTTATTTTGAAGCTTAAATATTTCAGAAGCCTCCTTTGGATACGTTGAATTTCTAAATGTAGTAAGGAAACCAAACAATGGATTTATACTTCAGGCGGCTCCGCATCAATGTGTAGTATAAGGTCTCGATTGCAGTGATGTTGGTAAATCTACCACAAGATTTGTTATTAGAATAACAAATTCAAGGATCCTGGATGCAGCTAAGACCAAGACAAAGGAGAGAATCAAACACCACGCCAAATACTTTGAGTGTAGAAACATTTGAAATTGATGGGGATCCCACACTATAGTTGTAATGAATAGGAATAGTGCAATGGGGCGTTTATCAACGTTTAGAGATTTTGTTTATTTTGCAGCGGTCGCTAATTTTGTGGAAGTTATTTGTAGGTCTGTACAATCCTCGATTGAGGCAACTGTTTTAAATTTTTAGACTGCCAGCATAACTAAGGCACTGATATTGTTTAAGTAAATGTTAAAAAAGACGGTTCAGCAAGCAGTAAACTGTGATCTAAAGAGTAGAATGCTTTAGAGAAATCTACGTATATGAGAAGTTTTGAAAAAGGAATAATTTTACTGATTTTCCAAAGATTCGAGAAGGTTGAAGTTCTGATAATTAAGTTAAATATTATGGACAAGAGGTGGGCAAATGCGTTGGCACAATTGTGTATAAGAAAGCTCTGTAGACGGTCATCACCAGCAGTCATACCCTTTTTCAGAGTTATTCCCCGAGACATCTTCCTCGGAGATGTAATTGATATCGAGGGATAAATGATCTTGATAATGCAGTACTGCTAGTAGTGAACACTTTGGAAAACTCATTAGCAAAGGGATCAACTATAGCTTGTGGTTAGAAAATTCCTTTCCTTCGAGGAACATATGTCCAAGTATTCTGCTATGAGCCCGCTTGTTATTAATATGTTTTAAAGTTTTCTACAGCAGCTCAGTCCTACTAAGGTAGACGTTATAAGCATTTAACATATGTTGTTTCAATAGAATTTCGCAGACATTCTCCAAAATTAAAAATCATATAAAACAGCACTACCACTAAAATAAAACTTTACCAAACAATTTAGCCGCAATACTTCGCGTCGGATAACTCTGTATAAATATCTAATTATATTTTAAGGCGTTTAAAACCGATTCAAAGCTTCTATGATATCGAGTTGTTGTGGTCACATTAAATATGCAATACGAAAGCATTCAAGAAATGAGCATTTGCTGTATAGTAGAGCAATTTTCTTCGGAAATTCTTGCAACAAACAACTATTTGTGGAAATGGAAGTATCTATGGTGCTGTTTATTCCTGTAATGGGTTAGTACTTATCGGCTATCACTACATTACAATATGAATATGGAACTGGCGCACTTAGCAGGATACTATCGACACGATAAAGAAACAAATATAACCCGTATAAAATATTCTATTATAGATAATGTAATGTGTGCAAATTATGCGTGACACAAGCTTTATAGATCCAGTTCAAGTGATCTTTTTCTCTCTTCGGCAATCTCCCCAGTTAAAATTATCATATTAACGTCATAAACAGTTTATTATTACACTGCTATTTATTTACATATGATAATTCCGAGGTAGCCGAGCGTCATTTGTCATTTCGGTAGAGATTAGCCTAATAAGTCGAGTGGGCGGGGCACCTCGATACAACGACAGCAACAATACCGGCTTAACTTCGAAGACCATGAAGGTGGACGCTCGAGTTCTACCGTTCCGCTTTGGAAAAATCCTCTATCTTTAGCCTCTCGCAACGTATAATGTATTGTAATGAATTCTCTTCGTCCAAGTCGAGTTTATCGGATCATAAATTGTCGTATTTATACACAACACTTACGCACGTAAGCGCTAAAAGTATCCTTTCGAACGGAGAAAGAATGGAGAAACAAGAACAGGAAATGTCCACTTGGTTTTTTCATCTCCTTTTTTTGTATGTAGTAATCTTTAGGATATTTTGCAAGTCGTTATTTACTGAATTTATTTCTCGAATTGATTTTAAACGCTGATAAAGTGATATTAAAGAGTAAAATTGATTTCTTTTACTGTTTTATGCGAGGCGTATCCGCGTCCATAAGATCATCATAACCCGATACTTAAGATGCATTAATAGTACGAGGGAAATTCGATAATTACCTGGCATTGACAAGAGGTGGCACTATTAAAATTGAAATAACTCCATTTTACCCTGCAGAAGTCTCGGGTGTTGGGTGCAGATTTTTCTGGTGCATCCGAAACAATCAGTGACAATTCGTATATAGAAAATATCACTGCGGAGAAGTGACTAATAAAATTAAATTCTTTGTGTCAGTTGTGTAGACTGGATCACGTGTTAAACACGGAAATTCTTTTATTTGCTGAAGACGCATTTTTACGAAAAATAATTAGATGTACCTTTAGGAAAGAGCCGAAAAACATCTTGCATAGTTCTAGATTTAATTTGTTTATTTCTATAATAGACGAATAGACTGTAGAATTTTTAGTCTAAAAGCTCCCTGTATTACAGTAATCTATCGCGCAAATAAAATCATTTCCTTCATCTTCCATCTGAGCTCAATTATGATGCCAAATTGAATCCAGTCTTCTTCTGGTATTAATCCGTAAAATTTGCCCCCTCAGTTAATATCACTTCCACTTCTATCTTTTTCAATCTCTGACAGAATCAGCAGTGATCCCGTAATTTTCCTTCTAGAGAATCCGAATGATTTAAACCACACTACAATTTAACTTTAATTACATCCACGTATATCTCGATGAATATTCAGTACGTCGGAACGCGTAACAGTATATTGGCCTATCGTTCTCGCATATCTTCGGCGTCAAACTGACAAAACGTGTTAATTAATATCATAGGAAGTGACTGGGCGACTCGTACTCGAAGAGATAGATAACATCACGTCCATCTAAGAAAGAGATTCCATTACGCATGCGCACATTTGTATATTTATCGATATCTGCTGATACAGCCGACTTCTTAGCCGGATACGAACGGGTATTATATTAGTGTTAACATCGCTTTACGTTGTAACGCTTTAGATCCAACAAATCCATTACCACGCAGAACCAATCTTATCTTCAGTGGACTTAAGCGAGTTTGGTTGAGGAGATACCATACGGGTTGCATTCAAAAAGTATGGGTGTATTCCAGGTTGTTGGGTGTTAATGGCAATTTAAACAATATATTTCATATAAATTTGAATACATAATTTTTTGCAAAATATCCCTGTCTTTATGCATTCAATGAAACGAAATTGTGAATCTGTAAGTACAGAATACGAGGTCAGTCTTAGAGTTGAAAAGTTTTAAGCCTCAACATGAAAATTTTCGCTATGTTGGACTCTCAGTTCTTGTTTAACTTGTACTCGTATGCCTCAAATGCCTCTCATTTCACCTTATCATATCAATGGTAGCGTCCTCATGCGTAACAATGAGTGTTGTGGACCAAGTTTGTGTTTGATGTTAGTTTTATCTCTAAGCTTCACATTTCGATTGTGTATGCAAACGCTTATGAATCATTTGGTTTCGTTATGAGAATGTCTAAATATTTTCAAGATATAGCCTTGCTTAAATTACTGTACTGCTTTGCCTTCGTTTTGAGTAAAGTTGTATGCTTCCTTAACTTGGTATCCGTTGGCCATTTCTGAAACTTTAGATTTGGAGCACTTTCAGCATAAATCTTTCAAATTTCTTTCCTTCAAGAGTGATGGGGTGTATCCTGAGAAGGACATACCATAAGATGATAACTTGTCTCGATTCGATATGGTCTCTTTGAGAAAGCGTAGGGACGTCCTTTGCAGGAGATAATTGCATAAACTTATGAAGGACACCGTGGTGGTTTAGAGGAAAAAAAATCGATGTTAGTGTTTTTGAAAACATCGAAAAAAACCAGTCTAATACCACTAAACGTGGTCGTACTAGCTTAGTTGATAATCACCATTCGGTATGGTCAAAAACTGCAACCACTACCGATAACATTGGACAAGTTCACCAAAAAGTGCTAGACGATCGTCGAATTAATAATTGTAGATAATACTTGGATATATCAGTACACTCGTGAAACTAGGAAACAGCAGAAACAATGGACCGGAAAGGGCAAATCGGCTCAGAAAAAGGCGGGGAAAGTGATAGCGACTGTCTTTTGAGATAGTGACGGAATTACGTTAATCGATTATTTAAAAAAAGGAAAGAAAATTACGCGGCCATACTATGTATCATTACTTGACAAGGCCATTACATTGATAAAAACGCCTATTTTACAGAACAAGCCGCCAACTACAATTTCGACGGATTAAAGCGATAGGAGCACTATTGGGAAAACTGTATAGACTTGCAAAGGGGCAAATTATTACTTTTTTGCAGCGACTAGAAGACTCGTGTTTTGTCGACTCTCAGGGAAACCAGTAGGCAACACGAACCCTTTCTTATGAGACGAATAAACACGAGTCTGTCTAGTCGCTGCAAGAAAATAATAATTTCACCTGCCTTGGTCATCTCTAGTTATAAGAAATACTACGCTGTGTACATATATTTCGATATGTTTGAACGTCTCGTCATACAAGCTACGTCATAAACATTTAGCGATGCCCCTGTCTGCTTTACAAACAATTAAATTTAAAAAAATAATATAGTATATCGGTGCATCTATACCTAGTACATATATTATGTCTTTAAAAGGTGAAACGTTCATACTTGTTGTTTACAATGGTCAACATTGGTAAGCTAGAAATCCAGGGAAGAACATGGTTCATAGTTCATTGATGGAACCCTAAAAGATATGTCTGCTACCACTACATGTTAATTTAGCAATCTTTGTAAATGCAATATACAGAGTGAGATAGAAAAAACTACAATGCTCAGTACCACGCAATAGACGACCATAAAAACAAAGGTCTTATACACTCATGTTCGTAAGTCCTTTATTTTCAAGATATAGGATATCAAAAGTTTAAAAATTTCTTTATAAAAAATAATATCGCTACTTGGTCGACGTGAGCTTTAAAAAATAACAACATAAGAAAAGTAACCATTAAATAAAAAAAAATACAAAGAAAGTGATCAAAGTGCCCGTATTATTGCCCTTTATTATTTGGTTCTACGGCACAAGCTCCCAAAATGAAAAATCGAGAGGACCTATAACCAATCCGCCTATTTCCAAATTGTCTTTGCAAAAATTGTCTTGTTTTGCCAGAAAAGTGAGCGGCGCGCGGTCATGCGTGTAACACATTTTTTGAATAATGTTTGAGAGAACATTTTCTAATAATACGTTCAGTTCATTTTCCAAAAAAATTCGCCATGTTTTCTCAAACGTCTATGCACGTCAATAAATGTAAACATTAGGAGAAGGTCTTAATGTATATCTCTCTCGATAGATACGTTAAGCTTCGGAAGAATTTAATCGAGCTTTTCCATAGTACATAGTCATGTCATTGAATTTTTGAAACACTTGGAGATAAAACCAAATAGAAATCTATATACTTAATAAAGAAAAAAATAAGAACCCGAAAATTTGTTCCTAGAGAACCATAAAACTTTCTGATTGCACTGCGTAGGTAGAAATGTCTCTACCACTTTACTGCAGAGTGATGGTAGTCTGCAGTACTAGTAGTTGTTGTCGTAGTACTAAATTCTAATCAGTTTTAATCGGTAATGAGTAATCTTGCCGCGTTGTGCGTTAGAGTTGGACGCCCCGAGGGGCCTGCGTAACCTACTAGACGTGATGTGGAGTTCTCGGCCTGCGTTGCCGTGAACTTTATACGCTGTGGAGTTTCGCGCTCTGGCTGTCGTTTGGAATAATTACGAAAGTATAATGTATAGTAATTGCTTAGATTTGTCTAGGAGAGGAGACTAAATCGCGTTTATTTTTATACATATGTAGACTTTAGATTAATTAAATAATAACTAAAGAAAATCTTACACAATCTCTTGTATATTTCTTTACAGTTTTGAAGAATTGATTGCAGAAACAAACGCCTATTTTGTAGCGTTGAAACATTGGATTTTTTAGCTAGGATACAAAGAAAAATTGAAAAAAGTTGAACTAAGTGTATCGACTTTAAAGGAAACCGGGTTGAAAAATAAAATTAATTTTACACATCAAAATATTTTCTCTTGCTGAGGCCTTCATTTCATATTCAATGAAACAACAGATCAACAATTCAGGCATAATGTGACCTTGTTTAAAAAAATACTTAAAGCTTTTGCGATAAGATGTGTTATTTACTATCTTTTATCAAATAGGTCGATCTAGTTGGCAAGTTACTGATCGTCAGGATCATAAAAGTAATATTTTGCGTTTGTTGCTTTACTTGGGCAGAAGATATTTTTTGCGATGCACTCCCCTAATTCTTTGTTCTAAGTTTCTCAGTTTTCCAGCATATCAATGACAATGTTCGTCTTTGTTAGAAAATCACACAAAATATTTGTTGTTTCTTGATCTTTTGTAAAATCGATTTTATTAATTAAATTAGTTTTTTTAAGTGCTTCATCTGTAAATTATATAATTCTCCAATTGTACGATACGATCCCTTTTGGCCAAGCAATTCAGCCTATATTATATATATATATATAGCCTGTATATTGTTCAAGTTACTGTGCTTTAATAAGATTTTGAAACGTGTTAGATGAAGATAGATGATTCATTTGTCCACTTGTGTTATGCACTAAATTTATATTAATTCGCTTTAATTAATGTTTGGGCAGCAAAAAGCAAAAAAATACCACGAATATTCGACAAGAAAACAAAAATCATTCTTTTATTCGTCTACATATATCAAGACACAGCCTGCTAAGATTGCTGTATATTATAGACCTGTAACGTTATTCGTAACGCGCGTGACACAGGCCGACCGGATTGAGCAACGCGTGGAATCCGAGCAAGGCTAACTCGACACAACGGTGGCGCTGAGACAAGTGAAGTGAAGGCGGACCGCCGCGCCGCGCCGCACGATCCGGTCACGACGTCGAGATGCGATATTGTTCCAATGACTCCTACGATTTCGTCATGTAGAAATTTCGTTTCGGCCGGCCAGATCGAAATTTATGTGCACCGTGGATTGTTACGCTGTTGCTCGCTTTTATCTTACGGATCGTTTCGCTGCTCTCTCTACAAATAAAAAAAAAAAAAACGCTTGCAATACAATGCATGGCATATTCTAAATTCTAATAGTCTCATAGTTTGTATTGGATTTAGTGGATAATTTTCTAAAATCTAAAATCGTATACTTACTTTGTCAAATTCTTGCTAAAAATAAATTAAGAAAAACGAAGATTTATCAACTTTTTGCTTATTTTGATGAGCAGAACCTCCAAACGCCTTGTTTTGTATTTATCCTGTTAATAGGCTTAAGCTTGATTTATTATCATCATTTGATATATTATTATCAAAAGCGTTGGATAAATCAGTCAGCGTAGTCGCAGATGGAATTTATAATAAATCATAATAACACGAGAATAAAAACAGAAACCTATCTATAAAAAATCAGCGATTAAATTTCAAGATTTCCTAAATTTTATGTGTGCTGATCATGAAGTGGAGGTCATAAAAAATTTATTAACCAAATCGGGCCTTCGAATCCAGAATTTTTGAATATAAATAAACATTGGGATGATTTCTTTTATATAATTAAACTCAATTAAACTCTGCATTCTTCTACAATGACGCCCCCATTCGCAAAATGTTCACCAATATGATTTTATAGCAAATAACGTTTATATCTAAGTCGGCTTGTCACGATACATTAAAACCAGAAGATATATCAGCGCTATAGATTAGCGTTTCGCGGCGTTAATGTGTAGGAGGTCGCATATATCTAACGTAAAGCTCTTTTATTATTGCCAACGTTATAGCGACGTTAGCAAAAGGTTCCAAAGCAACAAACAACCTGCTGCTTTATGCTATCGGTTCAAATCGACCGTGCGCCCGGTCAGTAATCGTAAATCTCTGATTATTATTAAACTCTTTCGAAACTTTATAGACGAGCCGTGCAATGGACGAATGGCTGCTTACGTACGCCGCTGTTCCGGTTAATATCGGGCATAAATCATAGGGATTTTTCTCCGTCGCGCTGAGATCCAGTTCGTAAACGATCCCGATAATGTTGGAGAGGAGAATATAGCCGCTGAAGGAACTAGTATTTAGGTTGAAATAAAAAGAACACTGACCTAACTATTCGTCAAATATACTGAATTTTACTGATTTAAATAATAAAACAGAGAACAAACCACTTGTTACCGAAAATATGTCACCTAATAAAACATATTCAGAACCTAATGAAGAATATATAAATGATATGATACAGAACGAGAATGTTTCGTGAAAAATCTCAAATTATCTCAAGAACATTGATAATTATGGACAACGAGTTTCTTTCGCAAAATTACTCCATTTATGCAAACAATTTAACGTATAAAGCTCAAACGCAAGCCTCATAAACAACTCCTTTCTATAAACCTTTTCTTATACTTCTTATTAGTTGGCGTAGGGGAATTTCACAACTTCCATTCAGAAGTTACAAGCATACGTTATCGTATTACATTACACGTTCTGTAGGAAGAAAAAAAATTAACCTAAAGAAAAGAAAAGAACTCAAACGCGAAGCAACGAACAAAGAAACAATATAGCTGTAATTAACTTATACGTTGCCGCTATTTAACTATCCATACCAACTTGGCTGCCGATATCAATATTAGATTGGACGTTAGACAATGGACTTAATTAAATTTAGGAATAAGAACTTGTTCGACTCTATTGAGCATGGGGAATTTTTGTTCAAAATAATTAGATTTACGCTGAAAGAATATAGGAAGGTGCCTATGTTGCGTGTGCAGGTATATATTCTTGGAAAAAGAGTGTTGGAGATAGACCTGGTAATACATTTTTTTAATTACAATCACTTAATCAGCAATAGTGTAACTAATTCAGTTAAACAATAAGATTAATGCATTCTACAATTATCATGTTCTTGGACATCTAAGACAGTTATAAACAACGTTTGATGTTTGGAGAACATTAAGTCTACAGGCTAGAAATACATCGTTGTTGCTTGGAAGGGTAGTGCTCAATTTTGCAATTTCATGCGCTTTCCGTTTGTATTTTAAGCTAAGCTATTTAAACCTAAGGGAGCGTTTATAGTGGAGCTGCGATTCTGGGTAAAAGTAGCGAGTCAGCAAAGCGGGACAATTGGTGCGAGGTACGAAAGCGAACACCGGGGCAAATATATTTTTGAATACAGAAAAATGTTGATAATTTTTTGTAAATACTGTTCGAAAACGTGGTTTTATGATTTATACAGGGCGTTATAAAATTCAGCACAAATGGTATTTCTTTACTCTTTTCGAAATGATGATATATAAGGTATTAAAATAATGATAGCAAAGACTGTGGCGTAGTAAGGCTAACAACACAAAAGTATCGGCAACTTCCGCACCGCACAAGTTTAATTAAGTAATCCGGGATGGCCGTTTCGAGGATTCCAGAATCCACATTTTCAACCGATGACCGAATCCGGTTTAGTGCGAAAACGTATACCAGGGTTATCCATTTAGTTTTGCATACAGTTGTGTAAAAGGCGCCACCAATGAAATTCAAAATTAATTTAGTATTTACTGAACTTAAATCCAAAGTTTCATCAAGATATGGCAAATTTTTAAAACCGACAAGTCATTTAATTAATAATAATTTTTTACAATTTTACAAGATTATCTCAACAACAATGTCTCGTCGAGTTGGTTTCCCTTTTACTTGCAATTTCCTGTGGACACCGAATTTCGATTTCAACGACGCCCCTTCAGAAGAACATCGCTGTTGTACATCAACTGATCGAGGAATATTGACAAATGACACACCGCGAGACTGAGATATCCTTGGGCATCTCAAACACCTCAATTAAAAAAAAAATCTGCATGATTAATTAGCTTCAAGAAAGCTAGTTTCCTGTTGAATCCCGTATCTTTTAACTGAAGAACAATAGGTGGCTCGCGTTAATTGGCATCGAAAAGCTTTGAGCAGGTTCAACAACGGAAGCTTGAAATATGTTTCTGGTGACGAGTCATGAATTTATTCTTATGAACCCGAAATCAAATGCCATTCCATGTGGATGTTTTAAGATGAAGAAAAGCCAATAGAAGCCTGAAGTGTGTCGAAGAAAATGGTGGCAATTTTGTGTCAACTTTGGGTCATGTTGCAGCAATTCCTTTAGAAGACCGAAAAAAGAAATGACTATTACGAACGCTTGTTTAGAGCGCGAAAGACGATTGAGATTTTAGAGCAGCAAGACACTGAATTACTAGATCATCCTCACAGCCTTGATCCAAGTCCTAACGATTTTTTTACCTTCCTTAGAATTAAGAATGGGGTGCATGGTCAACAGTCGCTAGAAGAAGCAGTGGCTGCCTTTAAAATGGAAATTTTAATTGTTCCAACTGATGACTGTAACTTTAGTAACTGGTTTATAAGAAAGAAAAATGTATCAATCTTTGTGGAGAATTCTTTGAAAAATAATAAAGTACTTTAAGTCACTACTGTTGCTATTATCATTATATACAAAGCTAAAAGAGATGTCCCATTTCAAGAATTATAATACAAATATTTACTTGGAAGATTCCAGCATAAATCGCGTGTTTAAATTTTATTTCAAGAAAAATTCGGAACTAATTGTTCGTACAAGTATTTAACAGAATTTCTATGATTTGCAAAAAAATCTCAGACAAATTCAACATTAACCTCGCTCGATTTTATAATCTCTACTATTACCTAACGTATTTCACACATTAAAAAAGAGCTTCGCGCTTTAATAAAAGGCTGAACTTTCGTAATTTAAAATCGGCACAATAAAACAGAACATATTAGCAACGCCGGACAATAATCGATAGTTTTAGGCTATGCGGATCGTAATAAACTGCGTTAGCTTTTTATTATTAGCCCAGTAGGCGGTCCACGTCATGATTTTTGTTTACCGTACACCTGAAATTATGGTAGCTCGAGTTGAGACGTGTAGCAATAGCTTCTAATGAATAAATACGCTCCGAAAATTAGACGTATCGTTACGAATTAGAGCTGTAATTAGACGCAGAGAGTGCAACGGAGAGTTGGAAACAATTACGTCATCCTTTACGTTTGTATTTGTACGTAATACCGTAGCGATTGTGTGTAAAACATGGTGTAATTTGTGGTGTTACTTTCATTTTTGAACATGCAACGTGGTAGTATCAGGGTGTTTATAATCTTATTATCATCTAGAAGGTGCTACTGAATGCTTCTGATTTTTTTTTTTTTGATTTGTACGACAAAAACAGGATTATGCACTTTTGGCAATGCAATCTTAAATAACGTCTACGTTTTTATATGAAACCATCGGTGGCTTACAGCACATCCTAGAAAATTTAACAAGTAGAATTCTTAATCTTTTAAATAAAAAGGACAATAGATAATTTTCACACTAAGAAACAATAGCATTAGCATACAATCTAGAAACAAGTGTAAAGAAAAGTCCACACCGCTCATGAACCCTCTGAAAAATTATTCTGCTTTTTATTGGAATTCTTTGTGTAGTTGGAAAAATTGTGCCAATTGGGGGTACTTTTTACTATTTAATGAGCCCCCCCCCCCCCCCCCCCCCCCCAATTATTCCTGCCCACACGTTGTCACTGCGTGTTTTGATTATTGACGTGTTCATTGACTAAAAACTTTTCCTCATGAGTAAAAGAATTAAATTTAGGACATTTGGATTTTCATTAGTTCTGCTTATCCAGTACTCGTAGAATTCCACTCGGGGAAAATGGTCCCTCTCTGAAAGTTGCTGAAAATTTTGCAGTTTATAGATTTTAAATCGTTCAAAGATTTACAGAAACGACTTCTACAAACCTGCAATTCACTTTGGTTTCTCTTCAATGGGGATAAACCTTTCGCCTTTTACTTGAAGAATTCCCTGGAGAGGAACAACTTAAAATAGTCTGGTCAGAAAGAACCACCTTTCGAAATACGCTAGTCGTACCATGCTAGGAAATATGATTTAAAGCAGGATAATAAATAATAAAATAATAAAGCAAAATAAGGAACTCAATTCCGTATACGATACTGCAATTGGACCCATAAAAATTTGCTACCTATGTCAACCGCTCTTGGAGGTACATAATTTCATATCGATGTATAACTTACCATTCTTCTTCTTCTTGCTTTGGGCCAATTGTCAAATTCGCCTCTGTGTTATTGTGATAACTACATAAAATCTTTGTTGGCTAATATTAATTCTACACCCATATATACCGGTGAGTTCAAAACTGAAGACGCGGTGGGGTCTGCGTCTTATGTTTCTGATTTAGAGATCATATGATTGATCATAGTGATTTGGAAAGCACTGGAATTTATTGAATCTTCCACTATGGTATTTATAAAAATCTTTTCTGACTGTTATGTTTTGGTTGCTATTGAGAATGTTAAATATTCTAGTAGTAAATATGCGATTTTATTCAATATCATCTCTTCACCATATCGTTTGCATACTCAAAGATATGAAATCAAGTTCATTTGGGTCAAGAGCCATTGAGGCATCGAAGGTAATGACCAATTTGCAAAACCGCCGCGTTTTTGTCGTCTACTAACGTAAACAACACATAAGTATCGGCTCTTTTTGTTCAAACAAAAAGAGCGATAGAAACTCGATTCAAAGAACATATAAGAAATTATCGCTACGGCAGATTGGACGCGTCGAGTGTAGCACAACATATAAATGAAACCGGGCATAGTATCAAATTAGAAAACTTAAAATTGATTAAAAACGTAACGTCGCCGCGAGAATTAGATGCGTACGAGACAGTTTACATAAAAAGTAATAAAAATCTGATGAACAGAGAAAACGGACCGTTGTTGTTCTCTGTCCTTTTTGACCTTTTGCAGTAGGCTGGCATTTGTTGATATTTTGGGTTATAAAAGAGATCTTCCCGTCTATATCTGGCCGTGTTTTTCGCATGTCGTAGCTTAAGACGCGTAGGGGGTAGAATAGGCACTTGTAAAACAATATTTCTTCTCGGAAGAAGGGATAGTTTATGCATGTTATTTTTCGCACGTCTTAGCTTCAAGGCGTGCAGAAGGTAGAAATAGGCACTTGTAAAGAATATCTGTTCTAAGAAGTAGGGATAGTGCATGCATGTTTAGTTTTAGAAAAAAATTTTTTCTCACATCATTCGGTCACCGGTTGATGATGAGGACCATTCGTGTCCTCGAAACGGCCGTCCCGGACTATTTATTATATTACTATATAATAAATTAAACTTGTGTGGTGCGGAGGGTGCCGATACTTATGTGTTGTTAACCATACTATGCCTCAGTCCTTGCTATCATTACTACATCTAGACTTAAAACTAGACATATTTGCAGTCCAAAACACCTTTACAGAACTGGCATCGTAAGAAATCCAATATGTAAATGTGATGAGTCTATAGCCGATACCAATCATATATTCTTTCAGTGTGGAGTCGATGCCAACAATATCAACATATCAACACGTTTTCTGTGAATATATAATGATATCATTATACCACGCAACATCAAAACTTTGGATCTTGGTGTCTTGTTCAATAATAGACTGTGATTTATTATATTTCATCAATGGGCTTATTTGCATCCGAAACTCTAGGTTTTGCCGTACGCTCCTGGAAGCAATTCAGATTTAAATGTAATGAAACGTTTATATTATGCTTATGTTCGTTCTAGGCATAACTTGGTATCCCGACTATTTATATCAAAATCTTACGGTCGAGCGTGTGCAAAAAAGGATTTCTAAAATATCTTTCCTCGAGAATGGATAGTGTGTATGTACATACCCTGATAGAGCCACTGAATACTATAACCTACTTTCGAGGCACAATTTTCCATCTCTGGCTGATCGGCGTGAACATCGCAGTGTGGAGTTTCTTTGCAAAATCTTTAAAAAAAACATATTGATTTACCAGCTGTTCTATCGCAAATAAACTTTATGGTATCTAGTGTTTAAAATACGCAGAACTAACACCAACATCTTGCTTAAAGCACATATTAACCAAATATCATCGACATTTCAATGGGATAACGATTTGGTGAAGACAGGAGATACGCAGTTTGTAGCGAAAGCATCTTTTGCTATTTTCTTACCATTCTCTTTTAAAGTTTGCAATTAGAAAGATCTCAACCCAAGATGTGTATCCAGCTCACATACAAACATATATCTATCGTCTAATGAACCGTTTTATTATTATTTATGGCCAGATAACGGTTACATAATAATCAGACCAGAATTGATTAAGTGAATCGGCGGAGGAAGATTTGATAATGTCTCTCTCTCGTGCTCCCATATCGCGACCTCTCCACCCATGTCTATCGCACTGTACGGTTCCCAAGTGCGGCAACAACAACAGCAAAAGACAGGTTTCTATATCCGGGTTTGATCGCTAACTCGCTAACATGCTGTGTTTTGTAGATTTCTAGCATGTACAGTGGCGGTCAGATCATTCAAAACAGGGATAATTTAAAAAACAATAGCAATAATACTTACGAATACTTCAGGATAAACCCCCAACTATATCATTTATTGGTAAGACCAAATAAAGACGTAGAAATATAAGTAATTTATCGCACTTTACCTATTACCAGCTCTGTATAGAGCGTAATATGTTGTTAAGTATTTTCTGCTTTAAATTTAAAATCTGTAGATGTAGTTTACATAATTTAGTAATTTTTAATAGTTCTCTACAGAATACATTTTATGTTCACTGGAAACAAGGATTTTTCTTTCTTTCTATCAACACATTGGGGAACTATAACGATTTTTACCATCAAGAAATCTTATTTATGGGCGTTGCTCTTAGCAATCTGAACTTCACTGTATTCTCAACAAATACATGTTACATGTATACCGAATGCAAAAGGCAATGATTTTTTTAAAGAACAAGCTTACTATCTATGTTATTAGCTTAACTAAAGTGAGCGTCGTAGCGTCGGAACGGTTAGAGCTGTACAGTTGATTTTTCTTTAGTTTGAAGGCGCTTGCCAAGACCTTTCGAACGCACCCAAACTTAACTTCTTAGCTCGTTCGGATGCCGAGATATAAGAGAGCCGTAACAAGTTGAACCTAAAATGAGGAAATTTTTGAAGGGCCTAAAAAAAAGTTCGGAATTTCGTCAATTTATGTCCTTTTTGTGGTATATTAGCGGAATAACACTTCAGAATAATTGGCATCACATTGCCATTAATTTAATTCTAATTTCTAATTTATTACATCATTGTTTTGTTTCCTTTTATATGTCGATTTCTTTTACAGGAATATGAAAAAAAGCTATCGATTTTGTTGCAGAGCACACTTGTTTTCACTATCATAGTTGCTGTTTTCTGAAACATCTTAATACATTTTTGAGAATGCTCTGCTACGACAAACTATAATTTATTTGGAAACTCCGTTTTTTGCCAATTGCTTAATTTTATAAATTAAAATAAAAAACAGGCAATCCTTGGTGCATCATCGTGCAACTTAAAAAGGAGTCTATTGTAAAAATAACAACTACCTGATATGTTCAATTGTTATTTTAAACAATAACTTTTTGTCGAATTTGACAAAAGGATACTTGCTTCTGTGTTTGACTGGACTTTTTAGATCACCCTCGTATTAGAGACGAAAATACCACCAAAGTAGAAATTATCGGCGTAACGGAGCCACGTAATTAGTCTCTCGTAACCAATTTTTACATTCACGGCAGCTAAATACTTCTATTACATACATCTATCATATACACATAAGACTAATTCCTGAGACTTCGCTATAGTGTTATTGTTTCTGCGTGGCTTCAATTAATTATCTGCGGCTGCACGGTGCCAAATGGCGATCATTTCTCATGTTCTTTCGACGACCCAACGTAGTTTGGAAGTTATTAAATCATTGCATACATTTTACTGATTACGGCGAGATTATTAGAGGATAAACGGCAAGTCGGTAGGTTTCACGGGCAGGTGATTGATTGCCGGAGCTGGTCGCTTACCGTTATCGCTCGATACGAAGAGTGGTAAAATTGTTCCAAAACTACAATAGATAGGTTCGTATGTGTATACACGTAGACAAATATTACTTTAATCGAATTGTCGTAATACCAATAAACATATTTAAATGTAAGGATACCCATTCGTATGAAGAATATGCTGGCATAATTAAGCCAAGAATACAGTCAGCAATCATTCTATTTTAAGAAACATTATTTTGAATAAATACCATTTGAGAATTGTTGTATTTACGAAAGGAGGATACGACGCTCGTGTCCGTCTTCCGAAGGAATGACACAATATACAGGCTGATCTAAATTCGGTGCGCTCCACCAGTATCTTATTAATATTTGAAGCTACGTTATCAGTCGAATTATTTTTTCCGATTACAACGGTGAAATCGTAAGAAAACAAATGAACTTTCTTGAGTTTGTAGACAAAATAACTATTTTTTTTACGAAAGATATACATATATTATAATTGGTAAAGTTGATCAGTTTCCGTGCACTTCGCAGACGTCGGTATGGAAGTGGTCGTTCGGGTATGCGATCCGTAATATATGCGCAAGCGATCTTATTGCAGTAGTAGAATAAATCTCTCTTCTTCTATACTTAGATCGGCAACAAGGTCGTCTTGCGTCCCACTCCATCGCATAGTCTATTATGTGAAGCATCAATTTGTGCATATATTACGAATCACATACCCGAACGACCACCCTCCTTCATCCTAATAAAAATATTTAAGTTTAAATTTTGAATTCTTTTTAAAGTACGCGTTTATTTCAGTAAAAAAGGTTATCCCTAGATGCCATCAGATGATTTCTACGCGAAACTGATAATTTGGGAATTTTTAGTATATTCATTTGTTTCACTTATCGACGACGATTTATTACTGGATGCGTTACTACTGAGTTAAGATCGCTTGCGCATATATTAAGAATCACACACTCGAACGACCACTTCCATACTAATGCCTGTGAAGCGCACAGAAAGTGGCGAATTTTAGTAATGAGTCTTTTTTTTTTTATTTAAACAATGGCATTGTTTATTTTGTATTGTTAATATTGTGCTGAAAGTAGTGGTTTTCGTGCGTAACTTTATACCAGAACATTTAAGAAGGCTGAATTTCTAAACGGTGTTTGTTTTATGTTATGTACTACAGAAACTCAGAACATTATTTATTTTATTTACCTTATACCTATCGCTTACGTAGATTGGTATATAATACAATTGCCTATTACATGTATGTAGTTATATACCTGCAATTCGCTTTATAACGTTCACCGTATATTATATATACAATATATTATTTTATCGGCCTGAAACCCGCTTCTCAACGTTAAAATATAGGTTATAGGATTGTGATTTAATGAAAATAACCCAGCACCGTATAATTATATAATACGGTGTGAATTTTGCCGCTACGCGAAAAGGTTACAGCCTACCGCTTGTGGATAGTACGCAGGTAGTAACATGTGTAGATGTGTAAAAAACTTTATCGTAAGCCTTAAATCGTATAAGTTACGCTGGAACAGGATTCCGGAATCGTAATTAACATGGCTTCACGGTCTCTGAAGATGTCAATTAAATGAATCGGTAAACGATAGCTTGTCAATTACTAGGTGTCAATAATCAATAAAACTAATCGTTTTGGTTAGATTATGCAGCGTTGTTTCTGTATGACGTATTAGATTGAATATGCCTGTGTATAAATATAGGAGATACTAATCGCGATTTTTGTAAAATCGAACGTGGATTAGTTGTACATACTGCCTTTACTGGGTATTGTGAAATGTTGATTTGTTTCAATAAGAATTTATTGCTCCTATTTAATTAATTTAAATTCTGATCCTAAAAATATGCAGGAAATTTCTCATGTACTATATCGTTATGGGCCGGTTCTGCAGGTTTTATTTAAATGTTTCGCTTATGAAAGCTGAATTTGGTTTTATAAGTTTCACTAAAGCTTCCATTTTAAGCTTAGGTTTAATAAAGTGTGATTGCTACTGATATCACGTATCTTAACAAGTTGTAAATTAGCATTAGTTTGGTGGGCACAACAGAAGGAATATTTAACACTATATATAAGCTAGTACATATCTTCAGACATAGTAGCTGTTCTCTTGACTAGAACTCCTATCATCCACTTACACTTACCGTGGATTGCGAAGACTGAATTTGTCCGAAAAAGCCGAAGATCGTTTTTTGGGGTTGTCATGGCAATAATTTTGGCGGTCGCATTTGAAAAAAAGAAAGTTTTATTTTACTAAGACAGCGCACTGCTTCACACATTAGTGGTCACCATAGCAAAAATTCTTGAATTTTGGTTCGCCCGTTTCTCCTTGACCAGAGCTTGGGTATTGAAGCTGCAGGGTTTTCAGTAACACAAGCTAGTCAATGTTGAACCAATTCTGTTGGTGCAGCGTCGGATGAAGATCAGTTGCCAAGAGTTGTAAACATGTGACGTCACGGACAGCAGAAAATAGTGAATCAATTTTCAGGGAATCTCCGTTAAAAGAAAATAGTTTGCTCAAAGATCAGGTAAGTATGCAAGAACGTTGCGGGCCAATGTTCAGCAAAAAGTGTAAAAAGTATGAACACTTTCATGTAGTGCCGACATCGTTTCCAACATCGAGGTAATAAATCCTAAATTCTGGAATGCATCATTGCTAACCCTACGGATGTGTCCAGAGAAATTGAAACGGCTGTCAAAAGCAACGCCTGTCAACTTGATAACCGGTTCCAACAGCCTTTGACAGGTCTTTCAGATATATCAGCAAATTAGATTGCACCGATTTGTGATTACGTTATGGGGCTGACGATAAATAAATATTGTAGACGTTAGCACCAAGGGATGCGGAAAGCGTTGGTACAAAAGCGATAACTCGAAAACAAACGTTGCAAAATAAGAGACAAATGATTGATTCTTAAGAACAGCTTTTCGAGCCTTAAAAGGATTATTAATTCATAATTTCTAATCTCATCTAATTAACGCGTTTCGATCCTAAACAACGTAATTTCATATACTTTAACACTAAAAACGCGGGAAAATACCGCAAAAAAGTTGAACAAGCGTTAGAATTAACTTCCAGAAATTATAAAAAGAAACGCTAAAATATGGAATAGAACTAGTCAAATCAAAGGCTACATTAATAATCTGGAAATAAACGAACAAAACATTGTAATTTTTAAATTACTCCAAAACGTATAGTCAAAAGACATATTCTTGTCATTTCTAGCTAATGGCGCCATTCAAGGTTTCCCAATAGAAGAAGTGGGTTGCTGCTCTCTCGCTATAGACGTTAGACAGTACTCCGCGTGTTCACGATCTTTTTAGCTCGTTCGCTATTGGCGTATTTATTAATTGATATTTCATAAAATGTGTCACATCGGCGCTGCGAGGAAGCAAACCGTCACCCACCGGTAGGTGTGTTCGCGGACACCGCTAATCTGCTCTCGGGACCCATTAATAATTAAACAGCGTTGCTGTTGTCCTTCCTCACCGCCGGCTTTTGCGAAAGACACCAATCGGAATACAAGATTATTTATTATGCCATGGCATATACGCTTTGCGTTACGAATGTATTACGTTCGTTGTTTTTGGCGTCTCTCTTTACGGCTTGTTAGGAAATTATTCTGACATAATTGTGTTGGCTGTTTTCAGTCCATTTTCTTTCTCAATTGTTTTTTGTTAACAGTTTGTGTTAAAATCGCTGTTGGCAGTTTTAAAAGAGTTGTATTTTAATATTCTAGCCCTCAATTCTCTCTCTCTCTATTGAGTAATGTTGAAATTTTATTTTAAAGTGATTTTAATATGTTTTAAAGGCTTCTACGCTTATTTTATTGTAATGATTAATCAGAATCAGATTTGCTGTTTCAAATCATCTCCATTCTAAGTGACACCAAAAGATTTTTTCATAATTGTAGTTTATACTTCTCCCTTTAAATAAAGAGTGGAATATAGAGTTAGAGAATAAAGAAGATCCCTTTCCTCTTCTACCGATTACCTGTTTAACGTTGTTTCCTTCCTGATGTTGAAATAATAAGAATATTAATAATGAAGATGGACTATCCATCGTAAAGGTGTTTGCAGATATCTCGACACGTTATGTGGTTAGGGTAAGTATCATCCATATATATAAATAATAACTTTTTCGCTATGTATATTATAAAGTAAACAATAATTTATATTGTATGTATACAGAATCCATCTCGCACTAGGTGCAGAAAGATCTTCCAGGGGTCCCTCACGCGGGAGAACAAGTAAAAGCAGTCCTGCGCGCACGTCCACGAATCTCCGAGTACCCAAGATCGCCACTGCAACGCGCCTTCTCAAAACAAAACATTTATTTTTATCTAAAATAGGTTCAAAATAAAAAATAAACTGGGCTCGCAAAATAGCCAATTAAGGCACAATCGTTCAATCGACTGTTACTAAGCAAAAGCTTGTCAGTGCCAAAAAATTCGTTCATTCTTGGCAGTGAGATTTCTCTGTTGTCCAGATGCAAGCACTGCTGGGAGTTACTGGAGCAATGAGCAGTTTCTTTGGAGACCATACGCTAGAGCTTTTTGTGAAGGTGGAGGCTATGACTGTAATCCTTAGACTGAAAGCTAACAGATTGTGGTAACCCAACATTAGTGGTTGAGGGTACACTGATATTACGGGGACAGTACTGAACAAATACCCGCGGACATTATGGCACCTGAAATTATTTTTACTGATACAGTGAAGATTTTAATATCGAATAGGGACCAGGCTCGGAGTAGTTTCAATAGTCTTGATAACTGGATTGCAATCCAGTCGAAGTACAGAGCCGATATCTGTAGACTGAGCCCTAGGCGGAGAATATCATTAAGCCTGGTAAAGCAGGAATATATGCAACTGTATGACTGGTAGCCAAGCCGCCATCAAAGTAATTATGAATCCTATTACAAAGTCAAAACTAGTAAAGAACTATAAATAGTCTCTCAAGAAAAGCTCTATTAGGTAATGGAGATGCTAAGTTTTCTGTTAAAACTTAATTAGACGCAACAAAACAGAAAAGAAAGACCATTACCGGGTTGGTGACAGAACACTGTCCTCTGAAAAAGCGCCTATCTAACAGGTCAAGTAGCGAGCCTTGGTGTAGAAGATGCAAATTACGGGTTTGCATGTGATCTGCACTTATGAGGAACTAAAGTTACCGAGATAGAAGCATTTGGAGGATCTGCTGGAGCCCTCGGAAGTACACCGGTATCCTCTTGGCAAGATAATGTCTTTTATAGAAGGCACGAAACTGCTCGGGCAGAACTGAGAGTTCCATTCGGGTTGGAACAAAGAGCTTTAAGCTGCCGTGCCTGGACTATCGGTGGCCAACCCAAACTGTACGAGTAAAATTAAATGAAAGTTCAGTAAAACGAAAGATACAAGCATATACTTCGAGGTGCTTCGCGAACGTGGATTTGGTTCATTTGGGAACACTCAAGTTTGTTGCTTAGTTTCCGGTTCATTATATCCGGATTTTTTTACCATTTCATTACACAAATTAAATAATTACGAAATTTTATACTTTTCATTTATGTAAACGAAATTGTTTGGCGCAATAACTTTTACTATTAACATGAAAAGCTTTAAAATGTAAAGCCCTGAAATAGCTACATAAGCGTGTATACCAACGTTAAATATTACACCTGTAATCTCTCATTAGAACTTATTTATCTTTACGAGACAATATATCTTGTTCCTAGACTCGTAGAGCAGGCAGCGACAGCGAAATTTCGTTTTTTGTACCAGGGAACAATAGACGCACGATACCATACTATTATGGCGAATGTCGACTATATCTATATGACTATATACGCGCGCCATATAGACACATATATAAACGCGCACGTATATACAGCAATACCTAAGCTAATGGGTCAACAACTGCAGTAGAACGGCCATTAGAACAGATGAATTGTTGTGCGCGACGAGCGGAAAAAAGACAGAGAGCACTACTACGATTCTAATTTATTATTCTGTCCGGTCCGGCGGACTCTCTACAAATCACCGTATGCCTCGCGTGCTGACTAAACGTTTGCCGGCTAATGGAATAATTGTTTCGGGACTAGTTAAACGCGAAGTAGCCATATATATTGTACTATATATGTATGTATAAAGATATTTCCGTCTTGTGCAATCGTTATTAAAGGTAAGATAGCGGGCGGATTGTATGGTGTATATATTGTGGAAATTAGATTACACTACCTGATAATACAGCGTGTTCAAATTGTACGGAATAATCCTTCTAT
Source organism: Marronus borbonicus (assembly GCA_902655005.2). Lineage (NCBI taxonomy): Eukaryota > Metazoa > Arthropoda > Insecta > Coleoptera > Scarabaeidae > Marronus > Marronus borbonicus. The sequence goes on along the minus strand of LR737380.1, from coordinate 22,902,154 downwards.
AGCTAGGAATAGATCGCTGGTATACATATATCGAGTGATTTTTTTAACTTGAAATTTTCAAATATCTCAAAAAATAAGTGCTTCACGAATAAAATGTCCCACCTAGAATTTTATCACTTGGCGGAAGAAATACACGTGCTACAAAATATTTCTTCTTGCTTGAACTCTGTATAGTTGCACCCATTCTTGCGAACAATTAAAAAGAATCTCGAACTTGAACAATGTGCTAAAGTAAGAATTTTCGTTCACTACATGAATGAAATCTCCGAATAGTTAATACGACAAAACAAAACCAAACAAGACAAGATGTGCATCTTCTTCTTCGAAAATAGGACCCTCAGACATATCATTTTACCATCGCACAAGGGTATACACCTGCGCCACCCTCTCAGGGTGATCCTATTTTACGACAGTTGTTTAGACTTCATTCTCTTACTCTTTAGACACTGGTGAGCTTAAATAAGAGGTACTTTCGACTTTAGCGGGCCGGGTTGCCTCTTAGAAGTGGAATGCAATTTATTTGAGGGTCGTGACTCTTATCTTGCCCATTTTAAGTAAAAAGAAAGACGTTTCGACTGTCTTCTTTTAACAGAAGCAAAAACGCTATTGTAGGTGTTATATTGATTTATGATCGGTTGCTGGAGCTAATTTCTTCGGAAATAGAATATATGTTATGATACGGTGTAACTTGTCACTAATAATCGGTGGAGCTATAATGGCTGTGAATTGGAGTAGCAATATCATCATTTTTATCGGTTTTGCTTGAAGTGTTTAGTTTTTATTATGGTAATAAAGTTTTGTTGAGAAAATTTATTCAAGTTTTTATCGTTTACGACAGCTTTATTTTAGAAAAGATTGTCGAACATTTCATTACCGTTACTGTAATACAAGGATAGTACGAAAAATTTCAAGCCTCAACATTATTCGCCAAAAATATTCTGGTAATATAATTGCCCATACTTTGGCAGATACTTTTGAAAATGTCAGCCATAGTGGACGCTTAATTGTTGTTTAACGGTTGTTTGTGTCAGTCGATGTCAGTGTTTCTGTTAGTGAGATGGACGCTGTTTACAGGGACTCTGAATTTAAACAATATCGTATCAGCTTGACGATGAACGGGGACGACCAAAAACTGCAACCACTATGATAACATCGGGAAAGTTTACCAAATGAGGTTAGACCACCGTGAAATTAATGTTAGAGAAATAGCAAACGCTGTGGGCATTTCGAAAGGACGTGTTTGTCATGTATTGTACGAAGATTTTTCGTTGGATGCCACGCTTGCTCACTCAGGACCAAAAAACTCATGCAAACGAACTTTAAGCGAAATAAGTCGGAGTTTTGTTGTGGATTAATAACTGTAAATGAATCTTGGACGCGCCAGTACACTCCTGAAACCATAGCACAGTCGAAACTATACCAGGAAGGGTAAATAGGCTCCGAAAAAAACGAAGACTGTTCCATCGGCCGAAGAAATAGGAATAGTCATAGGATAGTTGTGTTAATCCAGTATCCGGAAAAAAGGAAAAACAATAACGGGGGCATACTACGCATCATTACAGTACAAATTGGGGCGGGGCTGACGTACTTTTGGTCCGCGCCGGTCCTTTGCATTAATACAAATACACATACAAAGTGTCAGCAAAATCGCCCAACGATTTTGAGAATTATTCGCAAACAAAACATACAATCTCGGGACTATGATAAAGTCCGGAACATAGTATTCTAGAAAGAGCATTATATCCAATCACGTGCAAGAACTTTTAACAAACTTTAGAGCCTCCATGCCAAGATTCGCCGCCTACATTTTGCAATTTCGCCCGGAGAATATCTCAAAATTTCATACGAAGATATTTTGAGTTTCAGTCGCACGATTTGCAAACCGATTGCACCAGGCTACTCCGGAGGCTTCACCGCATCGATCTCATACCCTTGTTTCCCCAGCTTCGCCTCATTACAGCCATAGACTAGCGAGCCAATCCAGGTGGAGGCGCAGGCGTCAATAAGGATCGAGTAACGGAGCTTAATGTATATAATCTCGGTACCTCTCTTAATTGACGTGCTAGGTCCCTGATAACGCCTACATGGGAGTATATACCTGCATTATCGAAATATACTATATTTTCGATTTCCCGTCTGTAACTACAAACCTAGCCGCATCAAGCGATCGCAGGGAGCTGAGGAAATTCTGTGCTACTGGAAAACTTTTGTTTCTGTACAAGATCTCTCACTTACAGCGTCCTCTGCTCCGCACAACCCATTTATGCCCGTTTCCTCAAGCGACGCATCGCCTTGTTGGTCCTCCATGTTATTTCTTTGTCGAAAACACTTTAGAATTGATTGGTAGCATGCGAAATACCTTTTAATATCACCTGTGTAAATATGAATTTTTCCATGAGTTTTTTTGTGTAGATCTCCTGATTTTTAGACGTAATATAATCAGAAAAAGGTAGCAACAGCACTAAACAATAGTTGCTTTTCCAGAACTCAAGACCAGCTAGGCTTGCTCAATCAATTTCTCGCACATTACAGCTTCCAGCTTAGCGCCGTTACTCCCACAATAACGTTCATATATATATACACGCGGCTTCGGCGAACTGTGGATGTGTATTTGCGGTAACTTGTTCGCAAGTTAGAGGCGTTAGAGATAGATACCGTAGCGGACACCTTCGAAGAAACGCTCGGAAACAGAGAAACTCGCGGTCTGGGAGGACTTTAATTAATACCGCATTGACACGGCGGACTGCTGCCGTTAATATCTCCGAGTTCGAGTCCGAGAAAAAGATGCGAACGCGGTACATACTTACGTGTTATCTATGTTATGTAGTTAGTTGTCTACGTATGTATTACGGAGAAGCGGCAGCAATGGCTTGGAACCGCGTGCGTGGGATCATTTTTATAACGGCACCTGTTCTTATGCTCTCTATGATATAATGGGGTACTTTAGCTACGTATGTTACGTGTTCCTCGCGGTCCCGTCGTTGACCGTCGCCAATGGCTCGTTAAGACGACTCCCCGGGTCGGAATGGGCCGCAATCCCGAACGAAAATAATCTACGCCGAGGAGATAATGCGAAATACCATTCGTATTGGAGATAAAAGCCTTAACCTACAGCGGAAGCCGAAAGTTCAATATTAACTTTCTAAAATCTTCAATGTGCCTTGTAACTCAGGATACACAAGTTCATGTCATTTCGAATATGGGTTTTTTAATTTAAAACTAAAAGATAGTAGAAAGTGAAATTATTTTATTTATGCGCAAGTATACAGGAGGAGACCAGGCAGGCCGACTGCATCTTAGCTGGTTGGGGAATCCTCTGGATTCATCCTAGGCCAGGAGCTTCTTACTTGGATTCTAAGGCCTAGGGCTAGCCGTCGTGTGTTGGCTCAATCCCAAGTTTTTAGGTAACGAACATCTCGGCATGCACGATTTGGGTAGAGCTTTAATCACGGACATGCTGATTGTACCTCACGGTCGGTTCAGTTTCTGTCGCTAGTCGATAGTAGCCAGTGCCCGGCGGCTTAGTTGTCGCTCTTGGGCAACCTAGACCCCGGCGGGCAAGATGTGACGCAGATCCCGAGAGATCGGTACCGACCGTTATCCATCAAAGGTTGAGAAGGGAACTTTTTTAACATGGGGGAAGGAGGGTCCACCGGCGACCGTTTGGTCTCCTTCCGGGGAGTGTTCGGCTGTATGCTTTGGCGGCTCAGCAGCCTTCGATTAAATGGGGTTGGGATCACATTTTTGTCCCTATTGGCGGCTGGTGACCTACTATACTTTGGTATAGAAGGTCAGGTATGACGAACTTGTTCCATAGTTTGGTTGTTGTTGGAGGTTATAATGTTTGGACTAGTGATGTAAAAAAACAGTATCTTTTTCTAACCAAAAAAAAAAATTGAAGGAGCATTGTATTTTTTTGCTGTGAACAAACAATGACGAAAAACTGTCAGTAGTATCACGTGAAGTTAAACATAACGGGCGGGATACATCGTAATCTAAATGTGTATTGCCGTATTGTCGAATTTTATCCTTACAAGCTGACTAAGAAAACATATTTGTTTTAAATTTCCACGAGTTGCTAGAAGGAAATCTTTTTAAATTATGTGGATTACTACAGGTAGTGCTAGTGTTTAGAAATTTTATAAAATTAAAAAAAAATGTTTTTTATGAATGTACGAATTCAGTTTATGTGTTTATCGATGGTGACTCTGAAACAGTGTGTACTGTGTTTTATCTATATTTAAATACAGGATAATCGAAAGTGTATTTGTAAATAATGGTTATGGAGATTAGTGCCATGATATTTTTGTTTGCCATTGGCCAGATTCTTACATTATTAAATGCTGGGCAATAAAAAAAAATGAAATTATTGCTCTCCCAAAACAAAAATCGCGATACCAAATAGGAGTAGGACCTTAGAGTTGCAACTGAGTAAAACAGAAATTAACAGTGAATTGATTCGCAGGGAGGCTTGTTGGATTTAGGGTCCGGCAATCAGTACCGGTGATTTCTAGCTGGCTATAGATTGAAAACTGACCGACGGCTAGTTGTCAGATGTGCATCATGTTCGTACTGATTGTCTTCTATTTAAGTTATGATGGCTTATTTTACGTTAAATTAACGTGTTCGCTGTAGAGAAGCGTTTTCAAATACAGAGCATCGTGTAGACGTAAAGACTCTTTAGGTGTGAATTTCTTCGGGATAATACCGAGACGTGACACAATTTTAAATTTTGTCCCTCGCGCCTGGCTTCTAAGCTTGCATTTGCCATGTAATTTTTGGAAACAAGCAACCCAAAAACCGAAAGGCTAGCGTCGAATGGTAATGCGTTATCCATAACAATCATTAATAGTGTTTATTAATTTTTCTTCCAACCAATATGGAACATTTTCTTGGTTCATTTGTTCATGGTAACCAAGAATTTTTAGTTTTCGATGAAAAAAACAATGAAACGCCAGGTATGAAACCATGTTTATTTCTAGCGTGTACGATAATATTACGTTTCCGCTCCATGCACACCTTTCGTGTTGTCTTGCCATGATCGACACGTACTTCCACTTTCAAATACTCATGTTCTATCCAAATACACACATTCTCAAAACTGTATCACGTTCTGAACATATTTCTTCAAAAATGTCAATCTAGGTAAGACGATGTTAAGCAATTCCCTCAGCCTCACACTAGGATTATCCTTCCTGTAGCGAAATTCACAATGTTTAAATTAAACTGTTTTTCTTTGAGAAATTCAGAAAACTTATGTTTGGCCACTTTTAAAAGTTCAAGCCGGTCGAAGATCTGTGCACGACCCAAAGCCTCCGTCTGAAAACACCTCTTTTAATATCTCGTGCGTTTCTGCGACAGTCTTACCGAGTTTAAAACAGACAGCTCTTGGTGTACTGGCTTACAACTCCACGTAGCCGGGAATTCTTTACTTCATGAGGTCTTTCAGGGATATTTGTATATAATTGAAACTCTTGGTTAACACTGTATCTCCGCACCTATAGGAATGGTTAGCAAAACGAAGTATGGTTAGAGCGAATCATAAATTTCGTCATGGTACGCGGGTATGTAGATGTAGGTATGTATATGTACTTTACAGAGGAATAGATATAATTCTGTCACACGTAATATAACGATTATTTAATGAAGGTAAGTCGAGTTATCTCTCGCGTGCCGATGCCCGTTTAATATAACCATTACGGTTATTATTATTATTGTTATTACTATTACTGGCTTCAACGGCTAGAATTTGAACGCCCTGTCAGAGCTTTAATAGTCGTTATTTATGGGATTTTGAACAATTGAAACGGTACCTGCTTACAAAAAATACGATCAAAGAATGGAATCTATTTCCATGTATATAGCAAGCCTTTCCAAATAAATATTTACTTATACATGTAAACAATATCTAGAAGATCCAACGGTTTTAATTTGTTCCTGGTGAGACTATCAAGATTTGGGCCAATCCAAAAAGGAGATATCTTTCTTCTACACGACATTAATAACAGCAACCAAATTAAATGCGATCTTCTTCATCTCGCGCGCAGTACATAAGTTTCAACCGGAACAATTATATACGTTTTTGGGATCTGCTTTTAACAAGGAGTCTGACATGATGGTTATTGTTTCGTGCGAGATATACGTACGCCAATTATTTAAGACACCGTAGGAGTTCGATGTTGGCCAATTATACCGCGCGAAATTTGCTAACCTGTATGCGGGTACAATTGTACGACGTAATTTACTTTAATATATGGAAGGGATTCGATTTCAATTGGAAATTCAAGAGATTGAGGAAGTTGAATAAGAAGTGATACAGTAGCGTGAGTATAAACTAGTAATAAGTTTGCTTAAAAAATAATATTAGGGAAGTAAGCTTATAAATTTATAAGAACCTTATTATCATTTTTCCTGTAATATTTAAAAAAATTCCTTGGCAATTCAAGGCTACGTTTCAATAACAAAAAATTTTTGCTAACAAAGCTACTAATGGTATTGCCGAAATCACTAATGGCAAAAGCAATGTGAGGAGAGGAAACGTTTCTGTTTACCTGGTGTCATCAGTATTGTTTCGAGCGCTCCAAACATTAATTTTATCGAAATAATCTCAAACATGTAGTATTATGTTGAGGTTTCAGCTGTAAGGTTGCCATTGTATGATTTCTAATAATCTCTTTCTGATTTTTCTTTCAAATAATTTTCCATGATTCTGCCAACATGTTTGGAATTATTGTCTTGGTACAGGATGAAGTTCAGGCTGAGGACTATACAAAACCATTTGAAGATTCACAAATAATGTTCCCAGGCCAACAGATGCGTTTGCAAATTCTTTGGACACTTCAAAGGGAGATAACGATCAAATGAGGGAAGCACGTTACTTCTTTAAATGAAAAGCTTTACTTGAGCATTTACACTATCGTTAAAAGAATGGAAACCATCGTCACACATCTATTCCCCAAACTAGCCTATTATTCAACTTATGGATCCCTCATATGAGGTATGTCGTCCTTATCTTGGTGGCATTCACAATTGATAAGTTTTAAGACTAATTTATACTTGCACAACTACGAAACGAGAAATCAGTTAACTCGCGGGTTAGGACTATTACCAATTAAAAATTATACAACAGTAGATTTCTAAAGTCCGAAGCCTCCAAATATTACAGACACCTCCTTAATATTACGAAAACCATGAGTACGAAACGCTGTGGAAAAATTATTGTTGAGCAAGCGTAAGCGGGTATTTGTGGCTCATTGATAAGAGAACATATTTACCTGTGGGAAAGCTAGGTGATGTACGTTACAGTTCCACCGAGGTCAAGAGTTAGATTCTTGCGCTGGATCCAGCATGTAGACGAACTGGGTTTCACATTCCACGGCGAAGGGGCGAAAGTAATGAAACACTTTACTTAAAGGGTTTTCCAATTAACGCGTCAGAACTTTAAAATAAGATACAGACAAGAGATAATCCGTTAGTCTTTATTTAGAAGAATAATCGATGTTTTTATGTTTTAAAAATAATATTCTTTAAATGCCCTCCTGGTATTCGCCTGACTAAATAAACTCTCCACTGGTATACTTACTTCTAGTGGTACGGTGAATGTTCCGTTTAAGGTCGGGAATTACTTCTGGGTAATTCTTGTGACCCCATGACCCCATAGGAGAAAAGACCAAGGGCATGATCTTGGTGGCCATAAAATTTTTGGTTCGCTCACCATTAACAAAATATGATTTCCATCAAGGTCTTAAAGAAGAATGGTGTAATCATGCCTTGATCTTAAAAACCGCATTATACGGTGACCTTCTTATGACAAATTGAGGACATTCATCAGCTCAAATCCTACATTCAGACAGAAATGGGCCTCATCGGAAAACTATCTTTTCTGCAAAACGTGGATAGACTTCCGAGTGCTCAAGAGCCCAGTTCACGAAACTTCGACGCAAAGGATGATCATTTGGGTTCAGATCTTCAGAGTGATTTGAACGTTATAAGCCTGCAGATGGAGAATTCGGATCATCCTTTACATTTGGAGTTCCGATCGGGTATCTCGATGACGCACCGATGTTGATTTATCTGCAATCGAGCGAGTTTATTTAAACTGTTGAATTAAACGATAAAGAGGTCGTTCGGTTAGTCGATTATGTTGACCATCAACTTCTCGCAACGCCCGAAACGTTGAATCGTTCATCTATCCGTGTTAACTTGACATGTACTGAACTCATTTTTTGTCGATAGTTGGCATTTACCTCAAAAAGTAATCTTGGGTTTTGCCAAGTTTCGAAGTGCTAATTGGAAAACTCAATTTTTTGAGGTTATGTTAGACTTTAATCTTATATACTTCGTTGGAGCATCATTATGCGTAAGAAAAGCCACCATCACCATTACCTTCAATAAATTTCCATGTACATGTATAGTACTAAAGAATCTTTAATTCATTCTTAAATTTTGTACCTGCTATTATTTATCCTAAGAAGAAAAAAAGAAGAAAGCAATTTGAACCCTTTTAGATGAGAAAATAATTTAAATACCTACACAATACAAGATTACCACCTCATGAGATATTACAGCACAGATTTAAACCTGTCTAAAACCTTTATATGATCCAAAAAAAAGAGTAGAATGTAAAATCGCGGCGTGAAATTAACAAACCCAAATATTTTCGGGCATTAAAATTTGCATAGAAGGGATTAGGGATTGTTAGCCGACCTAGGTGAGTGCTTAAAACTCTTTGCAACACCTCATTGTTATTGTAATCGATTCGCCAAATCTGCTGGAGCGGAAAAATATGGTTGCGTACATATTCCTATATGCATGCTTCCACGGGTATCGTGAGAAATTGACGTTATCGTAGTGAATATACGCTGAATTAATAACTCTCTGCTGTGTGTGTTGTATTTGTTGGCTTACTGCATTGCGGTAATTATTACTATCTTGAAGCGGAGATAAAATCTATCGCGAAGTTCAAGTATGAACTATAAATTATGAACCTGGTCTTTAAGTTAAAAATCTTTGAACTGCTAAGCGGTATATTGATTTGTGTTGTATACAGTTGCGTGCTTGGATGAACGATCAAGAACTGCGGTGCGTGTCTTATTTGAAATTATCAATTAGTTAAAAGGATTAGGGGTTACAATTACAGATTAAAATTTGCAATTCTCCATCTGCTTCAAATCAGATACTCACAGATAGAACCGATAGGATTTAGGAAAATCGATGTTATATTCTTGCACGTATCTGTGTATGCAATAGATTGCTTATTGCTTTCCCATAACCTATTTGCCTTGTACCACTTACCAGTTTCTTTTACATTTTTGTAATGGATTCTATGAGTTTTCTCCTTCATTTCTTTTAATTTGTCCTACATATCTAAAGTATTAGCAACTATTGCAACAATTCTCTTTCAAGCTCCTCTTGATCCTGTTGGTCTATAGCAGTTCCTATCTGATCGTCGGTTTCCATCATGGTATGGTTGCTTCCACAAAGTTTTCGATTAGTTGATCTTCAGGTGTTGTTGATTTTATATTCATCCTCGCCGTTGAAATAATTCGTGTGCTTCATAATTTTCAAAGAGTCTCGCATGATTCTTTGATGGTAGTTTAGGGTTTGGTTAATACCTGCCAGAATTGCAAAAATACTGAAAAATAAAACGATGTTGCTGAAACAACACATAAGTATCGGTACCCTCCGCACCACACAAGTTTAATTTATTATATAGTAATATAATAATTAGGAGGACACGAATGGTCCTCATCATCAACCGGTGACCGAATGATGTGAGAAATTTTTTTTCTAAAACTAAACATGCATGTACTATCCCTACTTCCTAGAAAAGATGTTCTTTACAAGTGCCTATTTTTACCTCCTGCACGCCTTGAAGCTACGACGTGCGAAAGAATAACATGCATGTACTATCCCTTCTTCCGAGAAGAAATATTGTTTTACAAGTGCCTATTCTACCCCGTACGCGTCTTAAACTACGACATTCGAAAAACCCAAAATATAAACAAGTGCCAGCCAACTGCAAAAGGTCAAAAAGGACAGAGTACGACAACGGTCCGTTTTCTCTGTTCATCAGATTTTTGTTACTTTTTATGTAAACCGTCTCGTACGCATCTAATTCTCACGGCGACGTTACGTTTTTAATCAATTTTAAGTCTTCTAATTTAATACTATGCGCGGTTTCATTTATATGTTGTGCTACACTCGACGCGTCCAACCTGCCGTAGCGATAATTTCGTATATGTTCTTTGAATCTAGTTTCTATCGCTCTTTTTGTTTGACCAATATAGGCTTTGTTACAGTGACTACATTCAATTTTATAAATACCCGACCTTTCTCCCATTTTCGGTTTATCTTTAGGATTACCGAGAAGATTTTTAAGTGTGTTGCGCGAACCGAAGCATACGTTCATATCTTGACTCTTCAAAACCTTACTCGCGCCTTTCGATATGCTGTGAAAGGGGAGTTTCACGAATTTCTTACTATTAGTTTCTACCGGAGTTAAGGTCGTGGAATTTCTTAGGTAAAGCCAATGTTGGATTTTCTTAAGCATGCGATCGACTTCTATAGAAGAGTAACCGTTATAAATAGCTACGTTTTTTATGAATTTTTCTGTTAAATCTACTTCTACTTAGAGGGAATTTAACCAATCTATTAATTAAGAAGCTAATCGCGGCCATTTTGTATTATCCACAGTGGTTAGAATCGCTCATAATGTACCTATTAGTGCTGGTTTCCTTTCTATAGATGTCAATTTCCAGTTTATTATTTTTAATCACTAAACTAACTAGGAACGGAAGTTGATTGTTCACTTCTTCTTCTACTGTGAATTTAATGGTTTCAAATTTTGAGTTCGCGAGAAAATCCGGAATATTACTTTTCTTAGTATCAAAAACCGCGAAAATATCATCTACGTACCTATGCCAAATTCTAGGAAAATATGAAACTCCCCTTTCACAGCATATCGAAAGGCATGGGTAAGGTTTTAAAGAGTCAAGATATGAACGTATGCTTCGGTTCGCGCAACACACTTAAAAATCTTCTCCGTAATCCTAAAGATAAACCGAAAATGGGAGAAAGGTCGGGTATATATAAAATTGAATGTAGTCACTGTAATAAAGCCTATATTGGCCAAACAAAAAGAGCGATAGAAACTAGATTCAAAGAACATATAAGAAATTATCGCTACGGTAGATTGGACGCGTCGAGTGTAGCACAGCATATAAATGAAACCGGGCATAGTATTAAATTAAAAAACTTAAAATTGATTAAAAACGTAACGTCGCCGCGAGAATTAGATGCGTACGAGACGGTTTACATAAAAAGTAATAAAAATCTGATGAACCGAGAAAAGGGACCGTTGTCGTACTCTGCCCTTTTTGACCTTTTGCAGTAGGCTGGCACTTGTTTATATTTTGGGTTATAAAAAAGATCTTCCCGTCTATCTAGCCGTGTTTTTCGCATGTCGTAGTTTAAGACGCGTAGGGGGTAGAATAGGCACTTGTAAAACAATATTTCTTCTCGGAAGAAGGGATAGTACATGCATGTTATTTTTTCGCACGTCCTAGCTTCAAGACGTGCAGGAGGTAGAAATAGGCACTTGTAAAGAATATCTTTTCTAGGAAGTAGGGATAGTACATGCATGTTTAGTTTTAGAAAAAAAATTTCTCACATCATTCGGTCACCGGTTGATGATGAGGACCATTCGTGTCCTCGAAACGGCCGTCCCGGACTATTTATTATATTGCTATATAATAAATTAAACTTGTGTGGTGCGGAGGGTGCCGATACTTATGTGTTGTTTACCATACTACGCCACAGTCCTTGCTATCATTATTGATGTTGCTGAAATCTAGAAATGTCTTCAAAGCACTACTTCTAACAAGACCTTAGCTTATCGTAGCCTTTTAATACTTTGAAATTATTATCTCGTCAGGGTAAAAATTCAAGATTTGTAGTTCAAAGAGGTTGATTACGTAAATTTTTCTACTCCTAGGAGCTCAAAGCTTAGCTGAGGCGGCGCAAGGCGCTAAGTATTAGTTGTATATCAAAATCTTAGAACAGCGTGGAGGAAAATCTAAACTTTAAAAGAAACCATATTGAAAAATAAAACTAATATTGACATTCAATTTTCGGGTTGAAACTTTTCAAACTCACCATATGTATATTTCTTACCGCTATTAAGACACATAGCAAGTGAACATTATTAATGACACGCTGGGGAACAAACAACGCCACTACGGGACCAAATCGATGCGTGTAATAGCGGCGGATACAACCTATACACATACTTATTGCACTAATCTTAAGGCGCACACATTGTGTACGCTTTTATACGTTTCTATTTGCATGAATAAATTTATCAAATAAATTAAGCCGACTAACCAACGATTGCAATATTGAATTAACCTGCAGGTAACACATGAATACGTAATGCTTGGGGAAAGATAAGATCTAAGCCGGCTAAGGCAAAAATCTTTCTTTTTCTGTTCACTCTGGTTCGTTGTTTGTGGTTTTAAATGTTGGCGCTTGTGTATAACGCAAGAATATACAGTCCGAAGCAAAACATTAGCATGGGTTACGCAAATTTAAAAACTAGCAGTTAATATTAATAAGCAAGGTTCGACAGTTCAGTTCTAGAGATGAGATAAAAAAACATTCCATCACGTCTATATTCAACAGTTAAGGAGATAATTTCCAATAACTATACTTTTGTCGCAACGGCTTTACAAAAATTATAAATTAATTAATGTCTTTATTATGTCCATTTTGTAACCGACTGTACATAAACACGATTATTATTGTTGTTGTTAGATATATTAGGTATATGGTGCCTTTCTACACGCACGTGTTTGGTTGCGGGTGTTCGCTAATATGTACAAAACAAAAATTCGATCCCATTCTGAGAGACAATGTCCATATGTATCTGTGTCGACAACTCGGACTCGTATGATTTAATGAGGTACGGTTTGAAGAATTAAAAATTAACATACAATGTTGCTTAGGAGTAATAAACTGTCTCCGCGTTCATCGAAAGACTTACTTTGCTTTAAATTAATTTATTTATTGCTTGCTTCGAACCATTAGCTATACAGAGTGAGTCATCGCTTCTGTAAATGGACGGTTTCTTCTTGTTATAAGGTCTGTTTTCCACAATAAATTAAACTATGAGAAATTACACCTGGGAATCATATCTTGGTAAGTGGTAGAGGGGAAGTCACGCGACGTTAGGTGATCACCATCGTATAATGTAAGCATCCCGATTCCTAAGTTTTCCGATGTTATCGGTAGTGGTTGCGGCTTTTGAGTGTCCAGAATGTTCATTGACAACCAAGCTGGACCCCAACAGGGGCCTTTCAGGCGCAACAATTTTATGTCGACTCGGTATCCGATTTTTTTACGTTTTTACAGAAATGAGCGTCTAACATGGTTTTCAACGCTTGCACAATTATATTACTAGAATATTCTTGGCAAGTAACGCCCTCTTCATGTTGAGATTTGAATCTTTTCAGACTACCCTTGTAATAATTCAAACCATTCTCAAAAGAGCTTATTAATACCGCGTACGTATTTGACATTAAAAATTTCAGTCTGCCCTACGATTACACATGCTTATCCTCGAATTTACTCCAACATAAAGATTCCTCGATGATCGATAACGGTTGGAAACCATCCAAGAAGTTCGTTCAATCATAATAAATCATATAATTTGATGTAAATTGTTCTACATTAGGACCCGCCAGTCCAGACGACGGCATTCCAAAACGTATATAACCTATTATAACCTCGCATACATGAAAAGGATATATTTTTTAAATATCAAACAATCCTCCTTAGACTTAATCACTGCTACCATGGGAGCGGAGGCGGTCAACTGTTTCGGAGCGTGAGCATGCATCGCTTGCTAGATTCAGCGGCAGGATGAGCCGTCTTTCGCTTCTATACACTTCTACGCCATCTATTGGACGCTTTTGTGTGCATCAACTCTTTAATGAAAATACCGGAGGTTGCTTCGAGCTTGAATGGAAGCGTAACAGTACGGCTCAGGTGGTTTTTGTAAAGGGTTTTTTTCTTATTCTTGAGTCTACCTTATTGATAATTATGTACACATACATGAATATATATGTTAAAAATTTCTTGTTTGATGCTCTTGTAAGTTTTTTAGAGCATCTCGAGGTTATGGTAAATAAGTTACTTTCTTTGGGTTTTAAATTTGAATGAGGAGGATGTCCTTTATTTGTAAATGTATGATTTTATTCACACACAGTGGTGGCTAGAATCGTAAGTGCACAATAACAATCTAACCAAGAGGTTGAAGATGGCAAGATTATGGCGCGGGTGTCCTATTTCTGGCAACGTATTGGTTCTAATACATTTCAAATTATTTTTGCCCAATATCTTGTTACCATTTGCAGATGATAATATCCTTGTTATTTGGTGATTTCAACAGAACAACGATTGTAAATGTATTTTTAAGTGTGTTAGAGAATGATTTCAAGAAAATCCGCTGTGCGTTTTAAGCCAGTCTGTACAATAACATTCCTACACCAGTGTGCGAGATCTGCCAAAGAGTAAAATTGGCCATGGAAGATACACATCCAGAGGTTGTGCTGTTGTTTTTGTGGGTACATTTAAAATGTTTTATCTTTTGATACCAATTTTTGGCGTTCGGCAACACAATTTCCACTCCCAAGAATCAATCAAGAGAACACTGTTGGGTCCAATATTTGGGAAGGAAGCATCTGCTAGGATTTGAAATGATATGAAGTCGAAGAGGAAATATACACACTTACGGGTCTAAATGATTGCGCAACTCGAGGTCCAAACGTATTTGTAGATTCCTTTAATACCAAAAATAATGGCCAAATTAAGCGTCCGTAAAAGTGCAAAGATTGCATAACACCTTCCATACTCTTCTAACCTTTTACTGCTAAATTATTGCTTATCAACGGTAGCTCTTCCATACCAGTACACGTACAACGAGTAATAAATTTTGTTATTTTGCGAGATACTAGATTGTGCACTTTCTCGAAGTGCTATGTCCACCAATCTCCGGTTGTAAACGTTTCGTGTCCAATTTTTAGTTTATCTAAATCTAAAGCCTAGGGTTGAAGGTCAACGTAATGAATTATTTTTCCATCGTCAAGGCTAATTTCAAATTTTGTAAGAGCGTATTCCGTATAAACCGTAATTTATCCGTATGGGTGTCACCTCTGGTAATACTTTCTCCCCATTGGTATAACTGGCTTAGCGATTTCACTTTTTCGAAATTATATCAATCTACAAAATTTCCAGTATTCTACAGCTTTAGTTTTGTAATCTAGGTCAATAGCACTACGTTCTTCAGGAACTCATGTAATATTTTCAAAATTGTCTCCTTCAACTTCTGCTACGTCTTCCATAAATTGCGATTCATGTGGCTCCTCCGCTGCAAATGCTGACTACTTCAAATGTTGTAAGTAACATGTTGAACTCACTAGCTACATTAATCGCTGCCACTCTGCTTACTACTTGCTACTACTATAATTTTAATCACTTTACAAATAGATGCCTTAGTAGCTGGTGTGCGTCCCTTCTAATAGATCAATCAACGACATGTAAAGCATTGTTATCATGTTTGAATATTTAATGTTTGATTATCTAAATTTGTTACGCAACATCGATTTGAACGTAATAGTAACTTTATTCTTATCCCGACCCCTTGTGTTAATTTTTTTTTAATGTGTTCCTCAAATTATCTTAATCTTAAAGAATAAAAGAATAATAGTTTGGGGAATATAGTGCATCCCGGCATTGTTTATAATATCTGTTATAGTTTCCGAGATATTTACAAAAATCTAAAAATCCTGAAAATTTATGGAGACGTCCTATTCCGTAATCGGGGGATTCGGCCGCTAAAAATGTTGTTCTTCTACCATGTTCATCGAAATCACAATTTTCGGGTTGTCGGTGTCTGTTGTAAGTGTATCGATGTTGAAGGAAATATGTTAAAAAATAAAATGAATTTTACACATAAAAATCTCTTTTCTTGCCAATGCTAGATATTTATCGAACTCTCCTCGTATGCTGATAGTTGCCATGCAATTTCTATAGAACTTATATTGAAGATCGACGCAGATGTCAATCAACATCAACGTTGAATATCATTTCTATCTAACAATCAGCGTATTTTACGCTAATCCAAAGTAAATAAGTGTAACTGTTGCTTTCTACATACAACACATCGCCTGAAAATAAAAAAGATACAAGTAAACATAGGAAAGCCCGAACAAGGTTACGTTTGTTTTTAGAAATCACTATCTGCCGTACAAAGATTGCGTAAAGTCGTATATAGAAATAGGAACAGACGTAGAGAAAACTGGTACAATTAATTTGCGTTTTGTTCGACGTAAAATAAAGCGTAAATGGGTCTAATCTGGGGTAAACCAGTTGCATAGAGCAACAACGGTAGGCTTACTCTATTCGTATTGACAAAACTTTGATATTAGAATAATGATGTATTGTATAACTTGGACTGTCCTAGAAAAAATAAAATATACATATGATGCAACTATGTAGAGAAAAAAAAGGACAATCACGACAACTATATGGCCATTATTCTAACTGGCAGAATATGTGACTTTTAATTTTATATCAAAATGAAACTATAGGTATACGTTTTCTACTCCAGTCTAGCAGCCGTATACATAGTACTATTGCTGCACTACAATGAAAAGTAGTTCAACGTCTCTGCAGAGTAAAAAAATGACGTAATATATGGTGATTTTGTTTAGGTATAAGTCGGCTGCCCGCTTAGGATAATATATCGAAATCGTGGGTACTGTCAGCTGTTATTATTTATTGGGTTTTTATTCCGGACATTTATAGGTTTGTATAGGTTTATAAAAATGAATATACAAAACGAGATAGGGTGTTGACCAATCGTTTTCGATAATATAACGATTAATTTTGCCTATAATGTCGTTTGCGAAAGACTTTAAAGAGATTAAATAATTGAACTGTTTCAGTGATTATTACGTTTTGGGTAGATTTTCTTGGTATACAGGTTGATCTATTCTCAATCCTTACCGTAGGAATCTCGCTTTTTATTGGCGTTGGAGGGCAAACTTAAATTTCAAAAGGAGGCTCATTTTCTTCTTTTACCTCTATCACCTTTATTTGGCCTTGCGTGATGTTTATGTTTAAAGAAATTAGAATAATAACCAAGGGGATATTCGATAAAGGGTAAATTGATGTTATTGCAAAGTTTACGTAAGTTTCCTACTTTATCTGCAAAAATGAACGTGGATAGCAACAATTGCAGTAATAAATAGGAAACAGGAAGAGGAAAAAAAGTTGGCGAGAAGTTATTGTTGGTGGCCGAATATTGACGGCGATACTGAGCATTTAATGCGAAGTTGCAGCGAATATAATACATTTACGAATAATGTTACGCTTGTGGGAAACACCTACCAACCATTCGAAAGCACATGGGGACCATGTAGGACCATTTAATGAAGGTTATTATTCCATGCACCACACTAGAAATTTGCATAAACATATCCTCAACATTTTAAATGCCGCAAATTTTCATTCACGTTTCATGAATTTTTGAAAAAAAGTGGAATAAAGCACGCCCCTTACGATTCGGTAACAAATAGACTAACCGAACGTAATGTAAAAAACATGCATTACAGAAAAAGAATTTAGGAAAAGGAATTTAGACTCACAGTTACAGGAGAGACTCCTTTACACAGCGTCCAACAAGGAAATAAGGTCTAGGATAGATTTGATTAAACCCGAAGTTGACACATTCAACCAAATAAGTACGCATATTAAGCTAGTGCAGCCACTCGCCACAACTTTTAATTTGCTGAACGAAATTATGCCTGTTAGTCGACAAAAGTAGTCAGTTTTCGAACCACATGGATTGCGCCCCATATTTTTCACAAATTCCCCCTTGTTTACATGATTTCGAGCGGACCAACTTATAAGTGAGGATGGAAAAGGGCTTACGTGTGGTGTCGATCAGCTACTATTAATATACTGTAATGAAAACCTTAATTAACTAAGTAATTGATAAAAGGTTTTCCCTTATCATTAATTCCAGCTTTTTCTACTTCTTGACAAATCTAGATCGGTAATCGATACCACTTGATCAAATTTTTCAGTTCCACCTGTCTCTTGTTAATCGGTCTTCACTTTAATCTCGAATTTTTCTTCTTTTCGGCAAATACTCAAGATAAAAGCACCTAAGTACTTACACGTGTTTGCCCAAAATTTTTCCGTCCGTTTAAATGAAGGGAAAAGTTTTGCATTTTGCATTTAAAGGACGAACAAGTATGAATATATTTTTTTGTATTTTCTCGTCGTATGATTTGATTAAATTTCAAAATTTACTTATTGACACCTATGTACTATAGAAAAGCGGAGATAAGTCTACAGATTTTTTTTATCTTCGCCGAGTTAAACGTGGAGATAGCGTTGACGGTAGAAAAATAAATATTTACACCTTAGCATCCGTGGGAAACGATCATTTACATATTCATGAAAGAGAATTTAACTTTTTGTATGAGATATCTCACCAGCTTTGCTGGACAGGTGTAACTGACTGATCGGTATCGGTTCCTATAGTAAAAAGCAAGCTCAAGATTTGATTAATTTCGGCAGTTATAAAAGTGAGGTCATTTGGTATTGTGTAACGCTATTCTTGTATTATTATTAACTATTAAGTAAAAAAATTTTTGGTTCGGGATAACAATGTGCTTGACCTTCTTTTTTGGAAGATCCTATCAAAAATCGTAAATTTCAGCTCATCATATCAATACGATCCAGAAACAAAAGAAGTTATCTGGATTATCTCCCGCACGTTGCCATTTCATTTGTCGAAACTAAACTCCTAAATTTGTAACGTATTTTAGCATATCTCAGCGTATATCTTCCTCGTCAAGTTATACTTCTTGATATGCCTCGCAGCGGGAAGTAATACTTCTAACACAACGGACTCTCGCATGCAGCACAATGATTTAATAAGTTGCGAAGTATGTAACGAGCGGATTGCCCATAGGTACATACCTAATCATGGTCCATCTATATTCCATTAACTAATCGAATTGTCCCGCTTCTAATGCGCCGACACGATTATTAGTTCAGATCTCTGCCATATCGTAGACTGTTGTAGGTATATTCATATTATACATACGTAGCGTAGAGATCTACCCTATTCGCTATCTGACAACTAATCGAATATTGGAATTAATGCTGTGGTACGCTTCTGAACAATGGTACCATAGTATTGAAGTCATAACCTATATATAGATGAGTGGAACGAAACTGTAGGAGATTTCATGACCAATAAACATAGCTGGTTGATAGAAAATTTTTCAAGACTAATTGTCAGTTTAATCTCGCAAATCTAACCCGAATTCCTCCACAACTTCACAAAGAGAATGTTACTTGTTAAATCAATAAAACTTTTCATTCAGATTATTGCTTGTATGAATAGCAATATTTATTGGTTGAACAATTTCAATGCAGTTATTTAAATTTAATTTTGATATGATAATTCTTTAGGTTTAAACAAATCACGTAATAAGATTTTTGTTGGCTGATTTTTGTCGACTTTAGTAAAGGCTTGGCGCAACAACAATCTGCTCTGCAAAATTTCGTCGTGGTCGTTGATGAATTTCGTAAAGGTCATATAGAAAAACATCGAAATAAAGACTCATTCCTTGTATTTATCTGTATCAGATCAAAAAGCTGTTGAAGCCTTCAAAAATCATGTTTCGGAGGTATCACCTTCAGAATGGCAGAAATAATTTTTTTGCCAATACTGTCCAAGTTCTTGGAGCGGATTATCAATGGTCAAATTCGTACTTACCTCTCGAAACACAATTTGTTGCCTTTGAGACAGTCGGGGCCACAGTTACGTTACTCCTTGACGTTTCTGACGATATTATTGATGCTCGTGATAAGGGGGATTACATTACATAGGGTATAATAAGTGAAGTATACGTTTCTTTGCTTCATATCTCCTTGCTAGAGTCAACATATGGGAATAGGTAAAATTTAATTAGCTTACAGATTCCTACTGAGCAGGGAAGCGTTGTTTTTCATTTTATACCCAGCTCTGATCCAAAACTTTAACGACCCGTTCTGTAAAGAATTTTGTTACGCTGATGCGAATTATTATTTACTTTCCCTGCTACTAACACAGATGCCAGTCCGGTCACAATTCGAACCCTGTCGAAGTTCTCTTCGAAACATTGTCTGAAGATTAACTAACTAAATTTTGGACCAAAATAGATGTCTAACTTTGGTACATAAAAAATAGATTGACCTAAATTCTAATTTGACGTTTTCTGAAATTCAATGGGTTTACCTATAAAATAAAAGAATACCAAGCAACATAGCAGTAATCCACGCGAAATTTTCAAAACTTTACCAAATCTATTTGGTCTTTAGTTAGCTTTCCCCAATTCCACATATGTACTTATACGTATAACTTATATGCGTAAATGCATAGTTAGGCACGTGCAGCTGTGCAATTGTTCAATGCCCAAACCGCACATGCTTTTAATAGCTAAATACGGCCATAGAAGCGGAGATGCATCCTGTATTTCTCTAACGGTCATCTCCTCTGGAGACAGACGCGTGCCGGAGCATCACAAGATTCCCACCTTTAATCAGACAGGCGTTTAGGCTCAGATTTGCCGAGATCGAACCCTCTGGAACACGTAGGGTCGGTCCGGGGATGAGGGGATGATATTCGGGAGTTATTGTGAATAGCGGGCAGGTGCAATGCCCAGGTTTTGCTTTTTCAATGAGCGTACGAAGAGCGCACACAGCACGATGGTACGGTGCATGGTTGATTGTTGGATTGCAGCTTTTGACGTGACGCTGACACCCGCCTTTGGTGGTTGGTGTCGGGGATAACGATAATATATTGTTATTTACTGCTATTGCTGGCACCTATGCGATGTTCGCCACCTATCTGATTCACAATTTTACATTTTAAAGATCGAGGCGTATTTTAAGATTAAAACGATTATTTTGGTAATTAGAGAAAATGCAATTGCACAGTTTTCAAAGAACTTGTCTATAGTCCTATTGCATATCAGTATATCTTTACAATTCTTCTTCCTGAAGCCTTCTGATGGTTATTTGTCTAATTAATACCGTAAAGTTGTTATAAATCCTGCTGGTGTCTAAAATCTATTAATAAATGTATTAATAAGATTACTGGGTCATTATCGATGCGATAATTGAAGTTAATGCTACTAGTTTTGCGAGTATAAGACACGATATTGCATTTCGATGTATTGAGATTTAAATTATTATTGTTGCACCATGTTCTATTTTACGTATGGCCCACTCCATTCTACGTTTTCTGTGTTTTATTCGGCGCTCATTCTATTAACTTCATTAATTAATTACAGGTCCGAATTATTCCTGTATTATTGTATGACGTTATGCGAATTAAACTAGTATTATTTTAGGAAGTTCCTCGTTTTATTCGGTTTAATAATGATGCTATTCGTCTTCTGCTTTAAAGTTTGGCATTGCTGATGTGTTGGTTTAAGTAATGCCTGTCGGAGTTTTTGTCTCATAAGAATGTTATTTAATTGGTAAGTTAAAGTATGCAGCGCTGATCAAGTTAGTTAATCCATCCAGATTTGCAAAATTCTAAATCACGCAGAAAAAGCTAACGAAAATAGATAAATCAATGTGGGAATCTCCGCAAAATCAGCTGTTCCATCGACAGAAAGAAAGCGACAATAAAAGCATGCAACGTTCTCGATCGGAAGCGAAGCAGGGGCATCCCTGTTCTCTTGCAATAACAACGCAGAAATCACTGCACACATCTACACGTATGCACATACGTGTAGATGTAACCAGCAGCTGGAGCTTTCGAGGCAGGTGACATCGAGTCTCTCACTCTCTGGTTCGACCTGCAAAACTCGCACCCAACAATAGAGCACGGCACATATGGAAGTGGCTAAACATGTGGTCGGTCGGAAAACTTTCAATATCGTTTCTAACGGACTTTTTACCTTTCTTCCATGTAAGTATATGGATCCATCTATGTATATTTGAGAACATGTGCGCCTGGTGGCGACCATAATAATGACTGTATATCGACATCAGCTTGTTAGATTTAGGGGAAATTAAATATTAAAATCGTTTATGAGTACTTCACGTTAATTTTGGCCCAAGTAAAATTAAATTACGAAAATATCTTGAGCAAGTAAATGCAAACTCAACGTTTATTTTATTTCAATAATGTAAAGAAAGTTGGAAATATTGCAGATAGTTCGAATGAAGAGACGCTATGTGTAAAAACGAGAAATTCTTCAAGGTCTTTGCAATGTTACATCAACTTTTTGATGACGATCTTTCCAGGGAGAAAATACATTCTCATTTTTCTTTTTCAAGAAATAGCAAATAAAGGACATTATAACGACTGTTATTTGAATAATGGTATACCAGATTCGCAAGTAAATCTTTGATAGTTCTACCAAAATTGCAAGCAACCCCAATTTTAGAACATTTAACTATTTATATTGACATATCAGTTTAAAGCGTTTACATTTATTATTAAGAGAAGGACTTATAACTAATTGAAGGTGGATTGGAAATTAGCAAAAGCAATGGTAAACTGATACATGCTAATTATGTAAGGTATTATCCAGGAAAAGCTATCGTATCATACGTATCCTACACCCAGCTAATTTATTTCAATAAATTTGACACGTAATTCATACCAATTCAAAGGATGAGATAAATATCCATTATAGAACTTGCCAAAGATATCAATCCCATCGTCAAAAAAAAATTATCTATGTATTTAGTTCAATGCAAAGTCTAAATATTTGCAACTCCTCAGCTCTCGTGGAATATCCAAATATTTATTATCCCGGTGCCAGGCGATTTTTTCCGATACGAGCTTAATTTTTACAACTCACTAAAACCTAGCATCTTATATTTTATCTATGAATACACAAGCGCATATTTATATGCAACAAGTAAACAAAACTTATCCAAATATCGTAGATTTTCTGCCAAAAAAATCCACACGTGTATTCGACAAGGGCGACCGTAGATATGACGAATTCATTTCACTTTTTGGATTTTACATATCGTACCGAATTGCATATGTAAAAGAGAGTTGTTGATCCATGTCAATAGATCGAGGTCCACACGGTTGACAAACAAACAAACATCACACTTCTAGCTTGTACTCTGAGACATTGAGTTTACACATCGGATGAGATGTAAACAAAAGACCTTTCGTTTAGTTTATCTTGGCGAGCATTAATGCATAAGATGGTCTAAGCAAAATGATGACGATTTGTTGAGTAGGGCTCCACCAGTGCGGTTCGTCAAGAAGAAGAAATTCTTCAGAAAAATTTGCGTCTTCATAAAAATGAACGTTTAAGGAATGGCCAAACATCAATTGGCGACGATGATCACTCTAGATGACCATGGTGGTATTATACCACAATTTGCCATTGCTGGTTGAAATACAATAGTGATTGATCGTGAGCAAATCATCCAAGATATCTATAACATTGTGGGTTATTGAACATGAGAATGGATCCAGATTTTCTTTGTAAGATCGTCACTAGTGATGAAAGATGGGTTTATGGATACAATCCCGAAACCAAACTACAATCGTTGCAATGGGAGAGTCCATGTTCATCTTAGCCAAATCAAGTCCATAAAATTAAAAGCGATGGCATAGGTTATTAAGCCCCTCGTTTCACGAGACTGAGCCATGTTATTCGGTCTATCACTTTATTTTCCTTTTGGCGCAGATTTTTCTCCGCATCCACCAATCGAGTCTGGAGCGGTCTTCCCCTTTTTCCCCATTCGAACTATTATTTTAGGCGACATATCTTTTACTATTCTGTCCTTCAACAGCCGACTGATGTGCTCCGATCATCTAATGCGTTGAGCTCTCACAAAGTCAGTTATCATTGAGAATTTGTATAACGTCGTTCGTCCGTCTTTCTCATTCTGCTTCTCTTCTTTTCCCTTTATAAATTTTTTTTGGAACCCTTTTTTCCTATTTTCCTATTTTCCAGGCCCTTCCTCCATGCTCTTCGTCAGTACCTATAAATCGGGGTTGACCTTATTACTGACTGGTAAATACTTGCGTACTTTGGTGGCCCGAGATATACATATCTTTAGACCTTAGGATCCCAGCTGGGGCTCTTACGGTGCAGTTTGTTTTCATAATCGGTTCACCTTTTCTCTTCCGTCGTTTGTTATTTTTACCCGTAAATACAAAAACTGCTTCACTTGTTCTATGCAGAGCGATCTATTTTCGTTAATTTTAAACTCTGCGATGTTTTCTCCATTTTCCTTACTTGTTTTTACTCTCATCCACATTTACTTCGTCTTTCCATTATTTATTCGCATTCTTTTCAAATATTTTTTCTATGCTTCCTAGCTGCTTTCCTCTCCAATGAATCGTATGACATACATATGAGAATATATGTAATTTTCCTGAAGGTAAATGTGAAAATCGAAGGCAACAGAACAGGCATATTAGCAAGTGCTGCTCGCAATTCTCATACATTGTGCTTTACCACTTTGCTCACTTTTTAAGATATTCAAATCTAACAAATACAAATCATTTAAAATGAATTTGGTACGATGACGATGAAATTCGTAGACTTAATTTTCTGTCGAAAGATTTTATAGAACTTTGTACATAAATTCCAAATTTCCTAGATGGTGGTCGTTTGATGGACGTAACCTTTCAAACAACGGAATAGTCAATCCAAAATATCCCATTGCTGGTGCTTTTGCTTAACAATGTTAATTATTCCCCCAAACAACAAATTATTACAACGCCACTGCTTCCATCGTCTTATCTCTAACGATCCTTCAGAAAAAGAATTGGACCTGAATTTTTGAGGTCGGCTTATCGGAAGATACAACAAACACATTGAAAGGTGTCCAAATATTTATACGCTCGTGTAAGGGCCTGGTGAATTGAGGATGATACGGTTGTATTGAACGTATTGAAGGCGTTCTGGTTACGAGTACTAAAAGAGCTTCTAATTCCCGGTTTTTTATGCAATATATCGAAATATTTAGACTTTTGCATCAGCTTCTCTGATTAAATTTCGCTAATTCTGATTTCATGCTTCAGTTACACATGTTTTATTAAATAAATACCCTTATCGACTCCTCCTTCGAGGAAATTGACATAACCTATCGGAATCAATCGAAAACACGATGCAGATGTGTGGCTGGTGAAGACCCACAGAGTTTACTCGATAAAACTACAATAATGCCCGTTGTTAGGATATGTTAGATATACAGCTATTAATCATGCAGGAAATGATGTTTATTCACACCTTTTATACACCTCGATATCGTTGATATTTACGAATAAGAATGATATAAGCTTCGATAAATTGCAGGTGACGCTGAACCAAATAGCAGAAGAGATCCCATTCTTTATTTCGAGTTGGAAATTTATCGTTATCCAAACGACATGATAATAAAATAAAAAATGGGAAAGAACATTTTATTTATATTTAGGTAAAGTGTAAGAAGTACACTTTGAATCATTGTTGATGTATGATGAAAAAATGTTACGTGAATATGGCTTTTGCATACATAAAAGGAACGGTCCGCAAATTGAAACTAACCCCATCGATCTAGAAAATTTAACTAAATCTACTCCATTCTTTTAGCATTGTTTAAGAAGTTCATGTGGAGCTCTCCCAGCTAAAAACTATTCAATGTTCTGTAGGCAAAATATACAAACCCATCCGCATACGCATGCAGTTACCTGACGAATTCAAACTTATTGTATTCCGAATAATAGTCGCATGCCTGATACTTCTATAGAATCTACGTAGAAGAAGAATAATAAGGAAAAAAAAAGGTAAGAAATCGAGCAAGACGGGTGCGTAGAAGCAAGTAAAGGGAACAAGAAAAAAAATAATATCCCAAATCAATAGGCTGAAGTTTTAGGCGCACATCAAGGTTTTCAACAAAACGTAACCTGCCCTATTCAGCGCACAAAGATCTGCTTTCAAGTCGGCAAGCTAGGAGCCATATCGGTTATAGTATTAGAGACGAATTTAGCGTGATCTTTGCGATTTTTCGACTTCTCCGAGTCGCATTCATTCATTCACCCTTCGGATATCATTGAGGAACGGAACAGCCGGTACATTTCGCTATGGTATGCTCGTAAATTATACGTAGTAGGTGACATATTTTTGGCTAGGAACGATAGTATTGTATCGTAGTCGAATATTGACCGACCACCGTATATAACATTGAAATATTTGGTAGTGCTTTAATAGAAGCAATATTTTTTATTTATTAGCTCCAAAATCCTCATTTAGGTGAATATAAATTTGCAATTTTCGTGCGTTTTGCCCCTCTTTAAAACATGGTCCAAATCATTTGCTCCGGTAAGTTCTTGTAATGTGTGCGGTGTATTTTTAGAAACTGTATTTTTTAGAATTGGAAAAATAAAATAATCTAAAATAGTTAGGTCAGGAGAAGGTGGAGGAAAATCTTCTACGTGATTATCAAAATATTCATGTAAGAGGTCGGTGAGTTAGTTAGTAGCGCACGTGTTTACATGTTTAATGTACGTTCACTTAGGATTCATGCACTAGTTTAACAAAATGCGCTTTGTTAATTAATCTTGGTTGGTATAACAGCATTTTCAGTGATTGCAACAGAAAAACGGGTGCATATTCAACACAATAATTATGTTACTTTTTGGATGTTGCAACAACAAAAAATATATGTTGAAATTAGATGAAAAGAAATTGATAGGACGTTTTCTTATTTTTGAGTAGAAGTTATTGATCTTTCTATAACGTACTACTCTCCAACATATATTTGTTTAAGGATACCTGCTGCAGATTTTGAAAATGCATCTATTAAAATATGCGATTTATTTGCCACTGAAAGCAAAAGCACATATTATATTCCATATATCAGCAAGGAAATCTTACGCCGTAACTTATCAACGCACGGGGAAAACATATTGTTGATAAATATAGGAATTTGAAGAGACTGTATGACAAGGTTTCAGGAAGAAGAATATGAATATATCGGCGTAATAAAGCAACTACAGTTTGTTCAAAGTTAAGATGTTTTCAGGCGAGTTAGGGGATAGCAAAAATTGATTGGTAGACAATATGGAGCCGTGGTTGGAGGTCATAGAACATTGGAATAAAACCTGTAATACACGACAGAAAGTGATTTTCTGCATGTGTGCATAATTTTAATTAATCATTTATAGGTACATAGGACAACACAAAACGGCCGCGATCAGTTTTTTAATTAATATATTAGTTAAATTCCCTTTAAGTAGAAGTAGGTACAACAAAGAACTTAAATTTACAAAAAAAAATTTAGCTATTTACAACTGTTACTCTTCTACAGATGCTTAAGAGAGTTCAACATTGGGATTATGTAAGAAAATCCACGACCTTAATCTCCGTAGAAACCGACGGTAAGAAATTCGTGAAACTCCCCTTTCGCAGCATTTCGAAATGTATTAGTAAAGTTTTTAGGGGCCAAGAATGAACGTATGTTTCAGTTCGCGTAACACACTTAAAAACTTTCTAGGCAATCCGAAAGATAAACCGAACAAGGAAGAAAGGCCGGGGGGCGGGGGGCGATAGGTATCAAATTCAAGGAGCACATTAAGTGTTACCGTTTTGGTAGAATAGAATCGTCAAGTGTAGCACAATACATAAACGAAACTGTGCGTAATATTAAATTAAGGCTGCACATGCTTTATGTTTCCTGCTACAATAACAAGAGAGAACCCTTCTGTCTATCTTTCCGTATTTTTTCGCATGTTTTAGTTTTAGGATATGTAGGCGGTAAAAGGTAAAAGTAGAATTATGTAATACTAACCTTTTTGTTCTTACAATGAAAAAATATTTGTGTGCGGTTTTTAACTTTTTTTTTAATAATTTAATGAATTTCCTTAATTTTTGTGAGGTGTAAAATATTACTCATTGGCGGATATTGATCGCCAATACAACGCATTCAATATTTAAGCATCAACATGAAATGAATATATACATATGGTTATCTTTTTTGCGTTGATATGCAAAATAATCCAGCAAAACATTCACACATAATAAAACATTATTATTATTCTTTTATTAAATAAATATAATAATAATAATGTAATTTCCTGGTTATTAGCGTCTTGTAATCCATCGACTTTTCTCAAAACTATAACTATATTTTTCAGTAAATCCTCAATAAATATGTCAACAAAAGAAAGCTTAAACAAAGCTACCCTTCACCAAATTAAACCAAATTTATTGATACCACATCAAAAACATGACACAAAAAATGTATTGTAAACCCCAAAGATTTTATGACACCTAACAGACTAGGCCATCGTATTTCTCATACGATTCCTGTCTATCTCGTAATGGGACACCTTATATTTAAAACTTGTTGATAAAAAAAAACACGAAGAAAAAAAACCAGCTGCAGCACCAGTACTAAACAAGTACTGTCCTGGATCTGGTAATTCAAATCCTAATGAGGGGAGAAGTACATCTAACCTTATGCTAATGCATTTCTAGAGGGAACAATACGCCGTTCATCTATAAAAGGATTTGTGTATTTGTTTTCTAACAACTATAAAATTTTAAGATGTTTAACGTTAAGATTTATTCCAGTACGTACGGTCTAAAAAAAAAAGGTTTCTACGTAGATAATAGAGATATATTCAGATGATTCCGCGGAGTATCTCAGGATCTAGGACCAACATATATTAAAAATGGTTTACGTATTAACATACTACCACTACGTTTTTTGTGTATTTTAAATACCAGGTGTTGTTATTTACTAGTACGTGTGAAATTAGATTAAAGATAAGCTTTCTCTGGTAGATTATGTAATGTGCTAATCGTATAGATCTTGATAAAAAAAAAGTAGGAGGGTGGTCTGAAAAGTTTGAAACCTCAATATGAAGATATCATGGCACGTAATACGTTTAAAGGTACTTTTCAAAATCTCACCCATGTTGGACACTCAGTTGTTTAATAGTCGTTTGTGTCAGCTGATGTTAACCATTGTGATTGGCAGAACAAGTAATATCTATACAGGAGTTAGATGTGTTAGTAATCTTTAATTAGGTGCCATGACATTGAATCATTCAATCGATTTAATAAAGTTTAGCTGGTTATTTTTATCTCTCAAAACTTCTATTAAATTGACAACTTGATATGATTTTACAGTTTTCCTTTTCACATTATGTTCTGCGTCTCCAGATCTTCTTGACATAGACAACAATTAGACCTTCTTTAGAGCAAAGTACTTTACACTTTTTAAAATTTAAAATCTAACCAAAACCTTCATTCCAGCTTAGGACGGCTAAAAACTGTAACCATTGCCGATAACATCGGAATTCGAAATTCACCAAGTGGTGCTAAGTGACCGTCGCATTTAGGCTAGAGGAATAGCAGGGGCTGTAGGCGTTTCACAAGAACGTCTTTGCCATATTAGACTGAAAAGCTGAGCACGAAAATGTCAATGGCATGTTGGGTGCCACGCTTGCTCACTCAGGGCTAAAAACGCATTCGAATGAACATTTCCAAACCCTTCGTAAAGCAGTTTAACCGAAATAAATCGAAGTTCTGGCATCGATTAATAACTATAGATGAAACTTGGATACGCCGATACAGTCCTGAAGCCGAGGGCACAGTCGAAACAGTGGACTGCGGAGAGTGAATCGGCTCCGAAAAAGACTGTTCCAGTGGCTGGGAAAGTGATGACGACTATTTTTGGGGATAATCATGGAGTCTGCTGCCCCCGTGGCTTAAAATTTAATGATTACTATGTTACGGTTTTGTTATCGATGTTGTTATAAATAGAGATGATCAACGCAGGTGAAATTATTACTTTTTTATAGCGACTAGACAGACTCGTGTCTATTCGTCTCATAATTCGCTGCAAAAAAGTAATAATTTCACCTGCCTTTGTCATCTCTAGTTATAAATGAACAGTACCATCAAAATATGTAAGGCCATATAATTTCAATCCATTCAAACATTGTTTCCAGCGCAAGTTTCACTTGGTGGAATAAATTTCCAAGAAAAAAACAATTAAACCTCCCCCTTCCTGCATTCCGTTGATATTTGTTGTTTTCCAATTTCGATTCCTCCTTCATTTCCTCCGTCTCACTCCTCAGATGTGTAAACCCAAGAAAGCAACGGGTATACTACTCTATTACCTAACGCATACATACCACCCTCTTCCTGAAACTCGACATCTTTCGCGCCACGTGTGCGACGTACAGAAAGCACGCGTGTCCACACGTGTGCGCTTTCTTCAAACGTTCGATGCTGCCGCCACCGCCTACTAGACGATACATCTGCCGGCATTCACCCCCTAAGCCAGCTACGATTACACATTCTCATCGCCCTTGAATCGATAGGTGCAGCTAAAGGTAATAAATCATCATCGTGACGAGCCAATGAAAGTGCTTTTTTTTTCTCTTCTGTGCTTTGTTTTCTTTTTCGTCGCTGCCGTCTTCTTCTGGGATGGGTTTGATATCCGATGAGGTATTACCATATATGAAACATAGTATTATTTTTATCTAATATCCGGCTTTTCTGTACAAAATCAAAGAATTTAGTGATAAATATTTCCATGTATTGTAGAACTAGAACTATTGTAGAACATACCAAATGGATGAATTTCGCCCTACAGGAAATGAAATCCTAAAAATGCTAAGTTAGTGGCCCTGAAGGATGAGTCTCTGCATCTACAGAGAAAAACATTTAAAATTTGCAATAATTAAAAGCATTGATTCACTTCGAGGAATCGAAAAATAACAAATTTCATTTCAAATATGCGTTATTACATTGTTTTTTTCCTCACAGTGTGTAAACGCATACAAGCCCATAATCATAGTTATTCAATAGCTGGAAACAGCTACTGATCATTGATTCCGGTTATATTTGCGTAACTACTCGCGAAAGTTGGTTTAAGTATTCGAGTGTTATGCGAAAATTTATTTTAAAGATGTCATGATTATTGCCTTGTACTTTAATCAAGACAATGGCAAACACTAAAGTATCGGCACCCAACGCGTTACTTTAATGTTTGTTGTGTACTTGTTTAATATCTTTAGAAAGTATAAATTTGTACAATTAATCAAAATCAAATTCAGCAAGTTGACAATCCTTTGCCATTAAGTCAATAGGATCAATTTGAAAACAACGAAATCCTTTCTCATGGGAACTCATGGTGTTTAATCAGGAATTGAGGAGAAACCCCTTCAATTCAAAAATAACGAGTTTGACGATCGTAAACAACGTATTTCTTTCGCTAAAATTCTAGTCGTCTGGCCGACAGGTTACCGGTGGTACCTAGAAGTTCGTAAATCATTCGTGCAGTACGAAATTGCACAATATACTTCGACAATTCGAGTTCTAAGTTTTATCACCAGGGATTTTACCTGCTTCAAAAACATGTGCTTTACTGGCAGATGTGTGTGAATAAATGCACATGTCTGGCTGTTAGAGGTCCCTTCCTAGTATTATTTAATATATTATACTTTTTTTAAATCGAATACGTTACAATGAAAATGTTGTTTGGTTACATGTTACGCAATTCAATAAAATTGGATTGTATTATTTATTGAAATTTGTCGATATCAACTGTCTTAAACGGTGCATCTGATCAAACAATTTTTGCCTTTAATGTGTCTTAAAAATGTAGATGTTTAATGCTTCTCGTTTATACGCGGAAAGGTTTCCGTTAAGAAATCATCCGATGCCACGGATGTTTGTTAATTTACGATATTCCATGTAAAATGGTAGAAATCGAGGACGAAATTAAAGACATTCTTGAGTACCAAGTCTATAGCAGCTCAAGAAGCAGGAGTGGCTCACACTAAAGTATGGAAGGCTATATGATTAGAATAATTTTGCCTCCATCATTATCAAAGGGCACAAGCGTTACAACCACAAAATTATTTTAGAAGGGTTACCAATGTCATAGAAAAGTTTACAATATTCTTGTGGCTTACCGACAAAACTACGTTTACAAGAAATTGGATGAACAATCACCATAACAACCACGTTTGGGCATTAAAAAATTAGCATGCTGTGAACAGAACTAAGGTTCAACTTTAGATCAAGTGGATACCGATTTTCCTTCCCAACTATGTTTCCAATACATCATGATCTTCCATTCCATACTGGGTTCTAGGATATTCCTATTTATTTTACTTAATCACTACTTCACTGCGCACATGCTTCTCAGACTGAAAAAGGCGCTCATTTCAAATTGAGTAAACACCCAATTTTGGCCTCCTTAAAGGAAATGTAAACTGTGATGATAAATATTTAATACATACTGCAGAGAGGAGTGGCAAAAGTGAGTAAAATAACTACGTATAATATTGTCAGTCTAGAAAGTATCCGGAATTTATTATTTTTCTTAATTTTAATATATTTCTTTTTGTTACATCCTAAGACAAAAGTAATGCATCAAGTAGGTTGTGCCGACTGTAGGCCATGGCAAAAATCATATAACAACATCAGCTGTCAAATATTGTTGATTATCAACAGGCTTAATATTTGTGAAATAATGTCGCAAGTAGAAAGAAGAAAGTTGGTGGAATATTTGTATAGAAAAGGTGTTCAAAACGTTAAAAAATTAGTGCAATTGACTGAACTCGGAAAAGGGGCAGTATATGAGACAAAAAAGAGGATAAAAAATAGGAGAGATATGAGCCATGGACCAGTTTCTGGAAGACCGCGTAAGATTAGCGGAAACAATCTAAACGCTTTAGTGACTTTAGAACGACAAAACCCGCGCCTAGGGTTTCGAAAACTGGCAAACGGATTTGGAAATCAACGTCAAATAAGAGTGTGTCCAGAAACTGTCCGCATTTCACCGAGAAAACAAGGTTACTTATCAAGGAAACCAAAAAAAATCCCTACAATGAACCTCTACAAAAGCAACGAAGAATAGATGTTTGCCAACGGTTTCGAGACGATAATTTTAGTGATGTTTTTATATCTGATGAAAGCTGTTTTCAGCTTGGTGCAAATCATTTAAAAATTATATCAAAAGAAAATGTTACCGTTCAAATTTCCCACAAAAATAATGGTTTGGGGAGCAATCTCTCAGCGTGGTGCTACACCTCTCTGTATAATTGATGGCACCGTTAATAGTGCAAAGTATTGTGAAATTCTTAATGGCTTTCTTCTTGAAACCGCTCGTGCTTTATATCCCGAAGGGTGGCG
The DNA here is from genome assembly GCA_902655005.2 of Marronus borbonicus. Lineage (NCBI taxonomy): Eukaryota > Metazoa > Arthropoda > Insecta > Coleoptera > Scarabaeidae > Marronus > Marronus borbonicus. The sequence goes on along the minus strand of LR737380.1, from coordinate 22,868,897 downwards.
TTTTCAACAGGATAATGCAAGATGCCATACTTCTGCTTACACTAAAGCTTGGATGCTAGAACAAAACTTGGCAACAATTCCATGGCCAGCAGCTTCCCCAGATCTTAGTCCCATCGAAAACATACGGGGACTAATGAAAATTGAAGTAGAACGAGCAGCACCACGAAATAAAGAAGATTTGATTCGGTCAGTTTTACAAGCCTGGACCATTATCACCGAAAAGTATAGCGTTGACCTTGTTTCGGGATTACCTGAACGTTTAGTTAAGTGTTTACAGCTAAATGGAGATTGTATTAGTAAATGAGATGAATTATTTGTTGTGATTTTATTATTCAAGTAATAAAAATATTTACCGTAACATTATAGCCGTGCTTTTTGTTTTCCGGATACTTTCTAGACGGACTATATTATTGAACTTCGACATATTAAATGTATTTACGTATTAATTAAAATATTTAGAAAATCACTACTTTATATTATCAGAATTTAAAAAAGGCTTTATTGTAATAAATGCTTACTTTTTAATGAAAATATCTGACTAGCGTGAAATAATGGAGGAAACATATTTTATATGTGACAAGTTTGGAAAAATTACAGTTAACAACTTGACAAGCTTTTATTGTGCATAGAACTGTAAGTATTTTTCTATTTTTTGGGATTTTCAATTAGATTTTCCTTTTAAGTGTGGCGACGGCCCAACGGGGTAAATAAGCTTTTTGAAGCTTGTCATAACCTCAGAAGCCTTTTAGTGTGTAAGTTGTATGTGTAAAGTGTTGCATGGCCTTGTTACTGTCATCCCCTCGAGTGAAACGCAGTTACTTGTACCCCAACTGGGAACCGGGCCCACTCAGAAAATTTATTGATTCCAGCGGGACTCTGCCCAGTCAAGCGCAGGCCATCTTACCACTGGGGCACCGAGCCGTTTAATATATTTAATAAATATAAAAGTATAAAAAAAATTCAGCTCAAGTTCTATTCTTAGATTCAAGAAAAACTTATGGAGTTTTGTATCATAATAACTTGTTATTCACTGTCGGTAAGATTGGCCCGACGATAAGCAATTAGCTCGAAACCAAACGAAAGTTTATATCATATTAAATAGAGATTATGAGATCTAAGACCTTCATTTACACCTCGCTTAACGTTAAAATGCTTCAACAATAAGAACAAATGTAAATTTAATAAAATACAAGCTACTACATGGTTATTTAAAGCGAAACTAAAGAAGTACGGCCCGCGCGGAATTCAATGCAAAAATGCACCTGTGTTTGTACCAGATTTGCGTGCAAATCTTGATGAAAATGTTTCGCAGACGGGCAGGTGTGAGACTCAAGAATGCTTACTTACCTGAAACGTTTTAAGCTGGGCGTAGAAGTTCAATTTTACCCTGTACCTTTACATGCAGTACCCAAGTATAGTGATGCAAGTGGATTTCGTACCTCGAGCATTCGAGATTCATCACAGCGAACATATTTTAGCTCTTGTTAGACTCTTATGTGGAAGCAGGCCAATGCAGTTTTGAAGATTGTAGTGTACATAAGTGAATATGTATGCAGTTCGAATTATTTCTTTTAGGGACGTACGTAATAATACACATACGGAGTGTCTCACAAGTAACTACTGAATATCTGAATATCTGAATCTGAATATCTGAAAATTTGATCATACTAAAGCTTACATGTATTATTGAATTAAAACATTTTCAGTTCCTTAAGTTCCTAGTTCAATTTTATGGTTTGTTTGATAAAACAACTACGTTGCTATTTCTGAACATTTTTCAAATGTTTGAATTTTTAAAAAATTCTTGATAAATTCTTGAAAAAAAAAAGTTGAAAAAATGAAAATTTGCTTTGACTATTGACTGTGTAGGCTAGGATTAGAAACCGGCTGGATGTTTCTAAAATTTCGATAATTGAGATTGATTTTTTAAAAGAAAAGATCAAAACTTTTTTTTTAATACAACTAACGAGATATCCAAATTAGTCATAACCATTAGAAAACAATCCAGTATTGACGAAACGTTGAGTTCTTAACTCTCCCGATAGTTTTCCGTTCTAAATACGTGGGGATTCGAATTGCTCCAGTAATGAGAATTTCCATTTCTAGTAAATTTGGCTTCATTCGTCCAGATAACGTTGTCCAAAAATAATTCGTACTCTTAAAAACTATATTTTACAATTTCCTAAAACACTTCTTTAAATGATCAATTCACATTCACATCGCTGACTATCAAAAATTTCCGGGTTCTGTATATCTACAGATTTCATAGTATATTTTGTGAATGATCGTTTTCAAAATTCCGTATACGCAATCCCGTGTACAAACATTTCAATTTATTTACCTTATCGCATTTTTCTTGCACATTATCGTTTTTGCACATTTAATGGTCCCGAACTAGCATTTTTTCCTTTCTTTATTTACGATCGGTAGTTTGTATACTATCGGTCTGTCAAGTAATTAAAGTATTGCGCAAATTTGATAAATTTAGGAGGGCAGATAATCGATAATCATTTATAAGTAAATAAGTTGATAAATATTTATTATTTATTTATTTTTAAATAAGCCTTAAAATTGAGCTGAACTTTGTTTGTTGTAAACACCAACGACTAAAAAAATTTCTTTATTCACTTTTTTCCTTAGCGTTCGCTGTTTAGGAAAATATGCGTATTATTTATAATATAAAAGAATCATTCTTCAAACTTTCAATATATCTTGAAAATTTTGATGAATTTTGTATGAAAGATGGTGGCAAGTGGATCACACTGAATGCCATCTAGCATACACTATGATATATAGGTAGGTCGGGAGAATTAGACCAAATTTTCAGGAGTGCATTATGCACGTGAACATACTATAGAGAAGCTCATATGTTCTTTTCCGATTTTCATTTGTTTTCAAGTTATAGCATCACTACAAATAAGAAAAGTGTCATACAGTAACATTTTCTTAATCATAACATTCTTTTAATGATTTCAAAATACTTCTCAACATGTTTTGCTTCGTTTACGAAGGGTGCCTGTTGTTCTCCTGATTACTTCATTTCTTTTTCAATAACGGCTGCAGTATTCCTAATACGTCGAATTAGTGCATAATTTTAGAATCAACCCCATAAACAGTAGTCTGGAGATCTTGGGTGCCAACTAAGAGGACCACCGCGACCAATCCAAAGCCCTGGAAACCCATCGTGCAAATGTTTACATCCTAGTAATCCTTGAAAATTTACGTGTTCTCCTGTAAGGCGATTTTCCAAAATGAAGGGGTCAACTAAATAACTATGGACCATCCTACACCATACTTTCCCAGCATTATTAATGTCGTCACGGGTGAATGTTGCTACATCTGTAAAAGTTGTACGTGATACAACACGACAATTATTATTTATCCAGCAAAGCTTCCGGTTGTAGGTGCTGAATACGCCGAATATGTTATGGATAGAAACCTTGCTTGTGAAGGGTGTTTATTATTATTTTTTGTGGAAACTCAATTGAGTACCAATTCTTTGAAAGCTGGTTATACACTCTTTTCCTAAACCCAGTATATTTTCAACATTTTGTAAACCTTATCGAGTGGCTTGTTCAGATGCTATTTTACTATTGGAAAGCATCCCAGCTTCGCACAGTTCAAAGATATTCTATAACTGCAGCTGTAGCATTCCTTTTATGAAAACCAAAAAAAGAACTAAATATTCCAAATTTGAAAAGGAAAAGAACGAATTTTCGTAAAACCGATGGTAAGAATATAATTAAAATTAATAAAAACAAATAACAAAGACTTCTTTCCTCTTGCCAAGTCTTTAGCATGACTAATTCCGTTAGGTAAGACGGGTAAGTAGCAGGTAATCGAAAACAAGATTAGTCAGTGATAATAACTGCTAACAGAGTTCTTTCTCTCTTATCGGAATAATAGAATAGTAACCTAATATTATTCCGTAAACAATACGTCGACTATGGAATATAAGAGTTTTGTGTTGATGCAGCATAATTTCAATGGGTTATTTATATTCCTTTCGGTAAACAATAATAATAGTGGAGCAATACGCCGAGAAACGTAATATTTTGATGTTAATGAATCCCCCTTATCGAATATCCTACGAGTAATACTTTGAACTTACTTTTAATGAGTCACGGTATAATGCTAGACAAGACTAGAGGGTACACGTTCACGAGAGTTCATCTGAGTACTTTAAAGGTATTTTAAGTAAGTGGTATTTTGGACGGATTGGAGTGACGGATACATCGTTGGGAAAAGTGTATATGTTGAGAAATAATTTAATTTGTCAAAAAAGAATATTCGTTTCTACGGTAGGTTGGAAATTTTAGTCGTAGTCAAGTAAAATAAAGAAAATCATAAGGTTCAGTTCAAATGAAAACTTATAAGTATCCTTAATCTACCACTGGACCTCGAGTTTAGTTTTCGGAACAAAAGTAGAAAAAGGAAATTAACCAAACTAAAAGTAAGCGTTCTGAACCATCGTTACCGTCGAACATACTTACCTATACCATACCAGTTTGAGACAGATGCACCCTATAAATTCTTGCTGAAGCATCCGGCGTTAAACAGGAAAAATCTGAAAGCGCAAGAGATTCACAAAGAACGGTTTCTGTCTGGATCAAGAACAAACGTCGATGTGTATAAATTAGTTTCAAAATAGCGCAGGCTACTCTACCGCATTTGGAGACATGGTTATTGAATCTAAATGTATCACCCATTAAGAGACAAGATTTTCAGTTTCAGAAAAAGCAGAAGAAGTAGTACTATCGATCCTGAGATCAATCTGCTGGCGAATGAAAAGTTCTTTCCACGAAATACCATAACAATTGATTTCGCTGGTTTCATGCCGAGTAGAGATTATTGAAATGTTGTCAAGTTCGATCTCTTCAGGTTTAAACAAATAAAGCTATTGGATGTCGTCGGCGTACATTTCAATTTTACATGATTAGACATATTGGTGAAAGCATAACGCATACACAGAAAACAACAAGAGACCGAGTACTGACCCCTGCGCACACCACGTAGAAGTAGCCTAAAAGCCGAGTCCCGAGCACCGCACCGAATACTCTGAGTACTTCCGTTCAGATAAGACTGAAATAATGAAGCAGCACCAGGAGATAATCTAATAAAGAAAAAAAAATGGCAAAAAACAAATTATGATCCAAAGTGTCAAAGGCCCTATTATAGTCAAGCAAAGTTAAAATTGGGACCGTGCCATTGTCAGTGTAGTTGTCCAGCTATGACCACCTCTGAATCCAGAGTGATAACCCCGTTTAAAGAAAAAGTCCATTAATTGTTCGTATATAATCTTTTCGGAAAGTTTTGCCAGAATAGGTAGAATACTAATAGGGCGCAGGTCCTTAAATTCTTAATTTCATCTATTAAATGAGACTCCAAACAGGATTCAACTGCACTAAAGGAGAAGGCCGACAATCACATTGTCAGCGTTGATAATAAGAATAGTATTCCAGCAAAAATTATTACTTGCATCGGAGTCCCGGATTTTGAAGGTTTCCTTTCCTTCTTGATAGCTTGCGTAGTGAAGCTTCTTAAAGATTTATAATAATTCCAATTCCATCTCTTGAAAACCAAAGGATCCTCCGGCAGTCCCACCATTGGTCTCATATTATCCGTCAACAATAGTATAGGTAGCTTAGTTACGTTAACAAAATCAATGCAATCGCATTAAGTGGTGTTCCAGAAACTCAACCTTCCCGACAATATTATGGATATGGAAAATATGTTGCCAAGGGTTGGAATACAAATCTAAATTCAATAAACCAAGGGTCATATACCTAAAATAAGGAACAAGTCTATATTCAGGAATCCGATCACATGTATTAACTTTTAAGGAACAGTATACACGTGTTGAAACATTGGATTCATAATATCACCCACGATACCAGCATAAAATTACATGTAATAATAAAAAAAATGATCTTTTTAGCTTTTCTTCCCTATCTATAAGGTGTTCCCGCGTCATAGAAGGCTTTCGTAACCGATTTTTCACGCAGCACTTCTTACGTAACTATCGCGCGGAGACCGTATTATCATTATTACAATGGGAGAACCATGCACCTGAGCGTCTAATATACATTAACATACCTCAACTCCTTCTAGTCTTTGCTGATTTGCTTTCACCGCTTGCGCCAGCATCCGCAGAATTTGTATGTAACACTCGCGGCCCGAAAGCCAGTCTGCAATCTGAGAGAAATACCTGTCCCGTCCGTCTATTCTCCTGGACCGTACAGAAAATCCCATTCAAAAACCTTTAGAGAATGAGTTCTCTTTTATGCGTTATACCTACCTGTCGAAGAGATTTTTGTCAAGCCAAAAAAGAATGTGGGCATTGTGCATGGTTGTATGTATTTCACTTTTGCTCTCGGTATTGTTCGACGTTTAAGAAGTGAAGTGAAAATAAAAAAAAAATGGGGATAAAAAGACGAAAAAGTAGATGAAAAAGCGAAAAAACGTGTATTTATTTTAAAGAATGGTTCTTTTTAGAGTAAAATGTGTATAACCTTCTGATTTATCCCTTAACTATCTGGTGCGATTTTTGTTTGTCGCAAATCCATCAACGAAAATAAGTTCTTTCTTTATCCAGGTCATTGTGTTAGCTAAACGGGAGGTAGTTTTAATCTTTTTTCTTCGCATTTTCTTGGAAGAGACGAAAGATTATCTCCTGTATCAAATTAACGCTTCCTTCTCTGTTTCCTTCAGATATATTTTTTGCTACGCTAGCAGACTTATTGTGGATCGACAAAATATAAGAAGGATCTTTTAAATTGGTTTAAAATTTGTATGGGTATAGAATCCAGTGCCTTTAAGCTTCTTCCTTGTACAAACAAAATTATACTGGTGGGACCAGAATTTATTCTAACACGTTGTACTTTTAAAGGGAATGCAATGATATTTCAAAGAACCGATCGACAAGTTTTGAGATGAGATGAAACCAAGCACATATCAATATTTTGTAAAGCTGTCGCGGTTGTACATGCACAAGCTGCACCAGAAACTTGTCACGGAAACGTGTACCAGACGCAACGTTTAAGTGTTATTACCACGTAATTACGAATTCAAGATCAAGTTAGCGGCGCTTTTTCCTTATTCTTGGTGCAATCGAGGATATTATAAAGCATACAAGTCGGTTGATGGAAGTTTCTTAGTCGTATTAAAAATGAAAAAAAATGTAATTTTTAAGCTCTATTAATTGCCAGGATAAGAGATTAAAATCTTTCGACAATAATGTAATATTTTTCTTTTCACATAGAACCCCGCATACTCCGAGTCTCTGATGGTTCACTTGTCTCAGCCATTACATTGTTTCAGCTCTTGCATACTTATCTCACACCCTTTAACATTGTAGCGTTCTGTATGGTACTTCCTCTAGCAAGCGCATTTCTGTCTCGTACCGTCCAGGCTTCTTACGCTGGACATAACCTCGTCGTAGAGGGCCCATTCATGCATTCTAAATTAGTTTAATGGACGGATATCTATAGGCATGACATTAATTAGTAGTTTATTAATACACAACGCTGACTAACGCTCGGGCATACGATGATAACAATATGTGCGGAGCTACCGCGTTGTCCACATATATTGGAATGCCGTAAATACGGTTACATTTACATCGGGAAAAAAAGCGCTGCTCCGGTCGGATACTATGCGAGTAACTAACTACAATGGAATTCGGATTTTTCGAAACGGAAATCTCCAACTAATCGGGCACACGCCTAGCGTCGATGGAGTTTCTTTTCCAACTATGTTGCGTGGACGTGGCGATTAGAAGCATTGACAATGAATCAATTTGCGCCTTTATCAACGTACAGCGTTACAGTTGAATAATTTAAGCCTTTTGTTAATTTGTCACCGGCTAATTTATGTTATGTACATATATACGATACAAAATATATATTATATCGTTAGAATGAAATGATTTTGCAATTATTTCGAATTGATTTTTGCAGAAAAAATTAAACTCAAAGTTGCCACATTTAACGTTATTAATTATGTTAAAAATTTGCTTTTAGTTTTATATTAACCTATTAATTATTATCATTCAGTCATTGCTTGAATGGTTCTAACAACTTTAAAAATACATATTTTATTATATTTCAGTAATCTTCTGTTTTTTCCTGTAAAGAAAGAGGTTTGAACTATTTTTTTTATTAGTGGACAACTCCAATTGAACAGTTTAGTTTAGTTGTCTATGCGGTAATAACACGTCCAGTTATTTGTATTTACTATTGACAAAGAAATAACACATTTCTGTCTTCATGTTTTCTTCAACACTTTATTAGAAATGTCAACACGCAGTCTAGAACCTTTTAAGCAAAAATATCTTTGGTCGGTGATATAAATACGTTACCGGAAAGGATTACCTGGAAAGATTTGAGCATTTTTTTTTACATCAATAAGAGGAAAAAGTGCCAATGTTTATCGCAATGATGGGAGCAAAATTGTATAAAGTTTGATATCATAAGAACCAAAAAATTAAATTAAAGAGTCCGTTTTAAAAATGCATTATAAACCAAGGAAGTTATAATTACTGCAGAATGATTTCAATTCGTGAAAAGAGATCAAAAAGTCAATGAAAGTATAATTAAGCACTTGATTAAAAAAATGTTGGGAAAAGTTATCTGTACGAGGCATTTTTAGAACAAGCACTAAAAACCGGTTTGTCTGTAGGTTAATCGATAACAAAATACAGTTGGCACGCACTATTATCAAAAGAGGACCTAACATTTCAGAGTGTTTATAACATAGCTCTTACGATAAAGTAAGTAGTATTGAAAGCAAACGAATTCGGTCAAGTGGAGCAAATAAAGTAGTGGATAGTGGTAGTAACCATTAAAAATTCTAAAAAGGAGAATACGGAAATCGTGCGAAAGCGAACTAGTCGACAAAAAGAGGTTGCGAAGAATGTAGAAATCTAAGAAAAATAAAAAAGTTCGAAAATTATCAATTTGATCACCTCATCTGGTACATTTTGACCCTCTGAACACGTTCGTTTATTGGTATCTCTAACCGTTTTTGAGTTACGCGCGTATGATGTTTGCAGACAATAGAAAATCCCGTCAGAACAAGCTCTAGATCTTTCCGTCGATTCTATCGTTCGGTATGCATTTCTCGTCGATGAATTTGACGGTTTCCGATAGGAAATTATCGGTTGAATAGATCGCGACAAAGCAGAATCTTCTAACTTGGCTCTTCAAATTAAAAGAAAAAAGCCCTTTTTGGGATCTTTCGAATGGATCCAAATTTAACTTTTAGTTCGTTTTGAGGGCATCAAAAAAAGGAATTTCTTCAATTCGTGCTGATTTATGGTCCTGTAGTCGTATATTAGCAGAATAAAATTTCAACCCACTATCTCTAACCGTTTAGTTCAACATAGCGCAAGCAATAATATGGAAGCATGTCGATAAAGAAGGTCACAGAAGTGATAAATATCAAATTAAACAGTTGAAGTACGTAGAATTTTAGTGGAGATACAAGGAAGAAAAATAGAGCTTGAAGTGCATACATGAGTGGCAGTAAGCTTAATGGACATTACGTATTAGAAGAAACATTTTCGGTTAGGATTACTATTATTTTTTCTGCAGATTTTAAACTTCTCGTGAGGACCGGAGTCCTTAATATGCCACTGTATTAATTTTTGTTCTGGCTTAGGGTCAAAATGATGGACCCAGGTTTTATCTCTGGTAACAGGTTGTTTGATAATTAAACCTGGTTCGTCTCTACAAAGCATCAAAAACTGTTCACGCGTTTGGAATATCGGAAGCATTCGTGGAAGCCATCTTTCACTAACTTTTGTCATTCCGTTTCTTTAGTCTTTCATCCTCCAGTACTAAATACTTGTCTTTTTTTTCGATAACACAGGAAGTAATTATGTCCGACCTCGACGGGACCCTCATACAGTGATTCTCGAAACCATAAAACAATTTTAACCATTCGCCAGTGGCCCACCTTGAAAGTCATCCGTCCCCGTAAGCAGCCAACATTTCTTCACGAATAATTTTTGAAGATTTTCCTTATTTTGTTAAGAATTTTAGAACTGCTCGATATTCAAGTTTCATTCATTTTGATGATTAGAACTAATACTGTTGTAATTGTTGTGTAAATTTTCAAACGTATTATTAAAGCATATGTGCCCTCGTGTTTGTAGAAAGATCCTCTACTTAAAGTGGCTGAAATTTCTGATAAGGTCTGAGATGGTTAGGTTTCATGAAATTCAATTCGTTCCTTCATGGAAATCTGGTGTATTTGTATCATCCTGTATATGTTACTTTAGAGTGCTAATTCCAAGACTACACTATAATATTTGTTTCCTGTACTGGAAACTAAGACAATTAATCTTTACTTCTTTTACTTTAACAGCAAACGCATTGCAATACACACAAGTTGGCATACCGAACGGAGTTACTTTTTTAATGATACTTACTATGTAGGGAAAAAATCACTCCCAGCCTATGCTATTATTAATTCCTCGTACTATTGCGGTTATGGATTTTACGAAATCGAAAACAAATTGTTTATTATGCACTAATAACTCGGTACGAAAGCCGTCCTCTTCGCATTGGCGGAACCGCTTACGTTCCCAACAATATATCACGATACTATCGAAGAAACAATAATTTTCCGTATCGGGAAAAAAACTTTAGCGAAGCTGAATGCGCGGTGCATTAGAGAACCGGGGGCGATAAGCTCGGGCACCCACTTTTATCTCATGCAGGCGGCTAATGTTAGTATATAGTGTAATAGGTAATACTTACCAATTTACGAAACGGTAAAAACAGTCTCCGACTGCAAGGCACACCGTTGATAGTGAGATGAATTGATACTTTCATTATGTAATTGGTACCAATACGTGGTTATTACGGTTTCTGAACGCGCTAAGGTGGGAATTAGAGTGTTAAAAAGGTGTCGGCGTTAAGATTTTAAATGTTCTCGTTTGGAAGTTGGTACAGGTTGTTCTTTAATATTGTACAACGTAACAGTGCTTAAATGGACAAATTCCTAACATATCTACAGTATCAATTAATGAAATATTCTTTTAGTAACTTGCTGCACTTCTGTTTAAAATTACTAGATCACCAGCACAATTCATAGCCCAACGCAAAAACAAGTATTTTTTTTTGTTATATTCAATTTGATTTCTCAATATGCTCTGTATAAAATATATTATTATATACACTCCCCGACAAAAACTTAGACGCGGTAAGATGTTTTACGGGTTTTAAGGGTTACAACATTTCTTTGCGAAACTAGCAAGATATCTAATTAAGTTTTTATTCATAAAAGTAAAATAAACTTAAAAATATCTCCTCCAGTAATATATGAACTAAATAATAAATTATTACTCCAATGTTTAAACAATTTCTGCGACAAAAATTTAGACGCTCTGTTGCAAATGTAAAACAAAAATAAACAAACGAGTGATCAGTAATGCGTAGATCCTCCATTGTTCTTAATCGCTTCCAATAGTCTGTTGTTAATAGATTTATATAAATTTAACGTATAATTTTGAGAGATATTCTGCCATTCAGTCACTATTGAAGCTTTCAGTTCCTGTTATGTGAAATATTGACGGCCTCCGCCATAAACGCGACGTGCCAATTCACCCCACATGTTTTCAATAATGTTTAAGTCTGGTGACCGTGCCGGCCACTGTAAAGTTTTCATCTTTTTCTCTTTAAACCATTCAGTAATGGTTTTTGCTTTATGAATTGGCGCGTTATCTTGCTGAAAAACAAAATTGCGCCCGGCCCATTGGTTTCCAAAACGTAGAAGATTGTCACGCAATAAGTCTTTATACGTCACAAATGTCATTTTGTTCGTGCAAAACACTATCCCACTTTTATCGCGGAATCCAATCGCTGCCCATATCATCACAGATCCACCCCCTAATTGTCTGGTCATTTTCACTTTTGGTTCCTTTCTCAGATCATAATAATAATGCGAGTACCCATCCGGTCCGTCCAAATTAAAACGTTTCTCATGGGAAAATATAACTTTTTCCCATTGTTTCTTCCAGGATATGTGTTCTTCGGCAAATCTCAACCTCGCTTCTTTGTGTTTCGCCGAAAGTGGCGGTTTTCTCAACATTTTCTTCCGTGATATTACCGGTGACGCCTTTAAAATCCTTTGAACATTACGCACGTGCGTTTGTACCCCCGCCTGTTCTGCAATAACTCTCGCCGACGCAGAAGAATTGGATGCACACCGCAATATCATGCGTTTATCCCGCTCACTTACAGCTTTCGGTCGCCCCTGGCCTTTTGGTTTGCCGTAATTTTCCGGATCTTTTCGGAAATTTCTAACGCAATGATCGCTTCTTCGTAACCGACGAGCAATTTCCTTCTTACTAACACCATCCTGGTGCCAGGCTAGAACTTTACCCCTTTCTACCAAGAATAATTGCTTTTTTCTACCCATATTGCAAACACTTTATAAAATATAATTTCTCGTGGTGAAATGTGCACACTTTACCAGCACAGCCACTGCATATAAAGAGAAGTATCAGATTAAAACATTTTTGCTTATATTAATGTAATAAATGCACAGGGTCTAAATTTTTGTCGCATTTAAAATTCCTATTTTGATCTGGGAAAATCTCCATTACCCCTCATAAAGCAATAAATACCCAGAAATATCTATAAATGGACTATTTACATAACAAGTATTAATAACCCTCATTTACATTTTATATAATGTCTATAAACTTTATTTATTAAAAGAGGTAAGGTGAAATATTCACACAAATACATATGTAGACATGTATGTTCCAATAAATCCCTATGTTTGTGCGGTACGTTAGGTATAACACTGTTATCGATAAAAGGAACCGGTTTCAAAATCTATAGGCAAATATCTAGGAAAAAAAGGTGATAAACATAATTCCTAGTCAGTGAAGGTAGATAGGACACAATTCGAAACCAGGAAATAGGAATAATAAAATAAGGTTCACCTGATATGATATGTCACTGGTCGTTTATCTGTATGTTTGTACGTGTACAAGAATTATAGGCGGAAATTTCGTCATTACGTAATAGTACAAATCGACTATTTCTAGATGAACTACAGTCGTGATCATATCATTTATAACATTGATAATTGTAGAGGTTTTCGTTGCACATCATTATAAGCGTTTAAATTAGTTTCCATTTCATTAAAATTATATATTTCTTAAATTGCATTTAGGGTGCATTTATATCAAAAACGAATTTTTTTGTTTATGTGGTTTAGTATATTGTGCTTTACCACAAAATATCAGACGTTGCTACATTACATTTTAACTAAGCGCTGTTAAAATCATTAGAATGTTTGTTTTGCTTCTGTTTTAGTCGTTTACGTTGCTCTTTATTATTATTGTGCTTTGGAAAAGTTCTTTTCAGAAAAATGCTGAAATTATTGTATAAACAAGTCAGAGAAATGATCAACTCTTTGATCAAGTATTTCGAAAGTGAACGCGATAACGGTGGTCCTAAAAGAAAATGAACTAAGGCAAAATCAGTAACAGATATTAATGATCCCATTTATACTCTATACGTATGAAACGTATAAATATCTATAAATTATATTGACTTCTGCTTTAGGCCAGAATATTACTCGGGGTGTTAAAAGAAATGAATATATTTAATGCAAGTATTTCATCCGTTGGGATAATTTTTAAAAAATTTATTTTCTATGGAGAAAAGATGATTTCTGAAGAGGCCCAACAGCTGCTTTATTTTACTTTGTATTGACTTTTTGCAACCCTATGTAGACAATATGAGAAGCAGTTGTTATCAATGCGTGTATCTCGATAAAACGTGGGTATTCGAAACTGGAAGTAGTAATTATTCATGGCAATATTTGCTCCCAAAACAAAAAAGAAAAACGACTGCTATAGCGAAATGAATAAAGATATAACAGAACACATCAGAAAATGCCTAGAGACAATACAAAGAAAAAAAATAATGGTAAAATAGCTTCCTCGTGGTATTGATGGAATCATTTACGGCAGACGCAATGCAAGCAGAGAAAAAACAGACCACCCACGTCTGTTTCTACCTGCCCTGCGTCGTCAGCGTAGTTCCGAGAGTATTTTATCTCTACCTTGTATCGCTGTTACCAACATTTCGAAATGACGACGTAGACATTTCTTAGCGCCCTCTAGTGCTAAGAAACACACGTCTGCCGCGGCGACGTAAACCAGGTACTGTTCCTCAAACCAGTCCAAGAACTACTCGAGGGAATGCCGCAGCGCATTGTTGGGACGCCGAGTGCGGACGAAACTTCGCTAGAATATATGACAATGACGTGATTCCAACCCAGAAACCAGGGGTATAGTACTACTGGCGATCATGGAAGGCTACGTAACAAATGACAGTAATAGTATTTGGGAATCCGTCTTTTGTTTTTGTGGTAGTTTTACTAGGTTTGAAACAGATACAATGTTTCTTCAAATCTGCCATCGAACAATTGCACAAGCGGACACAACTATGGGCCAACAAAGAGCGTTCTCTTTCCAATTAACAAATAGGGCATAGCTGTAAACAAATAAACAACGCTGTAGCACAACCGATGGTAAGGATGATTAAATGGAACAGAAATAAAAAAAAAACTGCTTATTAAATCAAAGGTGGCGCAGCTTATTCGTAATATACGGGACTGCAGCCAATTCAGCCAGGTGTTCCGGAGTTCCAACTTGCCGACCTGGTTTTTGGATCGCGGCTACCAGGTGCTCTACATACAAGTAAACCACTATACAACAACAGGACAATCAGGCAGTCCCTCACCAACACATGCGCGCCTAAAACACATATTCGCTGCGTTTATACCCTTCTAGTTGTCGTCGTTTTTCTACTCGTTTTTGCCCGTGGCCCTTTACGATCCGGAATAATTCGAATGAGTGAGAAAGAGGACATTATAAACCCGTGCATGATCGATCTAACCTTTTAGCCGTCAAAACAAAGGATATACGCTGCGTACCGGGTTCAAATTGGGTTTAATTTATCCGTTTTACCCTTTGTCGTTGTTTTTCTTCTTTCGTTTTTTTTTTTTCGTCGGCTTGCTTCGAGGAAGTCCATTAAAATTCTACGCTTCTGGTATTTGATTATCATTTTTTTTATTCAAAATGTGAATTGTCATCTGTTAGAATTTAAGATTATGCAACTTCGTTGTGCCAATTTTGCTTTATTATAACCTACAAAAATGAAATTACGGAAATAATATGCAGGGTGGATCATCTCTACCGGCTCGAATGATTATGTCTTTGCGAATAGATTTTAAGTGTTTTCCTTGGTTCTGATCGTTCTTATAGCAATTTTTGAAATTGGTCCCAAAAAGCTGCTCGCAGGATCAAAACGACAACAGGAGCGAAGCGTGACTTGACTTTTTAGAACGAATGACTCTCATTATGGGCAAGAAGTCTTGGATTTTCAAAAGTCACGCTAGAGCCAGAGTTATGACTGACCTTAAAATCGCCTAAAATGTCAGAATATGCAAATAAAAGATTAAAAGCATGCTGATTTCTTTTTTATTTCGATAACCAGAAAGGTGTGAAACCAAAAGCATTCGGATGCTGTACCACGACAATACGTCTTGTCATTTAATGGTTTCAATTCAGACGCTTTTGGAAAGTAAAAATACCGCTGCGGGTTCTCCCCTGTCCCCCCAATCATTAAATTTGCATCCTTGTGACTTTTCAAACTCCCAAAATTGAAAATTTGCAAAATAGATCATTTGGGGGACCATTGAAAAGAATATAACCGATCGACTGAAGACGATTCCAGTATTGCTATGAAAATGGTTTCCCAAAACAGCTGGTTTGAAGAAAACAACGTGGAACTGTGATTTCATTTGAATAACAAATATAAAAACACGTCACATAGATCGATTCGAACTTACCAAGAGTATCTGGCTGTAGTTTCAGATTTGAGCGATGCAATATCGATGGTAATGTACTGTTTTAGTGTTTCATAATATGTAAGTGCATGATTTAAAGTAAAATTTATAAGTATCAACCAACATTGTATCCGATTCTCAATTATTTATTCATGAACGCATTATTGGGGTATTTAGGACAACCGGTAATGGGAATAAAATCGCACCAAAGCATTGTTCTCTCCCTTCGCGTTATTTACGCTAGTACATACAATCGCCAAAACAGAATCCATTACAAGCCATCCTTTATTTGGCCATCAAAGATAATCAGTATTCATTTCATCGTAATTTACTGCGCAATAAAATAACAATAATTTAGATTTTAGCAAGGCGCGAGGTGTGTTCTGCTTCTCATCTTTAAGATGAGTTACCTTTGTAATACGCATTACGTCCCTCATAACGTTAAAATATGAACCAATAAAGGCCTTCTCTCGCGAACGGATCTTGTTTCTCTCGTACGCCACTTTGGCGGTCTTAAATCTGGTAGTTTGGAAAACGGAACACAGGTGTCCGTATGGATAGTTTGCATCACAATCTACTTCTAACCGGTTGGACTTAGCAATAACCCGTTTAAAACGATAATGGGAGTAATTTTATTCTTCTTAGCTTTCATATTCAAGGGTGTATTACCTCTGTAATTTCGATCAACCCCTCTAAAACGAAAATAACACGACGTCGACGACAAGTTTTAACCTGTTCCTCTCCCTTTAAGTGCGTTACATCCGGTTTTAAGAATATCGTGAGCTTGTTTCTATTTTTGCCTTCGTAATGCGCCATTTGGGCGCTAGCGAAATGATTATTATATCGCTTGTTTAGCCCGCTAGAATCCGCGGAACACGTGCGTTGATATTCTGGAGGAAGACTACCTTCTAAAATATCAGGGTTGATAAATAGAACCAAATAATTTTTAGTATGGCTGTTATTTTGATGTATCGGTATCTAAGTTAGGGACCTGACGAGATTTTAAAAGAAACTTGCTCAGACCATATAAATAGCCATTTTCAACTTGTTCACGTTAACGTTCTTGGAAGATGTCAAAAGTCGTACCGAAAATAAATCTGGGATAAATCC
The DNA here is from genome assembly GCA_902655005.2 of Marronus borbonicus. Lineage (NCBI taxonomy): Eukaryota > Metazoa > Arthropoda > Insecta > Coleoptera > Scarabaeidae > Marronus > Marronus borbonicus. The sequence continues at coordinate 22,851,908 of LR737380.1, read as the reverse complement.
AGGATAGACTACCATGTCCAGAACTTTTTGGATTTGTGTATACCATTTATGACGCAATTGGTGAACAGTTGCTTATGGTTGTACATGGATTAATTTAAAATAATTACGAACGCTCAAAGTGGTTTTAAGAAGCGTTTGGCTCTTATTGGACATTATCTTTACAAAACATAGGATGCGTGTCAGAATTTTCCGTGACCTGCAAAAAGTTTTTGATCTTGCCTGCCTTCATCAGCATAAGCTGATTGATTAGTTTATGTTCATGCTTAAAACATGTAGTAGCAAATCAGCAATATAAGTCCAATTCCATTCAGTGCCGCTAGCACATGGCCCATTACCAGGTCCGACATCTACATTAACGATACGAAGAGATTTGAATCTTGAATACAGAAGCCTCATGAAATTTCTATCGAAAGAAGGCAGTACCAGAAAATATCCATGCGAGAATGGAGGCAGTGCATGGATAAAATAGCGCGTCCTATTTCAAAATCAAATATTGCTGCAGGCAGTTCAAATGTGACACAGAATCCACTAAGACTTAATGTGTGGAAGACCTCTAGAAGCACGAACTGGAGAAATCATCAACAAAGTTTAAGAGTTGGTGTTAACTGACCGCTGAACAAAAATTTCAGTTGTCGCTAGAGAGGGAGGAATATCACAAATTGGTGTTTTTAAAATTCTACAGGAAGATTTGAGAAGGCAGAGCAAAGTGTCGGCGCAATGGATTCCCAGGTTGCCCAGTCCCAAAGAAAAACTGTTTTGATGTTAAATTTGCGAGAAGTTAACTTTTTCATCCCAAGATGAAGACTTTTTCTATAGAATTATAACCTGGGTACACCACTGGAATCCTCCTACGAAACAAGAATCCATGCATTGGATTCATAAGGGTTCTCCATCCAAAAAGGTGAAGAGACAATTTTCTCCGGTGAAAGTGATAGCTACAGTTTCCGATTTTCTTAACTCGCACAAGACACACTTAGGAACTTTGAACTTGTTCAAGCGGTAGTTAATGATTGCGGCTTTGAAAAGTCAGAACATTCACCTTACAAACCCGACGTCAATCCCTGTGACTATGATCTTTTTCCGAAGCTCAAAAAACACTTGGCAGGGCATTACTTTTTAACGAATGATGACTTGGTGAACGCTGTAGAATCGTACTTTGCAGGATTAGCAAAGGATTTTTGCATGGCCGAGCATTAACAGAAAAACATTTGAATAAGTGTGCTAGTGTTAATGGTTCTCACGTTGAAAAACAACCCTTTTTTTGTCCTGGGAGTTAGGTCTGAAATAGAAACCATGAAAAATAGAAAAACTGGGCTGGACAAGTGAAGAAAGTATGGAAAATCAAACCAGAAGGGCGAAAACCGAAAAGAAAAACTAAAAATAAAATACAATGGTACAGTGGGAGATACACTGAAGGAGAATGGAGAAGATTGGAACTCAGCGAAGGAGAATAACGGATAGGAAGAGATGGAAAAAAACTCATAAGAGAAAGAAAGAAGCCAGGCACAGCGAAGGAAACCTCGATACACTAAAGTGTAACCAAAAGGACCGAATTCATGTAATAATCCTTATCCTTATCCAATCTATATACACGCACACATATCATCATATATACCTAACGCATTTAACAATTGCGACATTTTTGCGCTAATATGAAATACATTGAGGTAGATTAAGCTTATCGTATTGTGTAATGTTAGGCTTAACATTGTATGTTTTAAAAATAAAATTAAGCAGGTAATTCTAGCATTTCCTTCATTAAGCAACTTTTAAATGAGGGTAACCGTTGCTACTGTATAATGGTTGTTTTTCTTTGCATGTAATAAAGTCGGTAGATCGCTTGGGTTAAGTAGCATCCTAATACTGGTTCAATATCTAATAGATGAATTATACAGTTTTAGTAAGGCACTTCCATTACGCTTTGAGTACGTGTTTTCCACCCTATAAAAGAAGAGCAATTTATCAACAAAATATACCTTAAATATACACGCAGATCATTGAAAAACTATTATCTGTATAGTCGCTATTTTGCTTACAAACTATTGACACTTCGCGATCTTAGTTCAATATTTACATTCTGGCGAGCTTCACGGATTCCTCCTCGATATGAGGTTAAAAATAGAAGGGAAACGATGTGGATATTAGGCGTCTTCGTTCGTAAGTTCCTCTTTTCTTTTGCCATAGTTACCTTGTGAGGAATAATATTTCCTCCTAAGGTTTCCATTCTGCTTAAAAAAATCAGTCTGAGCTTCCTTGAAAAACAGTCCTTATCTTTTGGGAGCGAGGTTATAATATAAATTAGTTTATTACATGAATGATTTAAATTTATGTTGTTTTAAGTTAGAATTAAAAAGAATATTGCACTAATTTAGCTTCTACAGTTCTTAATCTAGCTTCTGGTTAATTAGTCAAGCTAAATTTATGTACACTGCCATTCAGAGAAGTTCGGTCGGTTAGTAAAAAACATGAAAAGGTTACAGAAACAAACGAAACTAAAAACAAAATGCAATTTTATTGTATGTACAGGTAAAAAAGACAAAAATAAATAAATAAAAAGTTATTCTGGCATAATATAACATACTGAACATTATATTTTTTTTCATCGAAAAAACCTCCTTTTCTGTTAATCACCGCTCGAACTATTCTAGGCATTCTTTCGATAAGTTTCGTTAAAACGAATTGTAGAATATTAATCCATTCATGTAGCAGAATATTCCATAAATGTTCTTGTGAAGTTGGGCATATTTTTCGGATCCTCCTGTCCAGTTCATCCCACAACAACTCTATAGGGTTCAGATCTGGGCTTTGTGGGGGCCATGTCATTACTTTCAGGGTGTGCTTTTCTTCTTACTTCTTTAGATAATTCTTACACACTAACGCAGTGTGATTTGGGTCGTTGTCATGCATGAATGTAATGTTACGGCCTATTATACGCAATCCTGATGGCACTGCATGATTCTGGAGTATTGCAAAATAATATTCCTTCATCATTACACCCTGCACTCTGCATAAATCTCCCGCCCCAGCAAAGGAGAAACATCCCCACACTAACACAAAACTACGCCCTTGCTTCACTGTTGGCACAATGCAGTCCCGGATCATTTTTTCGGTTTTAGATCTTCGGATATAAACTCGTCGATTTTGCCCGAAAACCTCAAACTTTGACTCGTCAGTCCAAAGCACGTGTTTCCAATCATCTAACGACCAATCTAGATAAGAACGGGCCCACTGTAGCCGTTTTGCTCTGTTGCCCCGACGTAATAAGGGTTTTCGAATGGCAATGCGCCCATGAAGGTCCGCTCGTTGAAGTCGACGTTTTACCGTACTCGCCGAAACTTGTTCTTCACGGCCGCGATTGACTTCGGCTGCTATTTGTGGCGCTGTTAATTTTCTATTGCGTATGCTTAATAATACAATTCTCAAATCTTCAGCTTTTGTTGTTTTCCTAGATGCTCCAGGACGAACACGATTTTCTATAGTTCCAGTTGTCCGATATCGCTTTATGATGTCATTTACTATTGAACTTTTCATATTTATTTTTTCAGCAATTTGTCGCCCCGAATATCCTTCTTCAAACAGCGTAATAATGCGTGAACGTTTTTCTACACTGGTAGGCCTGCCACGTGCCATTTTGAAGTAAATTTTCTTAAAACTTTCGCGCAAAAACGACAGATGCACACCAACACACGTTCAACAGTAAAATGAAGCAAATTTATATCTTTACGCCCGTGATAAATAAACGAGAGTGATACTGCGGTATATTTCCTAAATGTATTGCTCGTTAATAATCCCCAAACGACCCGTTTCAAAAAATCGGTACTTCCGAGAAATTCTTGGAATGATAATAAAAGGGACTTTATTGTGGTTGTCGCAATATTTCTACTTTACATAATAATTTATGGCTTTAATCCCTTAGAAAAGAGTGCATGCTTAATATTTTTCTAATTTTATGTATTAATAATTGTATACAGTGTGATATAATAGATTTTTATTGAATGACTGAACTTCACTGAACGGCAGTGTACCTAAAACACTTGCCTTTATATAGATAAATATTATTATCAAAAGAAAAGACGTGCAATAGTGTATTACGAGTTAAAGAACGGTGATGTTTGTATATTATTTAAGTTTTTTCTTAACATTTCATGATGTAATTCGACAAATGGACTTGCACCCTTTAACATTAAATAATATAATAATAATAATAATCCAAGTATTGTCATTGCTTACCCAGACGATTTGGAAGAAATCCTAGATGACGAGTTAGTGCAATTCACTGAAGATGTGGCTGCCGCTATTGGCAGCAAAAGGCGCGACGCTCTCTAGAAATAGTCTCTCGCATTTACTTATTTATTTATTGATTTATTTAGGGACATTGATTTGACAAGTGTTATCTCTAAGTTTGTCCACGTAGACCGAAAAAAGTTTATTTTTAAAGGTGCTATTGTATTTTATATCTTAAATCAAATCTAGCGCCTCTTAACATTTGCTACAGGCCCTGCGCTGTTTGAAGTTACATCATTATTTTTCTGTAACATCCATCACCAATACAATGTAATCATTCATTATTCATTATTATCAACACAACTTTCGAAATATTTAGCATAAAATAACTCTTTATCTTATTCTCGTGTTTTCCACGAACAGCAATTTATCAACAAAATATACTTTAAATATACACACAGAACATTGAAAAACTATTATTTGCATACACAAACTATTGACATACGTCACGATCTTAGTTTAATATTTACATTCTGCCTAGCACGGACTCCTCATCGATATGCGCTTAAAAATAAAAGGGAAACGATGCGGATATTAGGTGTCGTCGTTCGTAAGTGCCTCTTTTCTCTTGACTGTCGCGATGGAAAGATAAAATAACAGGGGGTGTATTTGGTTATCGAATTTGGCTTGGGGAAACGTGTGTTTCGCACGTGCGAGGGTGGAACTACGTCTAATATCTTCTATTTGCGTATATAAACGAGTGGGTCTAGTCAAGTTGTTGGAGAGTTATTTTTATATCGTTGATGTAGTGTGGCTAGAATTTTCTTTTACCAAGATTGCCATTGCTGTAGCTCATACCATATCTAATTCGACCAGCTAAATATTGCTGAAAATAATAGAAATACGAGATATTCCCGGACTAGACAGTATTCAGTTGTAATGGAATTTTTCATTATATTGTTTTTTTTTGTCACATACGTATGTCTTGATAACGTGTTTTACTATTTGCGAATAGTCAAAATTGTTTAAACGTGGTCCAAAATCACTGGGTGAGGATCCCCCCTTTGAGGTGATGCAAGATTAAAGAAGCGATAATTAGCAGCTTTAATTGGATTTTCAGAAACCGCGGTTTTCCAAAATTTAGAGGAATAACTTGATAATAATAAATGTTTTTCGGGTGATGTCGCGTAGTTAATATTTTATTTGACGTTTCGCTGATCATGCTCTCAGCTTCTTCAGAAGATTTCTAAAGACTGGTGTTGTTGTCTCTTGCTCCTCGTTACATATCCCATTTCTGTTCCACTTTGCTGATCCATAACCGTTCCGTTCCGCTGAATCGCGTCGTTCGTTGTATGACTCCGTAGTGCTAACTTTCACGTGTTGCGGACCTTGTATCCGTCTTCGCGATTGAAGTTGTTGGTATTCTTCATTATTTCTATCGATTCGCGTATTATCCTCGGGTAGTAGTGGCTGGTCCTGGCTAATACAGCCACGGAACGGTTATGGATTAGCAAAGCGGAAGAGAAATGGAATATATAACGAGGAGCAAGAGACAACAACACCAGTCTTTAGAAATTCTCTAAAGAAGCTGACAGCGTGATCAGCGAAACGTCAAGTAAAATATTAACTACGCGACATCACCCGAAAGACATTTCTACTATGGATTACGGTCGTGAAAGCCTACACTCAGTAATAAATGTTGCTTTCGCCATCTCGAATGCGTGTCCAAATGGAGACGAACGATGACACCGGAGATGAAATGTAGGTTCACAATCTTGATTTTAAGTCAAAACAAGAATCAATGTAGTGGCACATTAAGCCTTCCTTTCCTGGTGATGCCATTTGAAATCATCTCTCAGATCATGTTTACACATAAACAATGACACGTAAACGAGGACAAGAAATGATCCGCAGTACGAAGTTTTTCAAAGTGAGGCCCTTTGAACATGAGGAGCATAATTCCGCCCTTCCAAGGGACATAGCTCCTTGAAGCAATATATCAAAAGCAAAATCCCATAAATGGGGTAAAAGTTTTTGCAAGTGCTGGTATAAGTGGGACGCTTTACACTTAAGGAATAAATGACAATATAGTTGTAAAACCGACTAAAGGCCTACCAAGAAATAAGAATTGTAAAGTTTACTGTGATAACTTTCTCACATTATGTAAATTGCCGATAAGAAGTACATCGAGATTGATAGACCCTCACATTGTTGAGGTGCGCAATACATACATGGGCGGAGTGGACCTGAATGGAGTCACTATTGGAGCAAAACGATATTACTTCAAAATACTATTTCGCTGTTTGTAATATTTGCATTGTAAATGCTTGGTTATTGTACCGACATGATTGTGAATTATAAAATATAAAAAAATTTAAAAGCTTGTATTTCGTAGTGAAATTGGTCTGTACTCTTCTAATAGTGAACGTAAAAAGAAAGGTAGATCTTGCATTTGCACAAATTCTTCAACGGCATGCGAAAAATATAACATTGCCTTATGTCTTACCAAAAATAGAAATTGTTTTAAGACATTTTATATAAAATAAATTATAAAACATGTTACTATGTGTAGCATTTTAATAAATTTTCTCGTAATTTAGTACGCTTTTATTTTTTATTACAGGTGAGATTGCTTTCCATAAAAAAATAAACACACAGAAAAGGGCCTTAGCCTACCCAAGAAATTTAAAGTTAACCTTTCTGCAGGAGAAATAATGGTAACTATTTTCTGGGATTGTCAAAGAATTTTAATGGTTGATTATCCAAGTAAGGGTAGTATTCTGTAACCTTAATTCATTGGCTCAGAGATTCTATTAAAGTGAAAAAATGCAAAAAATTGACGCAAGGTATTATGGTGCTCCACGACAATGCCCTAGTCTACAAGTCAAGACATTTACAGAAATTGATCGTTCAACTTATAGTCCAGATCTATGATTATTTTTTCTAAATCCAAAAAAAAAAAAATTAAAGAGATTAAAATTTATGGACGATGGCAAAGTTATAGCTCCCGTTAAAGGGATTAGAGATGTTATTGAAACGATGTAATAGTTGCATACAAAATCAAGAGAACTATATTAAAATTAAATTTTCATTGTTTTTCAGATCTGTTTTTTTTCCATAATAATCCGGGAATATAAAAACTACCTCTCGTAGTGTATTTGTTCGAAACAGACCACCATTACGACGCTTTGCAAAGCGTAATCGATCCACCTCATCTAGTTTAATATGAAATACATTAAAACGAATATCACACAGACACCTCAGCTGGTAATTGAAAAATATTTTTGTGCACTAAATTCGCTTCATTACTATCTTTAATCGAAGTCTTCAGCACAGTAACGCAATAACAATTTCAGCAATTCGACGACAACAAGTTATTAATTAATGTTCCACAGAAACTAATCGCATCCATTTCCAATTAGATTACAAAACGAACAAAGTAGAATCTACAGTCTATTGTTCTCTCCTATTTCTTTTAACAGCTACGTATTTTCGTCATATACCATCTGTTTACGTACGATATGTTCCTCGAAATCTTCTTCGACAAAAGCGCGCATTCCATGACACTTAATAACATCAAAATAGACTTCGGCGCGATGAGTGTATTCTGCTGGTGTAAGCTATCGTCACGAAACCAGCCGCATATTAATAATAATTACGATTATGTCTTCGTAAGCATTAATCGATATCAATTAGCGTAAACGTTGGCAGATGTCTACGGACGTAAACAACTACGAATCATCTGGGCTACGCTAAACAATCCGCGTTGATTTTCACGTCATACGTGAGTCATAGTCCTGATAGAAGTGCAATAGATGCGTTAAAGGGAAGATTCAACGCTGATTCAAGGATGTTTATAAAACATTGGTATCGTTATTTATGTAATGTGAATTTAAAGCAATCTGTTGATAAACACAGGATGAATCAGAAATTATTTCAATGTCAAGTAAGGACAAAGAATTAGCGAACCAACAAGAATCTTATGGGATCTTCGACCTTAAAGATGTTAAAGAAGAACGTGGAGGTGGTAAATACAAGATTTTGTTGTTTGCTTTTATTATTAAACAAAATCAATAGTACGTCATGTATAAGAACATTTTTAACCACATATACGGAGTGATTTTGAACGATTGAGGACAAGTTGAATTATGTTTGTTTTTATCCTAATTTCCAGCACGACTTATTTATCTTTATCATTCTCTCAGGTCGTCCAACAAAGCCATATCCAATAGCCACCAAAATTGTTGATACACTAACGGAAGTAGTTAGTTAGCAGTATTGACAAAATCTTCGAAGATGTGAAGAAACGGAAGAAAACTTTGCTCTTTGTGAGTGACGCTGCAGCCTATATGGTTAAATCTGGAAAATTGCTGAGACATAAAAAATATGCTGCATATCAGATGCATTGCCCACCCCATCCACAGAGTTGCGGAATCGATTAGTTGGCAATTTCCGAATGTTAATGAATTGATTAATTATACTAACAAAGTTTTTTTTAAAGCACCTAGAAGAGTCGCTTTATATAAAAACAAATGGCCAGCACTTTCCTTACCTCGGTCTCCAGTCGTAACAAGGATCGGGAACGTGGTTAGAAGCCTCTTCATTTTACGTAGACAATTTGGGGAAAGTTGCTGATGTAATAAACAATTTAAATGAGGATGCATAAAGCATAAACAAATGTAAAACTCTGTTACAGGATCCATCTTTACAAACTAATACATTTTCGTGATATACCTCAAAAAATAAAATACTTTGAATCACAAGCAATACAACAAAAACATGGATTTGAAACATTAGATGTTGTAATAAACAAATTGAAGAATATTTCTGGAAATTTTGATGCTTCTATATGTAAAAGAATCGATGCAACTTTTACCCACAATCTGGATTTATCAATATTATAGGTCCGATTTTCACTACGCTCCTCTCACAAGTTGTTATGTGGAAAGAAGCTTTTCTGTATTTAAAGATGTTCTAACAAGTAAGCGAACACATTTCTCAGCAGAAAATGTAGAATATGTTTTAGTAATTAATGTTAATAAATCACTTCTAACATGATATCTATAAAATATAGCCTCAGACATTATTTATTTTTGTTTAGTGTTTTTGCGATATTTGGAATTAAATATGCTTTCCGTTCAATGCATCTACGTCTCTGATATTTTGCATTTAACTTGAACGTCTCTAGCGAGACAAACACGCAGGAGTAGCACCATTTGATTATGTGCCGCTATCCTTAACGTATAAGCACGCTGCGGTTGGACAAATGTATCGATAGAGGCGGTTAGCGATCCGCAATATCGTCATCATTGTCGTATGAAGTTCTTATTTGTCAAAAAAGTATATTACAGACAAGTGATAATGTTTCCGATACTCACAGTCGTAGACACTATCTGCGTACATTTCTAATCAGCGTTTAAGCAGGAACAAGCAAGTTATTTTCATATCCCTTATCATGTTAATCTTCAAACGTAATGTATTCGCGCAAGTAAAAATTGATTTCCCTTTTTTAGATTAAATATTTGCAAATACTTACTGTCGTAGTAATAAACTGTTTGGATATGCCCTTATTTGCAGTAATTAACAACATATATAGCTGAGTGTAGGCTTTCACGACCGTAATCCATAGTAGAAATGTCTTTTGGGTGATGTCGCGTAGTGCACACAGATTTCTAAAGACAGTCTAAAGACTGTCTTTAGAAATCTTCTGAAGAAGCTGACAGCATAGTCAGCGAAACGTCAAGTAAAATATTAACTACGCGACATCACCCGAAAGACATTTCTACTAACAACATATATATTTGTAATAATAAGCAAGTGTATTTCCCGTGCAATGTTATTAGAGTTCTTTGTTTGAATCAACATTTTTACGTATAATAAATTAATAAAATTGTTTAGTACATTACTGGTTTCTTTTGTAATATTTACTATTGATTATTATACCTGTTTTTACTATAAAATTTAGCACATTAACTTACAATTATTAGCAAGCATTACTACAAGTTGTAAAAATATTAAATTTGCAATACAATATTTTGACAAATTAATGTAAAAATTATTGAGCAGTCCATGTAGTAAAAATTACTACAATCTTTGGGTATATTTTTTGGGAAGAAGTACTACAAACTATGCTTGGAGCCTAATTTACCATAAATTTTATCGCAAATTGTTACAATTGTGTCAGATAGTACCATACTTTTTTTTTTGTTTAAATTTGATCTAAAACAGTTATTTACGAAACAAAGTTTGTACCAATAACAAATACTTATTATATTTATTTAGATATTCAGTAAGTACCAACTTTCCTTTACACGCTAATGGTTAAAATAACTGGTTTGGGTGCATGAAGTTGCCGGTTATGGTATATGAGTACAAAAAAGTCTTTAACAAATCTGCTTAAAGCTTTGAATTTTCTTAGTTTTAAGTACATTTTAGTTACGACTCTTCCTAGCAAATATATATTATTATTATCGTTTAAATAATAAACGATAATATTTTATTTCACGAATCGATAAATCAAAACAGTACTTAAAACATATCTGCACATAGATTGCTACCGGCTGATAGATTCCCTTCAAAAGGACAGGGTGGAATAGGAGACGAGGGGTGGAACGGAAGTAGGGGTTGCCCGTAACGGTCTCTTTGCAGGGAACAGCTGTCGTCGTACGCGTGCCTGTGCTTTACTTTTGCGATGTAGGGCCATGTGTGAGTTTGAAGGAACTCTACGGTGGCAGGTTTTTGTTTGATACACCCGTAGTCTACCTAACGTCTAACCAAAGTTTGTCTAAAAGCAGTTAGCTAATTAGAAAATGGTTTATAAATAAAACTAAATATAGGCTCTTGTTTAATAAAATCCAAAAGGGAAACTCTTAAATTACAGTTGCGTGCTACATTATCGGATCATTTCGATTTTAATCTGTTGAAACGTTAAACTTTTCTGCTGTCGACATATTTAAAAAGTCCAACACTCTCAATATCCGCTCAACCTGAGACACTCCCTGTACTAATTTCAACGTTTTCGTTTGCCATTTTTGTCCCTTTATTAACCACTATTTGTTACTTCCTTATTCATAAAAAGAGGGCAATAATTAATACACTAACAATGAAAGCATGGCGCGACCTGCGCACTACTTCCTGAACCTATACTCCTCTAACTACCCTAGGAGAGGAGCACTATTGTAAATTTTTTTTGCTGACACAGACTTCTTGACGTTAGCTTACATCTGTTAGTTTGCTGCTGAGTAAAAACTATGTTTATGTTGCTTAAAGCACTTAAAATTCCAGCTCTTATTGAGGGTACTATAGACAATGCTGTAAAACAATACAAAATAGATTTTCTAAGAGAGCGTCATTAATAGAGGTAATAAGATTCCGTAGAGGTAGTAGCACAAGGGGTAGCCATGGGAGAAGCCGGCGAAGGAGAACAATTCCTACATAGTACCAGCATTTAAGACTCCAGGTTAGACGAAGCTGCATTTAGTCGTTTAGGACGTTGAATAACGGTCTTCATGCAGCTACAGGAATGGTTGCATCTAATCTGACAGTTAGAAGAAGGTTGCGTGAATTTAGTTATGGTTCTGCGTGTGCTATTTGAAGGCGGGGATGTTACGGCATATCTTTAAGCGATCGCACTGAGCTGATGGTTTTGAGAAATCAATGCATAATTGGTGGAGTTCGTTAACCATCGTTGTTGCGTTGTGTACTCAGTTATTTCTGCTTAACTCAAGTATATTTAGGCATTGCATAGCAATTTTCCAGGAATTTAATCTGTTTTAAGCTAATTAGGAGCAATATTACAACTTGCTAATCTATTTCTCAATTTTTATAGCCCAAATGAACTACTATGATAAGGAAAATTACTTATTTAATCGCTTAATTTCGACGATAACCAAGTAAAATTAAAATTAGATATATAGGAATACATAAACTTTCGGTAATTTTCGATAAACACATATTTAATGAGCAAATTGAAACTTGCTATCATTTAAAACAACTTCCTGTCAAAATGTTTGTACCATAGAAAAATACTGTAGCAAAAATGCTAAAATGATGAAATTTCTATGGCATGTGGATTTGTATACATACATGTGTATGCATGTGGATGTTGATACAAATGCTACTTACGATTTTAGGTTATAATCTTGATTATTGAAGTTGTGAAAATGCTAAAAATCCTTTGAATTTCGATTCTGAATTGGTGTACATCAACTAAGACGCAACTATTTCGATTTCCTTGTCTTTCTGCACTTCCGATGTTATTCTAAAGCTCCATTCAATAGGAACAGGTTTTTCCATGTTACTCACCTTCCTTAAAACCTATCCCTCTCAAAATTTCCATATGATGTGAATAAATTTGATAAAAAATTAATTTCTACGAACTTAGGTGTATCACGTTATATGCAGTACAGCTCGACCAACATATCTGTGCAGGTGGAGGATTCTCCAATAAGAACATACTTTGGTTGGATTAACGTCACTATAACTTTGCGGTTACTCGTTGCAAAGACAACGTTAATTTTATAACTGTTCTGTAACTAATAGTTCCAATTATCTTAGAAACATTGCTACTGTTCAGTGGAAGAAATGACGGTGTGCTCAAGACTGTGGAATTGTTAAGCAAGGTCCGTGTTGATAACTATTATTACGGTACGTATTTTGTAGAATCGTCTCAAGAAAACAACTGAATCTCCAACAAAGGATCGCCAGAAAATAGGGCCTCGTGTGTTCGATATCACACCTTAGTGTTATGACGCTTGGCATATGTGTAGCACGCAAAGGCTGCGAGTTTAACGGATGCTATCGACAACCAATAAGGTCAAGAACATATCGAAAAAGTCCCTACAGAAACTCTGGACTCACTGGGTAACGGAATAGTAGGAACCATCCTTCTCCTCCTCCGCCTTCCGTGATGCTGGCTTCGGGAAGTTCCCTTAGTCAACCTCTCTGGCCTGATGTGGGTCTCCCTATCTTGGGGTGATGGGGTGGCGCACTAAGGTTGTACGCGAAGATGTTAGAGAGCGGTCTTGGGTCTCATGCTGTCCCACAGGAGCTCGTAGGGATCGTAGTTGATGGCTTTGCGGACGAGCGGCTTGGGCCGCTCGTACAGCTTGGCCGATGCATTGAGGAAGAAGCTGCTGGAAGGAGCCTCCTGTTCTGGAAGGACTGGACTGTCTTGAGGTATGTTGCGGCAGCCGTGATCCATGCAGGATAGCGTAGACAAGCGTGGTGTGAAGATGGACTTGTAAATCCTAACCTTGCCTGCAAGGCTAAATTTACTCCTCCAATTGACCAGCGGGTATAGTATTGCATACCTCGCGCTCGATCGACCCTACACAAAGACAATCGATTGCTAGATGAAACAACAAATTAGCGAATATCTTAATGAAAATACAGTAACGCATAGACGTTTACTTTCACGCGTGCTTGGGATATGGAAATACGTTAGAATAACGTTATTATTGTTGAAATAATGATATTTTATGCACATTATGCATTTTCAACGAAATTGCAGATTAAAGTGTAATAACATTATTAAAAGTTTATAGAAGAAACAGAAATAAAGGTACGAGGTCAATTAGGCATCCTAAGCCGTAGGTAATGCTTTAATAAGGTTGAGGAATTCAGTAGCTAAGCAAGATGGTAGCAAATCAAACAAACATCCCCAGCCAAGCTATTTCTGTCGTACTGTACACTTCTATCAACAAATCCAATGTTTCATAATAAAAAGGTTTTTCTCTACTAGCCCTGCACCACTTAGAATCAATCAATATGGGAGCAGCATTTTGTGGAATCAGATTAATAGGACTATTTACCATAAAATGATATCAATGGTACAATGCAATTTATTCAAAAGATTCAAGATTGCGTGGTATCGCTTGCGCAAACTAACCTATATCTATGCCGAGATATTTTATTTTCGGTCGATTACCGAAGGATATAGAAATACACGCACATCGCGCCAATATTAACAACGGAAGCACGTGAAAAAAACGCCGATTATGTAAATGTTGTTTGTGATAATGGGGAACTTTATGTCAATCTGCAAGTAATATGTTATCGATGTTTGCTTGATTGCTAGGAATACGAGATGATTTGTAAAGAATCTGGACCGGACTAAAGAATAAATTAGAGTCGTGGCTAACCCATTAGTTTAGGTATCGCTATATGTACATATGTACGTGCGCGTTAATATACTGTGTGTCTGTAAAAGTTGGCAACAAATTGGAAACTTTTTTATTATACGTTTCTCAACAAATTTTATTCTTGATAAAAGTTGCTGCATGAACCCAAACATACGGTAAACATAGCAGATCCACTCTGAGGTTAACAATAACAGTGCTAACAGCGCTTCTTTGGAAACCCCTCAAGAGTAAACTACCCTTATTCTGAAAGATACGCAGAAATTTTATTAGGAAAATTTGTTTGTGATGTAGAGATATAGTCAAATACAAAATTTCGGTCAAGCACGCTCAATTATGATATTTCGTCATTTTTCGTTTTTTAACTAGATGCAAATTGTTGATTAAATTGCTATATGATAACACTTGTACTGAATCAAGTAGGTATGGAAAATTTTCGAAACAAATACGTAACTAATGTCAGTAAGCGTCAAATCGTCAGTTGGAATTGTAATAAATAATAACAATGCCATTGAAATTGAGTGTTCAAGATAAAATTGAAATTGTTCTAATTGTTGGAGATAACTACAAAACTTTTAGGGAAGCTGCCGAAATCTTTAATTACAGACACCCAGATAAAAACATACATTTTGCAACAGTAAGTAAAATAATAAAAAAATTCAAGGCTTATGGAAATGTTGAGAATAGATTCAAAAAGAAACATCAAGCATGGGTTGCTACTGACGAAATTCAAAACCAAGTAATGCTCTCAGCTGTAGAAAATCCTAAATATTCGTTAAGGAAAAGGTCAGCCTTGTTTGGTGTAAGTAAAGATGTTGTTGCAAAAATATTAAAATCAAACAAATTTAAACCTTACAAACCCCAGTTCAGTCATACTCTAAAAGCAGGAGATTTTGATAGAAGGTTTGAATTTTGTGCTTGGTTCCAAGGAGAATTAGAAGATAATCATGGTATGGCAAGATGTATACTTTTTACTGACGAGGCAACGTTTACTTCGAATGGGATAGTCAGCTCACAAAATAGTCGCTGGTGGAACGACGTTAATCCACAGTTTACTGTCCGAACTCGTGATCAATATTCCTTTACCACAAATGTATGGTGTGGCATCTTTAAAAATAGACTAGTTGGACCTTTCTTCTTTCGCCAAACTATGAACGCACAACGTTACTTAGAATTTCTAAACACTTCATTGGTTGGTTTTCTTAATGAGCTGCCCAGAAACGAAAGACAACAAATATGGTACCTACATGATGGAGCAACATGCCATAGTACGAGAAATGTTCGCGAGTTTCTCTTGCATATTTTTAATGGAAGAGTAATTGGAAGATTTTTGGATGCTGCTTGGCCCCCAAGGTCTCCGGACCTGACCCCATTAGATTTTTTTTTATGGGGATACTTGAAGCAAAAAGTGTACCTTAAAAGACCATTTGAAAATGTTGATCATTTAGAAAGAACTATTAGGGAAACATGTAATGGTATAACTCCGGCTGTTATTAGAAATGTAATAAAAGAATTTTCTCGAAGAACAATTACCTGCTTAGAAAGGAACGGTGGATATGTGGAAACACATGTGCAGTGAGGAAAAAGTGAATCTGCATTTTTCCTTCTCATGCTTTAATGTGTAATGTTGCATTTTGGAAATAAATGTTTCTATTATAATTAGATATTTATTATTGATATTTTATAGAATGTTAACATCGAAATGAAAAACAGTTAAAAACAATTAGTACAAGTGTTATCATATAGCAATTTAATCAACAATTTGCATCTAGTTAAAAAAAAAAAAACGAAAAATGACGAAATATCATAATTGAGCGTGCTTGACCGAAATTTTGTATTTGACTATATCTCTACATCACAAACAAATTTTCCTAATAAAATTTCTGCGTATCTTTCAGAATAAGGGTAGTTTACTCTTGAGGGGTTTCCAAAGAAGCGCTGTTAGCACTGTTATTGTTAACCTCAGAGTGGATCTGCTATGTTTACCGTATGTTTGGGTTCATGCAGCAACTTTTATCAAGAATAAAATTTTTTGAGAAACGTATAATAAAAAAGTTTCCAATTTGTTGCCAACTTTTACAGACACACAGTATATGTATATCTATATGGCACGCGTATATAGTTATATGGATATAGTCGACATCGTGTGTTTATTGTTATTGGGCATGAAAAACGCAATTTCTAGTCTAGGAGCAAGAGATATGGTCTCGTAAAGGTAAATAAGTTCTAATGAGATATTGCAGGTGTGATTCGTGTTAATCGAAAAAGTTATTGCGACAAACAATGTTTAAACGATTAAACAATAGAAAGTATAAAATTACATAATTTAACTCAAACACGACAAAAGGCTCGTATCAATTGGTGTAAGGAAATACAGATGGTTTTTCAGAGGGAAGCGTTCCGTCACCAACTTGCTAATGGTGTTAATTTCTCTCTTGTTGCGTCTAATTAGGTTAACAGAAAACTTCCAGATCAAAGATACCTGATTGTCTTGTGACAGTCCATTGTTTCTAGTTTTGATGCCGCCTTGATGGCGCCCATTGAAACTATTCGGTGCCTGGTCCCTCTTCGGTATTGAAATTTTCAATTTATCAGTACCTAAACATAATTTCAGGTGCCATATTGTCCGCGGGCACACTCGTCCAGTACCGTCCCCGTAATATCAGTGTTCCCTCTACCATTAATGTTAGCTTGCCACAAACTGTTAGCTTTCAGTCCCCATAGCTTCCGCTTTCACGAAATGCTCCACCTGGGGGAAGACCTGCTATGATCTTCAAGGAAGATACTCCCGTACTGCTCATTGCTTCAGTAACAGTGAAATCTCACTGCCGAGGTCATTTCTGTCTTTCTCCACCAGACTTTACTGGACATGTCGCAAGCATTGCTTTGAAGGATTGAAGAATATTTAATGCCGGTATACGATAGTTTGTTTGTTAATTTCTTTCAATTTCAGGTTATTTCTCCTGATTTCATCGAACAACCGATGACGACGATACCAACTCCTACACAGCATGTCAAAGAAATGTGTTAAATTAATTATCGGGAAAGCGGAGATGATAATCTGAAACAGCATCAATGGTATAATACAATTTTTCAAAAGAAGTTGTTTTAGTATCACTTGCGCAAACTAACCAAGCTATCTTATTTTCGGTTCATTATCGGAGGATAAAGCCGGCCCTTCGCTTTTCAATTGAAATACATACACATCGCGTCAATATTGACAACGGAAACATTTGGAAAAAACATCGGCTATGTATACGTCGGAATAATGGGGGACTTTATGGCAATCTGCAAGTGATATCTTGTCGATGTTTGCTCGACAACAAGTTCGCTTTACGCAAAGGATACACTAAGCTTTTTCTATCTACATAGCACAATGCGGCGTTCTGTTGATACTGCGCAGTGCTACGTGCTAAGAAAAATTTCAAGTCGCAAGTGGTTTTGATAATAACACGATAAATGGTACATCTGTCTTAGCTATAGGTGTTATTGACAATTCCATTCCATTTCTGTTATCACTGGAAGTGATGCCAACTTTTTTATTTTAAATAGAACAGCCTATGTATGAGGAGCGTTTATGTGAAGCCAAGCATGTCCATTTGCGGTTAAAATTTTGTGTGATATGGTTTCGCAGTGTTCTTGGTCGTTTCTCTCCCTGCCACCGCCCAGAATCGTTTAAAGTAGTAATCTGAGCCAGAATATCGACAGTTTAGACAAAATCGTGCATGTCCACCTTTGAAAATTAAATTTAGTATATCGACCAAAACAGGACATATCCGTTTATATTTGAAATAATGGACCAGAAACTAAGCTGGTCGTGGCTCTGCGAAAATTGGCTTTGTTAGCCTGCCTTAGATCTTTAAATCTAGGATATTGATGAAGAAATTTTATGAGAAAATTGGACAGAATCGTACGGTCAGCGAATTAATTTCCGAACGAAACGAAGTAAGGGGAGCAAGAGAAAAAATCCTCGCTACGTACCGATATGTTGCTCAATATTGTAAATAAGGTATGTAACCAAAAGCATAAAATAACGACATCGGTCTTTAGAAACCTTCTGAAGAAGGCGAAGAAAGAGTTATAACGAAACACGAAATATGATTATTCCACAATCCGTTGCAAGGGCAATAATGATCTTAAAAATGTAGATTTTGAGAAACTCCTACATAAAATTCGAAATCTCTTCGTGACATTGCATAGCTTGCTTAGTTAACTCTTGCCAATAAACGGTTAGGTTGTAGACGTGATTTTTCGCCGATCTAACATGTGCTAGCCATACTACGCACCCTGACCTTAGTAGAAACACCGGCCACGACTCGAAATATACCGTTCTCGATTGCTTCAGGTAGCAACTCACCCATCTGATGCCTCCCCTCGCCGCTTGTATTGTTCCGAATTGTTTCCCGATGTACTGAACTGTACGGTGCAATTTAGGAAACATACATCTGCCCCTGGAGAGAGTACTAAAGGTGTGCAGCACATTTCTAATGCCACCTCCCAGTATCAAGGGTCTCCCCGTCATTTGATACTCCTCATGTAGGTATCTATTATGTACGTACATACTTCCTTATGTACATACATAACTTCTTGTACAACGTTCGAAACGATAGGTGCAAGTTACAGCTAGTTCGATGTAATAACGGTGTTTGGTACTGAGCTGAGCTTTTGTGAAGAAACGGCAATTATTATAAACGCATATGTTCTTGAGTCGGTGATTTTTGACTGTGTAATTTCAACGGTTCAGTTAGATTTGATAATCGTAAACAATTCGGGGAAATCTAAGTCGTTAGTAGGGTGTTATTAGCCTACTATAGCCGTGGTGTAAAAGTATACCATAGAATTAGCTTGGTTATATGATCCTTTTCATTAGTAATAAAGAGGAATGTGATTGAACCGCTTTCCCGTGAGATTAAAACGGTATTTTCAAATAAACACACCTTTCCGAACGATAACATTTTGATCTGTTCATAGGCCGGGAAAATATTGAATCATTTACAAATACAAATGAATAAGAGTGTATTGTTACTGGCGTTATTGGAGATTAAATCTGCGAAAATCATTCAGAAGTGGTTTATAACTTGAAAATATAGGAAAGAATGAGTTTTCCCAAATATGATTAATCCTTTAATTCTTTACTTCTAACTTAAATGTGGGAACCACTCTCCATTCTCATTGTTTAAGGTACCACTGTTACATCATTCAAAAAGAATACTTCATTTGCAACATGAATAGTTCCAATATGGCTTTAAATTTTCCTGTAGCTTGACTTTGGATTTTGGCCAACCTTGCTGATGCATTACTATTTCTTTCCATAATGTATTGTATGTTGTTCTTCACATCTTGAAACGCTTCCTTTTTCTTCTTAGCGATGTTAATTTTTACTAATAGTATGCATAATTTCTGTCAGAAATGGTTCTTCTTCGCCCACATCCTTCTCAACATTCCTTGACAATAAATTTATTATGTACATATCTTTCCCGGGGATGTACTTATATATTTCAATTATATGCGTAAGTTTGAATGAAAATTATTTTAATACGTCATAAATGGAAATTATTAAGAATGAAAATTATTTTAATGCGTCATAAAAAAATAATTGTTTTTATTTAGCGAAAAAGAAATATTTTACATAATATTTGTATTTTTGGTGCAAGGTTCTTTCCAGGAGAATTATTTATTCATGATAATCAATTTCTAATTAGATAACATTATAAATGTTATTTTACAGTTGCATAAATGAGCTATTCAGTTTAGACGTTCAAATCAATTAAGTAGACAAGAAATGAGGTGGACGTAGATTGTTTGTTTTTTAAATTGATCCTTTTCGAGCCTGACCGTTCGTTTTAAATTTTTAAAGTTAAATTCTTTTTTCTATTATTCATTCAAAGGAAGGGGGTAGGGGGAGCAGATATAACTTATTTTTATTAATGGCGAACAAATTTTCATTAAATATTATTTTCGACAATTGTTAAAATTTTCTGAGTGATTCAAATTTCCCGAAAGGAAACTGTACACATCAGTACTTACTTAAAATAACCATAAAGAGCGCTACGTATTTTTTATTTATGATTTTTTTATAAAAAGTTGTTAATCCAAGGTTTATATTGGGTAAGAAATCATAATTTCTTTTGTATTTTAGCTGGTAAATGCAGTTTTTGCAATTATTTTCCGAAAATATCAAATTTTATAGATTACGGAAGTATGGTGACAATTTTTATTTAATTAACTTTTTCGCCAGGGTTTGATTTTTCAAATAACTAAAAATACTTTTTTTGGGGGTCTCTTGACCTATATCTATGTTGTCATAAAATTTTAACATCTGCACCAAACACCGAACTACTTTACAAACCACACTAAAGCGGTAATTCTAACCTATTAACAATCATCGTAAATGCCAAAAAATTACTAGATTATAAAATTATATGTTTGTAATCATTTCATTCAATCTAAGTACCATAAGAATTCAGCAAACTATTAATGAAACAATACGATACTTGGAATAAATATAATAAAAACATACTAAAATGCAACAAAAACTTTCCTAACACAAGAACATGTAATTAGGATCATTCTTGAGCTTCATTCACTACGATGACGTATCACTGATAGAAGATAGAAGTATAAATGAGGTACTTTTTTAAAATTTTAGTGAACAATAATGTGTCTAAACATCTATTTCTTCAAAATATTTTGGATTTCCTTGAAACTCTTGATTAAATCAGAAACGAGTATCAATTTTCTTATATTAAGGAGAACAGCCTGTATGTTCTGGATTCTTTGCAAGCAATTTAAATGATACATGGGGTTAGGATGTACCGACTTTGAAAAATTAAATTGTTTTTGAAAATTTACCTTTAACAAATTGAGACCTGCTTATCAATGTAATAAATTACCCGTTTATTAACTTTGTGAAAAAGAAACAAACTTAGGGATTTTTCATGAGACATCAATAAATGTACTCTTCATATCAATGAATACATTTGTTGTATATAGTACAAATACGAGAATATCTGTTCATATAATACATAATAAACAGCCATTTATTTAAATGATAAACTGGTTCGCCGGATCAATGTTGATAAAAAAAAATGATTACATTTACGTGCTTTTTCACTGTATTTACGTATCTTTTTCATTTAGCATTTAAACTAATGGTTGATTATGACTGTGATTGATGCTGTGGAGTCTAGCAATATTTTTTGTAAATATATGATAAAAACAAATAAGAGTTGGTGAATCAAGAAAAGGCTTTAATGTTCATTCAAGAGTATTATTTTTCAGCTAATTTAGAACCCTATTATTTAAATGGCTTATTTTAGGCTAATGCAGAAGAGGGAGGAATATACATACATTTATAATATTTTCATTCAGCAAACCTCAAGCTTTATATAAAATGACTGACATTGTTATTAAATTAAGATCAACATCTTGATATAAACCAGAAAATTCGAAATATCAATTTCAACTAAAAATGAATGAATACAAGTATGCCAGTATATTGTAACATCTCTCAAGTATAGGCAGTGTGCTTGCTGTACCATTGCCACGTTTTTACCATTTTTTTCTTTGTAATAGAAACAAGTTAATTTACAACAAATTAAATCTATTCTTACTTAATTTGTCTCAGATCAAAATTATTAATTCCAAAAACCATGCAAAGTCTTGAAAAATACCCTCGCAACAACCTACAGCCATAAAAAAAAATAAAAACCACAGATTGAATCGTCATCAATTAACTTCCTTGTAAACGTTGGACAATTACAGTGCGCAGGCACTAGCTATCAAACCGATAAACGGTAGGCATTATAGCCCATGCAATTCTATAGACAGGCAAGAACGCAGGCAGTTCCAAAGGAACCGCACCTGTCCTCCCCACCAAGTCATCGATTGGCTGTGAACCGAAGTAGTCTTTTATCATTGGTCGTACGGCACGTGCAAGAATATCCATCTGGCCGCTCTTAGGTGGTAGGGAGGTGATATTAAACACAAGTATTGTAAATTCCTTTTAGCAGAGACGTGCTGGACGTCAACGTGTTAGCTTCGTTAACTACATAAGCGTTCGAACTTGGGAAGAGCTGAAAAACTGGACTGGTGTTGATTTAGGAGTTGTGTATTAGTTCGAGGAACGTTTTTTTTTTAATTTCTTTTCGAAAGTTTTGCGTGAAAGCAAGTTTTTGGTGTCTTGTGAACTCGTTTTTGTTACCTTGTTTGTTTCAAAAAGGATTTATTAAGTTAGAAGATAATTAAAATTTAGTGTTAAGTGGTTAACATTTGGATTAATTTCACCTTCTTACTTTGGATAAATCCCCTCGTACATTGCCCATGAGCGCGATGGCGAAGAATTACAGCCATTGCCCTTTGAAGAAGAGGCCTGTTCATTTGGTGGAAGAACACATTAACTCGGGTTGGTATAATTTTCTTTAATTTAAAAAAATTGTTACCCAAATCGGCAACATTCGTTGGGAATTAATTTGAATAAATTTGATGAATGAATGCAAGAATATCTTCAGATTGGCTAAACTTAGTAATACAATTGCATGTAACTTTCAAATACTTATATCCATTCTTCATTATAAAAAAATAAGACACTTCTTTTTATCGGAATGCATACTTGCATCTCAAGTTCTTTTTAATTTTGCTACTAAAAATTATGAATACTTTGATGCTCGAAAGTTCTTTAAAAAGATGCCTAATTGTGGGATGAATTTGTTGTTTTAAATATTGTTGGTAAGTATATCTCAATCTTTTCTTAGCTGACAATTTTCCGTTACACATTTTAACATAATCCTTCGATATCTAATGTTTACTTACACTCATAAGGTACTTGAATCAAAATGACGGTTATAACACGTTTTATCGTTATTGATATTGCTTCCTCTACAAAATAATATCTGTTATCATTTTTTATCGGTCAAAACTAACGTTTATTTCCGTTATTTACAGATGAACCCGAAAATTTGAGTACGAAACCTGAAGATTTGAGTATAACCAGTAGATATGGTTCTAAATCGCCTGAATCTACGCCGCCGATAAGTCCTCAGTCTTCGCCGGCTAGTTCTCCGTCGGTCTCACCGCCGATATCATCGCCATCACCTCCACATTATATTTACCCGCATATCAAGTCAGAAACGGTGTTTTTTCCGACTCCAATTAACCCTGAATACGCCCCACAGACTTGGCATAGAAGTATTGCACCTGTTTACCATCCATCCAGTTACCCTTATGTTCCTTACTCTTATCATGAATATATGAGTCCACCATCTTCGTACAGTGAAAATTCACTGTCACCACCACACCATCAACATAATCAACCCCTAACACCACTAGCCTTACGCCCCACGATATATTCCTCGATAGATCAAGCTTCACTAAGCCCAAACTCATCTACGACGTCACCACCTCCAACTGTATCAGCTGAAGATCTTTCGGAGAAGCGACGACAAGGCGTTAGACATCAATGCCCGGATTGCGGGAAGAGTTATTCGACATTTTCCGGATTGTCAAAGCACAGACAGTTCCACTGTGCTGCCGGTGAAGGTCCACGCAAATCTTTTAGTTGTAAATACTGCGAGAAGGTCTACGTATCCTTGGGAGCCCTCAAGATGCATATCAGGACGCATACGCTACCTTGCAAATGCAACATTTGCGGTAAAGCCTTCTCGAGGCCTTGGTTACTGCAAGGACACATCAGGACCCACACCGGAGAGAAGCCTTTTTCATGTACTTACTGCAACAGGGCCTTCGCGGACCGCTCGAATCTAAGAGCCCACCTCCAAACTCACTCGGATGTGAAGAAATATTCTTGCCAGACATGCAGTAAGACGTTTTCGAGGATGTCGCTGTTGACAAAACATACGGAAAGCGGGTGTAGCGGGGTACAAACTCTGATGCAAATTAAGACGGAGAAAATTTATTAAAACTTTCGTTTTTGTACGCGAGATGTCAGTTTTTATTAAAAAGGTATTTTTATGTTGTAACATTCCATTTTAATTTCGTATTTTTTTTAATATTTTTCTAAATATCTTATTTATTTGTTTTTAACAAATTTCTGGTTCCTTATATATGCGAAACACTAGGTATATTATGTACTATCAGTATTTCATATTTGATAATTATTGTTTTAAATATTGCGTATTAAAATAAGTAATTACAGTGCCTTATCCAAGATATGTAAACTATAATATAGATTGGAACGAAAACAAAAGAAAGACTGACATACATTTTATATTCAAAATGATAATAATAATAAAATAATAATGTACAAAATAAGAAGATATATATAGAGATACCTTGATTATATATTTTGTTTATATTAAATTCTCACACCCTGTGTATATATTAAATATATATGAATATATATTACATAATAGGTTATAATTAGAAATTAAAGAAGAAATTTAATATATTTTTTACATACTTCAAATTTTGTAAATTGTATATACCTAATTAAGATACTAAAATAATATTTTTTAAATCAATCCAATAGCGGGCTAAATTACAAAGAAAATAAATTGTACAACCCCCTGTTGTTCCCGCTGGGAAGATCTAGTCAACTATATTATATTTTTTAGAGGTTCTTTCTTCTAAAATAAACAAAAAAGGTTGTTCCTTTCTCGAATTTTAGGTTTTTTTTTTGTAATATCTAATATTTATAATAAAGACAATCGCCACACCCTTAAGAACAAATTAAAGTAAATGAAACGACAAGAAAACAATATTGCCATTACATAGTGCCTTATATACTATTTTTTTTGTCTAACATATAAGATTGAATTGATGACGATACTACACTTTTTATATAATTTTTTATACCATATTTTTATTATACAGATTTATATACTTTATTATTATGAAATAAAACAAAAATCGTGTTTTCTAATTTGGTTTCCTTTTTCTGTTTCTTACATAACCTTGATAACTCAAGTTGCTACAAGAATAGTATATGGAGCTTATATGTGTTGTTTATCGCGAGAATTTTAGATTCTCATTAGATATTGGTAAGTAAAAGAATAATATAAATCAGTAGGATGAGGACGATTAATATCTCTGACCGAAATAAGGCCTTGAAAAATATGCCCTTGACCAGATCACCAGTATTGGAAAAACAATATATTTAAGGTCATGGTTAAATTATTACACTGGAAACAATAGTAGCAATCATGCATGTGAGTAAGATCAGTTCTTTCTCATTTTATCATAAAATTTAATTTTGTATTTATTAATAAGAAATCTGTTGCCTGGCTTCTTCGTATGTACAAGTATATTAATATCATCAGCATAAATGACTATTTTGAGTAAATGTTGGAATCGAGAAAAGACGATTTAGTCATTTATTTTTCTGCTTTATTTTCTACTTGAGACAAATGAGATTCAACCGAAATTAAGAAAACGCGATTACGTCATAACGCTGTAATTTGGGTAGTAAAATTGGATTCGTTTGAGTAATATCGAAACTAAATTGAGATACTGTAACTTGTTAAACAAAATTAAATAAACGAGTGAGACCGCAACTCTCAAGATCTTTTTTATCTCGAATTTAACATTATTGGCTAAGATAAGGAACTAGGAGAAGACGATGTCCAAGGTTGCCAACATTAACGTAAAATTCGATGATGATATAACAAACTAATTATCAGTTTGTTTTAAACTCAACAAATAATTAGGTGTTTATTTAATTAAAAAAAAAGGTGAAGCAAAACAAGAGATAAAGCGTTAAATATAAAATATAAACAAATATAAATTGGTAAATTAGCGAACTGACAAAAATAATAAAGTCCCCGAAATCCATCCACTGATCTAGATTCGGCCCTCTCTTTAACTTATACGGAAAGTGTTTCATCTTGCAACCGATAATTATAGATTAGTGCTTGAATATTGTGTACCAGTTATCACAGCGATGTAGCTGTAGTCGTTTGGTTAGGAGGAGCAGTCGCCATTTTTGTTATAACAATAACAACATTAAGCGACAGCGAAGCGTACTGCAATAAATTACAACCAACTAATAATAATCTTCCAATGAGTACGAGACGAATATTTGCGATGTACCGAAACAACTGCATATGGATGATGGTCGTGCGAATGGAAGTGGGAACATACGAAAGGGTCTAGTGAGCGTAAAACTAGAATCGAGCAATAAATAGTATTTTGTCGCAATTTTCAGTACCAATGTCTTACATCGTGCGACAAAAAACGGCTAAAGTTGCAGGCAAAACGGGAAAACCTTATTCCGTTTAATTGTTTATTTGCAAAGGGCTGTTACTAATGCATTTACAAAAAAATGTTGTATTTGGTGATGTTACTTGTAACTATCAATATCATATTCTAATCCTGCAAATTATATGGTGATATTCATCTAATACATTACGTAGAAATGAAGGAAATTTGTAGCAAAGACTAAAGTATCCCCACGCCCCGCTACACACAAATTATTTGATTAAATTACATGTAGTTTTGTGAATACCCGATCATTCTTTCATCTTTTGGATTGGCTAGAAAGTTTCCGAGTTCGCGAACTACAGAGGCAGCCTTAACAGTGTTGGGCGTAGAGCTTTTCGCGTGATTCTCCACCAAAAGAGAATTGAAAATAAAGAGTAAATCTACGTAACATTTATTTAATGTCAAAAGTGTAACAAAAATTACAAATATTTACGGTTCTTTTTTTGCTGAAATTATCTATTAAGTCATTATATTAAAGAGGTCATTTTCAATTGAAAAAAATAATAAGAACTCACGAATTTGACTCATTGAATGTTTTAAAATAGATTTTGATCATTTTTAATCTTGAGAAACTTCTCTCAGCAGAAACAATCTGTTGATAATGTGGTAGCAATATTCCTCAAAATTATTTCCTTGTTGGTGTATGTTTTAGCCACTTTAAGGGCTTCGAATCTCGGCTAGCAGTCTTTGTCTACGACAACGTAAAAGTATTTGATTTTAAAATATGCTTCCGATGATAGTTCTGGGACCTCATCCTCCAAATAACCAATATGACTTTTTTTCGTCTTCTCACGATTTTAAATTCTCCTTCAATATTTTTTTCCTTTTTTCGTTATTTCCTTAGCTCCATTCTCAATGGAGGCAGTAGAGCTGAGACGTTGACTGGTCGTCTAAACCCTCAAACGTTAGTAGTCGTGGTTCTTCCTTGTTAGCTTCGTCCTTTCATGGTTACTAGAAATCCAGAACCATTCATAATTTGTCTTCCTCCTCGTTCCATAAACAAGTCACAATTTTTGGATGTAGAATTTATGTGTCTTTTGAAAACCCTTTATCCAAAGGTTATAAAGCAATAGTTAGCCTCTAACTGAAACAGAGTTGTAAAGAAACTTTAAGCATCTCGGTTGTTTTGTCAAGCGCGCTTTTTACTAATACTTTTCAAACTGTTATCAATGGATTTTGGAAAGATGTAATTCATCTATTTGAGCCCGATGTTTCTTAAGATAGCTAGACAGCTTAAAGAGAGAGAGGTGTGTACCAATATTCCAGTACTCCAGCCTTCCACACCTTCTGGAGCCGGGACCTCATTCTTGCTAAGCTAGGTCTCTATAGTAAAGAAACATGTGTTGGAAAAGCATCAGAAGAAATTATCTCAATCAAACGAATAAAGATTAGCTTAGAGCATCATCGAGGAAACCTGCCAAAAGTGAAAAAACGAGATTCAAACGACTCAGAGGATATATCCTACTTATGGAAAGCGTATTTCTCAAGATAAGTGAGAAATGAGAATGTAATTGAACGCATGGCATATACCTGTGCTAATTCTTGTAGTGGTAAGAAGTCGGTCTTTAACTTTTAAATTTCAAAGTTCAAAAATAAAACAGGTAGCTCTACCGCGCGCCTTACTAAAACATTGTAAATAATCGCGATCATACCGGGCAATTGCTTGCGCTGTCAGTAATGATAATATATGGCATATATTAACAATTTAAACCAATTACATTTACATAAAAGCAGACTTTACACACTCTATAGACGTACGTACGTATAAATATACAATGTCTATATTCTACACATATTTCTCGGCACGATTTCCTGGAAAGCGGTTCACATTGTTAAGCAACAATGCGCACACTATCATTGCTTATTTCCACCCTGCAATATAGAAAATGTTAGATAAAATAAATGTATATATTTCCAAATATACGTAACACTCAACTCAGCGCATCATTTTAAGGCACCTAATTTACCTGTAAACAACCGCGAAACTTCTCATTTTTCAATAAAATCGAGCGTAGGATCCTCTTTATTCACGTTGTCGTAATTTCTAACA
The DNA here is from genome assembly GCA_902655005.2 of Marronus borbonicus. Classification (NCBI taxonomy): domain Eukaryota; kingdom Metazoa; phylum Arthropoda; class Insecta; order Coleoptera; family Scarabaeidae; genus Marronus; species Marronus borbonicus. Next base: position 22,823,279 of record LR737380.1, on the reverse strand, counting down.
GGTGTTAATTATTTTCATCGTAGGTAACTCGCCGATGATGATGATGATGAGGATGATGATTCACTAGTTTCAAGAGCTGGTACCTACAATTTACCCACATGTTGAATTGATCACTCGAGAAATCGAGAGACGCACAGATGTTCGAGATACAAAAATAGCGACATCGGAAATGTTAAAACCATATTCAGATTTAATCGTAGGTAATTTGTTTCGTACGTGGAAAGAGAGAGAGAGAGAGGTAAGAAAGTTTTACGCCTACGAAATTTGATAGATCAAAGATGAGAAGAGGCTACATTAGTGGATCTTCTTTCTTGTTTATTGCCTTATTTTTCATATAAATGGTTTCGTAAGCAATTACGTTCTTAATTAATTTGAGGTTTTCTAATTTAATGTCAGGCCGCGTTTCGTTTATGTGTCGTGCTACACTTGAGGATTCGATCCTTCCCTTCGTAGGGTTTATTTCTACCTTATAAATAGAGTATAGTGAGTACTACCATTTTCTTTCCTTCCAGTCTTGGTTGGATTCTGATCTTTCCACATCAAGTAACCTAAACTGTTACAGACGGCTCTGGATACCTACTAGGAAGTCTTTTAGCGATTGCAAAAAATTAAAATAATTATCGAAATATACATCATAACCTTTACCAACTACACTTCCAGTTAGTTCTTTTACGACTCCTGTTCCCAAGTCTTTTTCAAGACTATCACTTACTTTCTCGATATAAATTTGAAACTGGCATACAAAACTTGCTTCTTCGTCCCGAGTCCATTCCTTACATCACCTCTTGATTGATTTTAAGAGCATGTACTGCTTTAATGAAGTGCAATCTTGACCTGACAAAAAACTAGAAAAAAAGACGCGGTAAGATGTTTTAAGAGTTTTAAGGGTTACAACATTTCTTTGCGAAACTAGCAAGATATCTAATTAAGTTTTTATTCATAAAAGTAAAATAAACTTAAAAATATCTCCTCCAGTAATATATGAGCTAAATAATAAATTATTACTCCGATGTTTCAACAATTTCTGCGACAAAAATTTAGACACTCTGTTGCAAATGTAAAACAAAAATCAACAAATGAGTGATCAGTAATGCGTAGATCCTCCATTGTTCTTAATCGCTTCCAATAGTCGGTTATTAATAGATTTATATAAATTTAACGTATAATTTTGAGGGATATTCTGCCATTCAGTCACTATTGAAGCTTTCAGTTCCTGTTATGTGAAATATTGACGGCCTCCGCCGTAAACGCGACGTGCCAATTCACCCCACATGTTTTCAATAATGTTCAAGTCTGGCGACCGTGCCGGCCACTGTAAAGTTTTAATCTTTTTCCCCTTAAACCATTCAGTAATGGTTTTTGCTTTATGAATTGGCGCGTTATCTTGCTGAAAAACAAAATTGCGCCCGGCCCATTGGTTTCCAAAACGTAGAAGATTGTCACGCAATAGGTCTTTATAAGTCACAGATGTCATTTTGTTTGTGCAAAACACTATATCACGTTTATCGCGGAATCCGATCACTGCCCATATCATCACAGATCCACCCCCTAATTGTCTGGTCATTTTCACTTTTGGTTCCTTTCTCAGATCATGATAATAATGTGAGTACCCATCCGGTCCGTCCAAATTAAAACGTTTCTCATCGGGAAATATAACTTTTTCCCATTGTTTCTTCCAAGATACGTGTTCTTCAGCAAATCTTAACCTCGCTTCTTTGTGTTTCGCCGAAAGTGGCGGTTTTCTCAACATTTTCTTCCGTGATATTATCGGTGACGCCTTTAAAATCCTTTGAACATTACGCACGTGCGTTTGTACCCCCGCCTATTCTGCAATAACTCTCGCCGACGCAGAAGAATTGGATGCACACCGCAATATCAGGCGTTTATCCCGCTCACTTACAGCTTTCGGTCGCCCCTGGCCTTTTGGTTTGCCGTAATTTTCCGGATCTTTTAGGAAATTTCTAACTCAATGATCGCTTCTTCGTAACCGACGACCAATTTCCTTCTTACTAACACCATCCTGGTGCCAGGCTAGAACTTTACCCCTTTCTATTAAGGATAATTGTTTTTTTCTACCCGTATTGCAAACACTTTATAAAATATAATTTCTCGTGGTGAAATGTGTACACTTTACCAGCACAACCACTGCACATAAAGAGAAGTATCAAATTAAAACATTTTTGCTTATATTAATGTAATGAATTTTTGGGTCTAAATTTTTGTCGCATTTAAAATTCCTATTTTGATCTGGGAAAATCTCAATTACCCCTCATAAAGCAATAAATACCCAGAAATATCTATAAATGGGCTATTTACATAACAAGTATTAATAACCCTCATTTACATTTTATTTAATGTCTATTAACTTTGTTTCGTAAATAAAAACGATACCGCATCTATGTTTTTGTCGGGTAGTGTATAATCTATCACAATTTGCGGCAGTTCTCTCGGGCATTACTAAAGTGTCTGCTAAAGGAATGTTGCCCAATAACCCTGGAAATCGAAATGCAATTGTTTCTATCATGGTATTAATAAAGAGGCAGAGAAATACATCAGTTGGTGTTTCGTCATTTTGAGGTCATATGATGTATTTAGCTAATTTCCGCATTTTTATAACAGATAATGGTAAATCGTCCTCTTTTCCCCCCATTACCACGACGAACTTTACTGCAAATTTTCATGAGCTCTGACCGAACGATTATCAATTGATGAAGCTTTAACTTACATTGAAACTTATTGTAGAAAGAATTTAAATTAATATAGAAGGTAATGTTTGTTTTCCCCACTGCCGTCGTTGACTGAACTTGCTGAATATCCCTCTACCATCCACGCTTCAAAGATAGTAGGCCAGAAAAAGGAATTTTGAAATGAATTTTCAAATATTTGGTTTCGTCAAGAAACCACCAGGAGACAAAAGGCTAACTAGGCTTAACCAGCTAACATTCATATACTCGCGCATGTAACCTTCTATATCTAAATTTGGCACCTCCAAAAATTTCTCTAACGTACAAACATCGCTCTTAGAAGACCTAATTATTGTCGAAATTAAGACAGCTGACCGAACTTGTGCACATCGATTGAATCCGTAAGAACACGCACATTATGAAATTATTATTTGCGCATAGCCGGCGTAATTTAAACCAAATTATCGGAGCCATCATTATAGAGTTTCTTGCTCGTACATTGTTCCTGCTCGCTTTATTTATACGTTCAGGGTGCGCACCTATATAGAAATTGAAAATTACCGCATTGTTTCGAATATCTTTGCTTACGGGAAGCGTGTGTCGACAAGGATATGTAAAATTGGGTGCAAAGGTCAGACGAGCGAGATAGAAATAGTATTACACATACCTTTACATGAATTCATATAACTACACGCACGCGTATGTGTTGTTGAATGAACGAACGGTGGGATCTACCAGGTGTGACGATTTAGTATGGAAAATTTGATTTGTAGGTTTTTAATAATTCATTTGCATACGGGGCGAGTAAACGCCTTAGCAAAACATGAACTGCTGTTCAATTAATTAATTAAATAAATTTAGTAAACAATATTTTTTCCACTTAATTAATTGATGTTACTTTTAGTTTGCGTAATTTGCGTTTATTTGAGAATTTACAACGTGTCTTGCATTAACGAATAACGATCTTCGTGCAGCTACAGGAGTGGTTCTACTCTGACAGCTAAAAGAGGGCTGCGCGAATTCTCTACATCATTCCGATAGCACCGTTTTAGTGTGGAGGATGCGTAGGGAAAGGTATCTTGACAGAAACAAAGCTCTACTTACGCCATTTGGAAGTGGGGGTTTTATGGTTTGGGGTAGCATATCTTTAAACGGTTGGGCTGAGCTGATAGTTTTGAGAAATCAATCTATGACTATAGAGAAGTGTAGGGACTTGGGTAATCTGCCAATGGAGGACATTTTGTATTTGTGGAGATAATGCTTGTTCTCGCTGGATCCACATCGTAAACGACGTCATTGTCACCAAGGATGCTGAAAGAATGATATGGCCCCCTAATTCTCCAGGCTGCAATTACATCGAGCATCTTTAGAATAAACTTGACCAACAGTTGCGATCTCGTCTTCGTTCTCCCATAATGCTAGATGAGCTTCCAGAAGCGGTGCAACAAGAATGGAATAGAATTCCGCAATGATTTATCAATAAGCTAATAGATGCTTAGCTGTGTCACAATCAAATACTGATATTACAGTTGCTACATTTAAAATTGTTAATTGTGTTAAAAAAAGTTATCTTAGACATATTAATTTTTTTGAATTATCATTTAATATAATTTTTGTAAAATATGAGTAGCTTCTTTGATAAGTTGATACTCAAAATTCATTTAACAGTAGTTCTTTAAATCTTTGTTCTATGCCGAAATTAATTAATTTCTTGAAATCAGCTACGCCCATATCTGCCGGCTTAGCTGTAGTTGCCAAGGGACTTCAAATCGTCCTCCCGGGACTGTGGCAAATATTGACCAAAGGTAAGCCACAAGCAATGTAGAAGTAACATTTCATCGCAAACTTTATAACACTTTTATGTGTTTTATTAAAAAAAGGAAACGTTTATCTCTTATAATGATAAATTTATTTAGTTACATTTAGTAAATTTATCTTCCAAATAAGCACCAGCGGTTCATCACGTAAGATTTGTTAAAAATTCCATGAAATTTTCCATGAACTGGATACGCAGTTAAAACAATCTCAATGTTTTTCACCTGTGTAGCCGTCTTGTTTCAGCAAGCAATAAAATTTGAAATAATCAGTATTGTAGTGGTCGAAATTTTACTTGCATTTTTACAATTTTATCCAAATAATCCTTAAATGTAGATGATTTTTTGTAACTAGCGCCTATCTATGCAAAACACATGACTTTTTGTTGCATTTTTAGCTGCCTTCATAATGCGCATCACAATTCTTTTCATCTTGCCGACCATTACCTGTAAAAACGTTATTTTTGGATAGCAACCCTTGTACTTTTCAAATAAAAACAATTTATACTAAGAATCGCAATGCGTTTATTTAATCTAACAAAATATACAGTTGCCCTAACAAAAATTATAGTCGGATTTTGCTGTTAAATACAGCAGCACTTTATGTTAAATCTAACTATAATTTTCTTTATGGCAACTACTTATTTTGTTAGGTTAAGTAAATGTGTTGTAATTCTTAATATAAATTGTTCTTAGTTTTAAAATACAAAGGTTGCTGTCCGAAAATGTTTCTCTGTGCAGTTGGCATTTCTTAGAGGTATACGTGTATCGTCCTCAATGCTGTTATTATTTATACAGCGCACAAACACCAGTAAAACATATTAACTTGCACTGCGCTAAAGACATCCATGCGAGATTATCTCTCTTCATTGCTTACCAGTAGATGGCAAATTTTGCTGCTATCCTGTTTATGTTGCCATAAAACAATTAATAGTCGTCACGAACGTTCATCGTTCGGCCATTTTTGAAACCAGTTTGTTGCAGTCATAAATGTGTGATTAGCCCATAGCGTCGTTTCCAAACGGTTTCTTTAACATTTTGCCTGTTTCTGAGACAGTTTAACTTAATTTTAAACAGAACTTGGTACAGATTCGTTATTCCCCAAATCGGCAATGGAAAAATCGCAAATATAAGTAGGCGCAACAAAAAAATTCACCGAAGAAGTTTCCACTTACAAATTACGTTGTAACTGTAAAAATTTAAAAAAAATCTTAGGAATACCCTGTATAATGTTCGACTGAGATCGTTCGTTAAAGATAAGAACTTTAAATTTTTCGAATGAAACTATATCTTGGAGTGATTATTATGAAGAATGCGTCCAGAGATTTAAACAATTGCACCTCGTACGTGTCTAACGTTATGTGTATCGTAGGATATGTGAACCTGTGACCTCGTGCGTGGTGTATAGGTTATTAATGATCTCCGCACTCATTGTTAGCGGCGTTTTCGATGCAATTTGTTAAATTGTTTATGTTGCTGTCTTTATACCGCGTTTTCTATCTGTGAATACATCCGTACTAGAACGTGTTTTAGGCGAATCCACGAATTTTCTTTCTCACTGATGGAATTTTATAAATTTGAAGAGGATTTTAAAGAAATCTATGTTTCCTGACAAAAGTGCACCTTTCGCGCTCTATATTTTCTTTTAATGATCCGCTAGTTACATTGAGAATAAGTTCGTGGAAAGTTGAAATATCATTGTTAAAAAAAAGTGGGATAATATCTTTAATAACAGTTATATCGTTCCATGGAACAACACCATAATCTAACGGATAAAACAATTGCATAATGCAGCTCGACAGACAACTACATATGCAAACAATTTATATATTTTCAAGCATCGACATCGAAATATCTCGCTATTACGGATACGAATTTAGAAATAAATATAATTCGCCGTGCGGTGAAGAAATTGTTCTAAGGTCTCCTTTATATGGAAATCAGTTCTTTTATGCTTATAGCTCTATATACATATATAATACAAGCGCATGTATATAAGGCATATTCTAACTGTACCGTTGGTTCGTGATTTGTATTGGAATTCCGACTTTCATTTAGATGCACAAGAAAACGAGACAATCACGCCATAAGATGGAGTAATTCACTGTCGATAAAAATGTCGGCGTATTGCGTTTTATAAGGAAATTATTTTCAAGCGAATATATTGTGTCGTTTATTGTTAAATAATGGGAATATATGCGCTATTATTACCTACTATTGTAAATACGTTGGTTGATAGTTAATGTTATAAAACACCTTAATGGGTTGTTTAATTTGTTTAGATTTAGGTTGAAGAAATCTTTTGATGTAGTGTTTAACTAAGATATTTAGTATAGAGTAATGCAGAATCGAAAGCAATTACAATTGGTGCTAAACATAATGTAGGCCATGCTCTAAATGGAAGTAATTTGTAGAAAATATTGAATCTAAATGATAAATATTTTAGAAACGGTTTTTGCTCCAATTTGCTTCGCACCGGAGGAAAATACATTTTAATGACAGTATGGTTATTAACATTACAACACGATCTTACCACAAAGTTTAAAATTGTTATCGCTGATAGATACATGGTGGAAATATGCTCCGTAAACGTAAATTACGTATTGAATAGAATTCGTAGGTCCTTCACTTTGGGTGTTCCTTATTTAATGCACACCCTTAGTCATTCAATGCCAAAGCTAATGCCACCCAGAAGTACGAAAGAGATCCACAAGAAACTATCAATAAATAAATGGGGGGAGAGGGAGGGAGGAAGAGGGGCTCGTACTAGAAAAACGTTCCAGGACGAAAGATAGCAAAACTAGCGCTATTGTTCAGCAAAGGGGACCTTGGATTACTGGCAGGATTTTTGCAGCTATAAAAGAACATTTATTTAAACTCGGACAAGCCAAAGATCAAATGTATCGTCTATGCCAAGAAGACATGAAGATGGTAGAACACACTCTGTACAAAAGTGTTGGCATCAGTCGCATTACTGATATTACCGATTTTATACTTTCCTTTAATGGTATACCTTGTGTTTTTACATCAGTTAATAGAAAATAAATTTTGAAAAAAGAATCTTCAAGGTGTGCTTAAAAACCAATTATTTTATTATCATAGCACGATAGTAACACTTGCAACTTATTAAATTACAAAAATTGTTCCAAATTATCACGGTTCTTACAAAAATAAAGTCCTTTTAACAAATTCTGATTTACATTATTTATAATTAACTGGAGAACAGCTTTCCCTATTCTGCTTTTAATTCATCGAGAGTAGCAATAGATGTTACAAAACTTTATTTTTTATAGCGTCTCAATGAACAAAATGTAATCACAATAGATCGGGAGAACTTGTAGGCTACGTTGTAGGACCTCTGTTGCGAATCCAAAAATTTAGAAATTCTTGACTTAAAAATTCAGTTGCACCGCTGGAATGGTGTGAGGATGCACCGTCGTGCTGAAATGCCATTCCCCGTCTAACTACTAAATATCCAAAGAATCTTTAAATTCATTTTGAAAGAAATTTTTATATCTTTTTAAAAAACCTTCATAAAAATATGGACCCAAAATAGTATCATATTTCCACACCATGCATTGATCGACAAACGTACATGGAAATTCGTATTAAATGTTCGACGCGCCTTGGAAACAAAATTTGATAGTTTTATGTTCATTTGTATTATTTTTGCGATACAATAAAGTTTGTGTGGTGTTAACACATTATTAATTTGTGTCAATAACGGCACATTATTCAATTAATGAGAGGGTAGGTAGACTTGACAAAATATTTTGATTTATCAACTAATAATTCAAGGCAAGTCTTACAGTTATACTAACAAAAATATCCGGATCGTTTTCATGTAAGCCATTCGTATTTTTTCGAATTAGAAATTAGAATTTTAAATATGACAAAAATTTAGACCCTGTGCATTTATTACATTAATATAAGCAAAAATGTTTTAATTTGATGCTTCTCTTTATATGCAGCGGTTGTACTGGTAAAGTGTGCACATTTCACCACGAGAAATTATATTTTATAAAGTGTTTGCAATATGGGTAGAAAAAAGCAATTATCCTTGATAGAAAGGGGTAAAGTTCTAGCCTGGCACCAGGATGGTGTTAGTAAGAAGGAAATTGCTCGTCGGTTACGAAGAAGCGATCATTCCGTTAGAAATCTCCTAAAAGATCCGGAAAATTACGGCAAACCAAAAGGCCAGGGGCGACCGAAAGCTGTAAGTGAGCGGGATAAACGCATGATATTGCGGTGTGCATCCAATTCTTCTGCGTCGGCGGAGGTATTGCAGAACAGGCGGGGGTACAAACGCACGTGCGTAATGTTCAAAGGATTTTAAAGGCGTCACCGGTAATATCACGGAAGAAAATGTTGAGAAAACCGCCACTTTCAGAGAAACACAAAGAAGCGAGGTTGAGATTTACTGAAGAACACGTATCCTGGAAGAAACAATGGGAAAAAGTTATATTTTCCGATGAGAAACGTTTTAATTTGGACGGACCGGATGGGTACTCGCATTGTTGTTATGATCTGAGAAAGGAACCAAAAGTGAAAACGACCAGACAATTAGGGGGTGGATCTGTGATGATATGGGCAGCGATCGGATTCCGCGATAAGAGTGAGATAGTGTTTTGCACGAACAAAATGACATCTGTGACGTATAAAGACTTATTGCGTGACAATCTTCTACGTTTTGAAAACCAATGGACCGGGCGCAATTTTGTTTTTCAGCAAGATAACGCGCCAATTCATAAAGCAAAAACCATTACTGAATGGTTTAAAGAGAAAAAGATTAAAACTTTACAGTGGCCGGCACGGTCACCAGACTTAAACATTATTGAAAACATGTGGGGTGAATTGGCACGTCGCATTTATGGCGGAGGCCGTCAATATTTCATGGTACAGGAACTGAGAACTTCCATAGTGACTGAATGGCAGAATATCCCTCAAAATTATGGAGGATCTACGTATTACTGATCACTAATTTGTTGATTTTTGTTTTACAGTTGCAACAGAGCGTCTAAATTTTTGTCGCGGAAATTGTTTAAACATTGGAGTAATAATTTATTATTTAGTTCATATATTACTGCAGGAGATATTTTTAAGTTTATTTTGCTTTTACGAATAAAAACTTAATTAGATATCTTGCTAGTTTCGCAAAGAAATGTTGTAGCCCTTAAAACCCTTAAAACATCTTACCGCGTCTAAGTTTTTGTCGGGGAGTGTAAAAGAAAATTTGGAAGTTGATGTGTTTTAACACTTATCCTAGAAATTCAAATAGAAAAACTGCAGTGGAAATAAATGCAACACATATGATTAAAAAAACTAATAATTACAGAATTTATACAAAATTCATAATCTTTATTCCGACGATGTTATCAGAAGATTACAATTTTGCAATTATTTAATACGGCAAAATAATGCAAATCCAGATGTTTTAAACAAAATTTTATGGTCAGATGAATTCAGTTTTTCTAATAATAGCATATCATATAGACTCAATACGTATTAATGCTAAACAACAGATACAAATCCCAATTTATTTAAGTAACATTTTTCTTTTTTCTCCAATATCTCAAAAACTATCAGTTTTTTATTAACTGGTGTAAAAATATACAAGCTCTACCATTAAAAGAAGTATAACCAGTGATATCTACAAACAATATTTCAGTATCTTTTCATTCTTCTATTTACTGAACTGAAGGAAGAAAATCCTAGAGTAGTACTAAGGTTTATTAAAAGTCTCCAACTATATTGTAACACACATAAGGTCAGTTTGTTACAATAGATCTCTTAAGGCCGCAGTGACCAAAAGCAATTGTGCCATCCTGATTATAATAATAATAATACTCCAAAAGCTCACATTATAATTTATTGAGGAGATCGTCAATGAATATGTTGTATAAAAATTATAGTAAGATTTAATCCATATGGTGCACTAGAAGCCATGTTAAATAAATCAAATATATAGTACAACCATTGCAAGAAACATAGCCAGCACTATCAGTGATATATGATAATATTAGTCCAACTAAGGTTGTAAGTCACGTACTCGAATACTGTGGCACTGGAACACTGAAACATTTCACTATTACCCCTTACCACAAACACTTCACTGATGCTGTACGCACGTTTCTACAGCTACGCTATCATCTTCAGCACAGTTCAGTATTGCTGCTGTGGAAATCCTATGGATCTCTCTGGAATTTGGTCTTTGAACATAATTCTGTTGTGTGGGTGGTGACGAAGAAACAAACAACGCCAAGCTGAAACCCTTTACCCTCATTTATTAATTCATCCTCTATTAATATTGGGCGACATACAGTAGATATATCTACGTCGCTCGGTTACATAACAACAGGAAGATTCCCCACCTAACCCAATTCTAAAATTAGAAACACCATCGTACTATTATGTAGATTAGCACCTTTAGTACACCTTCTCGACCATTCAATATTGAATAGGCGGAATTTCAAATGCGATTTTTCAATGGAATAATTAACCACGGAGAACAGAGTCTCGCTATGATTCACCTCCTTAACGTTTTAATATCATTACCGCGATATTATGCGACGTTAGCCGTATGGCGGGCAACTCATGTAACCATTCGTATTGTTATTACTGCAAGTCGCATGCCTAGATTGCGAGTTCTCGAAAGCAAATTAATAATTAGGTAAGTGTGGGCAGTTGAAGTGTACAAATAACCCGTTGTTACGCTCGAATGTCGTTGCAGCATTGCACTCGAGATGATGGTAATAATGACACAGAAAAAAGAAAACCTAAGAAAAAACTGTAATATCACGGCGTTATAAATTGTCGTTTCAAAGGCGAAACGTTCACGTTATTGTCTTTCTCTCGGGAGATACCGTGTAAGGTCCGTGGAATTACGTACTATCGCTCTGGATCTCGCTGGAGTGACTTCGCTGCTTTGGAGATCATCTTTGAGAAATGTCCGGTAATACTTCACAGTCTTTAGTAAATGAGTTCGATTTTACACAGGGACGTTTGTAGATGCGTGCATCAAGCAAGTACTACATTGCTATGAGAAGAAATCTTACTTGTCCACACTCAGAAATAGGGTAACGTTCAGCTAATAGGATGAGTTTGAGATTTTTAATTTCTTCTTTTTTGTTTTAAGAAAATGAGAGAAAGTCGAATTAGCAAGATGGTAGCTGATGAATGTGTAATTATACCGACCTCCTTTTGACCGAAACACGAATAATGCACTACATTTTACGTTCTTTAGCCTTAGCCAGAAAAAAAATATGGGGTATGGTGGAATCGTATTTATGGGGTTTTCCGACTTTTACTATCGCAACCGATGGAGTATTCGTGCAAAGTTATCCACAAGAAAGATTCAACTAGCCTAGATGTTGACGCACTCTGCAGATGTCCTTATGAAATAACCACATATGCAAAGTCAAACCAGATCAGAAGACTTACCAATTCTGAGATGAGGTAGTAGAAATACACGAAAAGGATGGATATGATACACTCGGATGCTGAATAAATTTAGACGACGTTATTAATGATATACACTGCCCGTTCAGAGAAGTTCGGTCGGTTATTAAAAAACATGAAAAGATTACAGAAACAAACGAAACTAAAAACAAAATGCAATTTTATTGTATGTACAGGTAAAAAAGACAAAAATTAATTAATAAAAAGTTATTCTGGCCTAATATAACATACTGAACATTATTTTTTTTTTTCATCGAAAAAACCTCCTTGTTGCTGTTAATCACCGCTCGAACTATTCTAGGCATTATTTCGATAAGTTTTGTTAAAACGGATCCATTCATGTTGTAGAATATTCCGTAAATGTTCTTGTGAAGTTGGGCATATTTTTCGGATCCTCCTGTCCAGTTCATCCTACAACAACTGTATAGGGTTCAAATCTGGGCTTTGTGGGGGCCATGTCATTACTTTCAGGGTGTGCTGTTCTTCTTGCTCCTTTAGATAGTTCTTACACACGCAGTGTGTTTTGGGTCGTTGTCATGCATGAATGTAAAGTTACGGCCTATTATACGCAATCCTGATGGCACTGCATGATTCTGGAGTATTGCAAAATAATTTTCCTTGCTCATTACACCCTGCACTCTGCATAAATCTCCCGTCCCAGCAAAGGAGAAACATCCCCACACTAACACAGAATTACGGCCTTGCTTCACTGTAGGCACAATGCAGTTCGGGATCACTTTTCGGTTTTAGATCTTCGGACATAAACTCGTCGATTTGGCCCAAAAACCTCAAACTTTGGCTCGTCACTCCAAAGCACGTATTTCCAATCATCTGACGACCAATCTAGATGAGAACGGGCCCACTGTAGCCGTTTTGATATGTTGCCCCGACGTAATAAGGGTTTTCGAATGGCAATGCGTTCATGAAGGTCCGCTTGTTGAAGTCGACGTTTTACCGTACTCGCCGAAACTAGTTCTTCACGGCTGCGATTGACTTCGGTTGTTATTTGTGGCGCTGTTAATTTTCTATTGCGGTTGCTTAATAATACAATTCTCAAATCTTCAGCTTTTGTTGTTTTCCTAGATGCTCCGGGACGAACACGATTTTCTATATTTCCAGTTGTCCGATATCGCTTTATGGTGTCATTTACTGTTGAACTTCTCATATTTATTTTTTCAGCAATTTGTCGCCCCGAATATCCTTCTTCAAACAGCGTAATAATGCGTGAACGTTTTTCTACACTGGTAGGCTTGCCACGTTCCATTTTGAAGTAAATTTTCTTAAAACTTTCGCGCAAAAACGACAGATGCACACCAACACACGTTTAACAGTAATATGAAGCAAATTTATTTCTTTACGCCCGTGATAAATAAACAAGAGTGATACTGCGGTATATTTCCTAAATGTATTGTTCGTTAATAATCCCCGAACGACCCGTTTCAAAAGATCGGTACTTCCGAGAAATTCTTGGAATGATAATAAACGGGACTTTATTGTGGTTGTCGCAATATTTCTACTTTACATAATAATTTATGGCTTTAATCACTTAGAAAAGAGTGTATGCTTAATATTTTTCTAATTTTGTGTATTAATAATTGTATACAGTGTGATATAATAGATTTTTATTGTATGACCGAACTTCACTGAACGGCAGTATATATAGTACTGCGAAAGATACATAAGAAGTTGTCCAAACTGCCAAACACGAAAAAATCGAACAAACCAAAAAAGGTTATTGCACCCCGTTCTTGTTACCCAATGCAAATATACCTAAGTGCATCACTTAATTCAGGCAGCATCCCCAAAAAAGTACGTATGAATCTAATCAAAATTGTCAAAACCTTGAGTGAAAGCTCGACGGTTTTCTAATTTGGAACTAATTAAAACTAATGAATCCACCAGAAAATTGTATTACACCATACTAACCTTTACTATTTTACTTACTTCTCACTAATTTAATAACAAATTTCGATTGTTTCACCCCATGTCCCGTACAATTTATCCCAATAGCACTTGTTCCTAACTTAAGTACACGTAAAAGCTTCCTGACAATCCGCATGATTCAAAGCAGGTAAATACGTTACGGTTTTTGAGATCTGTATGGAGTAGGCAGTAGCTGGGATTGGGTTGTGTTTTACGTGCATTTCAGTATCCTTAAATAAACATACTTCTTCGTCGGGATATATTATCCGCTACAGTGAGATATATGGAGAAGCTAGTGCTTGTCAGACAAAGATATCTTGCGATTCTACTCCGTATGCATGTTAGCAGTGTAGACAATTCCATGTAAGTAGTTCCTAGTATGTATGTTTCGCTAAGGTATGGTTTTAATCGCGATATTTAACTTATTTTACTGTATATGGACGTACGGAACGGCGAGTAACATGCGAAGACGATAGAAGTATCAAAGATAATTAATTGTGTACTGTCGCGGTATGGGATTTCACTTGCGCTGCTACCGTTTACCATTGATGGTGTAGATTATTACTATGCTAAATACCTGCAGAGAAAAGATTATGTAAGCGTGGGAATAGAAAATTGAAGTTATACCTAAAGAGGGATAGATTCATTTATCTTAGATGCTTGTAAATGGAACCGATTCTCTTCAAAACTGTTTCTATTCCGTTTCACTTGAAGGATAAATTAAATTCTTTTCGTGAAACGACATCGAATTGGCAAATTTACCAATATTTTTTCTCATCCATTGTTGTTTTTCTATAGTTTGCGGTACAATTTTTAGATGACGCTTCAAAAAACCTCACAACGCCAAAACACTGTGGTTATCATCTTGTTGGCTGATGAAGTGAGTTCAGCCTTCTTCTCGAAAAACCTACTATTTAAGCTATCCTTTGTTTATTTGTTGTGTTGTGAAAAAATCCGTTTCATCAATAGTTATGAATCGACCCCAAAAATTATTTCGCTTTAACATCATCAAACATTCTTTTGAAGTTGAAACACGTGGGTGTTTGTGAGCAATCACCTGACCCATCACCGTCAAAAATGCCCATACGGCCGAGTTTAAATGGAGCTGCTCAAATTTTATGGCCGCTAAAAGTGCAGAATTCTCATAAATTTCACTGGGTTTCATTCTTATCCGATCATTAGTTTTTTGTTTTTCGGAAACAAATATTTAGTCACTGCTCTATAATCCATTTTTTCTATAGTTATTAAATTAGAAAAGCTGTTCACTTTCAATGGCAGGACCCTTGTCAAGGATTACTTTTGCGAAAAATAGAGTTGTTTTTTCTAGTAGCGCAATCTCTTGCCGAAGGCGGGTAATTATCGAGCTCCCCTTGAATCACGCAATCGGTTCTTTCTCGTGAACTATACAATCTCGAAGCAATACATAGTGACAATAATAATCACCATAATATTCAAAAATGTTTTTATCTTATCTAAACTGTATTTGCTTTTCCCTGCTTGAGCTCTTAAGGATATGGCTACAAGAATGATGTGGCACGTCTAGAATTAATGTAGCCCTATAGAAGTTCGATATCTAAGATTGATAAGGCACGTATACAGCAGAACCCATGTATATATACATTATTCACATTTAAACTAGCGTCCTTTTTAGTGGTTGTTAGAGGTTTCACATGTGACCGCTCATTGAAATCTCCTGTTTTCCCGTAACCTTTTTGTCTAACACTGTCAGAATTTAAATCGTTTAATTTATGACCTTCTTTTCCTATTTTTTGACAAATTATAGTTGACAATAGATTGGATTCAAGTGAAATATTATCCTCTTGTGTTATATTACACACACTAATTTACATGTGGTAGCCTTGCGCTATTGTTAGGCTTCGTAGGTGGCTATTAGAAAAAGTCGTATATTAACGCAATAAGTCTCTTTTTTGTGGATATGAAACAGAGTCATAAATTGGTCTTTGGCAATTAATCAAAACTCAATTGTTTGCAACCGAAAAATATACCTGGCGGACATTTTTACGGTTCTAATGTTACAACTCGAAATTTACATAAATGTAAAAAAGTAGTTGTTGTTATAAACACAGAAAGCGTGAGATGTTGAACAATCCTTTATGTTATCAAACAGTCCACTGCCCTGCTGTAGGTTAGGACATTGCTTAGAAGAATAATCTTAAAGGCAGCAGGATGTGGCTGTTCATCGTCCAATATGGTACTTCTAATTGTCGTCAGCGGAGAATATTTATAGAGGAAGTGTTCCATAGTTTTCGTCTTCAGTTTGGCAGTTCCTACATAACATATCTTCAACTAATTCCATTTTGCAGAGTTGCTTTTTTGCCAGCATTATTCAATTAGATTCCCAACAGCCATGAGAAGTTTTCGCTGGTGCTAACTCTGATCCGTTCATCAGGCGCAGATACATGGAAGGTTCCGAGCTCTAAGCTTTAAATCGCCATACCTAAACAAATAGGTGTGACAATAAGAATAAATTTAAGGTTAAACGCGAAGCAAGTACTTGGTACAAATAAGAAGCAAATGTCTGCCCTTTAAGGCTATTAATTTTTAAAAAATATCATTTAATTTTACATCAATCAACTAAGGAACCTGGTTCAATGTTATACTTCAAGACAATTGACTTTACAATGAATTTATCCATCTTATCAACAATATCTCACGGTAGCCGCTAATTGATTAGTTTAGATAAAATAAAATGCCAATGCAATCGGGAACTAAATTGCGCAAGCTACATCTACGTTAATTAAATTTAAAAGAATTTAAATTTGTAACCGAACGGAATGTAGCAAATTATATCGACAACAGTAGCGATTAATATCATACAATCGTGATGATCATCGCCTGATCCAAATCCGGCTGCAATGAAAAATCAACAGCATACACATCTGACAACCGAAGCTTAAACTTGTACAATGGAAGAAGGTAATTTAATGAGAGTATGCGGCGTATTGATGAGGCTAGGCTTTATTATAATTGGTCACAGGATCCATGTAAGTCTAAATCAATTTATGTATTCAAATATAAGCCCATAAATACATGCCTGAACACTTGTATAATAAGCGGATACATACATCGAGAAGTTTATGTGTGTATGTTATGGTTGGTAACGATGACTCACGGACGGTGTAAACTTATGCCGCTTGAAAAGGACGGGTATATTATGCGAGTATGTGATTAATTCAGTGGTGGTGCATTAGCAACGAAAATGAATCTGTGATGATTAAAACAATGGAGAAGATACGAATGTGGTGATTTCTTTCGTTCCTCGCAGGAAATATAAACTGTGGAAGTAACTACAGGTAAAATAAGGATATATGATTAAATATTTTTATTAATTATGACTCCAAAAGATAAATAAGGCAAAACTACAATGCATAGTATCATGCGATAAAGGACCATAAAATAAGAAAAACCAAGCTTTTTCTTTTCTAGATACAGAATATTAAAGTTCCAACATTTATTTTAGGATATTTATTTCTTTTTAATATCTTTTAAGAAAAAAAAATAGCTACTTGGTCGACATGAGCTTTAAAAATAACAATACATCACAACAAAGAGAAACAATGATTAAATTTGAAAAAAATTGCCTTGTTCTTGGATACACCTTTCTTTGCGTTATCTATCGAATCTATCGGCAGACTCCATAATTCTGTTCGGTATACACTTCATTTTTCATAAACTTCCAAAATGAAAAATCGAGGGGACTATGTACGTGCTGAGAGCGGTATAGGTCTTCCATGAACGGTCTTTAGGTCTTCCATCCACCTATTTCCAAATCGTATTTGCAAAAATTCCCTTCCTCTTTGAGAGAAAGATAACTGGCGCGCCGTCATGCATGTAGTACATTCTTTGAATAATGTGCAATGAGACATTTTTTAATACAATGTTCAGTTCATCTTTCAAAAA
>LR737380.1:22794759-22805469 GCA_902655005.2 Marronus borbonicus | reverse complement strand
ACGCGTCGTTCCCGCCACCATATTTTTATGCTATACAGAATGTTTTTGAGTTACTAAACGGAAGAAAAGTGTTGAACATTTAAGAGACTGGACTGAAGTCTTTTGGATTTGGTGATATCACTAGAATTGAAGTTATTTCATCTTAATTTATATTCACTACATCCCGTTTACAGCTTAACACTGTTTGCAGGAGAACTAGAATCTGTAGGAGAATGCTAGAAATTTAGATTAGAGGCTGGACAGACTCTCAGGGAAACCAGTAGACTATATGAACCCATTCTCCTGAGACGAATAAACACGAGTCTGCCTAGTCTGTGCTAATTTTGTGAAGCACATCCTCTACGACTGTAACACAGGATGGCAAACCATTGATTTATAGATGGACTGCTACGTTACAAAATGGTCTCCTGAAAACAAATACGCCTTGTATATCTTACGTCTATCAAGTGAGTATTGGCTAATTTTCCTTCGGTCCTCACCAACGACTGCTATTAATTCATGGCCGCAGTTTAGTTCGTAGCAATTTCATTATTATCGAGTATGCATTAGAAATACATACGACATACACATGCACACCATTATGGCGCCATAATCAATACGCGCATATATTCATCGACTTAGCTTCATCTACATACGTGTTTTGCATCTTATAACACACACCTTTTGAATTCGTAGAACTACGATCCGTCGTTGTCGCTTTTATTACCACGAAGTAGTCACTTTTTTTGTTTTTCTTTCGATAGCTTATGTTTAATGTTATAATCAAGAATTATGACTGAGTTTTTTATGCAATTAAAATGGTGATCTTATGTTGTTTTAAGGAATGTATGTAATACTTAAAGGGGGCTAGAAAAATGAACTAACAGCATCATTTCATAACGTTCGCTGTTAAAAGCTCTGTTTTTCGTGCTTCCATTTTCCAAAACCTATGGAGCTCTCTTGACTCTTGTCAAGCAAGCTTAGCTTATTCCTTATGCCTATCTACCGGTATGAGCTACAAGGAGGGGGACAAGTCAGCTTCTTTCTATCTTGTGTTAGTCTATCAATGTCTTCGTATTTGATTCCTCTCGCTTTTGCTGCTTCCCTTAGCTATGATATCTTTGATCTTTCTCTTCTACCTTTCTCACTATTTTCGCTGTGCTCATTCTACCCCATTAACGCCCAAATTTTAGTTGCTATTTTTACGCGTGAACCAAATAAAGTAAAAGCAGGAGAAACAGTACTGCTTCGCTCAAAAGTCGATTTTACTGAAAATATTGATTTTTTTTATATTGGACCCCAATTGGGGATCGTGGGCAATGCGCGGTACCTTTTCTTATTTCGTCGAGAACCCTTGATGAAGATTGCTTACTGAATGATCGTCTCCCTGCTCTCTTTGGGCTCAGAGAGAGAATGTATCTTTAAATAATTCCTTGCAATTTTCCATCTGCATTCCAAAAGGGGTATTGTTGGATAATTTATATAAAAATGTGAGCATTTACGATGGCTACATCTAGTACATTGGTAAATAATGGAAAATACCATTACCAAGTAGAAATACACTGATTTGGAGAAATCCATGATTAAAAATCAAAGTATTGAGAAAAAAAATTTGGTTATTGTTCTATTTTGATACAGATCTTAATCTTAATCAGATAAAACGCGACTGTTTCAAATTTGGTTTTTTTGGTTTTCATCCTTTGCTATGATCAGTATAGACTATAGATTCCCAACAGGGGTGATACCGCCCTCCAGTGGTCGCTGGAGTTCTATATGTGGGGCGGTAGCCGATCCAGAAGCAGATGGGGTACATTTAGCCAGTTAAGAGGAGCGACTGTTATAGTTTAGTTTAGTTTAGAATAGATTGACAGTGACAAGCAGGGCTCGGAAATATTCACTTGTGTACGTCCATTCAGCTGCATTTATGAGTTCGCACGAGAGCGCGTACGTTGACTCTCCAAAGATGTTTGTCTAAATCGTTTTTCAATCTATTTGACTCAATACTGGACTTTCTTGAAGTCAAAGACGAAAAATTGTGCGAAAACTCGATTTCATCAAAAAATGACATCGCTTAGTTAGCAGACCTCTTTAAAATATTTGACTTATAGCTGCAAAGTGATTAGTTGAACAAAAAACGTCATAGCTGCTTTTGTGAGAAAACTCTCTATTCAAATGAAATCAATTCAAAAAAATTAATTACTGTAGACGACAGAGCGTTGGAATTTTTTTTTTCTTCTAAAGAAGGCGGTGGTCCAGATAACGTTGGGAACTTCTGGGATAGACCGATAGTTATGGGGATGTATTTAATGAAATCAAACCTTAGAATTGAAAATTGAATCCAAAACCAAGAAAAATATTTCCATTTATATTTCCGTTTAAAATAACAAAGTTGCTAGCGACTCCAGGTATAATCGAAAGCATAATATAAGTAGAAATATCTCCTTTAAGCGGACCCCGGATAATTATGCTTAATTCCAAGGATTCACAATATTTGTAAGTCAGCCTGTATAATCAAACGCGAATCTACATATTGAGATTCAACTCCACCACCAGCAGCATCTTTAACTTCCTCGGTCTGTATTTGGATCGCGCTGGCTGGCTGGCAAGTCGATAATCTCGTCGATGATATTCAAAACCAGATGCCGCAGTCTGTCGTCGAAGTCCCGAAGTAAATAGGATGGTGATATAGATAACACCGCTACACACACTAGCGACTTATTGTCGCTGTCAACTTGCTCCGAACTACCATTTGCTGCATACAATCCTTTGGAGATTTTCTCACATCCATTCGAATAGGAGAGGATCTACATCGTCGATAACGAACTCTTGTGAGAGCCCGCTGCTCGCCTAGTCTCGTATACAGGATGTTCAGTTCGCCAATATTGTAAATGATTTTCTCTCCAAATGATCGAAAGTCAGACCTTAAATGCTAAATTCCAAACAATAATAAATAGCGCTTTTATTCCGTAAATGAGGTTCCTGTTAGATACATGTTAAGTATTCAAAATGTGGGCGTTAAAATAGTTAAATAGTGAAGAAGAAAAAATAACGACAAAAAAAACGAAGATAATTACAGTCCTTTTACCCCGCTATCGTATCTCTTCAATCTATAGAACGGACTGAAGAATAGAAATTTCCATATTATAACGTTGTATAGTTGTGTGTAAGTATTCAGACGTTTATAAAAACCAATAACCTAAATATTAACATGTAAAACGTTCCCTATACGAAGACTCGTTGTCGCTCGTCATAGATAGAGAAGTCAAGTCAATACGGTGACAATGACTTTGTGTATGCGAGGAACCAAAGGTCAAATATCTTCCGCTATTGTTCACTCAGTTTTTTTTTAAGTATGTGTATGGATAGAAAGAGATGGAAGCCATTTTCTCCATTATGAACACAATGGTGAAATATATACATCTGCATGTATTAGGTTGTTGTTAGTTCAAATAATCCGTATATCTACAGTGTGATATCGTAATATGGAACAAGCCCCATAACACTGAAAAAAAAAAACAAAAAAGTTCCATTTGATATTTGCAGGCGAACCCACAATGCATAATTAGACATGGAAATATTTTCTGGGTCATTCGTACTCGCTTACTGCAAACCACGTTTTTAGTTTTGTTTTGTTTAACGATGCCATTACAACCTCCAGATTTGTTTCGTTGGGCATCATAGTTGCGGCCAAATCATCTTGATCATATATTAAATAATAATGGCAATCACCCGGTTCCTAGGAGATCTGCCGAATAGCTTATTGCAGCGGTAATATTTGAAAATTTAAAACATCAGGCACGAAAATATGCTGCAGATAAGAAGCAGAAATTATATAAGACTTGTGAGGACAATTACAGATTGCGAGTAATATTATAGTTTCGGAAATATTGAATAAGGGTGTTGAGGGTGAAGAAAATCTTAATAGCGATAATTTTAGGAAAAATACTCAATTTCAGGATTACCTTACCATGAAGATTTACAAAACTTTCAATGAAGATAACACAGAGGACTCAGAAGAATCAAATTTAATTTGATTTTTAATATTGGTGAATCTGAATCTTTCAAAATGTTCTTGGTCCGCTAGTGCATTAAAACAGCTTTCTTTCTTAGTCCATCGAACTACGTACTACATTAAACAATTCTCCACTAAATGATGAATTAAAATTGGATGAAATTTTAACATTCGTATTCTCAGGGACTAATGTGTAACATTACGATACTAGGTCAACATTGAGCCATATAGTTGACCATATTTTGTCACATTTTAAATTGCTGAAAATCTATTTTCTCCTTTTAATTATAAAAGCGCATTTACTCTAAAGTCCCATTTAAAAATGTTGGTAATGCACTTTAAAATTAATTTTAGATATCTTAATAACATTTCTGTTAGGATTATTAGTATTAGTCTTGTTATATTCCTCGATTACACTGAAGTCTCCTTGAAAGGAAACCGGAAACCAACGAGAACCATCGTAAATCGATTAGCGGACATAGTGTCGTCATATAATTTGGAATACGTCCCAAAACACTGTGACAATGATTTTATTGGCCGATAAAGTAACTTTGGCATTTTTTGGCGTCGATTGGGTACGGTTTGGACTGTTGTTTGATCTCGATGAAGCCACTTCTCGTCAACAATTACGCCAAAAATCATTCGATTTATGCTTTAACATCGCCAAGCATTTAAAGTTGACACACACACACATGTTTATGGTTGGAATCCTGTCAAGGCTCGAAATCTTTGCAAAAATCTTCATATCATAGGTAACCAGCCCGATAAGTTTAGAGATAAAATAAAATGCCAGTTACTATAGCAAAACTTTTTAAACGGTAATTGTTATAATAATGCCAATCAAAAACAAAACTAGAATCATGTTCCGTATTATTCTTGCTTTGATTACAATATATTTGATTTGTGAGTGCATAGTATCAAGTCACACCCTTCCTTACGGACGCGTTAACCTTAAATCAATATTATATTACGGTACGGACAATCTCATTTCGGTAAAAGTATGAAAATATCTTCGCGATTCCATTGTATGTTAATGGGACCTGCTCGCGCCCATCTGTGTTCGTCATCCCGATTGGTCCAAGTCACCCATCGAAAGCTTTCGAGCTTTCATTGCCAACCACGTTGAAAGAAAGACGATTTCATCTGCGGCACGTGGGTGGGCGAGCGTAGTGAATGTATTTTCAACGTTTTTCTACCGATATCGTCTTCATATTGAATTAATAAAGATTAGGTTGATGTTATGTATGTACAGGTTACTCCAAAATTGATGTAAAGTAGTAGGCTTCACTTCGTATATGGATCATGTTTTTTTCATTCTTTATTATGATCATCATATTGGCTGTGGAAGAAAATCTGGAACACCCGGTATTTCTAGTTAAAATTTTAAAACTTTGTTAACTTAAGGGGCACGCACAGTTTTTCCGATATAACGTATTATAAAAGAACAAATGTTCTCTGGGTATGTATTACAGTAGTAGTGATATGTTTTTGTGGAAAATACTAAACAATGCATTCGAATTAAGAACGTTCGGCCTTGATGAATCGGCACATCTTGGCAAAATAACAATATACGATTTGTTAAAACAACAAAAGTTGGAAGGAAAATGTACTTTGCGTTACATGCTGGAAAACAGACACATTCGAAAGCTGCCTAGTTAGGTGGCAGTAGATGAAATGAAAAATGAAAAATGATTTCATCATGGTAGGATTAATGAAGGTAAAGAATCGATAAACAACACTTAGACTTTATGGATTTACTGTCTTGGGTTAACATGGAACCTTATCACCAAACGTACAGCGAAAACGTTATCGAAAGCAAATATTTCTGAAGTATCAAACACGAAGCCCCTCTTCTGAGATTGTTTTCGCTATCATTCTTCATCCTTAGGTACGTACAGAGTGCATAATAATCTTACGGAAATTGGGGCGCAGCACACTTCCAATTTGTTTTAAATTTGAAAATGTCAGGGTTTTGGGAAGATATAAAATTTAATATTTTGCGCTGATCTATGTAGTGAGATTTTATTTTCTGTTTTTCCCCATCTCTAGATAATTAAGAAACAAGATATATGAGAATGACGGCTGCTGCAGACCCCCATTTAGCAGTCGCCCCAATAATTTGATTAAAAAAATGCTAATAGCAATAATCTGTGCTCGTCTTGCGCCAGGAATATTTTATTTAATGGGAATGAGGGCTTGTGCAGATTTTTATTTAGTCACTGCACCATTCTTTTATGTTTAGAAATATTATAATAGCAACGCTTTATTCCCGTTTTGAGCTGACTTGTGCTATAAAAAGTTCGAAGTGTGCTGGCCTTGTTTTCTAGATTTTCGGAAAAGGGCTGAAGGTCCTCATTCAGCAGTCACCGTGGTTTCCAAAAGTTGATAACGGTGAAGTTCTGTGCTGGCTAGTATTGTATAAAATTGTACTTGTGCTCAATTTTCGAGTTATATGAAGAAGAGGGCAGTTGAAGACTCTAACTTAGCAACCACTGTTCCAAGTTTTCAATCATAAAAAATGCGATAATGGCAATGTTTTCGTTTTATGTTCCTCCCAACACTCCCGGGGCTAGTATTTAGCAACCATCTGCCTTTAAGCCTAGTGGTTTTAATAATTATGAAAAGCATAAAAATAAAAAAGGCGGACAATTTCAAAGCTGGTATTTGGAAGGCAGACGATTTGTGCTTCACGGTCAAAGAATTTTCTGAAATGGATTAAAAAGTGTTCGTCAAAATTTTACACAGGCAGGACAACAAATAGGTTATCAGCTGTGTTAACGTCTGGGTAAACGTTTACCCTATGGCGTTGAGGCATAAAGCCTTGCAGCTTCAGTACCCAATCTCTCCTTTGGATTTATTCCAATGCCATGAGCTCTGCTAAAAAGGAAGAGATCAAGTAATACATATATACTCCCCGACAAAAACTTAGACGCGGTAAGATGTTTTAAGCGTTTTAGGGGTTACAACATTTCTTTGCGAAACTAGCAAGATATCTAATTAAGTTTTTATTCATAAAAGTAAAATAAACTTAAAAACATCTCCTCCAGTAATATATGAACTAAATAATAAATTATTACTCCGATGCTTAAACAATTTCTGCGACAAAAATTTAGACGCTGTGTTGTAAATGTGAAACAAAAATCAACAAATGAGTGATCAGTAATGCGTAGATCCTCCATTGTTCTTAATCACTTCCAATAGTCTGTTATTAATAGATTTATATAAATTTAACACATAATTTTGAGGGATATTCTGCCATTCAGTCAATATTGAAGTTTTCAGTTCCTATACCGTGAAATATTGACGGCCTCCGCTATAAACGCGACGTGCCAATTCACCCCACATGTTTTCAATAATGTTTAAGTCTGGTGACCGTGCCGGCCACTGTAAAGTTTTCATCTTTTTCCCTTTAAACCATTCAGTAATGGTTTTTGCTTTATGAATTGGCGCGTTATCTTGCTGAAAAACAAAATTGCGCCCGGCCCATTGGTTTCCAAAACGTAGAAGATTGTCACGCAATAAGTCTTTATACGTCACAGATGTCATTTTGTTTGTGCAAAACACTATCCCACTTTTATCGCGAAATCCAATCGCTGCCCATATCATCACAGATCCACTCCCTAATTGTCTGGTCATTTTCACGTTTGGTTCCTTTCTCAGATCATGATAATGATGCGAGTACCCATCCGGTCCATCCAAATTAAAACGTTTCTCATCGGACACTATAACTTTTTCCCATTGTTCCTTCCAGGATACGTGTTCTTCAGCAAATCTCAACCCGGCTTCGTTGTGTTTCGCCGAAAGTGGCGGTTTTCTCAACATTTTCTTCCGTGATATTACCGGTGACGCCTTTAAAATCCTTTGAACATTACGCACGTGCGTTTGTACCCCCGCCTGTTCTGCAATAACTCTCGCCGACGCAGAAGAATTGGATGCACACTGCAATATCATGCGTTTATCCCGCTCACTTACAGCTTTCGGTCGCCCCTGGCCTTTTGGTTTGCCGTAATTTTCCGTATCTTTTAGGAAATTTCTAACGCAATGATCGCTTCTTCGTAACCGACGAGCAATTTCCTTCTTACTAACACCATCCTGGTGCCAGGCTAGAACTTTACCCCTTTCTATTAAGGATAATTGTTTTTTTCTACCCGTATTGCAAACACTTTATAAAATATAATTTCTCGTGGTGAAACGTGTGCACTTTACCAGCACAACCACTGCATATAAAGAGAAATATCAAATTAAAACATTTTTGCTTATATTAATGTAATACGGTCTAAATATTTGTCGCATTTAAAATTCCTATTTTGATCTGGGAAAATCTCAATTACCCCTCATAAAGCAATAAATACCCAGAAATATCTATAAATGGACTATTTACATAACAAGTATTAATAACCCTCATTTACATATTGTATAATGTGTATAAACTTTGTTTCGTAAATAAAAACGATACCGCGTGTATGTTTTTGGCGGGTAGTGTATTTCAATGTTAATTTGGAAGAAACGATACTATACAGACAATTTGCGTAACCTCTCCAAAATAGTTTGCTGTGCGCAGGTACAAGAATTCGAAACTACTTCAAAAGTATTCATTTGGGCGAACGTAAAGTTGATGACGTATGACATAAAACACGTTTCAGAAACATGTTTCAAAACTCTATATCGCGAAAAAAACGCCTTTAACATAG
Organism: Marronus borbonicus; assembly: GCA_902655005.2. Classification (NCBI taxonomy): domain Eukaryota; kingdom Metazoa; phylum Arthropoda; class Insecta; order Coleoptera; family Scarabaeidae; genus Marronus; species Marronus borbonicus. Next base: position 22,796,787 of record LR737380.1, on the reverse strand, counting down.
AAAATAGAAAATCCGAATATTTGTTTTTGGAATTTTATTAATCAGAAACCTCCATGTCTACCACCTTTTTTAGTTTTCTAGAGACTCTAGTGAACAAGAAAAAAGACGAAAAGATGAAATGATTTAATAGTTATGTGGTTACATGTTTGTTCTAATTATTAAAAAAAATCATTAAAAAACATAGATGAGAACCATATTACTATAAACGATATGCCGAACTTGCCACTAGCTCCCTAACAATCCGTATTTAGCTACAAATCTGTTCAATGATTGACACAATTAAACACGCGAAGAATGAAAATTCCCAGGAGTGTATTGCTTGTTGTTTAAGAGATTTAATTTTCGAAATGGTAACACTGTATTACGCATCATCGAATAAACGTCGCGCTTTGTTTAAACGTCAGGTGTGCTTCAGTTAACTTCATGTCTCACCGACACCGCACCGAACTTCAATATTCTCCATGTTCTCTCGTCGAGACGTGTCGGCTTGTAACGTCTTTGATCACGAAACGATATAAATACGGGTGTACGAAGTGTCACCGTGAATATTTGCGAGGGATTACCGCTGTATAGCTCTATAGCTTTATTCGCCGGCTGTTTCCTCGTTCGTCAACCAGTTTGCATATTTATGAGAGAGTTACGCGGTCTTATCCTGATTTATGCCCATTCCGAGAGTTAGAACGTTGTTAATAATTATTAGCGAGCAGGTTTAAGCAAAATATGAAACGGCTAATCTCGCTAGAGTCGCGTAATCTAAAGTGTACGGGAGGTTGAGAGAAATGGCAAAATGTAGACATTTTCCCCGTATTATTTCAAATATTTACACTACCAAGAAAAGCTCAGTCATAAAATCCGACCATAGAGAGAAAATATGGCAAAATACTTTTTCTCCGAAAAGACGTTGAACCTCGTCCAACATCGTTATATAGGGGATTGTGTCGTAATCGAGGCGGCTATGCATCGATCCATCTGCTCAGATCAAATATGTTTGCGTTATGATTATATATTTATACGAAAAACCAATATTCCTGTCGGCTCTTGGTTCTTTTAAGGTTCTTAACTGAGTTCGATTGCATCAACTTGCTCCTTTTTCCATATCTATCTTACAAATACCGCTCCCCCCCCTTCCAACGATGATTGTTTACAGACATTTCAATATGTAGAAGACTTGTCTTTATCATATATCGACCTCTGGAAGAACCGTCTCAACGTATCTTTGAACTTGACTTGAACTTGACACATTTATCGCAGGTTACACATCATCAACCGTATAGGTACGATACGCCTATTTACACGTATGCATTTCCATGTATTAGAAGTGTACCGTGTAGATATACCGCTGTTTCACTCTTAAACGCAACAAATAACAAGTAATCTATGTTGTTCATTGTCAAATCTCTTGTTTCCGCTGTAAAATCTATGCCTATTCTATGATAGATGAGATGCTAGAATGATGCGTTGAAATATGTTTACGGGAACTCTATGCTATCAGAAGGGGCAAAAACTGCACCTACTACCGATAACATCGCAAAAGTTCACCAAATGGTACTAGATAACCGTCGAATTAAGGTTAGAGAAACAGCAGAGGCTGTCGGAATCTCGAAAGAACGTGTTTCTGAGATATTGACTGAAGATTTGGGTATGAAAAAGCTAACTCTGCGTTGGATGCTTATTCAGGATTAAAATATGAAGGAGTTTTGATAACTGATGAAACTTAAATACACGAAGTACACTCCTGAAGCCAAGGCACGATCCATGGTATACGAAGGTTGAATCGGCTCCGAAAAGGGCGAAGACCAATTCGGTCACTCGAACTATCGTAGTTACGAATTTCTTTAAATGTCTCGGAAACGAGTCAATTTAACTATAAAAATGAAAAGCATATGTTATTTTTGTTCCCTGAAGTAAAACTGAAAATTATCAAAAGGTAAAGATTTCTATTTTAAACAATTGATCTTTTCATAGTTCCTACTTCTCTGGCTCCTAGTTTCCTAGTTCCTAATCTTCTAATTCCTAGTTTCCTAGTTC
>LR737380.1:22699681-22794749 GCA_902655005.2 Marronus borbonicus | reverse complement strand
CCCCCAATTACTAGTTTCCTAGTTCCTGGCTTCCCAATTTCCTAGTTCCTAGTTTTCTACTTCTTAGTTTCGATTAAATGTGAAGACTCAGTATACGTAATTCAATGTAAGGTAAATGCAAGTATAAGTTTTTGTTTATAAACGATGGTCCTTGTATGCACCATTCCATGGTATAGTGGCGGTCACCGTTGTTGTTTCCAGACCTCGTCAAATATTGTATGTGTGCTAATGGAAGGTTGTCATGTGTATTTGAACACCGCTCCGATAAGGCTTGAATAAAAGCCACCTTCTGCGATGAAACGTCGATATGGCGCTATTAAGAAATTGTTATTTGTAAGGCGGTATTCACGGTTTATCCGGTGAGCCGATATTCCATCATTCTTGTTCTGTTTAAATTATAATCAACAGGAAGATTGTCTGGCCGCGTTTGTGGATCAGGTTCTATTTTTAGAATAGTTATCTTTTCAGAGAAAATAAGAGTGTGTACTTGCGCAAATATTGTGGCTGCATGAAAAAGAGTTTGTTGAATTGTTGATAAGAATATTTCTAATGGGAGGGAAATTAGTCAAGGTTAGCGAAAAGGTTCGGGTCATATTTGAGACGACTCTTAATTTAACAGCTTGGGTGTCTTGCGTTGATTTCAACGCAAAGCACACAAACTCTCTCTCAATGTCTGACTGTATAAAATTATTTGTTTACTATGATTACTATTAAGATTGTCACGGTATTAAACTCACAAGGGAATACCCTGAGGTATCACTCACCGACCGGATTGAAACTTGCCAGAATTGTAAGATCTACCAAGTTGCAAAACGTCGGTTTCCATTTCTGTGGAATGTCACGTAATACAACCGGCATAACCCAAAAAAAAGAAGGATTTAAAATATTGGAATTAATAAAACTGTATCTTAAAATTGTAAAATATATCTAAATAGCACTAAGTAGATTACTTAACGAATAACTAATTAAAAAAAAAAAAATTTGTTGTATATGGGAACGAGCAAAACATGTTAAAACAACTATCGGCAATACAATAGATGTTAAAGAATAAACTTTGTATAAATTATTTTAATAATAAATTGTTGGAAGAAAGCATGGAAATTTACCAAAACATGTTGATCGTGAAAGAAAGCGCGCATAAACTAAAATTTGCATAATCTCTGCGTTTACCGTGTCAATGGGGATCACCCCCACACGGTTTAAGCAAAACAAAACGACATTGGAAATCGCCCGCTACAAGATCACGTTAAGCTTAATAAAGACACTATAAATTGTCAGCGAATTCACGAATACGGTCCGCTACGACCTATAATTAAATTAAAAAGCCTCGTAAGAACCGAAAACTTCGACAAATTACCCTAAATTGCGACAGGCGACATACCTGCGGCAACAGGTTATTTACATATAATATACACGGCCGTTCATTCATAGTGGTCCAATATACAAGTATTGTCGGAAATTCATTAATTATTTTGTTCTTTTGATACTACCGTAGCCATTAATGGAATAACATGAGATGTTAAAAAGTTACAATAGTTGATATTATTATTATTCGGTAAATGCGTTAGATATACCGTATTTTGAAAGCTAGATTGCTCTACGAATGAATTTTCTTGTGTTTGAACTCAAAGGAAGCTTCATTCGTCAATTCGCGAGGACTACCACCACGCGACTAGCTCTCATATATTCTGCTGTTTCTCTTATTAAATTTTATTTGAATTATATGCATCTTTTTGTTGTAATGTACATTATTTATTGTTATTATTATCATTAATTTTCCGAAACTTTTTTATGGGCGACCTTATATACACCCTTGTATACATGAACTACGTATCGAGTCTGTTGTCCACGCAGCAGATCCCAAGCTCAAGTTATGACGCGCTTTTACTGAAAATCGAAATAAGGCGCACATAAAAAGACGATTTATACAAGCCAAGTTATGTAGGAACCACATACAGCAAGCATAAAATCTCTTACGTGTAAATCTGTTAGGTTTTACGGGCATAAAACAACACCTACCATTCCCCCTTTGGCTATCGTCGTTTTACGGATATACGACATAAAAATGAAATTCTACAGGAAAGTTGGCTTTTATCGAAAAAAAAAATTGGTGTCGTACCTACCAGTTCCATGTTCGATGGCCGAATTTATGCCTGTACCGCTTCGATTAAGCGGGAGGTTTACTTGCTTATAAGAGCATAGTTTGTAAAGTTTAAATCTTCACTATGAAGATGGCGCTACTAGTCTGAGGTAATCTGTTAATATAACTGCGCATGCGCTGGAAGATACTTTGAGCATTTCTGCCATGTTGCATTCTCTATTGTTGCTTAACAGTCGTTTGTGTCAGTCGATGTTTGTGTTTTTATAGAAATGGAAAAAAATCGAATACCAAGTCGTCATTAAATTCTTGCGCTTGACAGACGTAAATTGAAGCCAAGACATTATATTACAGGGACTCTGCATCATCATTTACCACAGTGAAAGTTTGAGTAGCTGAATTTAAATATGGTCGTACCAGTTTGGTTTATGACCAAAGGCCATCGTCGATAACATTGGAAAAGTCCACCAAATGGTGCTAAACCACCGTCGAATTAATAATAAGAAGACACAGTACCACGTGCAGCAGACCCAGAAACCCTCTTAGAAGATATCCTAGAAATCATGCAACTGGTGTCGTCCGCATTCCGCGACAACAAACCAGCATTAAGTGCGGAACTTAAATCATTTACGTATACTTCTCGAAGAAAGATAAGTTTAGGCTGAATAAAGAGAACGATATAAACGGTGAAGTGAAAAGGTTGCTGAAAATTCAAAAAACAGTATTACAGAAACAATTCACTGAAGAAGCGGTAGTTGCGCCAGCTGCTGACGCAACGGCCGAAGAGTTTGTCGGCCACATCAACTGAAGAAGCTAAATCAACATAAAATATTAAACCTGAAGAACCAGCACCAACCGAACCGACCGAAAAGAAGAAGAAATTAAAGGTAGAACCACCAAGCAAATCAGCAGCGAAACCTGTTGCGGCAGAGAAAATCGCTAAAGAGGAACGTAGCGAGTTCCTTTTCCTTTTCACTGAATCTACGAATCCCGGCAGTACCGGAAAAATAGCGAACGTTACGAATACCTTGAGTAGACAAGGTTCGTTACAAATTTGTCTATGAAGAAGTTAGCTATAAAAGGAGGTAGCTCATTACGACTCCTCCGGCATGGTGGTAAAAAGTGTTATTAACTGTTTCATACACACTTTCCTGTTAAATAGTTAAATTTATCAGACAACCACATGAAACGCAAGCACCATTCAGCTATTCAATAGTATATCCTCAAGAGTATTTGATACTACTGCTCATCTTTCCATTAAAAATTTAATGTTTTATGTATAACTTGAATCCATCCAAGATCCCGTTGTCCCTTCTGCCACCAGACAATCAGAAAATCAGATGAACTGTAGGAAATACATTCACAAAACCAGATGAAACACGGTCCCGATTAACAGATTAGAATCGTATATGCATAGTCGACTGGGAACAACAAATTTATACCCGTTTTCATGGCATTTATTTGAATAAAACACGTTAACGTTGCATTAGACATTAGCCTATTGAATAACACTAACCGAATCCATATGCAGCGACATGGAGACGTGTTAGATATGGTCTGAATGAGTTGATAAATATCGTTGGAGACGGCGGTAAACACGAGGAAATGGCGCTGGTTTATGTAAAGTTAGTTGAATAGAGGTTACGAGGTGATGGCGCTATAACTTTACTCGAGATTCGCTATTAATTGTTATCTCCACTTCGCAAATTAGTGAATACAGCCGTGGTTATACACTGCCTGGCAAAATTATGGAGTAGATTAACTAAATCTGGAGCAATGTTCAGACCGGTCAGACAGATTCGCGTTCGCCATTTCCTTTTTTTCCGATTTCTCGTTATTCCTACTATACGTATGTTCTTTCTTCTCTCGTCACAGTAATTTCTACTTTCACTTACAACTAATATTCATAAATTCTTAACCCTAGCCGCCAATTGTTATATCTTGAGGGGTTTTATTGAAACAAGACGATGGTTGAGTGCGACCTGAACTCTTTATTTTCTAGCCCACTGCCGTATATAAACTAAATAAGGATGTTTCCTATATATCATTTTTGTAGCCTTTCTTGTGTACCAGCGTGGACAGTTGATCCTTCGAATATATCACAGAATACACCTGTCTCCATAATTTTATTGATAACTAGAGGTACGGCAAGATAAACAGCGCAACACTTTTAACAGTTATGATCTATCGACAGAGATTTCTGATTTTATAATACCGCCATGAAGAAATAATCAGAGGACGTAAGACGCAGATGGCGAACAGGAAGGGCAAAATCCGGAGGTGCACTATATTGCTGAAATCGGATATTGTCATTTAGTAAATAAGGAACATCTTCAAAATGCAGATATCGCTGCCCCGTGAGAGTTTTATCAAAGAGAAAAGGACCATAGAGTGTGAGCTTCACTAATTCAGTGAGGATTCTCTCCACGTTACTCGCTTTACTGCCCAAGTTTGGGTAAAATGAGGCTTCATCCGAAAAGAGAATTTGGCGAATGAAGCGTCGATTATGGTTGCATTATATCACAAAACTACATTTGGTGATCAGCGTTATCTTCACTGAGTCCTTGTTATTTAAATTGAAGATTCGTATCTGTTTTAATCCTTTCATTTCTTCTGTTCTATTACATATCATAATTTGATTGTTTCAACGTATTACCTTAAATGCCATACACGTTGTATTACCAGGTGTGTCGGTAATTCTTTTCCGGTTTTTTCGCTAAAGAAAACACGTTACTTAGAATGGATAGTTAAAATTTATTTATTCAAAGTATTGGCCATTTGATTCTATACATTTTGTCCATCTCTCAGGCAATTTATGAATGCCATTCCAAAAGAACAGTTCCTCCTTTGAGCTAAACCATTCATCGAGCCATTTTTTAACTTCTTCGAAATCGGCGAAGTGCTGCTCTGCAAGCGCGTGCCCCATCGATGCGAAAAGGTGGTAGTCGGATGGAGCCAGGTCTGGAGAGTACGGCGGGTGCGATAAAACTTCCCATCCAAGTGATTTCAACATTTCTTTGACTGGTTTTGCTGTATGAGACGGCGCGTTGTCATGTTGCAAAATCACTTTATCATGTCTTTCAGCGTATTGTGGACGTTTTTCGATCAATGCACAGTTCAAATTGATCATTTGTTGTCGGTAGCGATCACTATTAACTGTTTCTCCCGGTTTCAACAGTTCATAATATACGACACCAATCTGGTCCCACCAGACACAGAGCATGGTCTTGCGACCAAAGCGATTTGGCCTTGCAGTCGATGGGCCAGCTTCGCCAGGTGATAACCATGATTTTTTTCGCTTGGGATTTTCGAAATAAATCCATTTTTCATCACCCGTTACTATTCGATGCAGAAATGACTTCCTTTCATACCTTTGAAGCAGAATTTCACTAACGATTTTTCGATTTTCCATTTGTCTGTCATTCAATTCATGTGGCACCCATCTCCCCATCTTTTGGATCTTTCCCATAGCTTGTAATCGTTCACAAATTGCTACTCGGCCCACATTCAACTTTTCTGCTAATTGTTTTTGAGTTTGTGTTGAGTCTTCATCCAATAGCTCCTGCAATTCCGCGTCTTCAAACGTTTTCGGCCTACCAGGACGTTCTTTATCTTGAACGTTGAAATCACCACATTTGAATTGTCGAAACCACGTTTCACATGTTCTTATGGTTGGAGCATGCTCACCGTAAGTCTCTACTAGCAAACGATGACTTTCAGCGGCTTTTTTCTTTTGATGAAACAAGAAAAGTAATGCGTGCCGCAAATGCACGTTTTCAGGCACAAAACTCGACATTTTCAAAAAATTATAAATCTATAACGCTGTTATTTTGGCGGAACGTAACTTGTGTAGTTTTAAGGTTAATGTCAGTAGAATAAAATTACATATGTATCAAATCATAACATTTCATACTTATGGCCAGTGACATCTGCCGGAAAAACCGGAAAGGAATTACCGACACACCTGGTATATCCATTCAACAACACAAGCTTAAAATATAGTTCAACTCCGGCATTTTAATTACGCAAATTTTACTAAGTACTTATTCTTCTTGCAGCAGACTTAATGATCGATAATTTGTCAAACAATTAACGTCCCATATATGTATTACTGAAGAACATGCGCACATGCATATGTTCGATATAAAGCAAAATATGTATACAGGCAAGTATTTAATTTCTTACGTACCCTTGTTACATACTTGGCGTAACAATTATCTATTTTAATTACTATTTCGCGATCGATGTAATCTTTCCTTGCAGACATAGACGTTGGTATGAATTTATTCGACGGATTAAATGGGTATATTACATGCCATTGAAGGAGACTACCGAATGAAATGCAGTATCTTAGTGTTGGTTACCGTTTAGCTAAAATTGTATTTGAATATAACAAGATCTTTTTTGTTTCAATTACGAATATACAATTATTTAGTTCAGACTTTATTGTAGTAAAAAAATATGACTAATAGCACTAACAAAATAATACTTTGTTAATGAAAAATAAACAATAAGTACGAGTATTCCGTTTTTAAGTCTGAATTTTTAAAATATGAATGAATGATTTATTATTATGTTTTATTATTGAATAAAACTATCATTTTAAGTGAGTTTAGTGAGTTTTTTAGTAAGTAAAGTTTAGTGAGCAAATTATTAAAATTGTTTAATAATTTGCTCACTAAACGGGGCAAGCGCATACATTCAATTTTGATGATACTGAACTTAGACCCGATAATAAATTGCTTGTTGTTGAAAGTGGTGTCTTATGTGCCACAAATGGGGTTTCAGCCTGGGGATCTCAGTATCCTTGATAAATCATCTAATGTAGATTGCAAAGGACACGATCACTACGCAAAATAATTTTGATCAGCATCACAAGGTGATCATTGAAGGTGTTGCTGAGTAGACATCCGGTGAACTTAAAAGCAAAGGAGGTACCTTGACATGGTACACGAAAAGCTCGAGAATAGAAGGTAGAGACATTAGTAGACCTAACTGCCACCTAAAATCATTGTACTTTTCCCACATTCGTGCTAGAATGGTTTCTGGAATCATTAGTTCGGGTGCTGGTATTGTTGTCGATATTACTGAAAGAACGTTAACTTATTATGATAGTTATACAAATACACCGCATTTTATAGATGGTAAAAACTTCATTTCGTGTTAATGGTTTTTCCATTTTTTTACACATTTTTGGCACACCTGTGGTTTACAGCACGCTCTACAAGATTTAACAACACTTAAGACTACGGATTTTCTTTAATAAAATGGATAATAGATAATTTTAGTTCATCTTTGTTTCTTCTTTAAATTAGTAGACTTTGATAATGTCTAAAAAAAAAAACTAAATTAAAACTAACTGGGATGCGTAATTTTAGTAGTAAAATATTACCAATGTGAAAAGCTAGAAATCTTTACTTCCTCTACTGGACAAATTCTTAGGTTTAAGAAGAAACAAGGAACAACTGAAAAATTACTTCTTTTTCAAAAGAACACTAGAAAACAAGGAATTAAAATCCAGAAAATAGTCCAAAGAAAACGTTAAAACGCTTTGCTAGACGCTGATAAACAGTGACCCAGTCTCTCTTGAAAATGTCTTTACATTTTGCAGCTGGCTGATATTAATTCCACTTAGAAGCTTGAAGTATTTTAGTTTTCAGTTCCTGTAAATCTCGAGGTCTGTCTCTAATATTATCAAACACTTTAGTAGCTAGATAATCCCAATTAGGAGCTAATTTCGTTTTTACTATTCGGGTTTTTGGGTCTGTTTCAAGAGAAATTCTTTATTTTGGGTTTGTATATTTTATCGCTTGTATTTCGCAAGCCTTCTATAATTATCTTCCATTTCTTGTGTAATTGTACAGTTACAAAAATAATAAAGAATAATAATAAAATAAATAAATATGTAGCTGCTCTCTAAACGGCAGACATGTATTTTTTGGCACAAGGGGGCGACAAGAGATGTCTGGTTTGTTATTTCAAATGTTGTGGTATTAACATGAGGTAATCAGTGTTGCAAGGTGGAGTAAAAAACACTCTCGGAACCACGCTGATGACGTCGGATAAGCAGAAACCACGCTGATGACGTAGGGTAAGCAGAAAGACATCCGTGAATAGTGTGTTTTCTCTCCTTGTATTGATTTTGCCGTCAATGATTCCATAAATATTATAAGGAAGCTATTTTCGCTTTTTTTTGCTATTGTTAAATCTTGTAGAGCATGCTGTAAACCTCAAATGTGCCAAAAGTTATCCAGAAATCTAACGAGAAAACCATTAACACAAGATGAAGTTTTTACCATGCAATTTCCTAAGAGGCATACTTTACCATATATTCGAATATCGATCTGATTTTTTAGGTTTAGCACAGCGTCATTATAATAGTTGGCGTTACCTTTTTTTGAAATAAATTGTATTGAGTTGAGAAACTATTAATCTTAGCTCTATATATATTTTTAAATGCGTCTAACTTGTGAAATTGAAACTCGAACTTACCTGTTTTTCTATCAAGTAAATGTATTAATTATAATATCCAACAACATTCGAACAATTTATGAATGGATCTTTATTAATTTATGCAGCAAACCGGGTTGTTCATAGATACAAAACAAAGAAAATATGACGTCAGTGGCTAATATATGTACATGTAAAAATAGCTAAAATAAAAGTCGAGGTTCTAAATACATTAACATTTCTGATGTGGCTTACGTCGTATCAATTCAGCTAAATGACTTTTTCATTTTATAGAATAGATTCCTTTGCTTTAAAAAACCTGCATAAACAAGTGTAGTGTCATTATGCGGAATAAAAAATTCAGTATGGACATTTTATACTAGTCGATGGTTATACAGGTCCAATTGTTTGTTTACACGAAACGTACATACAAGGGGTATTTAGGCAAAATGCGATATGTCCTCCTAACCGAATTTTAAGAAAACAACTAATGGTTGTTTTTTTTTTTAATTCAATCGGCTGGAATTATGCTTTTAGTAACACTATGGCTTTTAAAGCAATTTGTTAGAACAAAAACAAAATTACAAAAAAAATGAGATTAACATGTCCAGATTTGCATTTAAATGGTGGACATTTGAATTTTAAAATATACAAAAACAAGTACTAAAAAGATATATTAACAATGTTAATTTGAAGACGTGTTTATTGAATGTAATAATACAACACGTTCAAGACATCAAAAGAAAGCATAATTTAGAATTAAATATAATTCACGTTCTAAAAGAAAAATAAATTGCAACATACAATAATTAGGAATATTAACGCTAAGTTTTAATTGCGATCTGCTTCTGCTGCATCTTCCGGTTCTGAATTTTCGTCGAAGGCAGCACCAACAGCCTTCCACAGAAATAATAACTTCGTATTGCTTAATATCAACTGGAGTAGAATAATACATTTGCAGAACGTTCTCATAAATGTAGAGTCTTTCACACTAAATTTCCTACTCTCGTATAATTTTCCATTGAATTATTCCATTTAACATACAGAGCTCCTTCGTATAATTTCCTCGGCACTAAATACAAAAAGGCAGGAAAACTTCTCTTCAATGGCCAACTAACCTGAAAAGACACGAAACTAAGTCCGGATTGATATAGAGAGGTTTCTGGGCTGGAACCACGTCAAATATGTATCACTTTGCCGACAGTTCCACAAAGCTCTCTCTAGGCTATTGCGAGAATGCAACATGCATAATGTGTAACGTATAACGAACCGTTTGCTCCTTACATTGTTCAAATTGTATCCAAATTTGTTTAGTACTCCTATAATTTGGTCTTTTTTGATACCTAACATCATACGCAACAGAGATGGCATGGGCCTTTTATTTTGCTCGACTATTAACCCCATATCTCTTTCTTTTAGGTGAAGCTCCACTGCAAAATATAAGAATGAATGTGGCTTGGGTGGGGTTGTCTTTCCTTAAAATAGCTCGTCGAATTTCTTTTACACCAATCATGTTAAGATGTTTTCCTTTATGGCCGCATTGAGGAAATACGAGCAAAGATCTAGGGGCACACCCTCAAATTGATTTATTGTATTCGCTTCCAGTCCTCTAGGTTGCAATATGTTTTTCTTGGTCGATTTTTTTTATCTTACTACTCTTGAACATCTCATTTCCATCTAGTAGCTTTTAAATTTCGCTTCACTTTCATTAAACAAGATTTGTTGCATTAATCTAATAACAACCACAATAAGCTATAACATCAACAAGATCACATGAGAATAAATCTTTATTTCTGTTGGTTACTATAAACATGTCTGTTTTTGCAAATGAACTGAATAGGCAAACGTCGCATTCTTCAACGCATTTTTGTGACAGTTAATAAGGGCTCAAACAGAAAAGTTGCAGATAAAAGCACAATGTCCGAACTGGGAGAAATTAAAGAACACGTGTTGCAAGCAATTCAAAATGTTATTGCTGCCAATTCGAAAAAATGTAATGTACGTGTAAGAAAGAAGAAATAACTCGAGCGTTTTGATGAATCGTCCGAAATACCCTCCTTTCTATTAAAAAGCTTTCTCGCAGCATTCTAATCAATAATAAAGATACTGCAACACACAACGCCATCAGTTCCCAATAGTTTAATCTCAACACCTGTTACCACACACAGAAGAATCACCTCTACATCGTAAACAAACGTACAACACATCTGGATCCACAATATCCATAATCGTTCCCCTTTTCCCTTCAAAAAACCCAACGTTACGGCTTCGCTTGAACTCGCGATTGTTTTCCTATCGAAATCGTCCTAAAAATTCCGCAAGATCTGCGATTTTTCGAGGAATTACCAACCATATGGCCCGGTACGCATCGTCTCGATATCTCTTGACCCGGCACGACGGTACCGCGACGACGTAGAGACCGGCCGCTGCCGGTCGTTGTTGTGGGTGGCGGAGGTTTATTTATGGTAGGTGATCGTTTATCCCGTTTCCAACTAAAACGGGCGGACGGGACGGCGCGGCGTGTGAGACAAGGAGAGATACGGAGCGTATAGAGAAAAAGATGGATACGCCGGACGATATAGAGCCGGAGATAGTCGTTTGGCTCGTGCTGTCGAACAGGTATCCTCCTCCCACGATGGGTGCATTCTTTTCAAACGCGTACGACGCGGGCTACCATCGACTTCGCGGTTGATATACAGGATGTTTTCATTTTTAAGCGATCATTTCTTTTGTTGATAAACGTTTTTCCTCTAACATGGAGAGGTATTTGAAGTAGTAGAAATTTTGCGCATTAAAACTAACTAAAATATTAAAAGTGCTCAAATAACAATGAAGTTAGGCTACCAGGTACAGACGCGCGTTTTGTTGTCATACGGCTCGTCAGTGCACATTTGTGGTAGTCAATCGACTAATTGTCGTATAAATACGGATGATGCGGAAACATATATATGGATGAGACCTAATCACACAATTTGTCGAAATATTTGCAAACAACCTCTACAATTGCGACCAGGACTTGCTAGTAACACGATCGACTAACAGCTTAATTAGCCAGAGAATTAATGAGACCGAGTTTGTGGTTAGGTGGGGATTGCGATGTCAAATATGTGGGTATGATGCATAGAGCTTTTGACATTTGACTTAAGCAACATATTCGTTGTCCAGCTTTAAGTTAGAGATTTCTCTCACTTATGAAGAATCTAATCAGCTTTGACGAAAACTCAGATTTCAAAATTTTACATTACGCCAACAAAGGTTTAAGTTTGAATTACTTAGGCAAAATATGGAGAGAATATATGAAGAAATACACAAATGGAAGAAAAAACGTGGCATTTTTTAATTGCCAACGTATGCATAGGTTTTCAATAGGAGAAATTGAAGCACTAACGTATTAGCTGCCTTAACCTTAACCTAACATGGAATGCTAAACATATCGAATATCTCGTTGTATTCGAGATTTTTATAACGGAAGATATTCGAATGAGCTCACAAACAGTGGCAGGAGAATATCTTAAGTAATGAGCCAATAAAAGCATATCTAATACACCAATTTACGATCGTATTAGCGCATCTACGATGGCGATTTATCATCCTTTTCATCGTCATCATCGTGATCATCTAGTGGACGCATAATTGTTACTTGGAATATGAAGCAAACATATGTTCGTATTGGGTTGATTAAGGATCGAAATTTGAAACGGTCCGCATGGAAGAGGCGTATAATGTATGCGAACGGATGGCTTAGAGTATCAGGTGTTAAATTTCGTACCGAATTTCGTTATTGATCGTTGAATAAATCGATGTTTTATACTGTTTAATAAGCTTTATTTATTAAGCTTTAATATCTATTTACTGTAACAAGATATTGACATAATGAGCACTGTTTTTGCTTCTTTTTTCTTATGAATGATGACGATTTTACATTTTATTTAACCGATACATTTAATTTTTTTTAATTAATTCCTCACGTTTACTAAAATAAATATTTTCAATTAAATATACTTCTTTTGGGCGGAGAACACAACTCTGTAGTATTATGTGCTGTCAAACTGCCACAGAGATAATGTCTTCATCATTGTAGACCACCTGTGACGAAGTTTATTTCTCTGATACTAAATTCCACTCAACAAGCTCGTAAACGAGGACAAAATTTACGATCGATTATGTCGAAGGTTTCTAATTTCCTTGTTTCATGTCAAAATTTAAAGGCAACCTTCAATTGATTCTAATTAGTTCCTTCTATAACATTCGACGAAATTAAGAACCTCGATCCAACGAAATTAAAAACCCAAATTATAGCTTAATTAAGCCATGTCAAATGAAAAAGATCTAACGAATGTTTACGTTCTTCGGGAAGTAGTAAATTCGTTAGATAATTCATTTTTTCCGCGTCGGACAAATTTTATCGGAAAATAACGATGAGTTAATTTGATTACGATCAACTATGTTTTGGAAATGGTTAAAGATGGGAGAAACACGAAAAAATTTCCAACGTTTTCACGCACGAAAATGTTGAAATCTACACGATAGCAATTTTAACTAAGGCGACTTAGTAATTTTACGTGAGACACAGGATGTCATTTACATCGCGTGAACCCGGGGAGACCTTTGTCCGCTTCTCGAGACCCGAAAAATGTGGATCACCCGGTCACAGTTCGATTTTGACACCGCGTCGTCGTCCTCGCGCAATTTATCTGAATTTTTCCGCGCGGAGACAATCGAGAACTTGTAGCGTGAGTGTTTTTGCTTGTTTAACAATCGCTTTTAAAATCTCCCACAATATGCTACGATAACTTTTACCTATATGCGTTTATACACTGTCTGAGAATCGAATTGCAACAGAGACTTAAACTTACAAATTCAATTAAATCAAAGATTCGTTGCATTAGTAGCGCAACCAATAAGGATTGTACATAACTAATCCAAATATTTTCTTCCTATTGGATATTTAATTTCTGATTTTATTTTGCTAGCATTAGGAATATGAACGTGTGCCTCACTCAACAATCTTTTAAGCAATAAACTGGCCATAAGCACCACATTCGAATAACATATAGCTCATTGTTGCAATCGAATCATCGAATCCGCACCACATAAAGGAAGCTAAACATAATATTGAATTAGAGAACCTCAACAGCATTTTCAGGCAGTGCATACGCTTCAAATTACACATCCTCCACCGTACGATAAATACTACATTTTCGTACGGTTAACAATAAGAAGCGGCGAGGTCCAAGCGGGCGGACAGCTCTTGTGCGAACTCGTTGTTACTGTCACATAATGCATATGGACTGTACGTATGTATATCTCCTCGATTCTTAACGGTACTCCGGTGATATGCGGATGACGATGATTCTGCGCGGGTCCCGGACTCAGGGTTCACGATTTGGCGACAACGAGGGTCACCGCAATTTTGTGGTGGTCTTTCTGACACCGAATCCGAGACTTATCACGCCTCCATCTTGCCGGGTTAGCGAAGACGAGTACGTATACCATATACATGTATACATGGCCTCTTCTTTCCGATATGACCGCAAGTATAACTCGTACTTATCCGCAGATACTCGAAGAAAGAATGGCATATTGAAATGTATGGGAGATATAAATATATGTACATACGTACGTACAAGGTTCTTTCCTTGGCACACGGTTGAAAGTTTGGGCGTTGTATGGTATTGTTTTTACGAAGATTTTTCTTTTTTCTTTTGTTTGTTCGAATAACTGAAGATTGTTGTTCATCGCTGATATTTTCGTTTCATTGTGGATATTTTGAGAAATTGCAAAAAAATGTTCAACCGAAGCGATAACAGCCAAAATTGTTTTAAAACTAAATAAACTAAATCGAAAATGTTATCAACGAATACATGAATAATATGTCGAAAAAGAATACGTATTTAAGAACAATAAGTAAACAAAAAGATTTAAGTAATTACCGGTCTTTTCTTCCGAAAGTCTGTATGCTACAATTTAAAAAAGAAGCACATCGAATTAATGTCTTATAGCCCGCATTCACCTGATTTATAATAATAATTATTAATACATTGTTTTGCCGACAGCGGTAAGATAAAGTTTCACATTGAGCTGATTCATTTCAGAAATCATAACTGTCTGCCGAAGAATTCCCAAAAGCTGAGCTTTATTCTGCAAAAACTTGAAGGCCATGTGCAAATGTAGATTGTTAAGGTTTTATTTGAAAAGTAAGTAATTGCAGCTCGCTTCATATAGCAAAAACCAATTCTATACCGTTAGATGTATCGTCCATTATACTCACTAGATATCCTTCGCTTTGTAACACCGATTCACCGACGTAATTATAACATATTAGAGCGTAATTTCAGAAAGCTTTCAGCTTATAATTTGTTCTGGAAAAAGAAAAAACGTACATGGGCTGTATTTATAGGGGAATACAAGCGATACTATACGGTGCCCGTAGTGCCCGCTAGTGTCGGAAGGTCAACAACACGTTGGCGCCACATTTTCTTGGAAACTAACAAAGTGACCGATTACAAAATTATATAACAGGTACACATATATATGTGTATATACGACAACCGCGACCTCTCTTAAAGTTCCCGAATGGTGTTGTATGTCGGCGAAGTTGAGCTATTAATTAACACGAGTTTGGAAACACACGGATGGAGATATCAAGAAGTCTGAAGAAATCGATAGGAAGACGTATTTACGTATGTACACTGTGGACTTCATTATTCGGATATTGTTTAGTTACTTTTGAACGTTAATAAGGTCTGGTTGAATATAATTCGGGGACTGTAAAAATTAGGTTTTTTTAACTTAAGATCGTCAATTTCTATATTATATAAGGGTCACTACCGACCAGAAAATATTGGACGGCTGACCTTAAACGCGGCCGTACGAGCATTTTTTATGAAGAGCGTTCAGGTCGTCAGAAATTCACGATATGTTAATGAATGATAAGAGGAAAATGCGTAAGATTGTTGAGGCTGTGGGCATCTCAATTGACCGGGTGCTTTCCGCAGGATGGATGTTCATCACAGCACGAAGAACAGTTCAAACGGTGGTTTTTGTGGATAATCGGAGCCGAAGAATCCCCATAAGATCCAGGGCACGGTGTTTTTGGATGCACGCGATATAATCCACGTTTATTACCTTGAAACTGGCAGAACGGTTAATGGCGAATATTACTCTTCTTTTCGTAGTTTTCTAATATTTTCGCTATATTCTAGCTAAAGACTTCTCGTATGTTCAATTTACAAAGAAGAGAGGGTTAGGATTTGAACTTGTAGGTTTATACAATCGCCATTTCCATTTCTCACCTTTCTGAAAGTTCCTTTAATCTGATGCCTCATATTTGTGGGAGTCGTTCTGACGGGCTCTAGGACACAAAACGTGTTTTCAAAACCTTGTCCTTCCTTGATCCATTATTAGATCAGATTCGTTAAAGTTGTATAGTTTCTGTTTACTGAATGTGTGCGTAATATGGTGAAATGATAGATAATAATCCTCAATACGTAGTCAATTAAAAAAAAAGAAAACTAGCTGAATTTTCATTTTATTGAAGCTGTAAGCTTTCTCCAAGATTTTTGCCACTTTATTTTAAAACAAAACGTTTTACCTTGCCCTCAAACAGGACTCTAACCTGTACAAGCATCCATTAGACTAGACATTTTGCAATACTGATCTGTTACGGAACGTGACAAATAAATTAATGCTTATAGAGCAGTACTTCCAGATAGCGGGACACCACACCGCACGAGAGCAACGAAAATAAATACAAAACCAAGGCATAAAAAAAGGACGAGATTCAAACGGAGAAAGAGCGTGTTATCGTGAAGAAAGAGGAAAAAACCTAATGGCTTTGGATGTTAGCGTATATATAGTGTCCATAAGAAACAGGTCTATAAATATTATCATAATAGTTGATTTATGCGACTTACAGCGTTCGGAACAGTGCAACGTGGATCGTCGACGTTAGATTTATAATATAAACCGTATAAAAGAGAGAGAGAGAGGGCGTAAGCTTCGAGTGTAACGTATCTATACGCCACGCAACAATACTTCCTCGTAACCATTTGAGAATCCCGAACCACCTCGCTCCTAATTGCATACAATGAATGAGTCAGCTTATTAATTAAAACGTTTTATTGTAATGAGAGGACTGGTCGCACACCTAGTTGTGCGGCAAAGGCGAGTCCACATGCGGTGGAGCAAGTGTATTCCGATGTCAAAGACAACTCAATATCGACCGCATTTGGAAATTGTTTCAAGTTTGGTTTAACTTACGAAAGGTACACTACTAACCCCAAAATTCTGGTTCCCATGAAAAATCTGGCTTCCAGTTTCCTAGTTTTTATGCAGTTCACTACATCTACACACACGTTCTAATAGCAAATTCTATAGAGAGCTTATCGACTTTGATTCAAATACGTCCGACATTTATTGAGCTCCATCAGTGCACATACCGATGCACCTTTCCCAACCCAAATCATTTTCGGTTATGAACACTCTGTATGCGACCGCAAATGATGCTAGCAATGCGTTGCACTCTGAAAATTGTTTATTACGGGGTCTTCTACATATATCATCGACGAAACGTAAAGAGTTCAGGTTTTCGCCATCAATCTTCACATGTTTATTTTCCCAGTCCAGGTTTCAAAATACCGTCTCAAATATGGAAGAAAATATTTTTGGTTAGAGCGGGTCTCCTTGTCTGGCGCCCTTCATTGCCGAAGATAGTGGTCAATTTTCTCTATTAGTTGCGTAACTATCGACGGTTGAAAGGTTCTTGCGAAATCCAGTTTGCTCCCTGAGTTGATTCTTATCTTGAGGTTTCGTTAAAGTCGTTTTCATATAATTTTTGAGAACAACTTGTAGATGTTCTTATATAGCAGTAATTAAATGGTTTTAGTGGCTTAGCAAGGAAGTGAATTCGTTAAAACTGAGAAGAAGACGGAGAACCTGTCTCAACAAAAAAGAAAATAGTGATCGTGATAGTTAAAGTGTGCTGGTCCTTGATTTAAAGAAATATCGTCTCAACATCAAGGTTGTACGGAAACACATATAATTTTGACAGAACTTTACCAATTTAACTTGATTTACGCAATATAATACATATTAACGTTTCAAAGGGCTTTGATAAGATAAATGATCTAGCACTAACTAAAAAGTTGCATTCTTTCAGATTCAGCAGTCAGTAGAAGCTGATATGTCTCTTGGGCCTCTCTTTTCATTTTATTCTTTAACTAAAGAAGTTCAGTAGCTCAATGCTAAAAGCATTTGCTCCTGACTATAGCAAAAAATTTTCTTATTTCTATTGAACCGATCAACGGTTGAAAATGAGGATCGACGCATCCTCTAAACAGCTGTCCCTACTCAATTAATTAAACTCGTGTGGTGCGGAGTGTGCCGATACTTTTATGTTGTTTGCCATATTACCCCACTGTCCTTCCTATCATTATTACAGTTATGATGTAAGTTATTTCCTTTATTTTTCGCATTAAAGTCATTTTCAGTTGCCTTATTCTTGTGTTTAGTTAATTTTTAAGTTTTCTAAATCAAGGGATTCATTGTCAGTTTATGCAAATCTGATTTTTACATCAATTTTTTTATATTTTTATATATTTATTTGAATATTCACGCAGATAGTTGTTTTTCTTTTTTTTTATAAAATTGAGCTGAAGCAAAGAAGCTTTTTTTATTGCGTATGAACTTATGTAGCGTGTCTAGCTTTAAATTTAAGATTATAAAGCTGAAGATTCAATAGTATTATGTTTTCTTCATTCTAATTAATTTAACGTAAAAAGTTAAAAAGTTTTTCAACGGTCAAACATTTCTATGACAATTTTTAGCTCTAGACTCTAACCTAGGCCGCAGTATTCCATTCTGAACTGGTTGACATCACGAGTTCGTAACCTCTCTTCTCCTGTAACGTGTAACTTTCTCCGAGAGTCTGGCGTCGTCCTTTTCGGCTATTATTATCGTTATTGTTATTGCTATTGCTCCAGCCAACCTTCATCTTGTTCACGCTCCTTCGGTCTCCTCTTTAGGTCGTTATTCTTTTCTTCTTTTTGGTAAAACTTCCTTAATTGGAAATTATTACACGGTTATTTTCGGTGTCGCACCATCCCGTTTACAATGGCACCTATACGATGCTATTCATCATTTAGAAAATAATGTCCACGCTGTCGCTTAGCACTCTAGCCATTTGCGTCTGTTTTATACATACCGAAGTAGTACGGAGAGGTAAACCACCACGGGATTTCACGAACAATGAACGTTTATTGGAGAGCGCGCAGCAACAACAACAGATGGTCTAGAATTTCTTGCGATTTTAGCGAAGGTAACGGTATTCGAGTTTATGTAAATGGAAGCAGGAGGTACGATGCCCTGTTCGTATTGCAATAAATAATTGGGAACGCCAAAAGTGGTTGTGTTTCTTTCCTTTAAACGCGTTTAGTACCTTCCCGTGTAGATTTTAGCGTCGGAGAAATGAAATTCATCACTTCAGGTGGTCTGTAATGAGTAAGATATTAACTTTCTCGACCTTTAACATTGTCTCAATGGATATGTACATATGGATGCAGTGTTTCTAGACTTATTACACCTCCTAAATTTATGATGAGCCAAACGGTATTTGTACCGAAATCTGATTGATCCATGTTATCTGCTTGTTTCCTGAATTGTTTTAAAAACTAAGCTCGGAAAGTTGAAGGAAAGGTCCAAAATTTTCTGACAAATTCTTTTGTTCCAAATTAGAAAACTGGTTTTGTGCTAAAAGGCAATATCAAGATAAGTTTATTGAAATGGGTGGAAATTGCAGTTAAATTATAACATTTTTTTTCCTAGTAACTAAATAGTAAAAAATTTTTTTTTAACTATTGTTAAGATAAAGGAATTTGATTTAGCTAAATTAGTACACAACATGTAGTAGGTACCAAACAATATTAATAAATGGGATCTAAGAAACTAGTATTATTTTGTAGCGTTGGTGTATCAAAAATTTTTTATAAAATTCGACTGAAAGTGGAACCACAGTATAAAAACGTTGGGCCGTCTTCTACGGCTTGGCACGTTCATTAGCACAGCATAGCCTGGCCCTAAACATTTGTCAGCTCGGCCCGGCGGCCTCGCCGATTGTTGGCAATCTCGACAATCAAATTAGTATGTAAATAAGAGAACATGCCCAATATAACCAGAATTACCAACTTAAGTTATTCGAGAATTTAAAAAATTTCTGTTAAGGTGACATGGACTTTCCAGATAGCAAAAGCTATCAACATTATAGAAGTATAATGCTAGTCAATACGGTATCGGAAACATACGTTAGAATATTAGAAAGAAGATTAAGAACAAACTTAGATCAGACACTAGAAGAAGCACAATTTGGATTTCAACAATGTGTGTAAATGATGAAAATGAACTTTCATAAAAAGACAAATAGGAGAAAAGGTAATAACACAAAATACAAATATACATCTATGCTCCATCGACCTGGAGAAAGCGTTTGATGGGAGACTTATGGAAAACATTAAGACCGAGAAGAACATCAGAGTTTAACAAAAAATCACGTAAGGTCAAAATAAGAATAATCGAAATTGTTTGAAACAAACTTGAAGTATAAAATCGTTTTGATGTATGTAATTACCATATTAATAATAATTTTTCTCATTTTCCAAATACTATGAAGTACTACTTTCGGAGAGAAGGTATGAAATGAAAAGGCAAATTCTATTTCGCACTATAAATATACATACAAAAGGATTTAATGTGTTTTTCCCACAAAATCGTTCTGTTAGACCAAGGTTCTTTCACAGAAACACATTTCCAAATGAAAGGAAACCTTAAAAAAGATGTATGTGTATCACAGGTAGCTGAAAAGATTATGTTACAACCCTAAAAGTACTTGTTTATCCATCGCCCGAAATTTTACATCCCTCGAGACGGAACCTGTACGTCTGTTTCCGTCCCAGAGGAAGTATTTTGAGACGAAAAGGGACCTTAATACAATCTAATATAGAAGCTACGAGGGATATAACCTAAAGTAACTTGCTGGCTTGCTGTACCGTGTTCTCGTTACACAATCACGATGTGTAGCTATGTAGATTCCTGATCCTGATTCAAATGTCGTCACTACCTGCTTTAGAGAGGCCACGAAAACACGTTCGGGTTGGTCACCGTAATACCTTAAACTGGATGGTGGTGTATGGGAAATTCGAAACATGAAGGATTACACAGGTTTCACTAAATTTCTTTCTTATTACCTTCAATTGGCAGACGAGGACGAGTTTAACATTACTTGACTAAGAATCTCGTGACGATACGCTTGAATATTTAATAATTCAATTCTCCGATAAGCCCTATTTGAATAAATAAATGTAAACGAATTATATTTAATTTGCATCAATCTTTAGCCTCATAAATGTTCCCCCACATCGCTTGTCACTCGAGAAGACCACCTCAGAGGTAGGTACTTATGATAATAGCTAGTGCATGTATCGATTAGTATGAGAGAAAAATATTTAATAATAACATAATACGTCAAGCGTTATGTACGCGATCTGACATTATAATGATGTCGCCGGCCGGACCGTAATGAATTCTCGTATTCCTCGAATTACACCAGGGTTAAGACGTAGGCTGTCATCTTGCTGCACGTATTTATCATTCATGAAAGAATATAATGTCTCATATACGACGGATAAGTAGAGTACAATTGTCGCTAGTTACATGGTTACTTGCAATTCGTTTTATGGTATATTTAACATTAAGTAGTAAGTAATATTTTATTTATAATAAAATGCATACTGACAACTGACATGTCAACCTGTAACATTTAAAAATGGAGGAATATGTTTAAAAAGTAAAATTTTAGTTTTTTTGTTCGATATGATATGCCCACCTACTCACCCGTTAAAATAGGAAATAATCGCTGGGAGCTAAATCTGGCGAATGTGGTGGGTGCAAAAGCAAACTCGTATAATTATGCCATGGCGACGACCGAAGTGTGCATGCGTGCATTGTCTTGAAGAAAGAGAATTTTTTTCTTTGCAAAATGCCAATCCAAGGAGTTGGATCCCATTAATCGTTTTGCCGCTTTCAAGGTAATCCCAAAACACCGTGGTCATGGTCTTGGTGGCTGATAAAATGGCTTTAGCCTTCTTTGGGGCCGGTTCTTTGGTCTTTGGGATGCTGTCATGAATCCATGTTTAGTCAACAATTATGGATCGACGCCAGAAATTTCTTTCAAGTTGATACACGTGCGGGTTTATAGACGATTGTGAGCAATCACGGCACCTATCTTGCGGAAAGCTCCGTTACATTCAAATGAGTTGTTAAAATGTTTTTCGCCTGATCGGTTGAGATGTCCACAACAGATCAGGTGAAGAACGTTTTATATTTAAAAAGCTCTCCTTCACAAACTAATTGACGTATCTGTTTCAGAACTTTCGTTAAATTTCAGTTCTGGTCGCAATCTCTTCCCGACCCTCTCGTATTATAATTTGTTGCTGCATATGCACCAAAACATAGTGCAGTACATTCAAGTTTACATTTAACGGGTGAAAATTTTCCTATTTAAAATTATAATCGATAATTGTTGTTGCGAGTAAACAAAATAGGTTTGATAGTAAAACCTACAGTTTTAAAAAATTTTCAGAAATCACGTTCAACGTTGCTGTCGCTCATTCTATTCGATAGTATCTCAATTGCTGCTGCTAAGTACGTTGTGTAGTTTTGTAAAGCCCATATAACTAACAAAATTCACCATTTGACACGCTCTCCTGGTTTAAAGAAAGATGCCGCTAGTCTCTGCTTCAGTTTATCTTTCTTGCGAAGACGGAAGTCCAACTGCTGTTGCTTAGATGTGCAAGTATCACAGATAAACTATTTTTCCTTGATTTTTTTTGCGTTTAAAATTAATTTTATTTGTAACGAAATTTACACAAATATACGGAGTGATTATTTTGACATTTTGATGTATGGAGGGGGGATCCCAAAACGTATTGTTAACATTTTTATAAATGCTTCGTTTTCATAAATTCATGTCTTATCTAGTTCCGTCTTAGGAAAAGCAATACGGAAAAAAAGTGAAGCATTTTATGTCAATAAAATTTTCCTAACGAAGATACCGTTAGAAGCGAGGGCAGCCTTTACACGATATGTGAAGATTATTTACATCTACATAAGATACAAGAATTTAATTAGGTTAAATATTTAGATTAGGTGAAAGTGAAGCGTTCTTGAATTCATTTGAAGAAACACTGAAATTTATTGTAGGTAAATGAAAAAGTTGGCTGCTGTAACTAACCAGTGGAGTAATCTTAATTAATTAGTAGTTTGGCTCTGTTAAATGTACTGCTTGGATCTATTAAATGACAACTAAACAGTTTAGTTAATTAATTAACAGATATTATAAGTAACCACTAGATGAGCAACCAAATTTTATAGTTTTATTCGACCTCAAATTTAGAAGAATCAAAAATTAGATTACGGTACATTATATATTATAGTTATTCCACGATCTTTCTATACGAATGTCGTATGGGAATCTCCAAACTATTAACACTAGAAAAATTATAAATTTTAAACACTTGAAAATGCATTTGGCTAAAATATTGATACCTAGAAAATGATTTAAAATTATTTAATTTTTATAGTAGAAATGTCTTTCGGGTGATGTCGTGTAGTTAATATTTTACTTGACGTTTCGCTGACTATCCTGTCAGCTTCTTCAGAAGATTTCTAAAGACTGCTGTTGTTGTCTTTTGCTCCTCGTTATATATCCTATTTCTGTTCCGCTTTGCTGATCCATAACCGTTCTGCTTTGCTTATGGACGCTGACACGATAGTCAGCGAAACGTCAAGTAAAATATTAACTACACATCACCCGAAAGACATTTCTACTATGGATTACGGTCGTGAAAGCCTACACTCAACTATTTAATTTTTAAATTTCAAATTACACATTTCTAAATTCTACATGGAATTTCCGAAACCAAGTTGTATTAGTTTACTTAGACAAATATTTTGAGTTATTTTAAATTTTAATGACGATTTGTTGGATGCAATTAAAAAATGTTTATACGTTTCTGTAAAATGCTTACATTCTCTTTTTCCTAATTTTAAGCACGTTATGTTACATTCCTATATTTAAATCTAAAGATTTTCTAGTTAAAATTGCCTTTCGTTTTAATTTATTGATCCTGCTTATGTAATAGTGCTTATAGTAGGTTAATGACCCAAAAATTACATAAAAAAACTGCAGTTACTATTAACTATCTCCATACATGTGATGATACATATATACTCGTAACAAATTCTCAACTGAATAGAATTCCAAGCTACTCAAAACCAAAACATCTTAGGCTAAACGGGCCATGTTACGCCAGTTTCACGCCACCGGAAATCCGAATTATCCCATCCAATACTGATTTTATCGCACACAGAT
This sequence comes from Marronus borbonicus, assembly GCA_902655005.2. Taxonomy (NCBI): domain Eukaryota; kingdom Metazoa; phylum Arthropoda; class Insecta; order Coleoptera; family Scarabaeidae; genus Marronus; species Marronus borbonicus. The sequence continues at coordinate 22,770,777 of LR737380.1, read as the reverse complement.
CCACATCTACATCTGCATACGTATATCACTCACGTCTTCAGAAAATTGTACGCCACATGGTGACGCCGGAAACTGATTCCGTCCGATCGAGACATACGCAAAAACCTGTTCCACAGACCCGTCTCTTGGTCCCGGTGACCTGTCGCCTCTGGGATCGAATCTATCCGAGATTTCCGCTTCTCTATATTCGCGCAACGGGCGCATACGACCAAAAGAAACCATCTTCGTTTCCTTTAATAGGATGCGTAAAGACCTCTTAAGCCGGCGGTATTTTTACCGCTGCCGTGCAGTTTCGGCGACAAACAGATGAAGCGGATGTTTTGAAAGAAGCGGTGAGATCCGTTGGTATTCAGGAAAGGAAACAGGTAGTTAGATAATGGATAATTGTGAGCGGATTTTGTAAAATTAAATAAAGGGATTACGCCTAATGCTAACAGGTATTAAGTACTTTGGTCTGTAGTGGAATTGCATGGATTTAAATAACATCTAGCCAATTAAAAATTATTGACAAAGTTTTGTCTTCGTAATCCTCTGTTGTTAACAAACAGAAAATAAAAAGCACCACCATGGCAAATTTTGTAACTGCCTAAAAGTATTTCATTTCTACGAATACTGTAACGATGCAGATCTAGCTTCAGTCTGCTGAAATAAAGCGGAAAACATACAAATATTGCTAATTTTTGCTGTAGTGGCACATTTGGTACTACTCACATTCAGAAGGAAACAATATACGTCATAGTAATACGTTGTTTCGGTCCTCTTTTGTCTCATATTCTTCATCGTTTCTGAATAGTCTCTGATTATCTGTATTGTTCATTATTTTTCTTTGTTTCTACCTTTTCCAGTTTAAGTATAGTTTTCAGAAGAAATTGATCATCTCCTATTTCAGGTCCTCGGTTTACTTCGATATCGTTCACATTTCTCAAAAAATCTTCTTGTATCGGAAAATACTCTATAATTGATCTTTCATTTTTGTCTTTTTTCATTAAATGTATATTGTCTATCTTTAGTTCGTTTTCCAAACATAATGCTATTAGCAAAACACATAAAAAAATGCCTAGAAACAATAACCAAAAGAGAAAATACCAAAATAGCTTTCTCATGGTATTGCTGGAAACCATTTACGGCAAAAGCGGGCAGTATGTGTTTTCTCTCCTTGCATTGCTTTTGCCGTGAATGATTCCGTCAATACCCTGAGGAAGCCATTTTTGCATTATTTTTTTGGTTACAATTCTATTAGTCTTTCTCCGTTATTATTTCGCACTTCTTCCCCATATTTTTCCGAGCGCCATTCTACTCTTTCCTTAAAAAATGTTTCTTTTTTTCTTATCTCGCGTTATCGTTAGATCCATACATTATTCATCTTTTCCATTTTGCTTTATTAATATTGATAAAATTCTTTCGATTATGAACTTTTCATTTTTAATGTTTACCATCTTTTTTTCTTTTACTAATAACGCTATACTTTCTTCCCTGTTATCTTCATCTCTCACCCCAGAGCAGTATCTAGTATCCATCCGTTCCATTCTTTATCCTTTATCCTTTATCCCAATCCTGTATGTATATAAGATAATGCATGTTCCTTTTTGCTAGCTCTTCTGTTAATTCACCTTCTTTCCCGTTTAGGCCTCTGATATTCCAGGCTTCCAATGTGATGGTTCGGTATTCGCCAGATTTTATAGGAAGCCAAATCTGGCGAATATAGTTGATGATCCAACAATTCCTACTTCAAATCCCTCAGTTTCTTTATTGCTGAAGCACTGTTGTGGACTGATGTATTGTCCCGTTGAAAGTGAATCATTTTCTTTTGCAATACACGATTTTTTTTCCATCCAGTTGCTTCAGAAAGCTACTATTCGCCAATTACTGATTTACATTTCTGAAGGGATTATTTCAAACGTCGTTTGACTTTAGCTGTTCATTTCCTCACCCTTAAAAATTAAGATACGGGCTCCTTATAAGCCTGTACCAACTTTGGACGAAACCCTGTTGGGAATAACCCGCCCGAAACGAAAAATTTTATTATTCAATTTTCGTTAACAAACCCGACTTTACTCAACCATTAGAATGAATTTGTACGTATATCGTAAGATGTAAAAACGACTTGACTTGGTATCTAATATAATACATAGAAAATTGTATATAGGAACTATATCAGAACAGTATCATTTAATTTACAACTTAATGTACGGCAACTTTCTTTGATTTGGCTTCGTATACCAATATACCAGTGCCCATTGCGTAACGGATGCCATTGTACGTCAATTAAGATTTCCTAAGCGGCGACACGCTCCAGACTGTATCAGCATCGGTAGTAGTTATATAGTTAGCTGGCCGTATAGTAATAAAGTACTTAAAGATAGGTGATCACGTGCCACCTTTGACTGCTCGTCTGTTACGTGTGCGTTTGTACCTTCTTCCCACTTGTTAGTTATGCGGATACTCTAAGCTTCTTGCCTTGTATTAGCCTAAAGCCCCGTTAATTGCGATTATAGCACCGCCAGTTAATAATTTTACAATGTTATTTGTGGTACGAATGGTCGAGATCGTAAAAGATGATTGGGGCAGTAAGATATGATTAACGTAAATCAAAAATAATTAAAAATCTTTCATCAATTTATTATGTAAATTGTGTTCTCCAGATGATATTTCGAAGCAAGGAATAAATGATTGATTAATTTATGACTATATGCATCAGGGTAAGTCGTTTCATGATCTTAGCGTCGATGTAGTCCAGGAAGTCTGCATTTTGTAAATGTTCATTACAAAGTCTTGAAGTCATAGAATTTTCAACGCATATGAAGTATGAATCTCTTTTCTCGGTATTGGACAATATTTTGCGTGTTAAAATATAATGTTGTCTAAACATAATATTTCAGGCCACTCCTTATTCGATTCTAATTAATTTCTGCCGTTATAATTCCATTGCATTTACTTAGGTGAGTACAAAACCTGGTTTGTTACTTTGAACTTTAGAACTTTAGAGGTTACTTCCAAAGTATGAGAAATCGATTAGAATACATATGATTTTGTTAATAAGGAAGCCTTTCTAACCCAAAGCAACCGATTTTAATGCAATTTGTTGATCTCACAAGATTGTGTAAGAAATCACCAAACGATGGGAGTTAAACAAATGTGATATGGAGTTATTTAGTACTGATATATGATTTCAAAATGAACCAACCTCCACTCCCACTCTTACATCTGGACGCCCTAATTATAATTCTTCATAACGAATCATTTGAAACCCATTACATTTTAATCAGAATTTAAACAAAGCGCCAAACTATTACAACGAGCATTTTGCATGTTTCCTACATGGATTATTATCAAAGAATGATTTCCGGGTTAGAGGATTGAATGCTTAGTTGAGTAGATGATGCTGCTTGTGAGTGCAAAATTACGAGGGTTGTTTTCTTTTTTTTCAACCTCCGATAGCTGGTTACTTTTCTACATAATCACCATGAAGATTGATGCATTTGTCATATCTATGATTGAGCCTTCCAATCTCCTCTGCATAGAATGCTGCCGCCAGTGAGTTGAGATAATCGGTGACGTTGTTTTTAAGTTCCTCTGTACTCTGGAAGCTCTGCCCTCCTAGTCACTTTTTCAGTTCACGAAAGGGATTGAAGTCGCTTGGCGCTAAGTCGGGTGTTCAAATCCCATCGAAATTGTTCAAGAAGTCGTTAGCTGCAGTAGCAGTGTGAGGGCGGGCATTGTCATGAGTGAGAAGAACTCTGGAAGTCAGCATGCCCCTTCTTTTGTTTTGAATGGCTCTTCGCAATCGTTGTAAAATCTGACAATAAGCAGCTGTATTGATCGTAGTCTCCGGTTCCATAAATTCAACAAGCAACATACCCTTGGTCCCAAATTTCCATAATTTTCCTGTTGTTGAATGTTTGTTTGAACTTTCTCGATTTGTTTGGCGAGTTTGAGCGCATCCATTGTTGTGACTGTTGTTTTGTTTCGAGGGTGCAATATTGTATCCAGGTCTCATCTCCAGTCACAATTGATTTCAAAAGATCTTCACTCTCAACCTCATACTGTGTGAGAAACGTCAGCGCTGATTCCATTTGTTGTGGTCTCCATACAACACCTTTGGAGCCCATCAAGCGCACAGTTTTTTGTAGAGTAGGTATTCCGTTACAATTGTGTACGCAGTTGATCTTGAAAATTTAGGAAATTCCACATTCAACTCACTAATGGTAAACCTCCGTTTTTCTTGAACCATTTTGTCAACTCGTTGAACAATGTCTTCTGATGCAACAGACTTGCGTCCTTGTTCATTCTTGTCATCGTGAACATCGGCTCGGCCTTCTTTAAACTTCTTACACCATTCACGCACAACACTATCCGCCATAAAGTTTTCGCCGTATACTCGGCTCATTCTTCAATGAATTTCAGCTGCACTATTTCCTTCTGCTTGTAGGAATCGAATTACACTACGCAACTCGCATTTGGCTTTACTTTAGTTGCCTGCAACTCAGCTGAAAATGGCGTAATGATATTGCAAGTGGCAGATATTACAGTGGGGAGATCCCCGTCTCCCAGTGCTGGCGTAGCTGTTTACCTGCACGAATGGAGGTTGAAAAAAAAACAGCCCTTGTATATGAATACAAGCTGGTTGTTAGCGAAATGCGGTTAAGATCTAAAATTTATTCGATCTCGCAAGTTTTTAGACAGAAAAAGACGATGTTTTGAAGAAAATTATCTTAAAAATCAGCACATACATAATCAAATTTAAAGAGCATTGAGGATGTGAAACATTTGAATATCAACAAAAACACTAAATCGGAGATAAAAATATTGAAAGGGATGATTTCATCATCAAGTAATTCACAATAAAAATACGGACACATAATTTTTTAACTCACAATTTGAAAAATTTGAATGGAATAGACGTTGTATTACATTGGAAGCTTACGATAGTAGCTTTATAAAATATTGTTAGCATGACCGAGTTTCGTATATAACCTTATGGCGTTCAGAAATTCACCAAGATTCACTAAAATCGGTTATTTCGTTGAAAGGATTTCCTTGTAAGTAAAAACACATCCATGTAAAATACTATCACATACATTGCAAGCAATTTCCTATAAGATCCAAATTTACAAACCAAGTTTCGTGCGCGACTAAACAAATTAGACGGATTCATACAGGTGAAGACCAGAGATGCCTGGAAATGCTACGTGTAGGCAACTTTATGTTTTAACCCGTAAATCACATAATAAATACGATATTTTTATTAAATTATTAATTTATTCTGTACAAATCGAAAAAACGCAGGACAAATTAAATGATCCAGGTGTCTCTTACGCAAAATCCCGATGAGTTCGGAGAATTTCACCCACCGACCGTAATCTTTGTAAGCTTCCTACTACACACGGACAATAAATGCACACCGCACTAGAATATCCTGGCCTACGCGATCTTTCCAAGAGACAGACTCGCGCATTTGCATCGTTGGTTGCGCTGCTAGCGCATGTCGGTGGTAATTCAATCATTCGATATATGCGCCGAGATTAAGATCTAGTAGGCGCCACTTGTCTACGATTCTATTCAAAGTAGATTTGTTTATGTAAAACGCACACCTTAAACCCGTATTGTTACAATAATTGCTCGATTTTAATTGGAAATCGGACTTTACTATAGTTAGAGTAATACGTATAGCGCGTTCTTAGTGATCTCGATTCGTTGAGATAGAGGGAGAGAGGTTCAAGGGGTATCTTATTTACGATATCGATTCCTTGACTGTCCCAATGCGATTCCGGTTTAGTGTTACGTGACATAGAACCGTATATCTATCGATGCGATCGCTGATTGCGAAAATAGAAGACGTGGAAGTGACTTCGAGGGATAGACGTAGGACGATGTCGATTTAGATGCGAGAATTCGAATAGAAAAAAAAAATAGAATAATGTAATACAGGGTGCTTGAGAAAAGCGGTTATACAGGCTGGCCCATTACTGCGAGGAAGACTAATATCTCAAGATTACTATTGGATTCAGCAAGTATTACATTCGCTACCGCCTTAGCTTTCTACGAAAATTGCGACGTTGTCAAGTTGTTTACAAAAGAATAAACATTCGGAAAAATCAGTGCAGATAAATCATGATCAAATGATCACGAAGTTTACTGGAATGTTTTAGTAGAACCGGAAATGTAGCCTATGAAAAGAGTGCAAGGGCCAAACTTGTTATAACAGATGATAATGAGACGACAGTATATCAGTTACATTTTGGTTTTTGCTACGTTTGTTTATTTTATGTTTGGGATGTTCCTAAAGTAGAGTGAAGGGCTAAAATAATACCTCTGGTATTAATTTGCTTTAATACAGTAGCATTTTAACTTATATCAAGTCAATATCAAAACGCCATGCCAACCGCTAAACCAATCATGCTGTTCTCTTTGGTTTTTGAAGGAAATGTGCAATTTTTTCGTCTGTTGTAAGCTTTTGCGTTTTTATAGTTTTCAAGAAAATACGATTTTTTACTTCCGCAATAATATTTGAAAATTGAAAAAACACAGTTTATGCAATTATTTGTTGCCAATTTTAGGGGTTTTATGGTGCTATCAAGTGAGAAAATAATATACAGGGTGATCCATTAAAAAGTTTCTGCTATTTTATGGTTATTATAGTGTACTAATTTTTCTTGAATGTCTATTCTTTTCGAAACAACTTGACAACGTCGCAATGTTCGTGAAAAGCTAAGGCTATGGCAATGGTAAATTGATACATAGTGTGCCATAAAAAAATCATTCTTCATGTTGCCCTTTCGTTTGACACATTTCGTAGGAAAACATAGTAATTCATCTCGTGTTAATGTCCTCCCCACTTTAGGCTTTTGAATCATTTTTGGCACACATGTGTTTCACAGCATGTTCTACAAGATTCGGCAAGAAGCTTTAAGACGTTTATTAGCTACAAATAAGTTGTAATGGCGGAATAATTTATCCTCTCGTTTTATTAGAATTTAGATAATTTCTTTGGGTTGCTAGATTAAATAGAGGGAAAATTTCTGGACAATTGTAATTCATCTAAATTGTATTTAATCACCTAGTAGGAGCCTCTCATCTGACGGAATAAAACCTTCAACAAACGGTTTATTTTTTAAATTCCCTTCAATTTTTACTAAATTCTATATTTAATACAAATGTTAAAACCTAAAACAGAAATTTTCATTTATTACGCCTAGCGTATTTTGTGATAACTCGAAATTATTAAATGCTTGTAACATTTAAACTAAGTTCACATATTAAGCGCAACTGAGCAGGAACACTTGCATGCTCCATATTCTATCACACAAGGAACGAAAAGATCTTGATATTCTTGATAGACGTTCATTCAATACATCACGCATAATTTATTCGTTTCAAACCGGCAATTACGCGCCTATATACTTGACAAGCCATTTAGAATGTGATTTAATGAAGTCGAATATTATACGCGTTTAAAACGGACGAATTTCCGTTCTAGCACGGCCATTGTGACTTGTTCGAGCGGAAATGACTTCGTATGTCACCTGAATAAGCCTTCACATAATAACACCGAATAATTTTGACCTCTGACAATATCATAAAGCGTCCTTAGCTTCGAAGAAGGAGCTGTGCCTGCGTAAATTGAATATTAGTGAGCAAGGGATACGCATACGGAATTAAATATACAATAAAAAGCCCCTAATGTTCTACATTTGTGTACGAGTAACTTGAATAGAATGTCGCTTGATATTATGCATGCTCATGGAGTTTGGATAGAACAAAAGGACAGGTTTTTTTTATTTCTTTTCAGTGTTTGATTGAGGAGTTTCCCACGTTTTGGATCGTTACCGTGAATTAATCAACCGAACTATAGATGATACCGAAAACTGATAAGAAGTTCCTGATTATGACCATAGCTTTTTGTTTTATGCATATTATATTAACGGAACTAGGCAACAAATCTAACTTCTTTCAAATGGAATACTTTCTAGTTCGGTTAAAGTTATTATGAGTAACCTGCAATGGGTCGTTCTTATATTCCTGGAACAGGAATGAAAACAAAAAATTAGAACAGCAATAAAAATTTATTTTTCAGTATAGGCCCTTTAGTGTTGGATATAATAACAATAACATCACTAATCCATTAAAAAAATTGCTTAGGTTTGTCCTTTCAGCAGCCGCTAAGTTCGTCAACGTTCATAAATGTTGTTCCTCTTAGTGTTTTTTTTCAGTTTTGCAAACAACAAATAGTCAGAGGGAGCTATAAGGTGGATGGTCAACTCATCAACGGCAGCCTTCGAAAGTCTTGACTTATGGATTGGTGAATTGTCGTGGAGCAAGAGGACGCCTTTCGTCAGTTTTCCACGCCACTCCACTTTAATAGAATCTCTGAGGTGATGCATTATGCTTGCATGACTAAAACTCCTTGACAATCCCAAAAAATTGTTGTCATTACTTTTCCTGCAAAAGGGGTGACTGTAAACGCCTTGGGAGGGTTGAAGCCCCTTAATATGCTGCTTGGATTCTTGTTTTGACTCTGGATTAAAATCATGAACCCAAAGCGCCAAAAATTGTTCACACGTCTCATTTGGATTGTGGGGCTAGTGACTTTTATCTCTCCAAGGTGTTCGCGTAGAATTCTGAAAACTGTGGTTTCTACAACTCTTAATTGTCGCTTGTTTAATCCTGCATCCTCCAGTACCAAACATTTGGTTGTTTCAATAACAACATCGGAAGTGATCACGTCAAGGGGCCGACCTGGACGGAGATCATCATCCAGTGATTTTTGACCATGTTCAAAAAATAATTTGGAAGCGATCAATTTATACTTTTGTTCTTGAAAAATTGAAAATCACTTTATATAATGAACAAAAGCTACTACTGATATTACTACGTATATCACACGGACATACCAAATTAGGAACATTCGACATTTATTTCACAGCCACTTATTGGTAGCCAATTTTTTCTAGGTCATTTACATATAAAAGGTATATCTTCCCAGTTTTTCTACAGTACTTTCCCATCTTTCGCAGCTATTACGTAATACCAAAAGCCAATAAATTAACCACACTCACACTCACCTAGTAATTAGCCACAACGTATAGTTTCGAGCAAGTTGTTAGATTTATAACATGTTAAGGCTGTTCAATTTATGTAAACTGGCCCGTATAGTAAATCTCTACATGTAGGAACAAAATTAAGCGCTAACACTTATACCAGACTGCATAGAATGGTGGCAATAATTTATAATTTACGACGGCTTAACTGCTATGTAAACAGGGCGTTGTTAATTACGCCAAAACGCTTAGGATCTCCGTCAATTAATATAGTCAACATTGGAGCTGCTATTAATTAGAATCAGAGCTACCATGAATATTTTTATAAGTAGGAACATCCTAAAGGTTAATTAGATATATTCGTGTTTTATTGAAGATATATTTTAAGAGTGCTAGTGAAAGGGTTTAGACGTTTTTTTTTTATCTACGAGAGTGATTTAAAAAGTAAATTAACCACAAAATCAAAGAGGTACACAACGCAGTAAGGCAGACGAATACAGCGCTTTTCGCCAAACTCATTAGTTAGAAGTTTTATGATGTTGTCATTGTGAAAAAACTCTGAAATTCAGAATAGGTAGTTACAGCATCGGACCTACTAATTTAAAATACTTTCGTCTACGAAATACTTCCGGTTGAACCGGACGTATTTTTTAGGTAGTTTCTTAGCTTAAATAGAATGGTGGAGCTTTTATCAGCTCAATCAATAAATAATTTGTATTAGGGTACCTTACCCCTAAACTCAGTCTTCATGGTTGTTGAAGCATTAATTCCATCTAGCTCAACCATTCTATGTAATGAGAACATCGCCCTTATAACCCTTTTCTGTAGTGCAAAACAGCGCAAAAAATGAAATTATTGGCCCTAAAAGATTAGAGCTGATCCCGACCTAGGCGCAACACATGCATAGCAAAAGTACTCTACAAAACCCTCAGAGTTAGCGCTATACGTCAATCTACTGACTACACATGCTAAAGAACATAGCTTAGCACAAAACTGCGTTACATGATTCTCCCAGGTCGAGCATTCATTGATGAAACATCCCAGAAACTTGACACAAGACACCAGAGGATTCATTTTAAGCCCTAGTCGTACCAACAGCGATTTATTAACTACGTTTTGGCACCGTTAATGGCCAATCAATTATCACGACACAATATGTGAACAACTGTTACCATTCGCACAAAGAGATCCATGTCACAATTTTTTTAAATAAATGGTGTCTTCTGCAAATTGCAAATTTCCAGGAATATGGTGGTGAGCATCATTACTAAATAATATAAATAACAGTAGAACCAATCCTAACCTAAATGCATTGCGTTAACTCGTTTTCCCTGATTAGGACATCGAAACACAATGTCCAGAACCTCAAAAATTGTATTGTATCTTTGATGTTAATATTGAGAAAATTGAGAAATACTTGATGTCACAATGAGAAGATAAACAACCAAGTTTAAATCAGAAATTATTAAAAAGAACTGCGTTCCATGTTTTGGGGACAATATTTAACAAAATCCGAATCTACAAACTACGTTTCGTGCGGACTTAGGCGTTCATAAAAGTAGAAACCGATTAAGACTGGACGCGAGGTACCCTAAAATATAGGTAACCTTGCATCTCACGAGAAAAGAAAATCGCATTTAATCTGCAATTTTTCGAAACCTTTATATTTAAATTATTACTTAGGATCCCAATAAACATGAAATCGACACTTTATTATGTGATTTATATTATTAAAACAAATCATTACGCGATCGAAACCTCGAATATTGTTTGCCCTGAAACCATTCCATTGGTTTAACTCCTTTTTTTACGCGATTAACGTCCATGCACTCATCGTTCCGAAAAGCATAAACGCCGCGAATATAAGTTAATATTCTGCGTGTAATTCTTTGATGTCAACCGAGCGTAAAGTTACTATTTTTAATGAGCTCTTAAACGCCGCGTGGTGCCAACGAATGTTCGAGTGCCTGCTCTCAATATGTAAGTATACCCTCGGTAATGTGCGTCCTTTTTCTTTATTTAGTTGTTTTTTTTTTTTGACTTCGTTGTAACGTTATAATGTATGTACTTACGGATGTGATGAAACAGGATTATTATTCTTCGAATTTGAGGAACATACGTTGTAGTATCGTGAATTATAATCGAGTTTATTGTAAATGGTCTTTAATCTACCGATGTTTTGCGAGAATCGCTAAAAGGTGCTGAGAAATCAATTATAACTCCTGAACAACAAAAGCCAGCGCTGGCAGGAAAAAATAAATCGATTTCTGTTTTATATGAACTAACTGTTGGCGTTATCGACAGTTCAATTGCATTTCTGGCATCACCGGAAGTGATATCAATTTTATTTTAAATAGAACACCCTATGTTATACTTTAAGTTAAAAAATATGACGATAAGCAGTAATAAAGGTTTTGGTAATTTGTTTTTGTTATGCAAAGTGGGCTAGGAAAGAATGCTATATTATTTCTTGTAAGGTCAGGTTGATCCGAATTCCAAAGTCAAGGAACTTTGGAACGTCACTGTATGTTAAATCCTGCTTGGATTCATACTATTACTTGTATATGTTCGGTAGCATATATTATACAGGATCTTTTATTAGAAAAGTATTCCTTTTTCAAATAACTCTTAGTTGTAAGACGATAGCACCTTATTACATTTTGCCTCAGAATTTAATGAAGTTTGCAAAAAATGCAATAATATAAACGTAGCATGTTCCATCTAAAGAAGTAGCGACGAAGTTCTCCTATAGGTTTCAATATTATTTTGAACCATGCCTACAATTACACCTTAAAACAAGAAGAAACCGTGTTTGGGAAAGCTCCGTTTACAAAGGTATAATCTTCCGAGCCGACAAAGATGATTCACCCTGATACAGAGTTGGCTTACCAATCGATTGAGCAATCGCAATGGACCGATTAGGTAATTGTCGATTATACCTGCCCACATATTAATAGAAAACCCGCGCTTGTAATTCAGTATTACGGTTGGATAAGGGTTTTTACCTCACATGCGGGTTCAAAACCCCATCGCGACTAAAACCTGCTTCATCGGTGAAAATTAAAATAAAAAATTCGAAGCAACTTAAGATTCTGCACCTTGAAAATAAAACGATTTCGGACATTAGTGTATAAGACCATTTTCTATTATTTTATGGTCCTTTATCGCGCGGTATTACGGATTAATGTTACTCTGTATGTATACCACACGATTTATTAAGATTTTCTAAACAAGAAATCATATAATTATTGAATGATCGAAATTTTTCACTTTATCTCAGGACAATTCAATAAATTGTAAATCTATCATTCACAGATGTACGTATATTCTTTTGTTCTTCGAATTAAAGTCCAAAACGTTAGTAAATCCAGACGAATTCGTATAAATAATTCAACGTTGGAATCTCGTTGCGGCTTTCAACCGTTGTTGTGAAACAACACCGTCTAGCGACGACGAATAGAATTATTCGTAATTTAAAGTTAAACGATACAGCGCGATATCCATTTGCATATCGACGTGATTAAGCGCATTAAAATTCATTAGATAAGCGTGGAAAACATAGAACGCACGCCGTAGAATATTTAAATATTGAAATATGAATCTTCGGCGACATCCTTTCTGTCTGCGCGCTTATGGCTTTGCTTCTCGCTCGGAGATGGGCTATGCCGAGATGTCCAATATACAATATGCATGCGGCTATGTACGGATTACACATAGATTCCTTTTGTGGGATGCTTAAATGTAGCGTGAATAAATGGTAATTCTTCTCGAGAAAGATGGGAGTGATTCGTTTTGTTGTTTAAGAAATATGAGGTGCTTTTGTTAGCAGCACGTGCTGTCTATGGTGCCTGTTGTGTGTATAATTGTTAGTTAGAGAAAGTGATGATTAGAGTTAAGAAGAAGGGGTATCTATTCCGAAATTATTACCGGTTTTCCTAGAGCATCTGATCGTTTGGACCAGGGGTTTCTAACTTTTTAATGGTGATCAAAATAATTTAAATAAAATTTATGAATCCATGAATTTGAATTAATTTCTAAAGATTAACACAGCTTTCTCCCAAACCGGTCCATTAGTACTACTCTCTTTCAATTTTTAAAGCACATACACGAAATTTGGACAGTAGATTCCTTTCATGTGTAGACTCGGTGTAAAATAGAGGAAGTTCACTTGGAAGTCTCCTAATTTTTTAATTTAGAGAGATGAAATTTGCTGCTTAGGCTTCTAGCTAGAAACAAAGAAATACTATCGAATTTAGGAACCTGCTTATGCAAAATTGTCCACTTCGTATTTACCCTATTAACAATAGGTTTTTCAAAAATGATGACATGGTTTTTCTAACTGGAAGGTTGTATGGTGGTGCCGACTTTTCGTGGCATTGATTTTTAGAATTGGAATAGCCGATTTTGTCCCCTAATTCTCAAAAAAAAAACACTAAAATAGTATCTTTCTAGTTCTAACCTGAAGCCTAAATAATAATTTCCATATCTCTAACTTCACAAATTGATGGAATTGTCACCATATCTTCATCCATCATTATAACTCTTTAGAGAATGAATTTCAAAGCAACGGTTGAAACATGTTTAAAAAATGTTAACTACCTTCAACATTTTTTTTAAGTTTATTATTATTATTAGATTCAATGAAATGATTTGGTATTCATTAGGCGAAAATCAACGATTTGATTGACTTTCTCCTCTGGCATGGTTCATACTCTGAGTTACCGTGATCAACTGCTTCCCGCTCAGTTGGTCTCGCTTCTGGCGTGGTTTATACGTTGAGTTACCGTGCCAATTGTTGCCTACCATTTTTCTCTCTCCTGAAGAAGCCCTATATGATTGTGGCTGAGACGTCGAATTTTCGTTTAACCATGACCGGTCCGAACCCGGAACACGTTTAGTTCTATCTAATAATATTGTTGATGTCATTAGCAGCTAAAGTGATAAGCTTGGTTGCTGTCTGGTTTGAAATATGTTCCAGAGTAATGTCACACTTATTGTTGACAAGGACATTTTCCACAAACAATCAATTGAGCTATTATCTGATCCTTTAGAAATAATCGATTTACACAACGTCAACCGGACAATCAATCCAATATGTTATAACAAGTTTTCTAGGTGACCCTAAAATATCCCGGAAAAAATCCGTTGCTACTAGGTAACTTATATGTTTATTCTGGTATAAAGAGACTTACATTTTTGTAGCAGACCTACAATCTGTTTTTTTCATGATTTTATTTTACTAATAATAGTACTTACTGTAATTAGAAATTATATTGGGCAAATAAACAATTCTTAAGATCTTATTGTCACCGTGACCCAACAATTCTCCCAATTGACAAAATAACACTTAACTGAACCTAAACCTCTTATTCTGCGTCTGTTTTGCTTACTTCTTTTCCCACGTGGCAGGTGGAACGTCGTGTACCTGATTCAAAGACCACATCGCCTCGGGAAAAAAGGGAGCATGAGAAGAAACGACGGGCAAACAAGTTCAAGCACTACAAATTGAAATTGAAGACTTCTTTACGTTACGAACGCGCAGCATCGAAGCAGGTACATAGTTTCGGTTCGCTAAGGGATGTTGCTCTCCTTTAGAGAGCTTGCGCCGCTCAATGTGCAAGACTGAGAACGATATGAGATCGAGAGAAAGGTGTGTCCGGATCCTGTGGGAACATCGGAAACGGCGACCTTTATTTCTCGTGAGAATCGGAAACGTATATTCTGGTCATTTCCACGTTGGGGTACATTAAGAGAAAGGACATTGTTCACCGAGGGGTTTTGAAAATTTCAAGATTTTACACAAGGATTAAAGCTATAAAGCGATAACAAAATAAAGCTCACCAAAAAAAATTGTTTCATTTGATTGTTTATTTATCGCTACCTAATCGATATGGTATGGGTGAAAAAAAGTGAAAAACTTTAAAAAGCTCAATAATACAAGCTTTAAAGTGAACAAGATGTCTACCTTTATTAATTAAAGATATCAAAATATTACCGTTGAAAACTGACAAATTTGTATCAAACATGTTATGAAAAATGTAATATTTCGTTATTTTGTTTATTATATCTTAGCTCATGGCTTATCTTTTTGTCGAAGAAGATTTATAGAAACTGGACCAAATGAGAGAAGAAAAAGAGAATTTATTTTCCATTTACCTGGTTCATCTTACCTTACCTTCACTATCAGACAAGTCGATTGATTAAACTGATTTTTATAAAATTATTTAATATTTATAAATTTTAATCTGTAAATTGATCGATTTCTCGTAATAATAATAATATACATTTATTATCCAACAGGCTAGTACCCAATAACGGAATAATAAAATATTAAGTAAATAAATACATTATAACAAAAGATCCAGGCAAAATAAAACAAAATTCAACAAAACAAATTCCATCGTTTGTTAACCGCCTTAAACAGAGTATGTCGGACCTCGCTACATGATGTTTGTCCTCGCGAATGGAAGAATGAAGCTATATTGCTCAGAATATAAAAGGGCGGTCCATGCCGTCTCGGAGCAACTTACGTAGAAATTTCTCACAAATACCATCCCTTTTCGTGCTCAAGACCAGCATGTGACCAGCACCTTATTACCATCCTGTAGAATACCTTTTTCAAAGTAAGTTCCACTCCATCATAAATTAAAAAAATTTGACCAATTTGCAATGGATATGATCTACAGACTCAAAAGATCGCAAGCATATAAAGGATAACAAGTTTACTCAGTGCAAAGGTAAAGTATAATGACTTCAATAAGGAAGGGTCCTTGAGATATTTAGAGACACGCATAATCAAGTCCAAGATCCCGTGGCTTCAAGATAGATGCGATTATTCGAAAGATACACCGAAATTTTTAAATTACGATAGCTTACGCGACAAATAAGTACCTCTGATAGGACAACAAGTAAGATGAACAAGAATGAGAATAGGTAAGTGCATCGTTTCATTATCGTATCAAGACTATTTTGAAGTTTCCTTGTGTTATAAATTGAAGATATTTCAGAGAATATTTTGATCTTGTGTAAAAGTAAAGGTAGGAAGGTCGGTTTTTAGAAGTAGTGTGAAGCACAAACAATAATGGTCCCATATTCGATCTCTGGGGAACACCAGAGGTGGGAACACAGACATTGGACGAATATACATTATAGGTAACATAACATTTTCTTTGTTTTAGGTACGACTTGAAGAAACTGACCGCAGATGGAACAAAACCGAAGGAGCTCAGCTTCGATAACAATATTCATTGATTGATCATATCAAAAGCTTTGGAGAGATCTCAGTCACAAATTTTATTAATTTAGTACTATCTTTATAATTATACAAAACAGATTATAATGAAGTATTAGTAATATACTCAATAATATATCTCTAACCATTAATTACAAAACAACCTCCCTTTACAAATACAACCACGGACGCGTCCCAGCTCTCAAGCGGAAACGGCTGTTGTATTTTTTACCACTTGTTTCAAATAGAAATGTAGACCAAACAGTTCGCGTACCATGAATAAGGTAACACCTCATAGTTTGAACTGGAATGGTCGGGAACTATTTCTGAACACATATTGAACGAACACAATATCCGGACTGAAATATCGAATTACAACAAGATAGACAAATAAAAAACGAAACAAAAAAATTCATTTTTTCGGTTGAGGAAGGTGGTAAGGTTCTAATATTTGTCGTTTAGTGTATCTGGGGTGGGTGTTTTTGTAAGTAAAAGGTTCCGGTTGCCCGATGTTAATTAATTTGATTTAGTTCAAGATGTTTATGTGTAATATTTTACTCTTTTATGTGACGTAATGAAGAGTTAAATACATTTGGTAACATGGTAATTCCTTAGGCCAGCTTGTACTATCAGAACTATTTAACTTAAGTTTTGGCTTTAGAAGATCAAGAAATCAACATTTTGCAACATTATTATATTAAAAAAATCTCCTTTGTGGGAATTCTTGTCTTACTATAAGAAATTGAAAAACTTGATCTTCCCGTTGTTAGCTTACGTCACCGGTGCGGGGGAAAATATTACATCTCCTCGACAATTAATTCATTTTGTGCAAGAGCGCTTTGTTAAGCAAATGAAGAAAGATATTAAACATGGCCGGGCTTATTTGCCAACACCGAACCGAAATGTCAGATCCATGATTTTGATTAGAGGTACCGCGCGAGAACATGACATAAACTGACTGTGTGCTGGGGCTCGCGTGTATTTGTTGTACTGATGGTGATTATGCTTTGCTGTGGTTGTGTTCTGTTCGGTACGCCGCGATGTTTGTGTGTTCCGTCATCTTTTACTAATTTCCCGCCGTTGTCGTAAGATTGCGAAACTTTAAAATGTATGTATGTGGTCTGTGTGCATGTGTCTCGGTATATCTTTGGTACGAAGGGTAGAGATATCTCGAAAACACAATTCACGATTCGTATAAGCAGTACATTGCTGTTCAAGAAAGCCCGAACGCTTCGTAGACTGTAAGGAACCAGTATTTTATGCTCTAACTGTTAACCCTATTTTACTATATGTGGTGACGGCTCAGCGAGATATATAAGCATTAAAGCCCGTCATTAATTTCTGGTGCGTGAGTTTGTTACTATCACTTCGTTGGCGTAAAGGATGAAGCGCAGTTATGTATTCCCCATCTAACCAGCAGAACCTATCACCTGACTCTGATAAGACTCGAACGGACAGCATGTCAGGCCATAGTCAAGAGCAAGCTCTCTTACCACTGGTAATGGAAGACTAATTCTTAGAAATATCTTTAATTGAATTTGGCGACAGTTTTATACGTTTAAATTACATGTACATCTTCACGCTAGACTAAAATAGATAAGTAAAAGTCAACAATGTACAATAATCACTAGATTGCAATAAAATTGTTGTTCAGATACAAGAAACTGCAGCCAAGTCGATATTGTACATTTAAGAAGACCAAAATGAATAATAAACAAAGTCGTAAAAAGTAGAAATGTCTTTCGGATGATGTCGCGTAGTTAATATTTAAATATTAACTACGCGACATCACCCAAAAGACATTTCTACTATGGATTACGGTCGTGAAAACCTACACTCAACTAAAGTCGTAAAAATAAAATAAATTAAAATTAAAACCGAGATTAGGACTAATACCAATACGAAGACTAACACGAGGACCAAGAGGAAGATCAAGAAGAAGACCAAGATGGTGACCAAGACACAGACTAAGACGAAGAACAAGACAAAGACTAAAGCTGAAACTTAAAAATTGACAACTAAAACTGAATTAAAACTATTTATTTTGTTAATCTGGAATAGTAAATCAAAAAAAAATATCAATTTTATTGGAGTCTAGTGATTATTGTTACATTGTTAATTTTTGCTTAACTAATTTAGTATGGCCTGAAGATGAACGTGTAATTTAAACCTACGAAACCGGTAGCCAAATTCAATTAAAAATTCTTTTGAGATTTAGTCTCTCATTTACCCGTTTCTGTTGTTATGAACTCACACTAAGCCGCTAATTTCAATCCGTTATTTTAAAATGTTAAGGTACATTTCGCCACTTAAATAATTTGCTTCAATGGAAGCTGATAACATTTCGCTTGCACGGCAAAACAACGACACCTCAAATTAGTATATATTGAATAGTAGCAGCAAAGTTTGAACTCTTTTCAATCTTCCGCGCTAGTTTGCAAGAACATAATCTAGAATCTCAATCAAGGCCCGTAAGAGCTTATTTTGGTAAAAATCTTCTAGATTATGGAAACATTCATCTTATGCTCAATAATTCCTTTTGTTGTTGATATTTGAATTCTTTCTCTGGTCTTGTGAAACCTTGTAGTTCTGCCTCAAGGATTGGTGTTCTAAAAAAAGCTTCGGCATATTGATATCGTAGCTATTGAGATTTTTTGGTGTGGCAATTAATGAACGTGAAGAATGTTTGTATGTCTTAAGCACGCCCTCCCTTCTCAATTATTGCAGTTCTATGTTTCACTGTAGATACTATTCAATGGATTTCATATTTTTATATTTTCCTTCGAACCATAAATTGTAAACAAATTTTCCCAAAAATTTATAACTTTAAGACAAAAATTGATACCTTTACTAATCTGGATAATACACTCTAAACATGTCTTCATTCATCGAACTAAGTGAATAATTATATTCTCTCCTCAATAATTTGCTACTTTCATTCACAAATCGAATTACACTTCGCGAAATTGTCCAGAATATTACGAGCGCCGGTGTACTAATTTCGATATTCACGGTTTGCGCTACCGTTGGATACCGATCGTGGCATATTTCTCCGGCGGATATTTGTTAGTTTTGCTCTCGAACGAGTGAGAATAATGTGAAATATGTGCAGAACGAGGTGTATACATTTGCGATGGCGTGTAAGTTATCTGGGCTTATTATTCTTCTTCTTATTCGAGTTCCAGAGTTCCAGTATGCATATAGTTTTTGTTCGTACACCCGCTAACGCCCGTTTCTTGCCTTAGATATCATCTGGCCGCGGCGTTCAACGTGGAATAGTTTATAACTACCAATTCGCCATATATATTACTCATGCCGACTGCGTGGAGAAGTATTGCTACTCGTTATGGGGTTCGCACATAGATCTGATGTATGCGAAACCTGTCTAGAAGATTGGTTAGACGTTTTTTTCTGTTTCTACAACGAAACAATCTATTGCTCAAGATGTCGTTATTTATTAAATATATTTAAATATGCGGGTTTCTTGGAATTTATAACCTTTCGGTACTTCTTTTAATATGAAGTAATCTTATCACCCCAAATTTTTGACATACGACGTCGCGAAATCGATATCTCAGCATATCTATAGCCGAGCCAAGTATCGTTGCCAAATATAATGGATATAGGGGAGGTGTTGTCTTGCATGACAACGCAGTTGCAAATTATCAAACAAGCATTCGCGGTAAAAAATGATGGTGCCAATTCTTTATAAATGTGCACAAGCTTATATTAAAGAGAAGTCTATTTCCCAGCTAGATTTGCGGTCTGAACTTGTAAGAAGCTTTATTACTACTGGAAAATGTTAAGCGCAATCTATTAGAGGATCCATCTTGCGTTTGAGTAATCTGAGTCATACAGTTGAGTGAAATCGGAAAAATTAGATGCAAATGCAAAATGTAAAAGCACTATTACATTCTTGCAATAATGTGGAATTCTGTTACAGCAACACGGCTTTAAAGATTATCATAACTAACGGTTTCCTTAACGTATAGTCCCAACGTTACCTTAACGCAACATGGAAAAAAACAATAGTCGAATTTTTGTATTTTTACTGTAACAAGCACTGTGTTATTTAACAACACATAAGTATCGGCAACCTCCGCACCACACAAGTTTAATTTATTATATAGTAATATAATAATTAGTCCGGAACGGCCGTTTCGAGGACACGAATGGTCCTCATCATCAACCGGTGACCGAATGATGTGAGAAAAAGTTTTTTCTGAAACTAAACATGCATGTACTATCCCTACTTCTTAGAACAGATATTCTTTACAAGTGTCTATTTCTACCTCCTGCACGCCTTGAAGCTACATGCATGTACTATCCCTTCTTCCGAGAAGAAATATTGTTTTACAAGTGCTTATTCTACCCCATATGCGTCTTAAACTACGACATGCGAAAAACACGGCCAGATATAGACGGGAAGATCTCTTTTATAACCCAAACAATAAACGAGTGCCAGCCTACTGCAAAAGGTCAAAAAGGACAGAGTACGACAACGGTCTGTTTTCTCTCTTCATCAGATTTTTATTACTTTTTATGTAAACCGTCTCGTACGCATCTAATTCTCGCGGCGACGTTACGTTTTTAATCAATTTTAAGTTTTCTAATTTAATACTATGCCCGGTTTCATTTATATGTTGTGCTAC
Organism: Marronus borbonicus; assembly: GCA_902655005.2. NCBI lineage: Eukaryota > Metazoa > Arthropoda > Insecta > Coleoptera > Scarabaeidae > Marronus > Marronus borbonicus. The sequence continues at coordinate 22,749,856 of LR737380.1, read as the reverse complement.
ACTCGACGCGTCCAATCTGCCGTAGCATTAATTTCTTATATGTTCTTTGAATCTAGTTTCTATCGCTCTTTTCGTTTGTCATTAAAAAGTCTATACTTCTTCCTTAATATTTCTAGTGGTGGTGCTAAATAGGTTAATTATAATATAAACAACTTTTTCAAAAGATGATATTAGTGTAAATACATCTACCAGGGTTAAAAAGTAAACTTTAAACCAAAAAAAAACTCATATAACAAATAAACTGCAAATGGCCGGCAACAGAATTCCATGTTTTAATATGTTCCTTCGCAAGTACCACGGTTCATTGATCCATAACTTTTCCTTTTCACTGACCCATAACAAACACCGGAACGAATAGTTCCCAGTTAGTGTGCAGTAAGAGCCCTGAAGATACCTCGCAAGAGTGAGGACGAAACGTCAACAGAAAGTACGACAACGGTGCGGTTCCAACCCGGAAATCAAGAGTATAGAATGTCATTAATTCCTTATTTCCTGCTACGTTTGTTACATACTATAATTACTTTCCATTCGAAGATCACCTGGTAAAGGTTTTCAAAAGTAATTTCTGAAGTTAATCTCAAAAACGTTTCAAGAAATGTTAAAAACAAATAAGACAGCAGGAATTTATAAAACATCGCATTTTAATAGATTCTTTCATTCAATATTGTTACTGAAAATGAAGCTTGATTATCGAGACATGCGTCCAGTTAGAGTGAAGTATTATTTCCAGAATTATCTCAACCTAAAACATCATTTGAAAATGCCTAGAAACAATAACGCTGCTTTCTAAACGGCAGGCGTGACGCCAAGAGAAGCTTGCCTCGTCGTTTCGAGTGTTATGATATTAGCTGCGAGACAAACAACGGTACAAGGTGGAATAAAGACACTCTCGGAACCACGCTGATGACGTCTGGTAGACAGAAACATGTCCGTGGGTAGTATGTTCTTTTCTTTCCTTGCATTGCTTTTGCTGTAAATAATTCCATTAATACCATCATTTGTTAAAACATTTTCACCTGTGACTTTAAAAGTTCTTCCATTACATCAATCAAATTTCCACCTCTATACGAAGTAAGGGTTGCGAATGAGCACCAAACTACTATAAGTCGGAATAAATTAAGCGTCAGCTCTGTTTTGCCGCTGAGATATTCGACGAGAATAGGGGAATCCACCTGCTACGAATTCCATGCACGCAAGTGACCTTGCGACAGGTGCATGTTATGCATTTATGTTCTGTGTGTGTGTGACGGTAGTCGTTGTTGAGGTAGTAGTTGTAGTAGTCGTTGTTGTTAGCATGGCAACCCCGCAGGTGGCTACTTTTTTACACCTTACGGCGCAAAACGTTTCCCTGATGAATACATTATTACCTCATTCTGACTACTGTACGACTACCGTTTGTGGAAAGGTTAAGATTTAATAGCCGGGAATAACATTTAGCGGATGTGCGTATCTTCTTTAAATATCGAAGAAAATAAGATTTATTTATTTCTGGGAAAGATTATAGACTATTATAACATTGACTTCCATCTAGCTGATGTACATTGGTGAATGAAAAGGAAGAATAAAATAACCCCAATTTGCTACTTGACACCTATTAATCAATATACGTTGAAATTAAATGCAACAAATTCTCCACCAATATGTATCCTGATAAGTGTGGCACATTTAGCTAGATTAGTGGTTCTTGAACTTTTTTGTCATGGAACCCTTCGAAGGACTCCTCAAGAAACGATTCTGGGACCTCTCGTTTTTAATATGCCTCGATGACACCTAAAACACTTAATTCCTGCAATCGCTTTTTGTTAATGATTCCTCCTTGGTAATATGATCTTTTACTGTTACGAAGTTAGAGGGTACTCTTCTCTCTCACGAAACCCAATTGCGCTGGGTTTTCTGGATCCTTATCCTGCTTCCTCCAGTTCCATCGGGTTGATGATCTTCCTGGGGTCCTCGGTCCTCGTTGTTTGGTTCTCGGAGTCTTCTTCCCGAACTCCCTCCTCGCGAAACCCAAATTTTCAGTAACCACCTTTAACTGATGAGATGGGTTTTATAGAGTTCCCAATAGGCACTTCGTTACTTCTTCAAGTTGAGAAGCTTGGTTAACTCATTTACAACCCTGATGAAGCTTTAAAAGAGTTTTTTAATTTTGGTCGACATCTCAACTTCAACAACTATTTCTTGTTCCACATTAAATTATTGTTCATAAGCATCCATAAGAAATTTTCCAATACATAAATCTGATAGCATCCCGTAATTCTGCACGTTGATTATACACAGTCTAATAAAATTTCAAGGCTCTACTTTCTTCTCATTAACGTCGTTAATATTTTACAAACGATATTATAAATAAATTCCAACATCTCATCGAGATTTTATTGCTTGTTTCTCATAACTCTGTACTTGTATACGGGCGTGGTACTAAAAGATATTAAACCATCTGGAGTTTCTCTGAAAGCATCGTAAAAATTCTCCGTTTTACGAAAACATTAAACATTAGTACGTGATAGCAGGTGAAACTATTTGGTGAAAGATTGGCTAAATATTTCGGAAATTTCCGCTTTTTCCAGCGAAAAGAACTTGCTGTAAGGAGAGAACCGTAACTGTGGTGACTCATGAAATTTGTCTGACGCCTTTAAAGATTTCTATCTGACAGCAACTGTCGCCGAATTAAGCTTTTTATTATACTAATTTCATTGATATCATAATGTTGCAGATACGTAAAAATTGTCCATTAAAATAATAAGTGCTTTTCTTCTGATGAGAATGGAATTTTACATTCAGAGGCAAGGTGCAACGGTACTATACATTGTTTTTTATGTAGAAGGAGTAAATTAGGAAGTTACATTTACACAATACCTTTAAATTAAACTTGTTCGTTCACATTTTTTTGATTCTTTATCTATACAGTGCTACTGCTCACTAGAATCATCAACGTTAACAGGAATGGCAAATGGGACCATAACATTATTCTTTATTGATGCTTGATGCAGACTTGATTTCAATCAAGCCTGCAAGCGTTTCTTGATGTTGTTGTGGCTATTTTAATATAATGAACACCTCTCGAAATCAGAGGAATTTAGCAAATCTGTGTTGGATCAATTCCAATTGAGATTTATGTGTTATGTACTAAAGGTACCATGTGATGAACGGGTATTCCAGACCGCATTTAAAGAGAGCGTGGTTAACTGTTTATAATTTCGCAGGATACAGCCAAGGAATCTTCTAGCCCCACTGAGAATGTATTACGTAAAATTGAGTTAGGTACCAAGTAAAGTCTCTAAATCCTCTAATTAATTCAACACCTTCGACATTAACTTGTTTAAGCTCGTAGTTGTGAATAATGGATGTAGACCTTCGTGTGATTGAAATTTCTTTACATTTTCTGATACTCAGAGGTAAACTATTTGAAGTACGCCATAAAAAGATTTATTTAAGATTATCTCGCGACAGGTAGCAAAACATTTAAAATATCCTCTAAGATTGTTTATTCTGCCGACAGCGAGGCCAAGTCGCTTATTACCCTCTTACTACATGGTGATATTTCCACCGAAACTTTAGCGTCTAAAGCGTATAAATTTGCTGGCGTCTAAAGTTGTTGGAAACATTCAGAAGCACCTTATTCCCTTCTCTACGTGGTTATACACTGTTCCCTCGCAAAAACCGAACGATTTCGAACTATCAGTAACAGTCAACGTTGGATCGCGGTACATAAAACCTGCGATTTCGCCGTATATAATTCAAACCGCTCGGGTCAGAGGTCGCGGCAAGCGCGAGACATTAAACTCCAGCGCGGTCCTGCGGAATACCTCGCTAATGCATACCTTCGAAGAAATGCGACGCGAAATCCTGCTATCTCCGTCCGGATTACCGCTAGCCGAAGGTAGATGGAAAGAGATGTGTTTCTTCTACGAGCTGGGTTCTCGGTGACTCGACGATGTTAGCAATTAATTTATTAATTCGCCGGATTGTCGCATGCGGTAGGTTGCGTAATAAATGATCGCCTGCCGTAAAGTGTAGTCAAATTGCTGGAGTGCTAAACGTAGTGTCTGGTTTTGAATTTTTAAACTTCACACATTAACCCTTATATTACTACCCGGGTGACCGGGTAACTATTTGTACCTGAACTTAAATATCTTCCTAGTTACTACCTGGGTAACTGGTGAGTTTTTAAGGCAGTAGAAACACGATTTAAGTCTTACCTTTATGCAATAGATTTATATTTCTTATAAGTTTTAGCCGATTCTGAACCTTTTAAAATGGTTCCCGAATGCAAATCATGGTACAGTATATATTAAGACAATAAGCAAGACTGTAGATTGAATGAAACTCCTACTATCCGGGGCAAAACGTCAAGCAAAGGGTGCTTTGTCTTGCAAGGAGATAAGTTTACCCACCGGTGTGCCTACAGGGATCCGGCACGCCAATATTGTTGAAATACTATAAACTGCGGAATATTCCGCGGTTGAAGCGATACCAGGTAAAAAAATGTACCACAAAAGGACAGGACAGACGTAGATCACAGCCACAATAGTAATCCAAGTGCAAAAATATTGTGTAAAAGAATCTGGTGAGAATCGCAATCGACAGCCTCAAACTAGGACCCGACAGCCAGTCGATGACCAAGAGGAAGCCTTTCCCATCACCGGAGCTACGCACTAACAACACTAAGTTCAATTTTAATAATAATAATTGCAATAATTTATTTATTCGATTTTCTTCTGTGGAAATGTTAACATAATATTAATTGGTCCTTCTTCAGTAGTTGCTAACAAAGTGACAGGAGCACAGTTGAAATGAGCATGTTTAGTGCGGATTATCATAAAATTATTTTCGTAATGGACGAAAGCAGCAGAATAGGGAAGAATTGTTTTATTCTATGCAACTATATTTGAATGAATTTCGTACATTTTGCGTCTTTTGATTTATATCAACAAATTATGGGCTGCTAAATTTCGTGAAATTGACGCAGTAAGGCGAAAAAGAGCAGAAAAATATCGGTATCTATAACTTAATTCTCACCCATAAATTTTGAAAAAAAAAATAATCTAAATATGTATATCCTAGAGCTGCCCTGCATAAGTATCTCTTTCTTTCAACAGCAATAACAATAACAATAATAATAATGTTAATAATATCGTACTAGCGTTGTACATAGCATGTATGTGTACAATATTCTATACGACAGATAATAAATTACATTTGCTGCCATGCGACAGCAACGTTACCACCATTATAATAACGACAACATTTCTTCGCCATCGCCCACGCTCAATATCCATACAGACCGCGATCCGGCCGATGAAAGTCTACGCTAAGAAAGAGACGGAGGTAGAGATATGATAAAAAAGACAGCGCTTCGTGAAAAAGACCTTTTTGCGGATGTAAGCACAATCGAGATGACGGAAACGACATTGTGGATGAATAAGATGTATGTAGTATATACTCAATGCGGTCGTAAGTAGGACTTTCTATTTAGCGAAGCGATCGGTTTCACCGTCCTGCGCATTCGTTACGGACGGATTTAGATTGAGAAGACGCCCACGCTTTGTTAGCGAACCGTACGAGCAACGAATAGACTTAATGATACTTTTATGTCGCATTGTTATTCATAAAAAGTATTGATGTTTGTATATATCTATATATATATATAGAATAATTATTTTCGCTAAATTCTTTCTCGTTATTCTCATGGGCGTAACGCTTTTGGAATTTGCAGTTTTATATCTCAATATCTTTGTGGAATACAGATTTTTAAGCAAATATTTACTAACTAACTGAAACGTAACAAAAACAATAATGCTTTAATCAAAAACTTCTTGTTAGCAGCGGCTTTCTTGACTCGGAAAGCTATTAAAAATAAAAATACTCAAATTGCGTTTTGCAGACTTTCATCAGTAATTCAAAATGTTTCTACTTTTTATAAAATTGTTATATATTAATACACGTAAAACACAACGTCTTCGAGTATTTTTGTTTTTAATAGTAATAAGAAGAAAAAAGGAGAGGGGGATCGTACTCGTTATCAATTAATTGCGGTCTGTTTCTAGATGATTAAATTGCATTGCGCTAATACATCTTAACATTCTGATAGTGATAGCAAGGACTGTGGCGTAGTATGGCAAACAACACAAAAATATCGGCACACTCCGCACCACATAAGTTTAATTCCGGCATGGCCGTTTCAAGGATGCATGGAACCCCCATTCTCAACTGTCGACTGAACTATTGTGTCGCTTAACAATATGCTTTAGATGTCAAAGCGGCAATATTAACAGCATAAACGGTGTAACAAAAACTGTAAAGCAGAAAAAAAATGTATACGCATTTTCAATTGAAAATATATGAAATTGGCTGTACATTGACAGCCTTTACATGTGTAAAATAGATTGTTTACTTCCGAAAATTTCAAGTTTCAGTATCTGTTTATTGGCTGTGGCTTTAATATGGGACATTTCTAAAAAAAGAGGATTTTTATAACTCTAGAAACATTATTAAAATCAAGCAGGTGGCCAGTTTCTATGATTGGCTAATGCACAAGTTGTCTTACCCTTACAGCAGTCAGTTCTGTGTTGGCTAATTCGATCTTTAAGCCACTGACACGCCTGACCCATATTGCGTTTACCGCAACCCAAGCACGGATTCTAATAAACAAAATTAATTTTGAATAAAAGAGGAACCTTGTATTTTATTTGAGGGAATAAACTTCTAACTGTTAAGGGGCTATATTGTGCAATTTTTATATTAGTAGGGCTTGAAAAATTGGTTTATTCTAAAAGTTAAACTATTAATAAATGGTAAGCGTCTAATTTTCATTTCATAAGATATTTTCACAAAAAAGAAAATAATTATTGTATTCAACTCGATAATTTATTATAAAAAAAGATGAGAACAAAGTGACTTGAAATTAATTCGCAAAACTAGCCGGAATTATAGTTCTGGTGTCCTTTATTAGAATTCAGGACATAAATAAATCGACGAAAATCTAAAGATTCCGTAAAAAGCAAATATCAGTTCAATTTTGGATCATAACAAGTAGTTAGGCAAATTAAAATCGTTCGCAATAATTACTTGTTTATTTAACATTTGCTCTTCAAGCAAACCAAAGAAGAATGCCAGTAATAATATCAATTAGTAATTTCCACAATTTACTAATCAGTTAAGAACGTTGTTGTCTTAAATACTATAATATCCACAACATCCCAAACAATATAAGGTTGATTAGGCCATCAAGGTACTATTCGCAAGAGATCATGGTAATCAGTAGCGTGATGGCCAAGATTAAAGTTCGCCACTGTCCGTGCGCTTCACGAATTTAGCAGAAACTAAACAGACTCGTGTTTTGTCGACTCTCGGGAAAACCAGTAGGCAACACGAACCCATTCTCATGAGACAAATAAACACGAATCCGTCTAGTGCGTGAAATGCGCGGAAAGTGGCCAACTTTATTCGTGATCTTGACGAACAACACCATGCAATAAAATTGAACTGAGAAGCCAGGCCTCAATCTCACAATCACCCGGAAGAATTATAAAAGAGGATTCCTAATTATAAACCAAGTAAAAGACATAGACATCAATATTTATCATGAAATTATTTGCTGTTCGCTGCAAGCTGGAATTTCTCATTTTAACACTAAAGGCACTTTTTATGCTTTTATCGTCGCTAATGCTCTCTGGTTTTCTTTTTATACTTCTCAATAACTTCCTGTTAAGTGGTTAAGACAGAATCTTTCAGAAGTTTTTGTCACTGGAACTTATCCGGATTGCGATATATCTTACCATAATGTACTTTGTAACCATCAAATTGACTCACTAAGTCATCGGTACGAGCTTCATGGCGTTGGTATCTACAGAAGCTTTTTAAGAAGAAAGTTGATTATTCTTATTTGTTGTCAACTGTATACTTGCGTTTACTTTCAGTATGGCAATTCAAGGACCAACCTAATACATTGAGCGCCAATCTACCAAGCGACACGCAATGTCAACATATTCTTCGTCTCACAGACATCTTTGTCGGATTTGTTTTCAATTGAATAGTTATGTTAATTTTCCCTAATCCGCTCTGTGTTTCTCTCTTTTGTAATTTTATGTCGTATTCATATTTTTGTGTTTTTTTGTCCTGTAATTGGAAGTAGCTTGGGAAATATATTATTATTTTTCGTTCAGTTTTTGTAGATTAATTTAGTTATTCAACGCAATTGATCGGTTGTTTTTTAGTTCTATTTCTTTTATTTTCCAGTCAATAGAACCTAGTCGATGTATATGCATACGTAGATCTAAAATAGCGCCGCGCATAAAACAACCTTAATCCAACGATCTGCATCGCATAAACTACATACTTATGTCAAAATTCTCCGTATCCGAACGAACAGATGAATGTACACACATAAACCTCGGCTCGCTGGATATCTAATTGCTCATGTGCACGACTTCTTACGCAAACTTGAGTCTTGGTATAGGACTGGCGGTGTGTCGGCGACGTATTAATGTCAAAAATTTTGACTTATTCCTTACAACAGCGAATATTAAGCGATTGTTCTAATGGATACATGTACAGTACAGTTAGATAGTTTTAAACTTAAACTTTAAAATATTAACTAGGATTAGCTGTGGCTTTTGGTATAACTTCATTCTAGTCCTGAAATATTACCCCACGTACGTGTTTTCTCGAGATTTGGAAACAAAAGACAGTAACAAGTTGCCAAAATTTCACTAAAACATAGAATCACACACCTTTCGCTTTTTTTGCCATTATTTCTTCTGCAGAAGAGGTTACGTTAATTTTTAAGCTTAATATCGTAAAACGACATTGCGATTAGACACGAATCTAAAGAATTCACGTTTGCTGCAGCAAGATCAAAGAAGTACAACAAGAATAATTAAGAAAGAGATGAAATAGTTTTAGCTCGTGTTAGTATAGCGTACCAAAGGCTGGAGTTTCAGGAAAAAAAGGAAACTTTAATTTTATAGCTGGTATTTGGGCCGTGTTCACTTGGCCCAAATTTCAAGAATAGCATTTTGTGGAGAGATTAAACGATCTTTACAAATTGCGGAATGTTTAACAGACATCTATCTACATCATCATTTACAGCTGACTCTTCCAGTTCGAACAAGTTAGATTCTGTTTCAATGTTTAGAGCGGCAAACAACAGAGCAATAGGACCCATTATTTTTAATGATAGTTTAAGAGGGCAAAGGTATATTTCTTTTTTACAAGAGGAGATCGGATATTTCATGGAAGAGTTGCCCTAGGCCAATGTGGTTTCAACAGGATGAGTGCCATAATACTCATTAAATCTAGTGTTGGAGTATTATTCGAGGATATAAAGATAAATTTGGGATTAAAGAGACTTTATCATCATTTATATCATCATTTGTATCATGTCATTTTTTACGACCTACATTCAAACGACGTAGTGGAAAACAAGCATTAAAATGCATTCAAAATTTATTCAAAAACTTTTAATTAATTAAAACATTAAAAATTTAATGTTAATATCGTGACTGGTAAAAATGCTAGACCACGCTGATCGAAAAAGATACGTATGTAAGAATTTTTTTAAATTGATCCAACGAACGAGTTTATTATTTTCATTATTGTCTAATGAGAAATACTTAAAGATTATTTCATTTTGATAAACGTAGTTCATTGTTGCAATAAATTTATTAGTTAATATAATCATTCTTTTTGTGACTTCAAATAAGTCAATAAACATGATTTATTGAATTCGTTCTTTCGGTGCATAATTCACCAGAAGTACATATTAAGCTGGGGAACCTTCTAGTGAGTAATGATTGAACTAAATGTTCCGAATACATACAGATGTACCACTTAATTTAGCAACATTGATGTAACTAAAATATTATCGAGACATATATTTAGGCTTTTGTGTTGTTTCATTTATTGTTATTTTTACACCATAAATGTTTAACAATTCTAATATACAAAATAAAGCCCCCCAACATGTTCCTTAGTTTACACTCACGGTGTATGTGCTAATATACACAGAGGTAGGTTAAGCAAAGTCAGTTATTATTGGCGGATAATTACTTGGAGATATTAAAGTTGAATTGTTCACTTGCTTTTAATTAGCGTTAAGAAGCAGGCGTGTTTGAGAGATTTAGACCTTAGACGGCATTACCGTCTCTAGCAATAAATTTCTAATTACTTTCGCAAACCTATTTCCAAGTACACATGTTTTGTGCGAACTTAAATTACTGTTACTTTATTGTCGGTGGATTCGGTTAGCAGTTTCTAAGATTAGTATAACGTGTAATTTGCGATTAATTACGAAATTATGCCAAGTCCTTAGTGGGCGTGTGAATTCTTTAGAGTAACGCTCTCGAAAGAGCATGAAATCGATTTAAAGAGTGATATACGAGAGGTATTTGAAGAAAATTCAACAGTATTCTAGTAATTCTTACGCTTCATCTTGCGTTTCAACACTTGTTTTGCCTTCATCTGCATCTTAGTCGTTCGATTCGACCGCTATTGTTCTGTCTGGGCAGCTTACTTTGATTGTACTTATTCAATAATTTTCAGTTACGTAACCTTTTCTTTATTCCGTTATCAGTTGCCAACTTATTTCGCTTTTTTTCCTAGAGAAGCTAAATGTGCGTTCTGTCGTAGCTGAAGACATAGAAGCACCTGAAATCCTGACAGCTACTTTGGATAAACCGGTATTTCCACAAAGTTCTCGCATCAAGTCATAGACTTTGCAGAATTTGCACATTTCCATAAAAATTCTTTTTGACCAAACCCTTTTACCCAATAATTTGAGATGCTAGATCGTCCATTATTGATGATGTGATGTTTGTTTCATTTGATACTCTGTCTATATATTCCATGCCATCTAATAGATGTTCATTGACCAGAGTGAAGCCTTAATTTGATTGATCTGAGATTGCGGCGGCAAAGTGAAATGCTACACAAATGAATGGGACTGTTTCCCTCGCACAATTTTGTAGATCGTTCACCATCTTGTGTACTTTATTTATGATGCATTTATTTGCAGCGTTTTAGTCCGCCCAACAATTGGACTTAAAATATTAATTAAGGCTACAATTTTAGTTCAAAAATATCAAGTTTTTTCATACCTTTCGAAAGAACTACAGATACTACTTCATATTATGGCTAATTGCTGTAAAAATATCGTGGCTCTCATGAAAGAAGAGCTGCCACAGCGTTAATTTTAAGGAAACCCCACAAAATGTGGGAATTTTTGATTTTCTGCTGAGATAGAAGTTCTCTACCCTGGATTGTGGACAATAGTGCAGGAGTTTTTAATCGCATTTCCTTCGTGCTATATGGCTGAGTGTGGATTCAGTGCAGTAACTAGTCTATTGTCAAAGAAGAGGAACAGACTACACATCGCTGAATGTAGCGATCTGCGACTGATGTTAACGAAATTGGAACCCGAGGCCAACCATCTCATTAATCTTTTTGTTTATTTGTTTAATTGTCTAATTTTGTGTTCATCTCATTATTTCATATAATTCTCATTGATGTGTTTATTTTTAAAATTTTAATAAACAGTCTTATTAATTTCTACTTTATGATTTTTAATAGATATATTTTTCCGCAAAATCAAGGTCTATTATAATTGCAAAAATATACAGGATGTCCCATTTAAATAAAAAAGTTGAGGGGGCTTCTGGTTAAACTGAAAGTGCAGTACCAACAAAACATTCGAAATCAGATACATTGTATATACTATTACACTTACCTACAAAATTTCATCAATATCATCGTTTCCGTTTTGAACATATTTGCTTGGATCCATACCAACCCTGTATAATAATTAGTGCACACACGAAAGACCACAAACAGAATATTGCCCTAATTTCCGTTATATGCTTAACCACGACGATGATGATCATAATCATGATGACGCTACATGCGGAGCTCAAGTGAGCAGTCGTAAACCTGTCGATCGCTTTGATCTCGCAGCGCTGCGGCCCTCCGGTGCCGTGCCCGCGTCTCGGCAGGACTTCGCGGTGCATAGTGCATCGTGTTGCACGTTAGCCAACGTCGGAGCGGATTATTAACCTCTAAAGCGAGAGAACTGCGGCCACGACGCGGATAGTTAAGATTGCTTAGGTGTAGGTCGCATGAAATGACTCATTTTATGAATAAAACATGCATCGTATGGTGCAATTTTTTCTGAACGCCACACCGCAGCGTTCGGAGACTCTAATTAGACAGTTATATGATATGTTTGTACAGGTTACCGGGAACAGCTGACAAGGAGTAGGTATTAGCCGCTGGCTGCTGTTGTAGCGCTCGTGCGATATAATTAGGAGGTATTTGCAAATTTCTTGATATATTATTGATGTGTTAAATAGAAAGTGATAAATATCAGATGGAGAATTGATATGGAACTGTTTTTTTCTTGGTATGTAGAATAGCACAGGCGTTTCCAAATTTGATCAGTTCCCGGCACCCTCATCAAAATGCGTGTACAATACAGAAATCAGGCATAGAAATGGAAACGACTCTTAAAATAAATCTCATAATGTGAAGCTCACGGTTATTGAAATTGAATAACAAAAACCATAAAACTAAAATGTGAAAATACAAAAAAAGAAATGTCGTCAACGACAAATAAGTGAATATGACACGAGATTTAACACTGCCACTCTCATTTCTTGCTCCATATTGATTTTTGAGCGAAATCTTCTTTTTATTGTAGCTACAGCTGAAAATCCGTCTTCGCATAAATAGGTTGTCGCAAGGGGAACGAGAGCCCTTGCAGCTTTTGAACTCAAAGCTGGATATTCATTCTTGATTGATCCAAAGCTGCACTAAATCGGAAGAAGCAAATCTTGTTCTTAGGCTATTGTCTTAAAAAAGTTCAAATAGACTCTCTTCTTCCTGCGAAGTGAATTCTAGTGGACCCTTCAACACGGAAAGGATCCACGTAGCTGGTAGAATAAGCTCTTTTGCGATGGTGTGAGGTTTTTTGCATTTTACCGCTCCGTACGCGACTTTAAAAGATGCTAGCAGTCCGTTGCTTTCTTAAAAAACTCAAAATGTTTACAAAACTTTTTTGTAAATCCTGCAATTTACTATTAAAGAATTCGTCACATGTTGTACACGGATTTTGAAGCTCGCTTGTCAAATTTTTTGAACAGGAGTTTCTTCACCTGTTGATCCTTTCCAATCATATTGGGTATGGCATAGATGTTTTTTGAAATAACAATCATTTTTGGCCGATCTTCATAAAATTCATCACAAACCAATTGTAAACAGCCCTTTCTGATGGTGCTTCATTACCAAAAGTTCCAAAAGTTGGACGACGCCGTCCCAGGCAATTTTTTTTCACAAAATTGCTTTTTTTACGTAAATAGTAATGTCAAAATTCGATGGCGTTATCTCGTAGTCGTCTGTAAACACTTAAGACGCTGCCCTCGTGTCATTTCAACCACTTAAACACCGCCATACATTTACATTATACTCGATTTTAATTAATACCGAATGATAAATTATTCCTCATCATCATCAACAACACCATCGCCAGTATCAACATCATCGCAATCCGCGGCAATCTTTTAAATCGGCGCGGGTTATGGATCGTGTAATCGAGTACCTTTTCACCTGCCTCCACATTAGAGTTCCGCAGGTTCTTAGCCGTATATCCCTCTACCTATATGCACCATATCCACGTATATGTATCATACATACGCTGGATACATAATTGAAATCCTTGGCGCTGTGGCTTTGTCCGATCCGAGCCGAACGAGCGTAGTTGCATAATGCCAATGAGTGAAATAAATTGCAAGATCATCCGTTTTAATCTGTAAATTTCATCTAGATACAATCGCATTATTGTCGTAACTTCAACCATACGATAGCAGGCAAGGCGATAGGTCGTCATTACCATAAATACGCTTCTTTTTCTTTAAAGACACGTAACGACTTCGTTTAATCGAAGACTTTTCAATATTTACGATCACATATTACGTATTTATGGCGGTTTTGGCCGACATTTTTTGAATTAAATCCTAGTTTTCTGCAATGTCATTTTATCAGGAAGTTTTGGAACAGAAGGAATCGGACATAATTTAGTACACTGCAGTTGTTGATGGTCTCAGCCTAAAACCTAAAATTAGCCACCAAGTATGGTGTAATTTTGTTGGTAATATTTGTTAACTAGAACCACCAAGAGAGTAAACTTTTAAGACATTTGCCAACTAATCACAATCAAAAGATTTATCTTTTAGTTGTGGTGTCCTAATTTATATTAAAGCGATCTGGTAAAAGATTTTGTGTGTAAGCTTGAGCGTGGGTAGCAGGATTTTCTAGTCAGATTTTATGGATGGCAATATAAAAAGGGTTGGCGACCACTGATTTAGAGTACAAGGAGCCTTACTCAGATTATTTTAAAAATCTCAATACTTTAACTGTTTACGCTTACCCAATCTCTGATTGGTCACAGAGTAACGGGTGTGGCGGGGGCACATTTTGCTGCGCCGACCATATCCTGGCTGATTAGGGAATTCTTTCAATTCATCCTAATACCAGGAGCTCCTTACTTAGACCCTAAAGCCTGGAGCTAGCCGTCATAGCTTGACTCAATCTTAGGTGTTTGGGTAACGAATATCCTGACAGGCATTTTTTGGGCAAGAGTTTGGCCTGGCCATCCCCGTTGTATAGACTTCGACGGGCAAGAAGTGAGGTAGGTTTTCAGAGATCGATATCGACCGATACCCATCAAAGGTTGAGAAGGGAACTTCTCTAACATGCGAAGCACGGGAGAAGGAGGGCCTACCGGCCTCCTTCCATTGAGATTCGGACTCGTGCAGTTTCTAGTTGGTCAGCCTTCTGCTAAGTGGGGTTGGTTCCCATATTTTTGTTTACGCTATATATACTTGAGGCTCTTACATTTCTATTTAGAAATAAACCTTTATTTGAACAGCAGGCCTTTACCTATGACTCGCAATAGACCATATTACTGCTACCCAAAACACCATCTTACTTTTCACACAGGTATGAAATTATTTAATCTAGTTCCTGCTGCCCTAAAAGCACTGAATACGTTTTATTTTTACGTATTTTTAGAAGAAAACTTTGCGCATTTCTTTATAATTTAGAGCCTTATAGTCTAAGTGACTTTCTAGATTAGCAAACCACTCGTGTACATTCCTTGTTTCTTCGACTTTCGCTTTGTGTATTTTTACAAAGACTGTTATTATTATCTTATTATCTAGTGTTGGATTGTGGTATAAGTAATGTAATAATAGATTAAATTTTAATAGGCATGCAACTGTACCAGTACAAAACCAATATACACTGTGTCCACGGATTTGGTGCACAAGGGGAAAAACTTTTTTATTCTACATTTTATGAAAAAAAGTTATTCTTTACGAAAGTTTTTGCTTGCCTTAAAACCATTAGAAAACATATTAAAATGCACTGATTACCTACTGTATGCATATAAATGTTGAAAACGTGCTTGCTTACTTTCAAAAATTTAACTAAGTTCAAATTATTGTTGATAATCGTATTGCCTTGAAATTCTGTTGACATCTAATTATTTATCTGTTTCAAATTTAAGTGATACAATCACGAAGATCACAATTATGCTAACATTGCAACAACAAATTTATTTGATTAAGTGTTATGGAAGTGGTGATATTTCATACCGAACAGCGATCAACAAACTTAACGTTAAATTCCTCGGCACTAATATCGCTATTAATTCTTTGAAAAAGCTTGTTAAGAAATTTGATGAAACTGGCTCTGTTGCTAGAAAGAAGAAAACAAGGAAACAATACAATGAAGATGATGCATTAACTGTTCTAGCTATGGGATCTGTATTAGAAGATCTTCTACCTAGCTACTTCTACCACTAATGGTTATGTGTCATCCCAAAATTGCAGATATTGGGCAGAAAAGAATCCAAATTTTCGTATTAATCGGAAAAACCAGCGATATAAGAAAGTAAATATGTGATGTGGAATTTTATTTAATAAAATTATTGGCTCCTTCTTTTCGAAAACAATTTAAATCAATATAGTTATTTGGATATGTTGCAAAATTTTGTTTTACCATCGTTAGAGGATATTAACAGAGATACAGTCTACTTTTAGCAGGATGGATGCCCTGCGCATTCAACTAATTTAATTAGAAACTGGCTTGACGACCACTTTCCTGAAAGATGGATCGGTCGTTTTGGACCTATTCATTGGCCAGCTCGCTCGCCCGATTTAACGCCGATGGATTTTTGTTTTTGAGGACACGTTAAACAAAGAGTGTACGAAAATAAAAATTACGATGCGAATTTGGGAGCATTAAAAGGTAAAATACGAACAGTAATTAGTGAGATTGATATAAGAACATTTAGGAACGTTTACAGAGAAGAGAGGTATAGAGTCGAAGAGTGTGTGGAAGTAGGTGGAGGTTACGTTGAATAAATTATTTGTTGTTTTTTATCACATTCGAATTTATATACATTAGAAAGTATTTCATAAAATCTTATATTTATAATAAAGAATTTATTTTAGTTAACCAGAATATTCATAAATTATTTTATATCTAAAAATATGGATAAAAAAAAACTAAAACATAAAATAGTAGTAGTAGTCGCTGTTGTATAAGTTTGCACCAAATCCGTGGACACACTGTATAATGAAGAAATGTGGAAAATAGGAAAATAAACATTGGATACATGAGATCGGTCATTTTAAGAACTAATTGACCATTTATCACAGAAAACGATTCATCAATAAAAAAAGAGCTGTTAGATGAGAAGTTTTTACGTATAATCAACTTGAATAAAAAAATTTAATCTTGTTTAATTGCTTGAATTGTTTCAATATCTCATACATGTTTTGTAAACCGTAAAGCATTTCTACATACTTTAGATTTCAATATCTATAGCTTGATCGACTCGCCAATATTTATAAAAAAGAGCTATCTAAGGTGCTCCCATGTAGGAACACTAACAACGAGTTGATTATTGATTTAAATCAATACATCTTTAGAACTGCTGCATAACATTTGCAACGGTGTCAATACAACGAGACGATACCGACATATACAGTTTCAAGTCAAAAGTACAAGATCATTGTCTGAATTTGTGATAGAAGCACAATTGATTTTAAACTTTATATCCTTACACCTTGAAGGTTTAAAACCCCACGAAATAGTTTTGAAGTTCAAAGATAAACGTGTGATTATAAATTACATTTTGTTTATTACGAAATAATCGAAAAATTTCGAAATGATTTTGTCCGTAACTGTAAATAAGTTGGAATTTCCATTTCTATGATCATCGAAGAAGAATATCATAGAATAAGATTGATTTCACTTAATAAAGAGTACGAATCGAACGGTATCGGGGTTGTGCGTGAAGAATCTATTTTGAAAGTCTTTAATTGAAAATTGCGACTATATATTGACAGCTTATATAAATAGAATCCATAAGGTTGCTGCGAGACGTTACGTAAACTAAGAACTAGTATGTTTTACGTAACTACCAATAACAAGAGGTGACTGCAATTCTATTATACCACTAATTTTGCACTGAGATAATGGCAGAGAATTGATCAACTTAGTTCTATATGATGTGGCCTGAAATTAAAATAATGTATGAGAAACCCAGGCATAACCAAAGTCAAGGATCAGCTCGAAGAGCAAGTGGAGACATCAGGGAAGTGTTGGGCGCTTGGATGGATGAAAACAATTCTACAGACTGGTCCACTGGTATAAAATTCATTCAATTTAAGAAAAATCGCCCATTACATTCTGGAAAATTTCTGTTATATGTTTTAGATTTTTTTTATTAAAAATATATATTTTTATTATGGACATCATGTTGACAATTCCAAAAAATATTAGACGAAGTTAATAATTTATGTTCAAAGAAGAGATTTAAAACTTGCTAAAAGGAATCGAAGGGAAGTCTGAAAAAGATATAACTAAAAACTTGAAGCAAGAACAAGTAAAAAATCCAGAATTAAACAGGACATTTGATTAGAACATGAAATGAACGAAACAAACGCTGAAATAGAACTTCAGCAAAGTGAGTCTTATTTAATTTTCCCTTTACATAGATAATATGAATCTAATTTTTCGTAGTACATAAAGAAGGATTTATTTACAGTAAATGTTCCACAATCTTACCGCAAGATGGAAAAATAAATTATGAAGAATCTGTCTAAATTGTGAGCGACAACAGAATACTTCTAATGCGCGTAAAAGATCCAGAAGTCATTGGAGAAACAGCCCGAAAAATCTTAAAGCTATCGAATTGAATCCGATGTTCAGGTTGGAAGTACTATTTGAGTGTCTATGCCTGATGTTGATAGAGCTCATGGATTTCCTTGTAATATATTAGCAGTAGTTAGCTGTTTTGAAAACGGCCATTATCAACTTTGTAACTAGGTTTTCATGGTAAAATGTAATAATAACAGCGATTGTTTTAAGCACAAACAGTGGGGCGCCTAAGATTAAATTTACAAGATCAGAATTCAATCTGCGTGTAGAGAAGTTTATATTATTGGGAAAACTTAGTGATGCCTTTAGAGAAAAAGAAGTCTCACTTAGACAAGCTATAGCAGAAAACACTGGATGAGGACATAATAAAAATAATAAATGGGCTGGTCGCGCCAAAAAAAAAAGTTGTAATTCTAAGTGTCATGGATCATTATCACGTTTCAATAAAAGTGAATTATCGATATCTTCATCTTTTTCGTTAAAAATAGGATTGTGCAAGTTCTCTTATGAGTTTTAATTTTACAGCAGGTTTTGTTGTAATTGCCTCTTTTTTTTTCTTATAAAGCGTTAATAACAAAATCATTTTATTCAACCACAATACCAGCTTTAATCGTTAGTATCAACATTAGCTACTCATTTGTGGTCGATGTTATAGCCGGATAAAAGTGGAAAAAAAATTAAGTACAAATACTTTTAACATTGTCCACAAATTTAAACCTACCCTTTATCTCCAACAATAAGGCCATAGTGCGAGTCGAACGTGAATCAGCCTGCATACAAGAGAAGAAGCATCTAAAACAAGGGCACAATGCTTCGATATAATATTGTGTGAGCATTTGCTGTTATATATGTATGTATACTGTGTACATAGACATTCGATAAAAGGCAATGTGTAAGGAAAATCCCGTTTTGCGATAAAATAAACATACCCCAGATGAACCTAATATGGTAACCTGTTACTAATAATAATGTTCAAGCGTGTAACCACGTACAGCGCTATTCAAAACACTGTGAGCACTTGTATTGTGTAGAAATAACACTTGATCCACATTAACGAAGACGGTTTAATAATTTAAGAATGGCAATCGCAGTATAATTAATATTATTCATTTTTGCTTACCTTTAGGCGCAAAACGAACTCAAGACTACAATTTTTCCATCTATTTTAACATTGATTTCCTGTCACAATCTCTTATTTTCTCGAAACATAGCGCACATTATTATCCCGCGCTTCTTTTCATCAAAACAAATATAATACAATGCTAGAATAGTCCCGGCATACAATCAAACGGCAAAATAGCGTTCTAATGGTTTATAATTTGACATTAGAGGGCGTTCCAGAAGCTGCCGAATAGCCCAGGCACATCATCGATATCTCATAAAGCAAAGAGAGAGAACTCCTGTAGATATTGTAAACTCGTAGATATATTGCGCAACCTCGTACGGCAACAGGTAACAAAGTTGTCGAAAACAATTAGCTGGTATTATGGTCGGCAGGGCGTGCTCCAATCGATTGCGTAACGTAAAAAGATGTCTATGCCATCGTGTAAGATACGTGGGAGCAAGAGAGTACGAACCAATCCACGTATAGCGAATGAAATCCACCTGAACATCGATATAACAGACTTCCCGAATTTGTTTTAATGTGACTGTCGTCTACTGACTTAGGCTGTATAGATTACAATTAAATATAGCAGATTGAATTAACGTCGAATATGGCACGCTAAGGAGATTATAGAAGTCAAAATAACAGTAGTTAGGTATTAATTTAGATACGCATACATAAGTGTGGAAATAGAAGACGATGCACAGAAATGAAATTTGAACATAACTCTGCACAATTAACGTGATTTGAAATGCTTCATTATTTTCTTTTACATATATGATCCTGGTGCAGTTTCGTCATCTCGATTAAATGAGTCCTTCAGTATATTTCTATCATTCGTTAAAACTCGTTCGACGCTCAATCCTAGCTTCATCGAATTTCATATCCACAATGCGTCTTCCGTTACCGGCTTCTTAAGTGAAGAACCGACCTGAGATCGGCTACGAAACGGGTTTTTTTCCTCGGCGTTGGAGGAGGCTTTCACGCGCATGATAATTGCCCGGTAATTTACATAAATTTCGCGGGCGACGATAAAATTTTACGACTCTTTGTTGTTGGGAAGAAATCCCTTTTGTCAGGCCAACGCATAAATTTAAATTATTATTGAATGCGCAGGTGACATATATGTAATTAAAGAATACTGGAAAGGACGAGCCGTAATATGTATAGATATATATGCATCTTCGACTCGTTGCATTCTTTGGCACTGTATATGGACGAGGGATTATCTTTACACGAAGAATTACGTAGCGTTTGCTTATTTTACATTATATATTTAGAAAAAAGAAATAGTCACAGGGAGCTAAATCTGGACTATAAGGTGGATGGTCAATTTCTATAAACCCACATTCAGCAACGTCAGTTTTTGAAAGTCTCGATTTGTGGACTGCTCCATTGTCGTGGAGCAACAAAACAACTCGCGACTTTTCACTTTAATGGAATCTCTAAAGCGATGCGTTAAACTTGCATAAACCCCCACGTTGCCATACAAACCCTATTTTAGATTATTATTAATTAATCATTAAAATTCCTTGACAATTCCAAAATTACCATTATTTTTCCTACAGAAGGGGTGACTTTAAACTTCTTGGGAGGGCTGGAGCCTTGAGATGCCGCTGGATTGGTTCTTGTTTTGACTCAGGATGAAGGATTTTTGAAAGTCCTTGTTTTATTAAGAATTTTATAAATATTAGATATTCGAGTTTATTGTTTTTGATACGCAACAACACAAACTGATAAATATTAGAACGCGCGTAAATTTTAATCCATATTCTCAACGTATGGATTCCCGCTTTACAAAGTGTGGGAACCACCATCCCGTTAGTTGACCCATTGTTGCACTTTTGCGAAATTAACCATTTTAATTCGTTTTGTTAATCGCCAATTCCGAACTCTATAAACTGACTGAATACCTAAGAGAATTAGTGAAGCTTGACCGTATTAACTGACGGCAAAAAAACAGCAAAATATGCAATATACACAGACACACTTCAAAGAGTCTGTTGAAATATGTAGTATATATAGTGTACACTATCGCTCATAAAAACTGTCAATCAATCAACAATTTACATATTGCAAACGTAAAATTCAATGAGCGATAGGGCTTGCGGGATTCCGATACACACAATTTGAGAATAAAATTGTTCCAATTGCTTTTAAAATACATCTTTGTTGGATATCTTAGTTTCCCTGCAAACGATATAGTTTTCTTCAGCTTTAGTGTACAATCAAACGTATTTTTTCCATTTAAATTAGCCGGTATACTCTACACGTGCATTCCGTTAATACATTTTCTACCTTCAACTGCGTTCGATTGTGTGTATTCAATTTAATAGCTAATTTGCGTTGCATGATTGACTTGCTTTATATGTTGACGTATATCTATTATGCATAGGTAATGCTTTTCCTGGTAAGTTATAAAGCAACATGCATCCCGGCTTCATTGTTATTATATGTTTATAATTTTTTTATTTGTCACATAGATGAGAGAACCGTGTATGCTCGCAATAAAAATTGCCATCCGGGTTAGGGTAAATCTTAAAAAAAATACAAGCATACTAAACCCATGATACCACATTGGTTTCCGGATTGGAACCACGTCGTTGTCGTAGTTTCTGGCAACGTTTCGTCCTCACTCTTATGGAACATCTTCACTATTGTTACTTTACACTGGAGCGGAAAATTTATGAGTAGTCAATAGCCCAGTCTCTAAAAATGAGATGTTCTTTTTCATATGTCTCAAATTTGCTTATGAATGAATTGATTATAAAACAAGGTAACGAATTGCCCATCGCCGTTCCTTCCAGTTGTTCATACTACTTTTCGTCCCTGTCTACAATATTATCACGAAAAAAAAAAGTTTTCTACAAGCACTGAAACCAGATTGGTGCATTATAACTTAATCTAACAGAATCTTTAAATGATTTCATTAGCATCTAAATGCTAAACAGCACGTTAGCAACGCAATAGTTAGCTTCACATACCGATTCTCTACTTGATTAACACCAATAACTCTCAATTATCTCATTATCTAGCCGCCCATGTTAAGATAATGGACTCGAAATCTTTAAATGGTCTCCACCTACATACACTAGATTGCTTCTTCTGCCCTCTCACTCCTCTAGTCCGCGCGTAATAATTGCCTTTCCGTTCTTACGTGGTCATAAATAATGGAGGCTTTCAAAGCTCCGATAAATCGGAATAAAAACGCATTATGAATTTGCAATATATGTATGAATGCTTTTCACATATTCTATGGCAATTACTCGTAATTGTAGTAAAGATCTGACGAGATTTTCGTGTCTGACTAATTTGATACCGCTTATGTGTAAATGCGTTTCATGTTGTTGCAATTATTGACTGATCTTGAGGTGGTTATGTGTTTTGTGTTTGGTTCGGATTGTTTTTCTATATGTAGTTGATTATTGTTTGAACAGTAAATGCGTTCTAGGAGAACAATAAGAACAGGTCATGGTCGATCTTCGATACTACTACCAATAACGAAGTAAATGCTTCGCAATCAAACTTCTTTTTCATCATCAGATATGCTTCCATGAAGGCGTGTTGTTGCTACGGTTAAAATGCGATGGTATAGAGGCAGCGTGATGTAGATGGCGCTATTGGAACTTGACATTAACATTTTCATAAGATTTGAGTGTTTAGAAGAAAGTATTCTTTGTAATGCTGAAGAATACGCGACTGTTTTGGTTCTTTGAAAAATACTGCAAGATTTGATCCGCTCTAATTTATAATTCTGCAAACCTATCGCTGAAGGCTATTCATAAAGTGTTAAGCCCGATTTTCATCCTTTTTGAATAGCAATACCTCTGAAGGAGAAAATGTTGAATGCGGTCTTTTTTATGATCAAGACAATATCAACAACCAGGCTGAACTAATTAGAGTCCGCAGAGTGCGAAATGCTCAAACGTTAGACAAATCTTTAGACCATTGCCATCAAAGGGTAGAAAGGCTCTTTTCCTGCGCTACGATGACCGATACTTCAAAATCAAACCGGTTTAGCGATGAAAATTCAAGAAATGTTTTGCGATTAGATTATGCCCAATTTTTAATGAGGGCTACCAGTTAAACGAGTTAAATCTCATAGCTCTAATTACGTGAAAAGACAACATTTAAAATTTTGAGTTAATTCTGAGCTCAAGGCAAAATGTTCTCGATGTAATATAGTATGAAATACATATATTTCAAATAACAGATGTCCTCTGAATATATGTCCTGGGAGGTCTGGTATTTTAATGATAACCATATTACCTTTGTCTTCTATATATGTTGTCTACAATCCCCGTATTAAAATAATATTCATCAATTTCTACTTTCACCAATATCTTAGATTTCTTCGAACTATATTCAACAGATTTATTTTTCAAATAGGGCACAAATCTTGAATTTCTTTTTACATCATAAGAATTTACCTTACCTGCAAACAACGAAAATAGCATCCCCTTCCCAAAATATCATCTTAACACAGCGATAATTGACAGTTGCACACCTACCGGATCTGCAAAGTGGTATTACGATGAATGCACACAATTCGCGATCAATTCTATTCGATGCGAGTGCACGTGTTCGTCGATCTACAGCTTCCGGTCTTCAAGATCGGTCCGCCGTTGGAGAAAGGGAGATGCTGCGATCCCACCTTCAACCTTTCCACATCCGATCTTCAAGTGAAGCAGGCAGATGCGCACTTAGCTTAGGTAAACATCCTCTGGAACCTGCGACCTTTTACGCTGTCGATGCTCCCCGTTACTGCGGGGGTGTATCGGGTTTAATATTAATACGTCCTAATTTACGTCGCCTACTCTGATGTAGGTGCATCCTGATGTCGTATTGTATCAGTAATGAAGGGGGCGCAGAGGATGGCGGAGTGAACTTGTCTGTTTGTGTGGTTCCGTCTTTATAGGATTCATATGTTCGATAGAGGCGAAGCTGTGTTTTATTTTAGCTTCCCCTAATGTTTTCGCTTTTCTAATAAAAGCAAGGTGTAATAATAAATAGAGCGAATTCATCGGCAGTATTTAAATTTTTTAGGTACGGGAAATGGTATTCTAAATTAGCAGTATTAAAACATGCCTTAAAGTGCAACTTTTTCTAGTAACGCACGTGCCACTAAGTTGCGTAAAAGCAGGACATTTAGTAGCACACACACTATTTCCTCATATCCTCCGCGTACGACGTGTCGTGTGCGATACGGACGAGGTTGACAGTTCCACGGTGGTCCGACCCGTCAAACGGCGTACATTATCGAAGCTTCTGGATCTCCATACCATTATTCATACGGTATTTGCAAGCGTTTTAATTACATTAGCTGTTATACTTGGTGCTCTTATAGAAGCTATGGTAAAAGTAAGAAGAAAATATTAACCTATTTTTAGAAAATATTAATAATACCTTAATACCTTTAGCGACACCTTAGAACTAGTTCTTGCATCGCATATATAAAGATTTTTTTCTTTATTAGATCTTACTGAAGATGTGTCTCTTCTATAAAGAGTATTGTTGGAGAGGTCTACTTATTGATTAGCATATTATCTCGACGTCGTCCAGTGAAATGACTAATGGATCACATCCAACATACACGAGCATCAAAAGCGTAGTGATGTAAATTGTGAATGCAGATTAGAGAAATGAACTTCAAATCATTTCACGTTGGTAAGATTAAACCATCCATTTGAGACCAACGAATCGACGCTATTCAACTGTTGTTTGAAGTCCTAAATATTACAGTGCGTATTGTAGATAATAGGTTATATACAGGTGCTTTCAGAAATACTTGACAAAACTATAGGACAAGTTTAGAAGAGTATTTCATACTTTAAAATATTGAATTTAGAACAAACAAAAATCTTTATAAGGAAAATATTTCGGCGCATAAATACATAATAAAAGCCAGATTTTCCTCTTTCTTATTTATTTATTTAATTTCTAATCGTTACTTTACACCTTATTATACGTTTTTAGCGTTTTTAAGGCGTGCCGCAATGATATTGAAAAATTGGAGTTACAGAAACACAAAATTACAAAAGAAGAACGCGAATGAGTTTGAAAATGCATTAGATGATCTGCTTGACATCGCCCATGTTAATGCCATGAACTTGATTAAAATAGAAAAAGGCAATAAGTTTCTGCGACTTCAAAGAGACGCGTTGGATCTATGCTGAGAACTGACAAGACTTTATTACTTAAGAAAACGAGAAAAAAAGGTTTCAACATCTCCAAACACAACACTTACAACCGTTCCAACCCCACTTTATAAAAACGGTTTCAACCCCAGATTGTAGCCCGGAAATAGGACCCCAAAAACAATTACGACTAACGCCGCCAAACACAACGATTGCAATCGCTTCAAGGCCACTTCGTAGAAATCGTTCCAACCCCAAATTGTAGCCCGAAAACCGACCAACTCCGAAGACTATTTCAACCTGAAAGAAACCAATGTTTACAACCTTTCCAACACCACCTCGTAAAAACTGTTCCAATCTAAGGTTAAAGCCTCAAAACAGGTCAACCCCGGAAACTATTGCAACCCAACATCACCAAATACAACACTTACAACCGCTCCAGCTCCACCTCGTAAAAAACAGTTCAAGCCACAGATTGTAGCCCAAAAACAGGCCAATCCTAGGAACTATTGCAACCCGAAAATAAACCGACCTGGCCAAACACAACACTTACAACTACTTCAATCACGTAAAAACTTTTCCAACCCCAGACTGTAGGCTTAAAACAACCCCGAAAATTATTGCAACCCGAAATAAATCAACATCACCAAACACAACACCTACAACCGCTCCTAAACCACCTCGTAAGAAGCTGTTGCAGTTCCAGGTTGTAGTCTGGAAACAAACCAATCTCGGAAACTATTGCAACCCGACAATAAACCAGCCATGCCAAAACTGTTCCAACCTCAGACTTTAGCCTCAAAACAGGTCAACCCCGGAAGCTATTGCAATACTGTGTACCTTTGTGTTGTTTGCCATAATGAGGAACCTTTAATTTTTGAAGCAATAACCAATACAGTGTTTGAGATAGTCACTTGTCGATGTTATTGACTCATTCAACCACTGCATTTTGTTAACCTTGCTCAGGCCAGGTTACCATTTGTTACGTAGACGATCTTGTGGGTTCCTGCATGACTTGAGAGAAGTTAAAGAAAAAAGCGACTCGGTTATCTAGTGGTAGGTGAGCCTGCATCTGCTTGAGCAGAGTTATACGCTGTGTGTTCAAGCCCCGTTAGGATCAAATTCTCTTGGTGGGTCCGGTACACTCCCGAATCACCATTCACAATTAACTGCCCTTCGCCATTTACGGCAAGAGGATGATAGTAATAAAGTCATAGAACATCTTATACGCACAATTTATACGCAAAGGCTCCTAAGCTTATGGCAAGCTTAATATCCCGTTGGGCCGTCGCCAGCAAAAAGAAAAAAAAAGGTTGTCGTGTTGCATAAAAACAAGACAAAACAACAACATATAAGTCCCCGATTCGCTGGAAATCTCGCGAATCATCGCACCTGTCGGGCTGGCAATTTCTCACTTCACCTTACTAAAAAGTGACAGGTTCGTAGCTCACACAGTTATGCAATCCGCAAAACGTCCTCGGCTGCGTACAATTTCATAGCAAACTTGTGATTTATTACCGATACTGTCGCTTGTTCGCCGTCAACCTACAATATTTGTTTTCTCTTCTCGTTCTTGAGTTTTTTTTTTGTTTATTATTGTTATTAATATACGGAGACTGTATTATTCGTATCTCTTTTATTTCTTTTATGCATACCTGCATTATACATATAGTTACGTGTGTAGTGAGCCCCTTTTTTTTCCGTTGTAGCGTTCTTTGTGCATGCTTTCACCTGAATTATCGTATTTTGTTGGTCGGGATGAGTTACGACGCAGTGTTTTTGGTGAACAATGACGAATAAATCACGAAGTTGTGGATACGGCATGAACATTCTAAAAAGTTGAATGTTGGTAACGCTGGTGTGGATGTTAAATAAAGTAGAATGTGTCCTAAAAATATGTATTGTTATCTTTCAAAATGATATTACACAACGATAATGTTAGGGACAATACCACGTGCAAGCTTTCTTTTATATTATAGTTCAGTTTTCTGAAGAAACACGGAACTATTTTTAGGCTATTCTGATATATTTTTGGTAAGTTTTCTATAAGGCGTTTTCTAAAATTACATTAATAGTAATTTATAGAAAAGAAGATGTATTTTTATTAAGTTTATAGGGAAAAAAAACAATAGAACAGCAACAAAACATTATTTTTTAATATACGTAGATCCCTTGCTTTTGGATACAAGTATTACATCGTTTCAATAACATCTCTAATCTATTATAAAACAATTTATTTTGTTTATCTGCGAAATACCTTTCAACAGCTTCTAAGTTCATGAATTTTGTTCCTCTTAGTGTTTTTTTTTAAGATTTGGAGACAAACGGGGTGATAGATCTGTTAAGATCCATTAAGATAGAAGGTTACTTTCTACAAAGCCACATTCAGCAACGGGAGCTTTTGAAAGTCCCGGTGCATTGTCGTAAAGCAACAGGACACGCGTGTTAGTTTTTCGCGCCTTTTCACTGTAACAGAATCTCTGAGGCGATGCATCAAGCTTGCATAATACTCCATACTGCCCTTATTTAATAATCAATCGTAAAATTTCTTGACAATCCTAAGAAATAATTGCTATTATTTTTCTTGGAGAAGGCAGGTCTAGAGTCCTTGATATGTCATTGCATTCTCATCTTCGGTCTCCACAAAGCGCCAACAGTTGTTCACAGGCCTCCATTCGGACATGACGAAATAAAGAAACTATTCGTTACATTTTACTAGTTTCTAGCCGAGATCAAAAGTAACATATACTAGCGGAGAAAAATATTTATTACTTAAATTAGCTCTAAAATGATTGATTTTGAATCAGATCAAACGCTATTCGTAACTAAAGATTTTGAATGAAGCTTTCTTCCAGAACGATAAAAAATAAATCTCAGCCAAACAAGAACTAGCAACACGTAACAATATTCAGATGCTTTACTCTTTTTTGTGAAATCATTTCAAAATAGATCTAAAATTAAGTTAATGCACTGTATAGAAGATACCTACATAACACATGGTCTACCGCACTACCAAAAATGTTATCCAAGAAAAAGTTATTAATAGCTGTTGCATTTTGCAAACCTGTTAAAATATCCTTAACTATTTTCTTTAAGTTTCTTTACTTAAGTGCTTTCCAGTAGGCTTTAGATGGCTGCTGTATGAACGCAAAGTTGAAATAAGCCCTTTTTTCCCCGTTTGATAGATTGCATAGTGAAGTCTCTTAAGATTTTATAGTCTGTTCAGACGTATTTTTTTTACTTAATTAGAGCTTTTATAGTGGTAGTAAACCACGGTAAGGATATGCGGAGGACGTTAATAGTATGCAACGGTGCATAGATATCTCTTATCGGTTTTTATGAAAGAAAGCGCAGTCAACGTCAGTTGTGCAGACGTATTGCCAAGTGACACGCAGCAATTTTTCTTATGAATTTCAGTTTGTTTTTGACTTATGATGGAGTGGAGCAATTCGACTGTCTGCTAAAATTTCAAATTACGCGAGCATTTCAGTCAACTAATCAGAATACCGCAAATACATTAACGAAACTTACTTGGGATGAAAATAAACCTAAAAAAAAAATACTGATAGTCGCTTCTTTAATATAGTATTCTCCAATGCCAAACACATAGTTTTTTCAATAACATGGAAAGTAATCTCGTCAATAGGCCAACCTAAGTTTGTTTATTTTGGTATGTGACAAACTGACTTAGATGTGATAAAAAAACAATATAATGAAAAAAATTACTTAAGTTACATAATGGAATAAGTTACAGAACGGAATAATAAATCTAGACATTAAATGAAATGTTTTTTGTCAATTTCGTTTTAAGAACCCATCTTTCTACCTGTTAAAGAATATTTAAATTAAGCACTAGAACATGCTAATCTCGAATTCGATAAATGTTTATTCGCTAAAATGACTTCGCAGGATCGCAAATAAGAAAAAACAGAAACAACAACAGAACTCATATCGTTAAAGTAGGTCGTGGCGCGTAAAACAACGAAATAAAACACTTTAGCGACTCTCGCGCTTGAAATTTGACCTTTGCGCGGTGATAAAACTTCACGAAAACGCCAATAAATTCCGGAGAACGGACGTGCACTCCGATGTGCGCATATTGTACGGGTCTCCCATGCTTCGCCGTATATACAAATCTGCGAGAAGGTATAAGCCGGATCTTTTTCCGCGACGATGCCGTTTATGGAAGTTTCGTTTTAAAAGAGATTTTTAAGAGGACGCATCGGGTATCCGCATTCAGATACCTACATCCGGCGAAATTTACAGGCGACGTTAAAATTTTAACGAGTGTAGGAGATCTAGGGTGTGCTGGGTTCGTAAAAATCGACTCGTAAAGATCGGCAAAGTAATGTTACAGGTAGTAAGCGATAGTAAAACGTTAATTTATGACGAGACGCGGTTATACCGATTTACGTGTAACTAGGAACCGTTTATACAGGGTGTTTAAGAGATGTGATTGGGAAAATCGACGACGTCGAGTTGATTGAATTTAAAATCCTGTCTTCTAAGACTATTGCATATTTTTCTTGCAGAGCAACACGTAAATCTTGCAAGTTATCTGTCAGGATACCTCCCATAACCTTTACAATATTTGCAATATGTGGTCTTACATTATCATTTACTAACACGAATTCTTCTCCAACGAATGGAGCAAATACCTTCTCCATCCTTATCCCGCTTTATTTAGACTTTTAATTTGTGTTTAGATTTAGTTCGGACGACGCTTTAAGTTCTGTAGTGCTTCAAGGACCAATCTTGGAACCACTACCAGAATTCAATATTGCTTAAATTCCAAAACATACCTTGCTATATGAAAATATCCATGAAGACGGATTTATTTTAACTACCCTCGTATATAGCGTAACTCCTCCACATGACACAATCTTCTCGATAGAGCCGCTCCACAAAAAGAGGTCAAGCCGACGCGCTTCACAAAGAGAGAACTTCTTTGTTCGATCCTCGACAAAGACGCTTGTGTTTAGGTCTTAGGTAACGCGATCGACTATGAAGACGGTATACATACGTTCGCGTCAGCGGAGACCTGTTCTGCTCGTTCTTGATTGTCGAAACGAGGTTATGGAAATACACTACCGTTCATAAAAATATTTTCGCATCCCCTATACGGCGCCAATGCTTTACATTTAAAAGATTGTAAAAGTAAATCTTCAGCAAGTAGATACTATTGGAACCTCTACACTCCCCATCTTCAGAAATACCAAGTTATTTTCCAAAGAGGTCTTTGGTTTAAAACTAAAATCGAACCTGCAGCTTGATTTCTATCGAATATAACTCAAAATTCAAACAGAAACTTCTTGTAACGCTCCACGGAGTCAAGCTATTTTGTGCCTCAACTTCCTCTGTATATAAAGAAGAAAGTTACGATCCGTATCTTGTCTGTTTATTTTGTGATAGTCGTTAGTATGTGTATCAAACTGAGAGTTTATCTATACCATCCTGTAACCACGACGTTCACTGAAGAACCTGCAATCGACGTTGTAACAACGGTCAAACCGTATTATTACTGCTACAGAGACGGAATTATTACGAGATAATTAGAGGTTGGCGTTTGGTAAGCGTAGCTTCTGTGAAATATTAATTTTGACTGACTGCTTAATTCGACTGTTATTATCTAAGTATAGGTATCGTAATGAAGTTGTTTCTTTACGCAATGCTCTTCTAAAGACCTCGATTTGATGCATTTTTATTGTTGTTACGCTGTTCAGCGATGGTTATTTACAAGATAAGTTCACTACATGTTCATTAAACCATGAATGGTTTAGAGTCTTTTGTAAGTGATTATAGCAAGCGTAAATATGCGAAATAAGTGTATACGTCGATCTGATTTCATTAATTTTCCTGAAAATAGAAAATATAACTGATAGATGACTATCAGTTATATTTTCAGTTATATTATAATGCACTTTCCAATATTCTGCACACAGAGAAGATTGCTTGTTAATTCAACGACTTTTTTTAACAATAATGTTGATCAGTTTAACAATTTCAATACAGTAACGGCAACATAAATTTAATTTTTAAAACAACGTTTTTTGTTGAGATAACAAATAACACACAGTGACATGACAATTGTTCTGTAGTAATGCATGTTTCATTAATGAATCGTATAAGCTTAACAAAAATTAGTTTCCAATGTAGCCACTATTAACCAGTATCGCACAGTATCAAGCGCCCTTATGCAAGAAGTTTTTCACGGCCCTTTGCCCAAAGAGTTTTCTATGAAAAAAGGATTAAATACTTGCTTTTGAAATTATTCTTTCAAAAAAAATGATTTTTTTGTGCTAGCGTATCATAATAAGACGATTACACAGCGCTACAAAATCAAAAGGCATTTTTGGTGTCGCTGAGATTTGTACGTAATTTTAATGTATAGTGTGTAGCAACTCTATCACTAATATCAATTATCAAAACTAGTAATGTTCTTAATCTACCCACATCGTCAACATTTTTTTAACCTTGTTCGTTCATTTAATTAAAAATGCTTTGAAATAAAATCTGGAAGATGTGTCCATCCAAACAATCTTGTTGTGTTTTTTACATTTTGTTGTGTTGTCTACGATTTGGGGGAAACCAAAAAATCACCATGATGACTATTATATTTGCCTGGTATTAACATGGTATTAAGCCTATATAACATGGTATTAACCCTGTGTGACATGGTATTAACCCTAAAAAGATTATCTGTGCTCTATCCCGATGTGAAATTCGCTAAAAGACCTATTCCTCATTCCAAAGATGTTGCTGTTCCTACCTTTTATGACCTACCTGATTTCTCAGACATAACATTTAATATATTTGAAGACAGATAAGTTAGTACTACCAACGAAAGTGAATATTTTGAAGCCCCATCGTCAAAATTCCTACTTTTTACTCAATCCGCTTTAACCTTTTCGGAGACCTCAATCTTTCTAAAGAAAGATCGGAACTGTTGTCATCCAGACTCAAAGAAAGAAATTTACTTTTTGCAGATGCTAAAGCTACATGTTGCTTTTTGTAATGATATAGGTGATCTTTCAACGAAAACGGGTCTGTTAAATTAGCAGCTCAATGAATGGAGATTTTTCACAAACAGTTTCATCGTAGTTTTAATTGTGTTTTGCATAAGGACAATAAGCATACGCTCTTCTCATTCTACTATATTAAATGAGGAGTATCAAACGATATCTCTTGCATTGGAAAACCTGAAATACCATGAACACGAGTGGGTTATGTGCGTTGATTTACAAATGGTAAACCTTTTATTAGTTTCCATGTTTTCTCTGTTTATGAGATAACAATGCTAAAAGCAACCATTGAATTTCAACAGACTGGCATGGACGAAAAAACATGACAGTTGGCAAACAAAATAATAGCTTTAGTTGCATGAGAAGAAAATAGGTTTGCCTCAATTAGACATAAAATTGTGACTC
The DNA here is from genome assembly GCA_902655005.2 of Marronus borbonicus. NCBI lineage: Eukaryota > Metazoa > Arthropoda > Insecta > Coleoptera > Scarabaeidae > Marronus > Marronus borbonicus. The sequence continues at coordinate 22,716,968 of LR737380.1, read as the reverse complement.
ATGAAACAGTCCATCTAAGCGTTAGACAAAAATGGTTATATATCAAGGAAATTTCCTAGTTTAGGCAAGGAGAAACTTAATGCTAGCATTTTCGATGGACCAGAAACTAGGCATTTAATGAAAGATAAATTCGTGTATTCAATCAATGATTTCGTCAATCTTGTGAAAAATGCTCTAGGAAATCACAAGTCTAAATTAATGCAAGAAATGCTGGAAAATTTCAGAATGTTTGGATGTAATGTGAGCATCTCTAATCATTTGGATAAATTTCCGGAAAATCTTGACTCTTAAGGCGACGAACAAGGAGAGCTATTTCATCAAAACTATTAAAGAAAGATACCAGGGTCGATGAGATGAACATATGATAGCTAATTATTGCTGGAGTATGATGCGTATGTGTCTGAAGCAATACCCACTTGAAGAAATCGCGAAAAAGAAGCTATACATCATCAATGGTAGCTGTGGAAATAAAACAATCGCCAACTCAATTAAACAATGTCACTTTATAATGGACTTTGAGCCTATCATTTAGGTAACTTGTTAAATTAAAAGGTGTTAAGTTGAAGAATTCAAGCTGGTGAATCGTAGTAAGTTAATCAAACGTAGCTATGTAATGATATGTATCGTCTTCAGTTTTATTTAGAGCATGACTTACTTACCAGCTTGTTCTTTCATTTGCGTTGTTACGTGCTTTGTATAATGAAATTACTTCGTTGTTTATTTGTTGTTGTATTTTCACAATTTGATACTGGTAGTGGCATATTACATAGCATCCATTTTGAAACTAGTATTAATAACCTAGCTATTTCTTCACCTATCTAGTCGGCTGGTACTGGACTGTTGTGCTACAGTTCTTTACGGCGAGAAGGTAGTAGTAAAAGGAACACTTTACAAAGACCGTTTACACACCAAATGCCTGTTGAGGTTGTAACAAGCTTCACAGCGTATGTACGCCGTTGAGCCGTCACCACATGTAAAAAGCAGCATTGGAAAATAACGCAATTGTTGCTATAAATAAATTACATTATTTAAACCATATGTAATATGTAACTACATATTAAAAATAAAATTGTCAGTGATATCCATATTGATATTTCCAGGGCAACATGCATCGGACACATACTAGGTAACAATCGATAACGTTACAATAAATTTTTAAATCGCCTCTAGAAACATCAAATAATAAAAAAAAAAGAAAAGAAAACCTCAACTCCAAAGGAGCACAACAGCATACACACGATATATGTACATATGTGTATATATAACCGATATAACAAGATAAATTAAACAATAATTAGAAACTGTGACGGACTATAATGAACAACAAAAACCGTTTCATTATATTATGTAAATCAATTCAATTATTAACAAATAAAATTCGGATGCATAGAGACAGAGATACATATATATAGCTAATACAGCCGCCAGGTCACCTACACATGTGTCCGAGGCTGACGTTGTTTGGCAAGATGCTAGACGATAGAACTCTAAGCGGTCTTAATACGTTGCGCGTGCTAATAAACCTGGACGGGGTCCGATCGAGAACAAAAGGTATATGTAAGATAGATAGATAAGATACACTATACATCAAAAGTCAAAGAATAATTGCTGGAAAGAATATACTGATACATTAACATCGCATCGCTTTTACTCAAAGAATAATCCTCCGAGTGAATCCTCTCATCCTCTCAATGTAAATTAGAAGAATTTCGTCGTGATCGTACTCCCGTCAATACCAGATTTCGTGAAGACTGACCAAAATCGATGGTTGTTCCAAAGAACATCGATGGCATGCAAAACATGATTGAACAAGATCGGCATGTGACTTACCATGAGATAGAGACATCCTCAGACATAATGAAGACTGCAGTCTGTTCAATTTGCATGAACATTCAGGTTGAAAGAGATATTCCGCATATATATTCAGCGTTTTACTGCGCTGAACGCATCTTGGCTGGTTGAGGAAGGGAAGCTCTTTGCTTGGACCCTAAGGCCTACAGCTAGCCGTCGTGCTTTGATTCAATCCCAGGTTTCCTGGGTAACGAGCAACCTGGTAAGCGCGGCTATCTCCGTTGTATAGGCTCATATCACGAACGGGTCGGTTGTACCTCACGGTCGGTTCTGTTTCGGTCGCTGGTCGATAATTGCCAGTGCTTAGCGGCCTACGTCCCGAAGGACCGATAGTTGCCGCACTTGATCGCCTAGGCTCTGACGGGTCTAAAATTGTCGTTTTCCGCGGCCTAAATCCCTGCGAGTAAGGTGTGAGGTAGATTCCGTGAGATCGATACTAATCGTCACCCAACAAAAGTTGAGAATGGAACTTCTCTAGCATGGAGATCATGGGGGAAGGAGGGCCCAACCGGTGTGACCAGCGAATACTTTGAAAAACAAACATGTTTTTCTTTCATTGCTTTTGTAAAAACTTAAAAGGTGTCAAATCAATTACTCCGTCGAGATTATTCATACTCGATAAAGTATGAATACTTTATAAGTATTTATAATACTTACTAATTTCATGAAGAATACTCTGATGTATTCTTCAGAAATGTAAAAGCGATGAAACACCGCCTTCAAGTGGGCCTACAATATTTTCTACTTAAAACGCATTTACTTACTGGAAATATTGAAGTAAACACATCAGAGTTCACATCATTTTGAACGATTGTGTACGCAAATATATGAATCGAAAAAACGGTTGACCAACAACTCCAACGGCCAATCGAAGCAAATCATTACGAACGTGACTTAATTAAGATAAAAATCGAAATCTAATTTCATATTAGCAAATTTCAATCGATTGGTCCTGTAATGCTAACCGGTCATTCTACAGGCATGTTATACCTATACAATACACACATAATATGTTGATTTGAACGTTAGCAACTATCTCCAATCTCTAGCAAATAAGGGGGAGATTTGAAATACAAAGCGGGGTCTTTGTATTGTTGTGAACCTATTACGTTATTAGAGAAAGATTAGTTAGAAAGTGTTTTATGTCATAGTTATTTGATTTACATAGTCCGAATGGTATATTTGATAACCACACATCGTTACACTTTTCCTTGTTGTAGCGGTTACAACTTGTATGAATTGAATGCAAGTAAAAGTGAAACATATTGTAGAAAACAATGGATTTTATTGAGTTCGGTTAGAATTTCAATTTAGCGTGAAATAACATTTTCACAGACTTATTAAGGAAAACGCAGTCTTTAACTCAATTTTTTAATTAAAAGAATCCTGGCCAGATATTTAGGAATATCTTGGGGGCTTATGGAATTGTCAAACGTCTAAATTAATAATACCTTAAAAGTATTATAAACAACCCACATCAAAATAACGTTGAGGAGTCTCTGCAAATTCCCATAAGAAAAGTATAGGGCAGGATCTAGGTCCAAGGATTTTTGACATTAGAGGATTGTTCAAGGTGGCCGATTTGTCAGGCTGCCGTTGCCTTCTTGTTCTCTCTTACGAATAAATGTTAAAAACAATTACTTTTGCAACTTTTCTAATTGAATTCAAAATTACATAAAGACCATTAAAGAAAATACAACATGTAGTAACCAAAATATTCAGACATAAACCTTAAGGGTGATAGCATGGCCCAAAATACGCCGAAAAATATTTGTCTTTTCTTTCATTGGTAAAAATATGCATCTTCTTGTCGTAGTTAAGATTGCGTAACAGCGGTTCATTCGGAAAACAGTCCCATGATTCCAGGAGACCACACCTGAGACACTTTCAACATTTCATTTTAATTTGTGCCCTTGTTGTTTGCTTGTGTGCCTCCGGAACCACCTATTTGCGCTCCCATATTTATCAAGATTTCTTTTGCATATTTTGGGCTAGTTAGTTTTCACTAATATTCAACAAATGGAAGATTTAATTAACAGTTTAATTAACCAGAGAATTAGTGAAACTGCGTTCGTACATGGTAGCTCATTAATCCTCCGGCTAACTAGGCGATCACTGCAGCCCTCTCAGATCATAATGCCAGCAATCCCTGGTCGCAAATATAGAAGTTGTTTACAAATATTTCGACAAATTATGTGATTGGGGCCCTATAAGACAATTAGTCGAGTGTTTAGGATATGCTAAGTAATGAATATTACAACTTGGAAAACCCGGAAATATTTTAATTTCATTAATTCATGGGAGGGAGGAAGAATACCTGACAAGAAAGGTACCCGAAAAGTAAATCGCCGATTGTAATGAAGCTTTGTTTAAGTATTGCTCAATGACACCCTTCTTTGCGATAGATGGATGTAATCTGCCCTTCAAATTCGTCCTAAATTTTTCTCCAAAGTATTTTCTAAACGGCTACAAATATGCCACCACAAAATTCTCTCAATTACGATATTTACTGCCAACTAGCATCGATGGTGCTTGTTTTGACGAAAAGCAAACATAATTTTATTCTTCGCATAATTTTGATTTTTTCTTTGTTTTGAATCCATATATTAACTTAGGACATAATTTAACATTCGATCCTTATTCTTCAGAACCTTTAAGCACTTTCTAATACCGTATGTCAACACGTGGCCATTGTAAATGAGAATAATAACACGTCCGTAATTTACGACTGGCCGTATAACGCATGGCCAGCGCGGACAAAAAGGTATTAGACGCGTGAAAAATAAAATACCTAATGGATAGTTTACTGTGCCATAAAAAGGCAAATATAATTCGATCGCATCACGGACTATATGGGACACGGATTCTTCCACCTCTTTAGTGTGGTGCACCGTAATTATCGTCACCTTCACACATTAAAGACCATAATAAAGATACCGATCGCTATTCGTTAGAATTTAAATAATGTTAGAAAAATTATTCGTAGGATAAATCAAATCCAATTTATGCTTCCTGAACAGTAGGGGAGAGTGCGGGACAGGGGACCTATTACGTAATGTATGTTTACATTTTTTATATTTTCGATTAAATGAGAAATTAGTTGGATTTCCAATGTACCTTGTTCATACACTGATTCACAAAATTTTTCGAAGGATGGATGCAACTGATATCGTTTTCAATTTTATCTGCTTTACAGTTACAGACTAATAGGGTCAACAATAATTCTGGATACCACTAGTGTGTACACCAAACCATACGAGAACGGCTATAAGTGACACTAGGTATGAATGTTCAATATTTTCAACAAGAATTCGATGGGTGAGGTAGTCCTTTCGAATTAGCAATCGCAAAGTAAAGGATACAATTTCGATTATTCAAAACCAAAAACACTAACAATAATGTTCATAGTAATATATCTACGCTCTTTCAATCATAAAACATTTGTAACTAAACTCGTCCAACAACAAACTCGTTGTCGTAGCGGGAAACCGAACAGCAGAGTCACGTGCTGCAGATATACATACACAATTACACCACGGACCGCATGTAAAGGCCGTAATCGCACATACACATTCACAAACATTGGAGGATAATAAAAGCTCAGTAAATTCCGCGGTGGGTGTTGTTTGATTTAAACAAATCGGATTCAAGAGGTGTGGGCTCCACCTGACCGCATCTGATGGACGGATCAACGGCCCCGCTGCCATGTTCCGTCTCGGCGCGACCCTGGACTGCCTTATCCTTTCAGCCGTTAGTATCGGCATTTACAAGACCCTATCGTACGCCACGAGTAATGCTGTTAAGGCGTTAATATTTTCCCGGCGACCTCGTATTGGAAATTTTATTTATTCGCAGATTTATTCATGAATTTTATTTGATCAATCACATGTGTACATAAGAAGGATAACAGGAGTCACAAAACATGATGAGCTAACAAACGAAGAAATTAGAGAGACATTAAAACAAACACCAGGAATGAAGGCAAAAATAGAGAACAGGCAGTTTGGACATGTTGTAGTGCAAGAGCTACCGTTGTTGGTTGTGTCTTCATGGAAATTGACCATTTACTTTATAGTAGAGATCTAGCACCCTGTGACTTTTCTTATTTCCAAATCTCAGAAAAATACCAAGAAGAGCAAAATATATGGACGATTTCTCAGACAAACCAAAGGAACTTTTTATGATGAGTTATAGATGTTGTTGAAGCGACATAATACTTGTATCCAAACGCAATAAGCCTATATTGACAAATTAATTTTTATTGCTATTCTGCAACTACAAATGAGATAAACCTGACTCCTTAATAGTCAATCATCATCATGTTATGAGTTTCACTTTGGAAGAAACGAATTTATAGCAACTTGTTTTTTCTGTTTATGGTACGCTTCGTTAATCTATTCAGTTCACCCCTACCTATATTCGCATCATTGAATACATTATTTAATGATTAGAACTACCATCATAGCTAGTTTACCTACACAGCTAGACTCCTGCCTTTCCAAAAATTACACTAACTATACGCACGGCCCATACACAAACATGCATGCATTTACACGCCCGTGAATACCTCCACCTTCTACGTACGGAGCGGAGAGTGCAAAAGGTCACACACGGAACGACCGTGACAAGGGTTAAAGATAGGACGATCAGCGGCCAAGCCGTGCACCGAGGTTGGCTATATGCTTTCTTCTCTCAGCGGAAGATATAGGTTATGCACCGCATTGTCGGGGAGATGGTGAGTGATTGCCTATTGTGGCGCCCACACGGGCAGGAGCCTGACCCGACCTGTTCCCCTCCTTTCGGGTGGCAGGTGAACGATTCTACTACGTAAGTATGTACGAACGTAATCACGGGGCTCAGCAAAAGGTGAAAGACACTTCTCTCGCTGGGACAGAGAAGGAGAGGGATGCGGTGCGTTATGCTTATGGATCGTACAGCTCGACTAAAACCGCTGTGCGGGTGGTTAAAGGTTTAAAGGTTACTGCGACCACCATTCTAAGAAGCGAAAGGGTAAATTTCCCCCAGAAGTAAGAAGCAACTTCCTACCTTCTATTTTTACTTGCCCGATTTGTTTGAATAATGATAGCAAGATGTAGTTTGGGGTAGTATTATCAACCACTAAAGTATCGGCACACTCTGCACCACACAAGGTACATGGCTTTTACACATATAAACATGCAGCAGAAACAGAGGTTAAAGCAACGGAAGTATAGCATAAATAATGCATACTAAATAATTAAATATCTACTGTGCGTCAAGATAATCGCCTATGCTGCAACAATTATTACTCTTTGACGTTTTTCTTAAAACTATTAAAATTGTTGATTGATACTTATTTACAATGACAATTTATGGTAAATAAATATATATATATATAATCTAAGCTTCTTTGAAATAGAGATCGTTCTCGGTTTCGGAACCAATAGGAAAAATTCTTGTCTCGTATTAATTATTAGACGAGACTTTGTTCGAAGGAACCTCGATTTTTGAAAACAAATCAGATAGGCTCTAATATGTATAATTCATAAAAAGTTGAGAGTTTATGTCTTTCATAAACATATTTTAGCGAAATTTTAGAGTCTACGTTGAAAATTAATCGTAAAGTGCGCTTTTGAAATAGGAATGCTCTTACAACCGACAAAGTCGTACACCATTCATTTGATGTAATTGAGGAATTTATAGAATTTAGGCAGTCATTGATATTGGTACCTGTAGCAGATGTAATGAAAAAAAAATTATCAGACTTTTTTAGATATTTGTCTAACTTATAAGTATCTCTAGGAGGGCTTTTATAAGAGCTTTGTGGCTACTTAAGAGAAATATAAATTGAAAGCGTTACATAATTCATTAAACGCATTTGGGAGTGTGTCTGGCAAAGAAATATTGTTTTTCTAAAATGTATTGCTCTTAATAGGTTGTTACATTGCTGCATTTTTGTTTGGTAAGAAATTTTTAGTTATGCAAAAGTATTCTGTCATGTATGCAACTACAATATTAAGCCATAATTTGCCATGCATCTCTACACTACTGCTATCTACTCACTTCACTTCATTATTAATTATATAGAACTGTTTGCACCGGAAACATGTGTCAACAAAAACATGAAGATAATGTAGAACTTTTCGAATGCCCTGTCCGCGCAACCTCTTCCGTATACTTCACACCAGTTTTCTTTTTCTATTCGATCAATAAAATGAATAAAATTAAAAGAATTAAACTCGCTTTTCCGATTTTGCTGCATAGGTTTGAAGAATTTGAATTACTGACATTTGTGGTCGGACAAATTAGGACGAAATGAACCAACTTTATATGACTTAGTTGGCAAGTTAACGATAAAATTATCTAAGCAAGAAGAGCTTGTACTTGAGATTCTGGTTGGAACTTTTAGTGACGCATTACAATTATACAAGTCTAATTGGTCATTTAAACATTCTAGCCTACGACTAACAGATACAAAAATAATATTGGAATCACCTCCAAGGATGAGGGTGTTATTGTAAGAGTCGTTTTGGCCTTCTTCGGCGCCGGTTGGCCACGAAAGACTCATTGTTTGGACTGTTGCTTGGTCTCTGGTGTGCTGTGATGAATCCATATTTCGTCAACAGTTGTGAATCGACGCCAAAAATCATTCAAGTTTATGGTCAATTATGAGCAATCGCGGCAGTTATTTCGCAGAAAGCTTCGCTACATTCAAATGAATTGCTAAAACATTATGCACCCGCTCATTTGAGATGCCCACAGAATGCACACAATAATTTCTGGTGTAGTGACTTCATTTGGACGACCTGGACCTTCTTCATCAAAGATTCTTTTTTTAGTCTTTTTTTTTCTTTTTTTACAGTGATTGCTTCTATACATAGAATGGAATTGAAATAATACAAAAAAAAATATGTTAAGAAATGAACTCCACTTGTATAGTTGCTACGCTAATTCAACATCTTCTGTAATTAATTATTAATACTGATCAGTCCCAAGTTACAAGTTTTAACCAATAAACAATAGGCTTTTATTCCAGTCTATCGCCATAGCGTCCCCAAAGTGTCTGTAATCAATACAATAATAATTAGATAACATTCTATTACGGAGCAGATGCGGATTTCTCCATTTGCATAATGCGCAAAGTCGATACTCACGATTCGACAACAGATGTCTAAATAAATTTGACAAATTAGGTTATGTAGAGCACGTCAATGGAGACAACTCAAGTGCAAATGACCTCGTGTAGATCAACGATTAGGTACCTCTTCGTAAAGCGTACAAATATATAACAACAACAACGGTATAACAATAATGCTGCCATATCGAGAAAACCACGGTGTGCACTTGCGATTGCCAGTCGGTTACCAGCGTGTTCCGATACACATGCATAGAAGCATTAAAATATGTGTTCAGGAGGAGTAAAATGATGGTGAACAATGAGATAAGTACAAAAACGTGTTCCTGGAATTACTTAGAGTTAATATATTCAGTTGGATTATTGTAGGACTAAAGTAGATTGGAAATTCTTTCTAACCCTGCTGCTTTGAGTTCTATTTAGACTTATTAAGATGGTAAAACTATGTTAAAAGTATTTAGAAATAACACAGGCGATACCAAAGCTACTGAAGTCCCCACAAATAAAAATTGCTTCTATCGGAAAGCGAAGGATTATTCATAAATTTATTATCGACAAGGATAAAGGACTAAGAAACAGTGTTCTTCAGAATTGACCAAAGCCAATCAACATATATAGGCCCTTGCTTTTGGGTCGTTTCAATAACATTTCTAATCCATTATAAAAAAGGTCCTTTGGTTTGTCTGCAAAATACCTTTTAACAGCCTCCATAAGTTCGTCATCGCTCATGAATTTTAATAAATAGGGAGATAGATCTGTTCTATAAGACGGATGATCAATTTCTATAAGCCACATTCAGCAACGGGAGCTTTTAAAAGTCATAATTTATGGTGCATTGTCGCGAAACAACAAGTTTCCCGCGCCTTTTCACTGTAATAGATCTTCTGAGGCGATGCATTAAGCTTGCGTAATACTCTCATGTTACCGCACTACTTTTATTTAAATAATCAATCATTCTTCAAACTTCTTGGAGTTGGAACCCCTAATATGCCACTACAGTGATTCTTGTTTTGACTCAGAGTCAAAGTGACGGACCCGGGTGACAAGTTGATTGATAATTAAATCTTCACAAAGAGCCAAAAATTGTTCACGCGTCTTCGTCCGCAAATGACGAAAGGTTTCGTGGGATCCATCTCACAATAACTTTCGTCATTCCAAGGTAGATAGGTGAAATTTTTGAGGTTTTAACACTAAAAATCTATCCTACACCATCGCGACACATAATTCAAACTTGAAGACCATGAATATATAACAGAAGAAGACAGGAAGAACCAACTTCTTTAGTCATTCCTAAGTAATCAATACAATTTTTGATAACATCAGACTCTCGCCCTTCATAAGAAAGGTACTGTCATCAATATAGTTAACTGTCAAAAAGTGGTTATTTGCATCTGACCATCTGGCAGTGCAGCCATCATTGAGATTCAGGACAAGAAGTAATGGCCCCAAAATACCACCCCGAAGAATCCTTTTGCTTAATTGAATTTTATTGGAAAAGACAATTTCCAGCAATCCATCGGGTTACAAACTAAGCCTGCAGAAACGAGTACACTTTCCGTACACATCCATAAAATTAGCAGAGACTAGACAGACTTGTGTTTTGTTGACTCTCGGGGAAATCAGTAGGCAACACGAACCCCCTCTCATGAGACGAATAAACACAAATCTGTCTAGTCTCTGCTAATTTCGTGAAGCGCAACACGTTTCTGCAGGCTTATTACAAACATTTTCAAATTAATGTTTAAGAAAGGCAACGAGATGAGAAGAGAAGAAAACAAAGACTTCTTCGTCTGCAATCATCCTTTTCATCGTCAGAGAATATTCCCATCGTGGGATCTCAAATTCTTAGAAATGATAATCGTGGCAATCCAGTAAGTATAAACGCAAGAACCATATACCGTTTCTCTATCTATAAATCGATTTACTAGACCAAAACGTTACACAAATACATATAAGGCTGGCTAAAGGAAAAATATCCTACAATTCAAGTTCCGCGATTACTGTTGATCTTGTGTAGGCATTTAGTGCTTCTCGGAGACGCCGTGCTTCTTGGAAATGCCGCTCCCGACGGACGGTGGCGCTGACCCCGCCGTCCAAGCAAAAATTCCCAGCCTACGTTCGAAGTTAGACGCGTTACCAATGATCTGGTTTATGTACTTAAGTATCATACGAAGTGACATGACATCTATTGTTGTTACTAGGTACTACATGTTACAGAATTGTACGCCTATTGATACGTCGCGTCGTCCTTTTGATATACCCACACGCGCTGTATACTCGCGGATGTCCTACAAATTGATATTGATTTATGGATTTTGAGAATAGAAAGAGAATCTTAATTTTCACGTTGAGGTAATACGTTATAATCCACAAGTGGTGTTTTAGTAATTGCATAGAGAGTGCAAGTTAGGTAAAAAGGTCATCGATCTGCGGCCTAGTGGCAAATTCTATAACTTAAAACTTAAAAAATTAATGATTTAGAAAGTCTAAAGCAGTGCAAAATCAGATCTATGTAGATAAACCAAACAATTTCCTTGGTGATTTCATTCATCGTAAGCTCTCCACAATCACCTAAACTGACGCCATAGAGATAAAAGCGTATCACGTTTTCAACTCTATAACGCTGCTACCTTGTAAACGAACTCATTTCCAACCTACACATTTCGCTCAAAGCACCATCGAGGGTAAGTCTTCAATCGATATTGAATGTTTTGTGGTTGCAAACGCTTGCATTTAAGCCGGGAATACACTTTGCATCTTATTAAACACCTTTACATCTTACATAATCTCGCTTACGCGTACTTATCTGGCGCAATCGCTATTACAAAAATCTGTAAATCGACGTATCGCCTACAAATTTGACGAAATGTCGAAACGGCGAATACCGGAGAAATAATCTCATTTTTTTCTAAAGTATGATTTACGACATTTAAATAAGAATGGACCGCAAAATTCGCTTTCAATCATCGGAGCTGACGTTTATGTCTCCGCGACGGTAATACGTCCGGTTTTATTATTCGCCGTAAAACGCGGGGCGATGCGCGCCGATAAAGAAGGGATTTTTACAATCAAAAGCGGGCGGTAAGTACCTACATATACACACATACGAACAAGTTATGTACTCTTACGCGAGGAGAGCGGTTAATATAATTTTGCGAGCGCGACTTTCGAAAGCCATTAACGTTTTTTCGTGTGACGCTTTTATTTCTTATCAATCGTGCAAGAGAGTCAACTTCTTACCGCAAAATAAGACGAATACGTATAAGCTTGTTACGACCAACGAATAATTTATTTTCTTGTGGGAGACAGACTCTTGCTGGAATTTTGTACGGGATGTATTTGACGACAAATGAATTTTTTCCATAAGCATAGTATGTAGAGGCTTAAGACACGATGAAATAGAATGAAATAGAATAATATTATCAGTGTTTTTAAAAAACATTTTCATTCATATGACGAGACATTAATAATAAAAATATCAGCCGCAGCTATGGGATCTCATCTGTCTCCTATCGCCGCTAATGTCTTTATGGAAACTTTCGACAACAACCTCGATTATCTCACAACCTTAAGCTAAAGTGTTGGTACAGGTATGTTGATGGCATCTTTGTCATCTGGCCTCATGAACACAAATCTTTAAACAATTTTCTATCGTTTTTGAACTCCCAACATGACTCCCACACGTTTCACCACAGAAATCGAATTAGACAGTTGCCTTCCTTTCCTAGCTGCTCTCATTTACTGAAAACCCACGCACGATAAATGTCTCACTGGACTCTTACACCATCATCCAAGCCCAAAATCGCGGTGTTATCAATTTTCGTATTCAGCGGGCCAACGGGGGGTGAGAATGTTGTGGACCTCTAAGACAAGGTTTCGGCCACGCAGCATTCAAAAGGTGTTACACCTCAAGACCGACAATGCGGCCTACGCTGAATCTTCAGGAGATGAAAGAGATTTCATACCGACAATGTTGAATATAAACTTGCCAGCCGATAAACAAGCTGCTCTTCCTAGCTGTCGTATTGTGGCTATGAGCCTGCACAACGGTCAATGGTGCTGCCGGTCTACTCTAACTGCTCAAGCTAACAGCTGCTGGTGCACCATATCACCAATTTCACCCCAAAACCAATAAATGGTCGAACAGCTTTTGCCGAAGATTTTTTACCCCTTCCGCATAACCAAGTGGGTTAATCTTGGTCATGAATAAGCAAACTCCGGATATCTGCCGTCCCCTGGTTTCAACTAGGGTTGCCACCCGAAAGGGGTAATAGGATATGGGACCAATGTCCTAGTCGACCTTTAGATCTTCCCTGTTCGTAGGGCCGAGAATGATGGAAAATAATGAAAACAAACCAGTTTTTAATGTTTAATTTTTAATTGCGTCCATTTCGTATAATAGCAAATAAACATGATACTAATTAAAAATTAAATAACCAACTAAAGCACTTCAATATTAAATTACGTGCGTCCAACATCAGCGATATCTTCTTTCTTTCTTGATATCGGTTCGCTGATTTCTCGAAGACGGTAGATGAAACCGATATCCTTCGACAAACACTGTGGCATATATATAACGTCTGCGGATAATAAATTTCATAGCGCCATGCGCGGGTGAGAAAAAAATTCCGTGAAATCCACTAAAGAACGTAATCTGTTTTGAAAGCCGTACTTGAGTATTTATACATATACATACATATGTACAGTACGTGTACGCGCTTTACAATGGGAGATATGCTGTAGACACGTTACGAATGCATGGTCGCAGACGTGAGTCTTGCCCATGTTTACGACGTGAAATGTCGGTGACACCTCACCATTATTCAATTCCGGAGATGTTTTTGTTCTTTTTCGTGTGATACAGTGTAATATATACGAGGGTAGCTCGTTTCAAGATATCATATTGGTGATCACTTAGCACTGCTAATGTCCCCTAAAACGTTCAAAGAATGACGTTAAACTTATAATTTATCCCAATGCTACACTGTACGTACACCATGCGAAGGCAGGAAGGCAGGAAACCAGGAATTATAGAACCTGGAATGTGCGTATAATGCAGTAACCCCAATGTATCTTTCTCGGTTTCTGTATAGCTTCTCACTAATGGAACCAATAAATTTTTTTTATTTAAAACTAATTTAGAAATTTTAACAGAATAATGAATTATGAAGGGGTGCCCAGAAAGAAGTTACGATAACAAAACGAATTTTTTTAATAAAGAAATTTACAAGCTTTTTTCACACGCGGATAAAACCGCGTATACGAATGGTACCCCATGACTCTTACGGTCCAAAACATTCTCATTCTTAAGCACCTTTGAGTTTATTTCCAGTTCAACTGCATTAGCAGCTCTTGCGGGACAGTGCTTCCTTTCGGGCCCTCCCCCAATTTGTGGCCCTCGGTCTCCTATGTATTTCCTCGCAAGGCGGTTCAGTGTCAAATATACCTGTCATCTGAAAGTGATGGTTCATTACTCCTCGAGTAAACTTACAATCTCTTTCTGCAATGTAGTAAACATGAAACCTCGAACAAATGAACGAACATCAACTAAAAGCGAAAATAAAACACTTGGAAACGTAACGCGGCAAACGCAACCAGTCAATTCTATAATACCTCTGGTAAATATGACGCCGGACTTTAAGCCTCGCAAGTGCGAAGGGTACAGTTATTAAACAGACCGATTCTTTTACAGATTAACATCCATTGTATCGAGATTATTATGTTTGATACATAAAACGCTTTCGTATCCGTAGAGCGTTCTCTCTGTATGCCCGATACGTGCTCCCGATTAAACTTAAGTGGTGTTCTGACAGGCTTAAAAGCCATGCTCTCTCCGTAGTATTGAAGATTGAAAGCGAAGATCTACATACGTAAGCACGTATACGCATTATAATCGAACCTGACCTTGTCCGTCTCCATTTGAATATCTGTAAATATATGCAAGTGCATTACCAACACATCTGTACGGATATGAAGCTTTGTGTACTCGCGTATGTACTTAAAAATGGTGTTCGCTATACGCTATTATTATTATTAGCAAATCGGTTGCACGGCAGAAATTCCTGAAAGCTCTGTCAAATGCAACTGATATTTTTAACATACGGAAAAATAAGCCTGACATTGATGGGATTTGTGAAAACCAAAAACGAAAATAACGAAGAGAAGGTTATTAAGTACAAACAACGATGTATATTGTAGTGTTATAAATACGTGGCGGTGAGGTCAACGACGGTGGTGGTGGAACGGACAAATAACTTGCCTTTTGTTCAATTTCCTCACGTCCTGAAGCTACCGATTTAATGTAATCTTTTCCTAGAACAATCTCCAAAATAATTTAAGTCGTATCTTAGTTGTAATTTCGTTAAATATCGTTCGTCAAATAACCTCTTTTCTCAGTAAAATTTAGTATTGTGCAGTGGTAGTATCACATGTCATGTGTTTCAGTTGCGTCCCTGTATCGCTTGCATTATGCTGTTTCTAAAAATAAGGGTATCCGAATGAGTTTTTTTCGAAAAGTGAAATTATCAAAATTAGTCGTGTTTAGAAAATCGCTATCGCAATTACTTAAAGGAGTAGAGGGACGTTAAAGAATTTCTGACCTTGAGTCTGTACACTCGTCGATAAAGAGAATGACTGCTCACACGAGCACATGATCTTAATCTAAGTCTATCAGCTGCTCGGATGAGCGATCATTCTGCTTGTCAAGGAGTGATCATAGGACGAAGTACTGCCACGGCTAACATATTGTCTTGGAGGACACTCTCCAATTCTTACCAAAAAACCTGAGGCATGCCCAAAGAGATAGTTCACCTCTGTATGATCTTCCCCTCGCACGAACTGTGATTTACGTTTTCTGCAGGGGAGCTGTTAGCCCCTGAGTCTCCATTGTCTGAACCAATACGACCAAGTCATCAACATATGCTTGTATTTCAATTCAATGCTCTCACAATCACTATCGAGTCATCTTCACAAATGCTTAATTATCATTAATATTCTTCACTGATGAAGCAGGTTGTAGTAGCGATAGTGTTTCAAATCTACATAATATGCACAAGTGAAGAGATGAAACCGTAATACGGAATTACCAGTATGAGTTTTGTATTAATGTATGGGCAGGTCCATTGATAGACGAACTCTATCCAAATTGTTTGGAAAATAAACTGGGTACTTTATTAGAAAAAGTCCCAAAAAGAATGTACTTCTCACTTTTCTTGAAGACTAAATGAATTTTTGTAAAGACGATTCGAAAGTAGGTGGATCGTGGAGGTCCCATACCATGGTCAGCTCGTACTCCCGACCTTAATACCCTCCCTTTTTAATTTTGGAAGAATTAATTATTTATTATATTGTACCTGCTCTTATAATTTAAATATAAAATATTTGATTTTACAGCCATTTCATCCAGTAACGTTACGTAAGGCGTCTCCTATCGCTGGAATTTTTATAATATTCTATTTGCTGCACTTTACCAAGTTCATTACAACTATAAATTAAAAGAAAATGATTACAGAAAAGGAAAAGATAAAAAAAAGATAAAAAAGGAAATAACGGAGAAAGAAGCTGTAATATAAAAAGAAATGTTGAAAAATTTCGACTAGTCTCTATTAGAGTTAATATATTGAACGTAGTAAATTCTTTTTCGATTTGGAGAGAACTCCGGTAATCAACCAGTTGGTTATATAGTAAATTAATAGTTTCCAATGCAACGTTTAAACGTTGTATATGTGTACAGTCGTTCACAAAAGTCTACACACGCACATCACATATAATATTTCTGAACGAATATAAATATATTTCTTGTTTTTAATTAATTAAGGCGCAAGTTATTGCGATCTTTATATGCTCGGACAGGTATTTTTTTCTAATTGATATAAAAATATTTTTATATCAATTTCAAGTCTCCCCGTGGTTCTGGTTTTCAAGTAATGACGTAATCGACATTTTTTTTAAATAACAGCTCCCGATTATTTTTATTTTAATAAATGATGTAATTGTCTAAAACCATCAAAAGTTTAATATCTGACACAACAAAATGTTGGAATAAATAAACATAAATTTTATTAATAACAAAAAGAAAAGATAAAAAAAAGCTGTTTGAAATAAAAAGATTCGGTTACAACTAAACCTGTTCTGGGTTCGGACCGTCAATTGTTGTTTTTTATTAAACGAAAACTTGACATTCCGCCCACAATCACATAGGGCTTCTTCAGGAGAGGCAATGGTGTGAACCATGCCAGAGGCGAGTTGATTTTCGCCTCTAGCATGGTTCACGTGGTGAGTTACCGTAATCAACTGCTTCCCGCTCAGTTAGTTTCGCCTCTG
>LR737380.1:22573499-22699671 GCA_902655005.2 Marronus borbonicus | reverse complement strand
TGAGTTACCGTAATCAACTGCTTCCCGCTCAGTTAGTTTCGCCTCTGGCGTGGTTTACACGTTGAGTTACCGTGCTAACTGTTACCACCTTTCCTCTCGTGAAGAAGTCTTATATGTTTGTGGGCGAAACGCCGAACCCGGAACACGTTCAGTTTTAAATAACTGGTGTTGTTCAAGAAATGAAATGATTGTTTCCTTTAAATCAAATGTTCGACATGTTGTTCATAAATTTTACTACTAACACAAAGCCTAGCAAAAGGATGCATCTTTGCAAATCAAATACATAGGTATCAATCAAAAATACAGAATAATCTGTTTAATACACTGTCATATGTTAAATATTCGTTCTTAGGAATAATAATAAATTTAAAATTAACTAAGTACGGATCATTTAAGTGAAAGTCAGCCTATAGAAATTTTCATTCTTGTTGGATACGGCAACTCAGCAAGAAGTGTCGCAATATCCTGATAGAAATTATTAGCCAATCTACAGTGAGTAAAATCAAGAAAAAATTACAAAAACTGGCAATGTTAATCATATTGCAAATTCAGGCCATCCTAAGAAAACGAATGAAGATGTGAACTCGATATTTTGTTAAATGCTGTTGAGAGTCCTCGTGGTGTACTTCGACCAATTATAGCAGACAATGAAGTTTCTCAGCGATCAATATTACGTGCATTAAAAACAGAGATATACTGTCCTTACAAGAACTTCTTTCGCAGGAACTCAATAAAGATGACCCTAATCGTCAAATGCAGAATGTATGCAACCGTTCGCCAAATTCTCTTTTCGGATGAAGCTCCATCTTAGCTTGAATGGAACAGTAAATAGACAGAAGCATATGAGTAAAGAGATTCCTCGCTGGATTACTGACGTACATACTCAGCCTTATAAAGTTAGTGTGTGGGCAAGGATAGTTGACAATACAGAACCATAGATTTTTTGAAGAATGCACTTACACCTGCTCTTGCAGAAATTTTTCCAAACGAAGATGATCCTGACTTGGTAAATTTGCTCCGTTATATAAGAGTGACAGGACAAATCGTGTTCCGCACCACATGAGCTAGATATTTGAAAGATTAATTATCTACACAGCGACAAACTTTACTTTCGGCATTCCTATGTTGCGGAGAAATTGTTGACGATTGCTATTTTGTATTAATAAGACTGCAGAACTTAATATGACAATCTTGTTTCAACACTTTAATAATGGATATTATTCAAGCACTTCACGCTGCTGACTGACTGAATATTTGGGAACATCGTTGGACCTAAAATCATGCTAATTTTTGTACAGTAAGTATAAGGGCTCAGATTGCGCGTCATTTTGCTAGCACTATTATGGGATATCTTTAGGGCTGTTACTACACGCTTACTTCAGGAGCTTCCAGAAGATTGCGGTCTTTGATAGGAAAGTAATCTGATAGTTTGAAATTTTGAGAAAGTTAATTGGGTTCATATATGGAAATGGCCCTTTGGATAAGAGGACTGATAACACCGCGTTTTTGGGGTGGATGATGGTATGAGAGGCTACTGAGATATCTGCAGAATGTCCCAACACACCGTCAGAAAAAGGAAAAGAAAGCAACCGTCTGATTAGACCTCCATGGTGAAGCGTATGGAATAATGTTGGAAAATCAAAAATGGTAGGAAATTGTTTAAAGATTCGTGTTCATGAGGCCAGATGGCACAGGTGTCATCAACGTACCAGCAGCAACACTAAGCTTAAGCTTCTCGTTCCAACGCTTCCAAAAAGACAGGAGCCAAAGGAGATCCTCATAAAACCATCATCAAAAGCTTGACAAATATTTTAAGCTTATTACTCTCCACTAAGAGTACCTATATAAGTTTCCAACATATAAGTTCACCATTAATGTTTACCCAACGTAACCACATAGACTATTGTAATTAACTGTACATATGAATAGTAATATATTCTAACAGCGTACGTTCTTGACCGGTAATGTACACGCGCATATACGTCACGCTTCTCGTAGAATACCTAACAATAAAAACAAACACTCCGAAGCGCGCGACACCTTACCCAAAATAAAGATAAACACGCATAAACCGGCGCCAACGGTCTCACCTTTGACCTACTAATGAGGCGCAGGTTTGAAAACTCCATTTGTCATAATATCGAATCCCGACATCGCCGTACCTCGCCTTCTAACGCCTTTACAGTACGTGGAACGTCGAATAAGGAACGTAATTCTTACTATTACCGTAAATCCGATAATTACTAATAAATTACAAAAGGTAATGGCGCTTACGGTTTACCTTGAGGCACTTCTTGATTGCATTTGAAAGAACTAGGTATTCCTAAAATTTAAATTGCGCAACCACGTTTCGTGCGCCGCTAAGCAAATAAATCTAATTACGTAAGACAAAAGCCAATTAAACTTATTTTATTATATCTATTAGATATGTTTTCAATTATCACGTTTTCGAAACATCTCCAAGGGATTAAACAAATTTTTTGATGAAACCACGTATATCTCAGCGAATAAGCGATTATAAGGAATTCACCTGCTACTAACTGGATTTAATCGAATATAAATACATTCTTTTATGAATTATTTATAAGGGTCAATATCTTTACGCGAATTGAGGAAGCCTTTCGATAAATTCTTCAAACTATCTGATGTCATTTAATAATTATTTTATTGTCTCTGCATTAAAAACTTTTTCTATGTGGATTTCTGAATTACACCATTTTTTAAACACGGAACAAACTTAGGGAAAATGATCTTCACGTCTGAAGATCATAATTTCCTAAAATTTTAAATTTATTCCCGGTTTAAAAATACCACGGAGTTCTCTTGTTGTATGTCAGCAGGATCTCACAGATACCATACAATGAATGTCTCAATTCGTGAGGAACATTCCCCACTGTTAGAACAGCGCCGTTGCACAGGAGGTGTTCATGGAAATCGATTGGTTTCGAATGGGTTCTAGGTGCTTGTTGCATGCTATGCGTACGCAGCAAGTTACGAAAAACCTCGTCGAAATAAATAGAATCTATAATATTAAAATGAACATGTGTACTTATTAAGATTGACCTAATCCTATATAATAGCATATCACAGCATAAAAGGTGATTATTAGAGAATGTTTAATTATTATTGAAAATGCTAGCTGATCCAGATTGTAATTAACTTTAATAGTAATAGCTTCTTAAAGGTGATGGAAGTACAGATATTTCTAGGTTTGCTTGCTTGCTTAATTTAACCTGTTGATTACCTTTTACTAAAATATCAAGGTAATTCGCGCAATCTCCTATTTCACGAAGTTTATCGTTTGCAACAAATTAAAACAGTTTTCTAGTAATTACTATACATTATTTTATGAATACTCTGAACTAATTACTTTTCAATTTCATCTCATGTGGAACAATATAAGCTGACGCATTTTCGATCCTTACAACAGGGATCTCACTTATGATTGGAGATATTAAATTTGGAAAAGTTGCTAAATTTTGCGTTTGTTATGAGCCCGAAGAGAGAATGGATCTGTCACAAATAAGTTGAGATTTAAACCTTCTAAACTAAATACATTCCCAATACCACTTCCGATTTTCTATGTAAAGGCGACATTTTTTATGACGTTTCGGTTCTTTCTGGCCATCATGAACTTTCTTGTTTCTTATCGGCGCCATATTAAATTTTGACCGACAAAAAGAGTTTTTTTTTCTGATTTCGAGCGTGTACAACATGTCGATTTTTGACATTATGCTTTAATTGACGAAGAATGCATTGACGTTGACAAAAAAAATACACAAGAAAATTGAAGCTTTGTCGTTGACCTTCCATTTACGTTACTTCCAGTATTGGTTTATGTTACGTATTGGTTTATGTTAACAGAAATATGAGGGATATTTTAGAAAAGGCAAATTAAAGATGTAAAATTATTAATTAAATTAATTAAATGAAAATAATAATAGCCAGTTAAAGGAACCTTTTATGAAATCCTATAACTAGGTGGGCTTATTTCTGAAAAGACGCACTGAAAAGTTACTGAACATATTAATATATATTAATCTAATGTAGTTTGATATACTGGGCGTACTTATGTAACTCACGTCTTCTCTCAGACACAATTTGAACTAAAAAGCCTGGATCGCCTTGTTGTCTCTTCGTTACCGACAGCTGTTGTTAATTCTCAACCAACGTACGCTTCCCATTTCAATGATATTTAACGTTTCATTCCTCCAAAGGAAGAGAGAATATATCTGATGCCAGGTTCGGAATACAAATGACACATAAGGATATTAACTATATGCTAATTTTTGGAGAACGTCAACCTTATTGCTGGAACTGGCAACTTAAACTGTCCGAACTGTTTTCGAAATTTCTGCTTAGGACGAGTTCACCATCATTAGTGGTTGCTAATAATATTGTAATCTTTTCAAATTTTGTTGCATACAAAGAAATTTCCTTCATTAAACAAAAACAGTGTAGTTGTAACGAAGAAAAATCCTGTTTTAGTATATTTTTGTTACTTGCTCGAATTAAATAAATAATACAATTCTTTTAATGGTGAGAGTTAAGGTTTCTTGAAGACGGCTTGACTGGTCGACAACCAGCAAATCTGCCAACCCAGCCGTGATTGATAAACCGATTTATTATATCTACAAATTTTCTAATTGAATTAACAATAAACAGATGTTTTTTTTTCAGTAAATTCCTAGAAATTTGACATAAAACTCCAGTTACTAGGTGCTTGTGAAAGCTACCATATATAATACCACGTGATATCTTGACGGTTATGTCATCTGTTTGGCACGCGCAGCACGTGCCCTATCTCCACCATAAACACATACGCACAGATCTTCCATTTCTCCGCTTTCTTGGCCGTCCGACGGAATGGACTACCCGGACCGTCAGCCAGATACGGCACGTCAGTCGGGCCACACTGTGTCCTCCCGCTGTCGCATACGATGAGGTAGCGCTTGTACGCACGCAATCGATTATCGCCGCCAATTAAACGATGCCGAACGGTAATGAGAGCATCGTGACTGGACACTTTTCGCACTACGACGCTAACACAATCGTCGGGATGAGCCGAAAAGGGCGACCAGTCGACTCGCGTGCGCAATGCCAGAAATAACATGTGTTATACCATGTAGCTCCGTTAAGGTGGAAGCAATGCCTTTATTAGATGGTGATGTTGCCCGTTGAAAGGGACGAACGATTTCCTGTAAGCTGTCTGTAGGTTTTTTCGATTTTCTGTCGTCATAACCCCCATATGTTTCTAGTATCGACAATGAGAGTGATATCTGTGATTACATTGCAAGACTCATTTACTTGCGACACACACAAGTAGTATTCTTTGGAATGTTAGATGGAAGATGGAGATTCTATCTTTAACTAATTCACTGGAGAGTCAAAACAAGAAAATTGAGGATTGGGGGATTTTTTTAAAGTTTTGGCAATGTCATTGCTAATACTGTTTCTCAAACGGCACTTACAATGTCCAACGCTCAGTTTGCCAAAATACTTAACGTAGCACCTTCGAATTCCATTAACAATGACAATATTTGTAGAAAGACTTGCTGTAGCTTCAGTGTTCCATATGTTCTGGAATATATGCCAAAAACCATTTTGTGTGGGACACATCTAGAAACTGTAAACACAATACTGGCTAAGGAAAGTTATTCTCCTGTTTCTTAACTCGATTATTGTCCTTGTATCTATAAGAGAAGACTGACTTTTTTGCTGATTCCAAGCCCGCATATGGGAAAGTTCTGACCGTCTATCTTTCTAACCTATAGGGGGCTGAACGTCAGTCTAGCGTGGACATTTGCGAAGCGGTCCGCTAATCTCTGGGCCTTCAGAAAGAGATGCCCCATTTTATGATCTAGAAGATGAAGATTATGATAACGATTCTTCAGAAGTCATTGAAGAGAAAATGGAAAACCCAGAAACAGACCGAGCGACACAAATAACAAGATCTAAAGAATAAGAAAACGGGACCTTTTATATTTGTCACCGAAAGAACACCCGTGCATTACAAAATAAGTGCGATCGTCTAGGGTTAAGTGCCAAGTTACTGTGTTTATTCCAAGCAAATTCTCGTGTAGAACACACCCGAATCAGACTATACAGCGTTGAATTTTACGAACCGTCCGCTCGTAATCGCATAATTACATTTTATGCCCGTTAACAGAGCATTTTCTATCAACACGCTTATCGTGGCCCTCATTTTAGCTTGATCTATAGTCACTTGCGTAAAATTACACACAGAAAGCGAATAGATCGACGACTCACGCTGAAGCCCGTGTTTAGCGTGAGTCCATAGACTTACCATAAAGCGTCATCACGAAACTGCGTACAATAAAATATTAATGGAGATACCAAACGTCGTTTCCGACGAAAGATAACAACGCATCGTCGTCACGTTTGCCTTAAATTATGCGCTGCCATTATCGTTGAACGGATCACAGCGTTTTTCTAGCGATTGCATAAATAAACGCTACGCGGAATCAGATCTTAGGTAACTGTAAGAGATTTATTTATCAATTAAACTGTCATAATCTGCACTTGTAGAACGATCTGCCACGATTTATTTACTTTATTCGTGCCTGCCGCAGGACTTATGATTTATTCTCAAGGATTCGAAGGACTGAAAGGAGAGGATATTTGTTTTAGCAATTTAGGGATGTAATACGAGGGTAGCCTGAAAAGTTCCTTCTTTCAGTTTAATCCGTCCAGATAGCAGTTGGACGATGTAATACCACAATTACCTCTTCATTTGCCATTTTTATTCGAATATGTTAATGACATCGTTTGTACCTTTCCACATGACTAAGTTAATATTGTTCTTCATGTAGTCAACTCTTTTGATCAACACCTTCAATTTACGGTTGGGATAGAGCAGCAAAAGGTGTACCATTCTTAGATGCCAAATTAATTAGAACTGACTATGGCACTATAATCACAGACTGGTATTAAAAATCAACAGTATCAGGAAGATTTTTAAGTTACTCCGAAAAATCGAAAATTAAATACGGTAATTGCAATAAAAAACCGTGTAACTCATATACCATGTGATAATTTTCTGCAAAACAAATAAGAACAATTTTTAATGTATTTGCCAACAACGGATATTCCAAATCTATTCTTAATAAATTGATATATAAATATCATTTTTATGACGACCTCACAGATCACAACAATGTAACTTTAAGATCCTCTATAGAAAACCTAACAAATCGGATTGTTAGGTTTTCTAAACCTTACTTGTGTACAGCTAAATATAACAACATGAAGGTTAGGAATTTATTCACTATCATCAAGGATAAAATTCCTACTCAATTTAGTTACTACGTTACTTATAAAGTGTCGCGTTTAGGTTGTCAAGGCTGTTATATAGATCAACACACACAATGGGTTAAACATCGCTTGAGCTAACACAGGACTGGGTGTCGTTTGGGCAAAAGATCGTCTGCTTGCGCCAACCACAAAGAGGAAAAGGATCGTAATTTTAATTTTGACAACGTACAAATATTAGATGCAGATATTAATTATAGGAAGAGGCCCTTCTTCAGTGCAAAGAAGATTAATGTGGGAATTCCAATTTAGATTCTCATCAATATGCACTTCAAGAATCATCGCTGCAGTGCAAACACTTATAGTACAGTTATAAAGATAAAGTATCGATGATCTGTTTGAAAATTCAGGGAAGGAGGAATCAGTTATTGATATATTCGTGTCATCTGCATATAGAGAAGATCGTTTATGTAAATTAAGAATAGAGTTGGCCCCAAAATCGGCCCTTGAGGCACTCCGATGTTAGAAATGGTGGGGCTTGACTTCTCCCCAAAACATAGGATTTTGTAAGTATGATTACACGAATATAATCGAAACCAGTCGTTGGCAGCACCTCTCACCCCTTTTTTCTATTTTTTGACAGACACGAGCAACTGTTAAATAATAATTGAGCGTCCAACATAGCTGAAATGTTCAAAAGTGGTTCTGCAATATTGGAAATTTCTATTTTAAAATATAGAAATTATATATTTATGGTGGCGGCTAACAAGATTCTACTTCTGGAAAGATTGAAGTAGCAAAAAATAACACAAAACATTTATCCAATAACGTCTAAATTACTTAAAAGACACTCTTACACGGTATAAGTTCCTTATATTATTAACCATTAGCATACCTAAGAAATTCCAATGAAATTACCCTGTCTTAACTGGCATAAATATGTTCTTTATACAACGCTACGTATAGAATTTCAATTATTTATTTCTTCTGGAAAGATTTATTGAAGAAAGAACACTGTATTTATTACCGTTATCAGATGGATTTTTTTAAAGGCATGGCTGAGTAATCGCGTATATTACGGAAAAATACATGCCTTTCATTGTTGTTTTAACATTCCGAAAGTTTAAAATATCTATTAAGCTTCGTATTGTCAAAAATTCCAAGAAAATATTACATAAAAATTACGTTCCTAATGCAAATAGAAGACCATTTAAAACATGCATACATGTTGTTTATCATTAAAGAAGATAGATGTGACCACTTCAATTTTAACTATCTTCATTCAATAATAATTACAACATCAAAAATTTTACGGTGAACATGTTAATTTTCCGTTTTAGTTTTGTTTTCGGAAGAAAATAATACTTATAGCAATATCCAAAGCGTGTGGTGCGGTGCACTTCAATAAATCCGCAATTAAAAATCGAAATTGGGTCGTAAATTTCCGATACATCTAAATTTTAGTGGAGGGCAATAAATATCGCGACAGGGGGTAACTAGTAAGAGCAAGACAGCATCCAGTAGGTTGGTACTACTACCTATAGAGAGAACGGAATCTTATGTATAATACTTCCGTTGGTGGTCTCCAATGTCGTATCGTTAAAGTCTAATTAATTTGGAACTAATTAAGTACTAGAACGATAGATTATATTGTCTTTATACTGCTTTAGGTTATTAACATTGGTTGGTTTATATAAGTAATAATTTTACAAGGAAAATTAAGCTTGTTTAGACAGGCGAAAGCACTCATATCGGGGTCGCCAAAGACATCAAACATAGCGCTATGGTTCAACAAAGAGGTCCATGTAGCCCTAAAATAGCAGCAGGTCCTCTTACGTCTGGACCATCGAGCCAGATTAGAATATCATTCCATTGTCTAATAGGATCAGTGGTTGATACAGAGGCGACCACCCCACACCAAACAACTAGTGAAGTGAGAAATTATAGCAAAGTTATCTAACAAAGCAAAATGAAACCAAGGTTATGGCATGTGAAAGCAGACTCACTGTCTACAATGAAGCCCTAAGAAAGGCTAAAAAAAATCAAAGAGGAAGTTTTGTGAACATAGAAATTACATCTGAGAGTGCCATAGATAAGTAATCCATGAAGCCTGGTGCTTGATATTATTAATAATAAACCATCAGGGAACCATTGGAAATCCCACAGAATAATTTTTGATGTCTTACTGAAAGCGCACTTCCCAGGTTTAAAGAAAGTAAATCTGATTAATACATGAACTGGACAAAACTTTGAGTGGCTTTTCTCAAGGCCAAAAAGAAATGATTCATTTGAGTAATCAATTCTTTTGTTGTCCAGTCCTGTTAGAATCTTTCCTACTTTGCCTAAGCAAGGTAATGAGACAATAGCATTAGTGTTTTGTGGAATTTATAGAGCCCAGACTGGAGCTGGAGTACGTATCATCGGTTTAAAATAGAGCCAAGGTTATTTTTATACTCTCAATTTCTGAGGCAAAGACCTATAACTCTATCGTCGTTTATCTTGAAAGCTATGGAAAGCCTTAGTAGAAAGGCCGTTGCATCCAAATCAACATACCTATCAAACAGGTAAATCATGCGAAAATGCCTTGCACTTATGCACTTGTCTAATGGATGGAGGCATTTATAAACAAAATATTGCATTTGTTACATTTCTCGGCATAAAGGATACTCTTTTGAATCGTTATTAGAAAACGCTGTTCGTAGATGGGTGGGATCCACGCTCCATGGTAAACAAGAAAGAGCAACATTGGCATTAATGCAAGCGCAGTAAGAAGTCGCCTACAGGGAAGGGTATTACAGCTCTATTGTGAAACATGATAATATGCAAGCTGCTGGTTTTAAACAATGCTGACTAGTATGCCGATAACATTGTCATACTCGCTGCTGAAAGGTGATGGTAGAGGATCATAAAATCCCAGGTTCCTGAGTAACTAACATGCCGGCAGGCACGATTTTCTGTAGGGCTTCACCCCGGTTATCCTCGTTATGCTTAAATCACATGGGGAACACAGCGAACGTGGGGGAAGGATGGCTCCTTTTACTGAGGTTCTCGTATGGGCAAGTCCCCCTTAATGGGGTTAGTACCACATTTCTGTCTTCTAAGACAGTTTGAGAGCCGCTAATCTTGGATCTGTTCCAACTTCTTTGAGTTCATGAATCCTCCCTGGTACAAATTGAAAACATTTCTTCGGATCTCTAGGATAAATCTATCAGAAATAGCTTGAAAAAACGAACACTTTTCTTTATTAATAAAAATGTCTAACGTTAGCTATTAGATGAAGCATTGCAACTCAATTTACAAGGATAATGTGTCGAAGACGTGAATACACAACTCGAACTATCGTACAGGTTCCATTCGTTTGTTTTATTACTTAATCGTGTCAATCCACGAGCTCGCTGGGACTTTTTATCGCAATTAAAAGATTGATTGTAATGCGTTCGTGTTCTCCAGGAAAGAAACGAGACGAAAAACGATCCATTACAAGATTTATATTGCCTACATGTGTAGTCGATAAGGAGCACCTATAAATAAGGTTCTAGTTGGAAAGAGAATAAGATACAAACGGATACAGAGGGAATTTCGTATTGTTTTTTAAAATTACATACGTTCATATAGCATTTGTTCGCTGCGCTTTTCTTTAACAATGTTACACGCGCTATTAAATATATTATTCCTAAAATGGAAAATAACCTTTTCCTTTACGAAGTGAACAATAATTTACTTATGTACTAAAGAATTATCGTAGTAGTTGTACGAGGAATGGGGAACGATGTTTATTGGGGATATAAGAATTAATAAATTTCATTACGATTGCGTATGCTCTGACGAGTCATTTTCTTCATTTCAAACGTGTATGAGTGGGACAATTATCTAAGTACACCGTAATATTTTACTCCTAATGTAGATTTTATGTATTACACTGCCGTTCAGTGAAGTTCGGTCATACAATAAAAATCTATTATATAACACTGTATACAATTATTAATACATAAAATTAGAAAAATATTAAGCATACACTCTTTTCTAAGGGATTAACGCCATAAATTATTATGTAAAGTAGAAATATTGCGACAACCACAATAAAGTCCCTTTTATTATCATTCCAAGAATTTCTCGGAAGTACCGATCTTTTGGAACGGGTCGTTTGGGAATTATTAACGAACAATACATTTAGGAAATATACCGCAGTATCATTCTTGTTTATTTATCACAGGCGTAAAGATATAAATTTGCTGCATTTTACTGTTAAACGTGTGTTGGTGTGCATCTGTCGTTTTTGCGCGAAAGTTTTAAGAAAATTTACTTCAAAATGGCACGTGGCAAGCCTACCAGTATAGAAAAACGTTCACGCATTATTACGCTGTTTGAAGAAGGATATTCGAAGCGACAAATTGCTGAAAAAATAAATATGAGAAATTCAACAGTAAATGACATCATAAAGCGATATCGGACAACTGGAACTATAGAAAATCTTGTTCGTCCTGGAGCATCTAGGAAAACAACAAAAGCTGAAGATTTGAGAATTGTATTATTAAGCAAACGCAATAGAAAATTAACAGCGCCACAAATAGCAACCGAAGTCAATCGCGGCCGTGAAGAACAAGTTTCGGCGAGTACGGTAAAACGTCGACTTCAACAAGCGGACCTTCATGGACGCATTGCCATTCGACAACCCTTATTACGTCGGGACAACAGAGCAAAACGGCTACAGTGGGCCCGTTTTCATCTAGATTGGTCATTAGATGATTGGAAACACGTGCTTTGGAGTGACGAGTCAAGGTTTCACGTTTTTGGGCAAAATCGACGAGTTTATGTCCGAAAATCTAAAACCGAAAAGTGATCCAGAACTGCATTGTGCCTACAGTGAAGCAAGGGCGTAGTTCTGTGTTAGTGCGGGGATGTTTCTCCTTTGCTGGGACGGGAGATTTATGCAGAGTGCAGGGCGTAATGAGGAAGAAAAATTATTTTGCAATACTCCAGAATCATGCAGTGCCATCAGGATGACGTATAATAGGCCGTAACTTTACATTCATGCATGACAAGGACTCAAAACACACTGCGTTAGTCTGTAAGAACTATCTAAAGGAGCAAGAAGAACATCACACCCTGAAAGTAATGCCATGGCCCCCACAAAGCCCAGATTTGAACCCTATAGAGTTGTTGTGGGATGAACTGGACAGGAGGATCAGAAAAATATGCCCAACTTCACAAGAACATTTACGGAATATTCTACAACATGAATGGATTAATATTCCACAATCCGTTTTAACAAAACTTATCGAAAGAATGCCTAGAATGGTTCGAGCGGTGATTAACAGCAAAGGAGGTTTTTTCGATGAAAAAAAAATATAATGGTCAGTATGTTATATTAGGCCACAATAACTTTTTATTTATTTATTTTTGTCTTTTTTAGCTGTACATACAATAAAATTGCATTTTGTTTTTAGTTTCGTTTGTTTCTGTAACCTTTTCATGTTTTTTACCAACCGAACGAACTTCTCTGAACGGCAGTGTACATCACGCTGCCCTGAGAAATTGCTTACTCGTAATACAATAAAAATTATAATTTACATAAAAATAGGCGTCGAAAATAAAACTTACTATAACGCATAATAAACCTATACCTAATATCACTAAGAATAATATACAAAGAGTAGAAGATACAGCGTATACAGTGTGGCCAAATTTTAAATTGATGTATGCAATTTATTTTGGATATTTTAAGAAAGGATCTTTTTTTTAATGCAACGATTACAACATATGTAAACGTCTTCAAAATCGTGTCATTGTCGTTAATTATTATATTTGTAACTTAGTTGGTTTGTTAATTAAAATTTTGTTACTTTATCAATAAGCAAAAAAATCTCTTATTTTTTTGCTTCGAAACATGATTTCACAGATAACTTAATAAACAAAAAGCAAAGCTTTTGCAATCGTGACAGCTGTAATTTCTGTCCGTAAAAAGGATTATCTTGCTTTTTTGAAGATTCAAAGACGTATGATACAGCGTTGCATTCATAAGAAAAAATCCCCTCTTAACAGGTTCAAAATAAATTGCATAGACCAATTTAAAATGTTGAGGTTAGGATAGAGTTATGAAAATTTGCAACACTTAAGTTGGCCATAACAAGTAATATTTGGCAAAGTTGCTAAATTTTGTGTTTGTTATGAATCCAAAGAAAAAATGAATGACGTTCAACAATAATGAGAACAAAGTATTTGGAATTGCATCTAGAACGACATCAAACTTGCAAACATGCAAACTTTACATCGAAATAAGTTTAAACCAAAAAACCAAACAGCCATTCATGTTAGCCACAGCTTGATGATAATTTAAAACGACTGTAGTACTGCAACTACAAGGGCTGTTTTTTTTCAACCTCCGGTCTGTAAACAGTCACGCGAGCGGTGGGAGACGGAGATGCTCAGAAGGCGACTGCGCATCTCCCCCCACTATAATATCTGTCACTTGCAACGTCATTACGCCATTTTCAGCTGAGTTTCAGGTACGTAAACATGGCTGCTACAATTGATTATCCCGTCAAGTGCCAGTTGCGTAGTGTAATTCGATTCCAGATTGTCAGACTACAACGATTGCGGAGAGCCATTCAAAACAAAAGAAGACGCATGCTGACTTCTGGAGTTCTTCTCATTCATGACAATGCCCGCCCCCATGCTGCTGCTGTAACCCAACAACTTCTTGAACAATTTCGATAAGTTTCCATCAAGATCAAGAAAAATGATACCATGTGGCTGTTATCGTTCTAGATGCAGTTGTAAATATCTTGTACTCGCTATTGTTGCGTCCTAAATTTAAAATAAAAGCAATTAACCTCTACGTGAATATTTTCTCAATTTCACACAGTTCCACCATCGAACGTGATAATTTTTCCATCTCAGAGGTTTATTCCAATAACAGTACGCAACCGAAGAAATACCGTCGAAAGTTTTGACATAGTTACAAACGAGGCAAGACAGGTAGCGCTTTTACCGACATCGACAAGCCTTAATTAACATCTTATTACGGTCCAATAACCGATAATTTTCCAGCCACCGTAGCCGTTAAGGAGGATGGAATCAACCTGAGCAGGGCAATAACTGCGTCTGATATATCTTAATGTGGTAATTTTTTAAAAGGTACAAATACGATTGTGGATATAAGTAAGAAGTATTTTCACTATTATCTAGAGAGTTCGGTAAAATGCGATATAGCGCGTTCGGTATAACGGTGAACCTTATAAAATATATGCCGTTATTAATAAAAGACCTGGTTATATGGTGTGATGATGCCAATGGTTGTTGGTTGTTTGTATAATCTGTTGTTGCAGGGTTTATTTGGTAAAGTTTGGTAAAGTTTGGTAAATTAACACCTTCACAAATTCTCTAATTTATACTGTTTACTCTCTTTGTAGTATGACAATAACTTCGATGGAGTGGAACGAAACAAAAAACTAATGTTCTGGACTTCGCATAAATTTACTTCTCATCATTTCATGATCTAAAATATATGTGTTTAACTAATTAATATGTAAAAACGTATACACACAATAGCAATTGATTAAGATTGTTAGCATCATTTCACATCATTTGTTTTTCTAATTTCAAAATAAGCAGTTTTCAATCGACGGATAAGAAGCATAGGGTTCCACACAACATTTATAAAATTTGTCAGCAGATGAATTTTAAACTTTAATATTCTTGTTAAAATGGTTTCACCCCTACGGTATCGTATTGGCCTCATTCTGATAGAACAGGCAATATGGCAACGCATTAAGAAGATATGTGACAATACATGTATTGAGAAATGGGCTTTGCTCATCAGTAAATCGCTTTGCAAATATTAGCGGAAAATAATGCTGAATAGCTAGACAAAAATCTTTTGAACAGGAAAATTTTTAGTAAATTGGGTACATGTAACTGCGAGATTTGGACAAAGAATAATCCAAACATGATTGTTCAGCAAGGACTATGTAATGCCAAGGTCATAGGAAGCAGCTTTACATAATTTCTATAATAAATGAAACCTAGACAAACGGTAAATGGGCAGCGATATCTTCGAATGTTGCAAGATTTTGTACCATCAGCATTACGAAGTAATAATATTGATAATGTTGTTTTCATTATGAGCGTAATATGTCAAGTATATAGGTAGTATGTCAGGTATATCAGGTATATCTTGCTTTAATAGTGGAAATATACGTTACCAAAAGCAAAAGATGTTCCCATAGGTACATGTGCTATGAATGAGGAAAGTTTTAGATTGCCAGATCATTTATGATCGAGTGAAGTCTGGAGAAATATGTATGCAACTACGTTCAGATTCTTCTGGACACGTTCATTTGGTACCTAGATATGGCTTGTACCCTTTTAACCTTTGCTACATCAAGGTTAAAAGACTTAATTCCCATCATTTTATTTATTTGTTTGTTTATTTAAATGATCTGTTGGTGATGGTTATAAAAACTTTATTAATACCTTTCGATATGCTGCAAAAGGGACATATCGGTTAAATGAAAACAGCAATAAACACCAAATTTAATGAGCACATTAGGTACTACAGATACGGAGGATAGAATTGTTAAGTGTAGCGCATAAGCACATAAACGAAACCGGGCATAACGTTAAATTATAAAAGATGAAATTGATTAAGAACGTAACTTCGCCGCGGGAATTAGACACTTATGAAACTATACTCAAATCTGTTTAATTTATTAGGGTAAGTGCTACAATAACAAGAGACCCCTTCGACCTTTCCGTGTTTTTCTGAATAGAGCCGCAAAAATAAACAATTTTTCTTGAGAAGAACAGGCATATTAGAATCAGAGATTTCTTTCACATGATTCGGTCATACGGTTGATGATGTGGATCCGAGCATCTTCGAAACATTAATTAATTAAACTTGTATGGTGCAGAATGTGCCGACACGATATTGTTGTTTGGAATATTATTATTTACGCTATTTCTTTGTGTCTGACTTGCATAGGTACATTTTATTACTATTATTCCACGATGATTATTATTATTATTATGCAAGATGATAACGTACCTCACACAAACAATAATGTAAAGACGCTGCGATGCAACACATTTAACGATGGTGTAATAGTAAGCGTTTGCCGAAACGTTGGCTTTCTAGGTCACCAAATCTGGTAGCTCTTAAACAACAATTGATATTAGATAGAAAACTCTCACTAATGTCTTTCATAATTTAGAAGAATTCTTATTTCTTCTTTCTTTACGAACAACTTAGTATTTTTTTAGAACTTACTATTAAATAATCGTATATTCCGTACTTTAATTTTGTTTTAATTTTCTATGATTTTAAACATTGTTTCTATATATTTAACGCTTTTCTAATTCTTGTATGGGTTATAACGTAGTAAACAATTTAAATTATTCCAGAAGCCTTATACGATCTTCAAATTCAAAACATACTTTTCATACAAAATAAATGTAAATCCATATCTTCTTCGTAAAGAGCTATATTTGGGACGTCTTCAAGTTGACTCTTAATAGCAGTATTATCGTAAAATTCCATTGTTATTACCTCCTAAGTTCTTTCTTCAAACCATTCGATTAACCTGTAATGTAAAAAATGCCGGCATTTTGTCGAAAAGCATATAATTACCATACTATTAACTTGGATATGAACTGCATTAAGGATATTAAGGGAATTTTCTTCGAAATCGTCGAAATATTTCGGCACCGGTTATTTTAACATTGTTCGTGTTAAGGCTTAACTATAGTAAAGCGGTTGCGACAAAATCTAGCTGAAATTAAAATTAAAAGTTTAGAATACTTTTAATGCTCCTCGGACATATTTCCAAATTAAAATTGGATGCAGCCGATTTAAAACAAGCGAAACTAGAACTGAATGCATATTTCGAACTCCGCACGCAAAGGAGAGGAAACCACGTGCTACTGCATACCGCGAATACTTAAACAAGATCGTGGGACAGGAAAACAGGATCACGGGATTACGTTATTATATATCCGGCTTCTGTGTGCGCTCGAAGGCCGGTAGCGAGCAAAGATATACAGCCATGAAAGCACGTACACGCATACGATCCCGTACACACACATACTCGCTGCCCAAGGAGAGCGAACGTAGACGTGCGGCAGAGGTATACGAACCAGACGGGACAGGCAGTAGGCACGTCTCATCCTCAACAACACAGGTGGTTCGTTCTTAATTGCAGGTAGCTAAACAATTTACGAAAACACTTTAGCCTTTTTAAGAAGGAACGAATACGACGATCTTCATGATGATGATGATGATGATGGTGGTCGTCGGAATAAAAGGTTACCTGCAGTAGTAGCAGCGACAATGACAGATGTTGCTCTTCAAGAGGATATCTCTGAACGCATATACAGGGTGACAATGAAAAAACTACAATATACATGGTACTATGCAATAGAGGAGCATAAAATAATTTTAAAAGTACATTGATGACATTGAAGTCAAGTTATACTCTTGATTTCTGGGTTGGAACCGCGTCGTTATCGTAGCTTCTGCCAACATTTCATCCACACTCTATGGGGCATCTTCGAGGCTGTTACTGTACACCGATTGGGGGCTATTTATTCAGCAAGGGCTTGAATAGTGCTTGTTCTGGGTCAATAGAGTGGAAAAGTTATGGATCAATGGAGCGTAGCAGTTACTAGAAGGCTTAATCGGTTGAGATTTCTACATGTGATGTAAGACGTTTAAATTGTTGGGATGTTTGAGACATGGAAATGGCCTTTTGGATGAGAGACTTGATAACATCGCGTTTTTTCGGTTGGAGGATGGTGTGAGAGATATCTGTCCATATGCGTAGGTTTTAATGTTCCAGCGCGCTGTCAGGACGCCGGTGTACGAGAACATCCAGGAAAGGAAGGTAACCGTCCCATTCGTGCTCCATGGTGAAGTACGAGAACGACGCGGTTCTAACCCGGAAACCAGCTGTATTAATGACGACCGCGGAAGCCAACATATCAGATTATAACATACTAAAGAAAGGAAAATTCTCAGTTGGCAAATGCAAGGTTTAATTTCCTGGCTTAATTGGACGTTATAGCTACAGAAATGAAGATATCTCGTCAAGACCCGCTGTAGGTTTTTAGATTTGCCAACTGTTGTGAACGGTGGCGAGGCAGCAACAATTTCGATAGTCGATCCTGTCCGATGATGAAATGGAGTTTTTTGGTTGATAATTGAACTAAATTCTTCAAAAAAATTCGATCAATCGCTTAAGGGTCGAGCGATTTGTTGGGTTATATTTACCAAAAGTTGAATCCGGCCTTCTTTTGGTTTTGGATCACAAAATTAGAGCAAGGGATACAAATAATATCATCCTCATTTCTAACTTCTTCGTGATCCTGTACGCACAAAGCATAGACTGACGCCTTTTAACATATTCTGCATCACGCTTCATATGTCATATTTAATACGCATTACACGTACTAAATTCATTACACCTGTCACGATACGCAACTAGATATAAATATACGTACACGGGAGTAAAGGTGGTCAATTAGTGCCTTAGAAAGGGATGCATGGACATTTTTCGTGTTCGCGATACCGGAACATTAAGCCAAGGTACCAGGAAGGGTTTCTCTGTTTACGCACCGAACCATACAGCACAATTGCATGCATTACTTTCATCCTATTACCTACTCCAAAAGGCTCGCATATTGCTCCGCTTCCGATACAAACTTCCGCAATTTAATACACCTGTCCGATGGACATGTGTGTCTCTTTGAAACGTTGGCCGGGCTCCTATTAGAACATATTGAAAAAAGAAAAATAATTGAATGTTTTTAAAATAAAACCAAAATAAAAAAAATTGAAGAAATGTGGTGTTTTCTGACGAATTAGAGAACGTTTTATTTGAACGGTACGGTTAATCTTGATGGTAGATATACACTGCTGACGATCTTAATAGTGAACTTGACGTCTTCATAGACACTTTTCTTTTCTATGTTAATATTTCATCTCCTTTCAGAAGCGTTTTCGTAGGTAATAAAGAAAATAGTTGGTTAAATAACGAAGTGAAAGAGCCTCTTGCTCAAAAATATCCAGTTTTACAGCAAATTATGTAAAAATCTACACAAGAATAGCCCAAGTAGCAAGATCAGACAATAAAACTTGTACTACTTGGAGCATAATAAATAATTTGCAGAACAAAAGTTGTTAATGCCAACATTACAGCAATGTGAAAGTTACTGTCAATAACAAAAGGTTGCTGAAACCTTTAATCAATGCTTTTCAGAAGTCCCAATTACCCGGAACCTTTACTATGTGAAATAATTCTATAAATAAAAAAATAGATTGACCCAACTGCTATTACTGGTTGTAAAGCAATCCTCATCGGATACAAAAGGCTCTTAGCCTCATACAAGAACAAAATTATTAGGCTTTTATTTTCAGAGAAAACTTTAAACGGAGGCAGATCCTTAGAGCTCTTTACGTGGATTCCCATTGTCAACCATATGATCGAATGATGTCAGAAAAAGGATTGAGGTTGACTCTGTGTGAGATCATCTTAATAGAAAAAAAGTCCCTCTTTCAAAGAAAACAAAGAATGTGTATTGTTATAAAAAAGTTTTAATTCTAACCCTACTCTAAAAGATATTCACAAGTACCTACTTTTACCGCCTGTGCCATAGCATGCGACATATACAACAAAATAACCGCTTCTCAATTGAAAATACAATTACTGGACTTAGTTTAACAACACAAGCCTTTACCGACATTTGAAGCAGTTGAAATTGCTGAGAAATACGATTATACATTGTTACGTCTTCTTCCCCGTCATTGCATATTTAAACCAATGCAATGATGTGGGATGCAACCAAAATTTATTGTATTAGTCATAATAACAGAAAGCCTTATCGGAGGAAGAATGTATAAAATTGTTGAGAAAAGCCCTGAATCAAAAGTTTTTAATGAAAGCATTCGACATATGGAACAAACAGTTCAAAAATGGTAGAACAGGAAAGCTTATGTCGGAAAAGATATTTTTCCGTTAATACTTGTAAATGTATTCTTACTAACAAACAACGTGTATTAACAACGAAATCGAGAATTAATAGCACTTCCTGTCTGTAAGAAAGCCTCCTTTCGTCATGAAAATGTAATCGCTACGCATTTGAAAATAAAATTTACTTCCTTATCGATCCAGACTCCAAACTAATGAATGAATGGATTCGATTGTTTTTTCTTCCTGTTTTCGAATGGCATTATTATCCGTCCGTTTATATTTACCAAAGGATTATTCCAGTTTGCCTGTATAATGTATGTATAGACGTAGCGTCCAGTCTGGTCTATCCCTTGTTCGTATTAACTGATTGCCTGATTTGAATCTTCAGCGATTGACGATGAGTCGTTTGAAAACCTGACCTCGTTGACATGAATTGATGTGACCTATGCTTTTATTCAAATCGCTATCGTCTGTTTCGTTGCATGCATAAATGCAGACGGTTGAATTTAAATTTGATTCGTCGATATGCAATGACTAACGTGTGTTAAAAGTAAAGTAGACTGCTCAAAATAATGTTCTGATCTCAATAACTATTTTAGATCTAAAAAAATGGAAATCTTGTAAACTTGAAAAAATATTTTTCGTATCATTTTCGAGGTAACAATAATAACATATATGAGGATGGTATGAGAAATTATCGTGTTTAGAGACAGATGGCGCTTTGTGTCAAAATCTACATTATCGACTGTGCGTACTATGCTTCATCAAAATTTCGGAGTGATTCATCGAATAGTATTATTTTGAGAGCTGTTGAAAGCGAGCAAGCAACAACACCGGTCAATGATTCGATTTCTTTTATGGGAAAACGTGTGCAGAAATCAAAAAAAAAGTTAGGTGCGGAAAATATAATCAATAAAATTCATGGTATTGAGCTAGAAGATCGCCAGATGAAGATTAAAGAGATTGCTAATATGGTAAACATCTCAATTGAAAAAATGCAAAATATTTGCAAACATTTGAACATATGCTGGATGCGTCGCCTTCCTTACCACAATTATTTATCATACCATCCTCGTATAAAGATATATATAACGTGGAGCCCTTTTGAAGGATTGCTTAACACCTCCGAGACATACTTCACACAAGGCTACGATATTCGTTAGGTGTTGGAGTGTCTGAGGTGTGGATGTGGGCGCCTCCTAATACGCTAGTCTAATGAATCCCAAACATAATTGGGTTCATACCAGCACTTCGTGAAGGGTAACCCAGAATTCGAGATTCAATCCCTGGGTACTGAAGAAAGTATTTTGGTAATGGCCATGGTATGGGGTCTAGCGTTATCTTGAATTTACGAAATTCGGGCCTACGCCATAAGCAGCTAATAAAACATAATCCTCCAGAATCAGATTCAGAAATCGTTCTTCCCGGAACTGTCACAAGATCTGTTCTCTCATCAGAACTAATTCCGCCATAAATCATCATACGAAGGTCCACCACCAAATTTTCCGACTGCTTTTATGATACCTAGAGAATGCAATTGAATGGAACCTAAAATACATGGGTACCAAATTTATTGTAAACGTTTGTAAACAGTTTAATGTATACATGAGCATACAGAACCAACGTTGACCTTGTTAGGTGGGATTTGCCGCAAACTTTAGATCTGGTAGTAAGTCCGTAATTTTGAGAATTTACCCTAAATCTATAAACATGTATTGCTTAATAAAAATTAATGCACAAATATCAAACGTTTTTCTAAGTAACGCTGAATATAGTATGTCTATACCGTTATTACTTAAAACGGAAGGAAGTATTGCTCTAATGAACATGGCACAAGGTGTCATATGCTATCCAAAAACGCCAGCAAGTGCCAATGCACATACACCTTGCCTATGCCTCGTCATAGTGAGCGCTCAAGCCATACATATATGTAATAACGTTAATAGATTCATAGGTAAGAGCTATGTACTCCTGCACATATTGTAATCTATGCGACATATGAAGCCAGTTTTTTATTTAATTAAAATTTTTAATTTCATTAAATTAAACAGCATCTTTTTAA
This sequence comes from Marronus borbonicus, assembly GCA_902655005.2. NCBI lineage: Eukaryota > Metazoa > Arthropoda > Insecta > Coleoptera > Scarabaeidae > Marronus > Marronus borbonicus. The sequence goes on along the minus strand of LR737380.1, from coordinate 22,677,372 downwards.
TGGTTGATACAAATCTCACAGTATACTGACATTACTCAGAACCTTCAGGAAATGGTGAAATTCAACTAATCCAAGAGCTAATGTAAACGCTCCACCAGAAACGGCATATATGTATTTTTGCACCGGATTTTAAGGAACATAGAAGCTAATGTTGATTTTTGCAAAAAATGAGGCTCATTTTTATTTAAACGGCTTTGTGAATCGATACAATTGTCGGATTTGGGATAGTAAGGATCCACATGCTAATTGAGAAAAACCAAAGTATCCATAAAAATCGTTCGGTGTCATTGGCTCAAATTTTATTGAGAACGAAGATCGCATAGCTGTTGCTGACAAAGGTACACGTTATCTGAAAATCACGTGAAACTTTGATTTTACTGCAAAACAAATTTCCTGGTTGTGTCGATTAACATCGATTGGCCATCAATGTTTCGCGATTCATGTCAACAAATCTGCTACGATTCCAGAGTTAAAAGAGAACATCAGAGATACGAAACCGTTATGGAAAGCTTCAATGAAATAGTAGCAGCATGTACAAAAGAGGGAAAGAATAATTTCTACAATTTGTAGCAATTACAGCAACAATATTGTAGGAAACACGAGTGGCGCAAATTTTCAATAATTGTGCAAGTACATATATGGTATTGTACTTAGTGAAATGCTAATATTCCGAATTTTAGCAGTTACTACACAAATTCAAAGATTTGTTTCAATAATTAAAACATTGTGTACTAAACTGCCACAAATTATTTAATTAGACAATAATGACTCCATGCTCTCTCATCTATAGCAGCTTCGCCATTCAGGAAGGGAAGTTGGCCAGCTATGAGAATGTTACACACCTGCAATTGTAGATATGTGATCACTCCTCCAAGCATTCGGTAAATTTCAAGGAATAACATGTAAGTTACAGAAAAGTTTACTCTAAGAAAACTTTAGTCTTAGAAAGTTGCGAGCTCGAGGCTCTATTCGTGACCGACAGCTTGATGATGGGATCATACAGGCACATAATGCAATGGCACTTAGGTAATTACAATAAAATTTCCGATTTCTTCATATTTGTTCTATTCAGCAAACAATTCGTAAACTTCAAATCGGATCATCCTATACGTGTTCTACCGAAATAAAAATAACACTGACCCAAAAACGCGAAATTGTGTTAATCACGCAAGGGTCGTACCAGCTACATTATACATATTACATCGTTGTTCACTTGCCATTTTTATCCGGTAATGTTTATAAATCGAATAATAAGTATCTTACGACGTTAAAGCGATTATAATTTGACAGTTACGTTCGATTTAAATTACAATACCGTTTTAGCGCCATCTGTTTCGATTAAACGCAAACAGTTACAGTCGGTTATAAATGGATTAACGTCACGCTGCGGATTGCGTTGCATTTCGCGAATGTGGGAATTGAAATGAATGTACAAATGTAGTGTCGTTTTTACAAGGAAGTGAAATCGTTTGGTGATTATTTATTATTTTTTTAAATTTATAAATTAACGATTATTTTTAAACATTCGTACCCTTTTAAACCAGTACGTAAAGGTCTTAAATAGAACACACTGTGTATTATAATTTTCAGATAGCCGACGTTGCGTTATTCCATATCAGTCTCATTGAAATTTTCCTGTATATTTCTTGCAATTTCTGATAGATGTGGATTTGAATGAAACTATGAAATACCGATATGTCACAATAACGAATCAAGAAGCTTGAAGCTTTCTAACTACGTGTTAGGTTCGTTTTCTCTTACATCTGAACCGTTCAAAATGGTTCAATAATACAAATGATGGTACAGTTGTATTTGATGTTGGTTTGTAATACTTACAAGAGCGACGGGATTGAACGATTCCGAATCGGTTCAACTATAGAAGAAAAACAAAGCCAATACCTAAATTGTGTTATGGTATATGTTCAAAAAGATTTAATGAATGATAGTTATACAGATTCATTCACTTTGGGCCCTCGCCATAGGGATTTCTTAGTGGAGATAAAAATCAGGTTTAAATTTGGTAAAGTTGCTACATTTTCTATGTGCTATACAACAACCTGCAACGGTACTGGCCCTACGTTGGCAGTAAAATATTTATTTTGAAATGTTAATGAGACTCTTTTAGGTAAATTAGCTGCTCAGCTTCTCAGATCGTGCGGTTCTCGAGTAATCAGCACTTAAAAAATTATAGAATTAATATTAAAAAGTATAAATGATATTACACAGAATTGCAACAAATAAATATACAAATATAAGATTTATTACTGAAAATAGGGCCCCCAAGAATAGATTAAAATGACTATCAAATTTATTAAATAACTTAAATTCAGAACGAAAGAATATATAGTTTAAATGACTCATAGTAATATATTTAAAATAAATATGAATGTGAAAATAAACCAAACGGATAGATGGCAGCGTGATGATGGGTGCAGTCCGTTGACGTGAAAGAAACAGCGTCTTCTAGCCGGAAAGGAACATGACTTTCTCGATCTTCTAATAACGCTGAAAGCTCTGGTTTACGGTTCTCCTGGCGATGGTGACCAACTTCACTATGTGCACTTTTGTAACTCCCACTATTTGGGCTGTGATTAACGTCCTTGCGTCGCGAGGCACTTAGCATACCACTGTTCGTTTCTAGTATGGTACAATACCACGTAATTCTCATAATCTTTACCGTGGCTCCTCTGAAAATTAAGGGAATTTCTTACCTTTTACTCGACTTCTTGGTGTATGATACAACCAAACGCAGGTATTTAAACGCTGGTCGCACGTCCTATCGCCTTGGCCGCTGGAAGAAGATTTTTTTGTAATATTGTAACGCTTGAGGTAATTTCGCACGTTTTTTCTAAATAGTTGCACTTGTTATCTCGCACCAATCACAACGCACAGAAAATATCATATGAAAAGAAAAAACAGCTCGCCTGTATCTTACATATAAACTAAAAAAATATGCATCCAACGTACAGGGGTAAACTAAAAAGTAATACACATTTAAAATAAACACATTCAAAAAAATAAATAACTGAATCAGAAATCAATTCTTGTTCTATGAAAATAAATAAATACTAATAAAAATAATATTTTAACATAGGAGTCTCGCTACAAGCCCAAACAGAAAATTGACCAGTAACAAATGACGTTCGAGATTCTTTTGAAAAACAAAAAAAGTTAATCAGTACATCGAACATATTTGTTCATCAGCATCTTGGGTTTCCTTATCCAGAACATTGAGATACTTCAGCGATAAGCATGCTCTGAAATTCCACCATTATGCTTTTACTCTTTCGAAGCTAGAGTGGGCTTCCATTATATACTATCCTTTCTATACTTTCCAGCAAATTCCGATCGAATATACGCACCATAGCACACTTCGTACAACAACTTTCTTGATATTCATCTGATGCAATAGGATCTAGTCTTTAATGTACCGCATATACCATCTTGTTTCGTCTCAACATTTAACTTGCCAACATCGAGAGTTAATCTTCTACTAATGTTACCTATTTATTGTATGACCAGGAATATTGCGTTATCTACCATTTACGTATTCATTAGTTTGTATTTGTTCTATTATTGGGGTAACCTTTTAGGTAAAGAAAAGAATTTGGAGAATTTAAAAATGAGTAAAATTAATTATATTTAAATACAGTCTCCTAGACAGTTGTCATAAGCATGGAAATTTAAATATTCCGTATGCAAACAAATAGTGCAGAAGAGTTTAATCAAGTGTTATGCTGAACGTGTAACTTTCAGCAATCTTCTACAATATTCTTTTCCTCTACCTGCCAACTCTAATGGATATTAAATACCCGCAGAAGTGCCGGTTAACGTAATCTAATCCGTATGATGTGGTCAGAAGTCGTCGATCTACGACATTGTAACGAATTTCCAACCGTTGATTAATTCTAACACAACGAGCCACCGGGAGCTTATTAGGCAATATATGTTTATATTTTTATATATAACTTCTTCGCCAAAATATGTCCTGATAGGGGTGTTACAATTAACTAGGTGCTCGCGAAAAGTTACTGTCAGGTTTAGGGTGAATCTTTAAAATGTGCCAGCGTGCCTATTTACATTACATAACCTGGTTTTGATTCACAAAATTTGCTGGTGCCATATCTCATGTCTATCTACTTCGTTTACCAAGAACCATTGTTGGTAAAGGATACTATATTTATTTAGATAATTCAGTTCAATCACGAAATGATTTACAGGCTGATCTAACATAGAAAAGATCAACCTCATTCAGTAGCTCCGGATAATGAACTGTAAACGGAAACTGAAAACGGAATGATCGGAAATCAATTTTATTTCTTGGAAAGCGTCTGATATCGTAATCGTTAATAGAAAATAGAAAGTTACCAACTATAGCAAAAGATTACATTTAGTGTAGATAAAATTATTATGCTTAAATCCGTAAATCGATGGAATTTTTAAAAAGTGACGGAGCAGTGTAGTATGTAAGCGACATGGCAATAGGAAATCCTTACATCATAGAGATTAAAAGCTTGATTTTTTGTTATTACTTCTTTATTCTTATCAAAATCGCTAGGTCTCTATAAGACAGCAATATATGTATAAACGAGAAGCAATGATAAATCCCTTGCTTCAATAGTAATTTGCATGATATATGCAATCAATGAAGATTCTCTCTAACATCCAACGTATAATGTTTCTGCTATAAATTTTACTGTAAAACAGTATCTTCCAATACGATTTCCATTAAAATTACATTCAAAACGAACTTTGACTCAATACCAAAACATCAAAACACACGTAACTTTCATCGCTTCACCACTTTTGCGGTATCCACCGCATTTCAGAGCGACACAAGCACCAACTGTTGCATGAACGAAAGTTACAGCACCATGAAAATTCGTTACGAAACCGACAGGACGCTCCGTATAACCATAGTCTCCTCTGCGTTATCGTCATTACACAAGGAAACTATCTAATAAAAGGATGCCACAGAAGTTAATCACCCCGTGAATTTGACCATGTCGCCCTCGTCCGCTGCGGGTATAAGCGTGCTATTGACCCTACTAACCCGTGCGAGGGTGAAAATTCATAAGTCTCTGAGGTGTAACACGCGTGGCAGGTGACACCTGGCACGCGCTTGCGTATTGACCGACACGTGCCGTCACAGGACCGGCAAGATATGTTAGATTCTGGTGAGATACTGGATTAATCGATGCGGGAAATCTACAAATATATTTGGAAAATGCAAAGTAATTTTCTTGGCAACAGGAACAGTATCTTGAATAAATATTCTTTTAATTATTGATGCGAGATGAATGTCGAAGAATTTGATAGGAGACCCTATATGTTAAATATATTTATTTACATGCAGGGCGAAACAATTTTTTTATTAAAGAACACAAGTAAATTTTGACTTTGACACGTGTTTGTGCTTAAAAAGTGATCTCTAATCAAATGAACATGAACAATTACATAACCCTCGTGATCTCATCTGGCATACCGCATGGTTTTATTTAAAATATTTGCGTTAAGTTAACGACAATAAAATGGTATATTATGAAATAGATGGAATACAGTTAATCAACAAGTTAAAAACTACTTAAACTAACTATTTAATAATAATAATTAACTAAGTAATAGGCATACCTCACATCGATAGTGATAATATAACATTATTGTTCCCATTTAGATTGCTTGGAAAAGTTGGAAAGCATCCAACGAAACGTTGCAATAGTAAAGCATTAGACTAAGGAATTGGCCTTTCTTTTCTTAACACCTGACCGCTAAACCCAAAATCAACAAAACCATACCAGAAAAATAAAGTAGACAAAACAAGTGAAGAAAATATGAGAAGCTAGAAATGTAGGCAAAAACAGGAAAGAACGAGCTAGAGCAACCTTGAGCAATAGTGTAGCGGAAATATTCAAATGATGAGAAGAAAATCCTAGGAAGAAGGAAGAATACTAGCCAGAGGCCGCAAAAAATGGCGTAACTTCGTCGAAGAGGAGTAACAGTAGAAGAGAACATCGACACCTTCGCGTAAAAGAGTATGATGAAAATTTTGATGAATAGACTTAAATCCTAAAATAGAATGAAAGAAAACACACAAGAAGAATTCAAGAACTACCGTGGAAAGGTTGGGATATCTCTTATCTAGATTATTTCACGGTAAATCTTCAAGAAGTATCAGCATACTTCTGGAGATAAATACCCCACAGCTCGGGACACACTTACTATCAACAAAAGAATTAAAAGAAATGAGGAACGTGTAATATCCTAATAGTAAAAAAGTTTTTTTTACTTTAAATACGCGATACACAGACATCTAAAAAAGAATCGAACTTTCAGCTCCTCGCGGACAAAACTTCACGGCCGAAGAGAGGGGCTGTTCGTTGACCGATCAAATCGCCCGAGATGCGGGTACAGGTGGATACGAACGCCCGTATAACCAACTATCGAAGATAACATTCCTCAACGGCCAGCGTCACGAATTCGAATAGAGTTACAGGTGGATGCCGCGCGTATTCCCGTGCAATGGAGAATCCCGAACACCCTCCGGCAAGGAAGAACAAGAGAGCCGGTTTAACGACGGGGAAAAGAACAAAAGGAAGAATGGAAGAAAAGAGAGGTTAGACGCTTCGTGAATTAATGGAATCGCCTCGGAGAGGGTATTACGATGCTGAATCTTCTCCGACCGGCCTCTTGCGAGGATTTATTAAACTATTAGCGTTAATAAATTCGTTGCTCGCATTAAAAACATTGCTTTCGTTTCATCGTCGGATTCGTATTGCTTGCTTTTTTTAGGCCTTTTGTTCTTTTCATCATTAGTGGTTGAACTGTAAATGTGAACAATATTATTAAAAATGTTGATTTGACTTTTCCACGTATTCCTTGACTACGCAAAATAAAAGATTTATTGTTATTGTTTTATACAATATACAGGGTGGAACAATAGTGCAAGATCCTCCGACAACAGCTTTAGTTGCATATGATTTTCTTGAGTTTGTCACGTGTGGCAAGGTTTAAGCCAAATTACAATCTTAGACATCTGCTCATCTCAACATATTTTCCAAAAACGAACAAAAGTGTATTAGCGAACGCTAATAGACAATCACAAGCAATGATTGATGACCAGAACTTCTAACGCAATTTTCACACAAATCGATATAATATGTGAGAGAGCATGGCTTACAAGCCAGAGAATACCCGATGTATAATACACCTTTCAAGTGCAAACAGCGTATCGTTACTGTTACCAGGTACTCTCTTGAAAGATGATAATGACGATCATCACCATTATCATCATCAGTATTATCGCTTTATATTACCGTAACGTATATGCATACATAATATATATGCATCTCGTGAACGGTCCATGCAACTTAAGCCAACTCGCTTAATCAGAAAGGATGGAAAAAGTTAAAAAAGGAAGACTGTGTTCGCTCGGGGGCCGCGCTCGTTTTTCAGACGCTTCACTAATTGATTCGATAAGTTTCGCGACCGAATCGAATCATTTTAACAGTACGATATCGCGTCGAATCGATCGCTTACCGAAATAAAGGTTTCATGCAGGCTACAAATACATTCACAACAGCTACACGAATGTTTTATCATTGCGGAAAACGTGCGAATGAACTCGTATATTGAGGTGGTAAGATTTTGTGGGTTATCGAAGTGTACCAGGTTTATTTGAAATGAAATTGAATTTTGTTAGATTATAATGAGGTGATAACGACAACTCAGTAGCTTTTTTATGCTGGGCGTCTAAGATACGGTAAAGCCGGGTTGTAATTCAAGTTGCAATCTCTTTTTTAGCTTTAAACTAAAAATCTATGTTCAAAATAATGTACAACCGAGCTATGGAGATGGATATCAATGAATGCCATCCACAGAATAGATTTGTAAATCCTTGAACAACATATCCATAAATTTAACGCCCAGAAGAAGAAAGCAAGGATTTTGTATCTAAAAACGAATTAATAAACTATTTAGGAGATTATCTTAAAAGACAAAATAACTCCAAAAGACCAACTATTTCCTTTTATGTTAATAATTCGTAATTTCCCCCCGCATAGAGAATTTTTTGCTAAGAGGGAACTCACGAAAAAGTTAACTGTCAAATAAACCGTTATACCTCGTTCCCCTTTTGACTTTTATGATCAGTATACTCTAACAAACCATCTCGAAGACTCACCCGTTGGCAAAGCTATAAAATTATTAAAATTCATTTTGAAAAGTTGTCCATTCGCGCAACTTACAGACGACTTTGTGATTTTTATGGTCCACATAATCGTCCTCTTGGGCAAGACATCCATCAACACATCGAAGCAATCTGCGTATTGAAGAGAATATCGTTGCTGTAAACGAAAGTATGGAAGAAGATCCCAATTTATCCACTATTCGTCGGTCACAATTATTGGGACTATATGGAAAATTTTACACAAAGATCTTGGCCTACATTCGGTGCTACAGGAATTAGAGCTGCGATACCGTCATCTGCGTAGTTCTTTCGCCAATTGGGCTCGAGAACAGTGGAAAACTGACGCGTTGATTTATCGCAAAATTGTACTCAGCGATGACGCTCATTTTTGGCTTACCGGGTTTGTAAATAAAGAAAATTGCGGGATATGGAGTGAGATCAATTCACAAGAAAAATACATTGATTGGTGCGGTTTATGTTTACGGTTACGTTTATTGAAATCAAAATTTGACGGTAAATGAAATTCGAGGTGTTAACCTGTCAATTGGTCTTCAAAGTTTTACGATTTGGCACGCCTCAATTATTTCCTGTGGGGCTACGTGGAGTTACTGGCTTATGCTAATAAGCTAATAAATCAGTAATGGCAATATACCCGTTAAATAAAATTCGAGGTAAATGTCCGGGTATTTACCTGGTATTTATACAAAATTGGGCAGATTCCGGGTAACTTCAATATACTAATAGAAATGGAGTGAGTACACACAGACCATCGGGTATTTGGCTAATTGCTATCACTGTCCGCGACATACGGCCAGCAGTACTCAAAAAAGTGACCCAAAATTGAACATCCAGAATATGCCTCGTCAAGAACAGGCGTGATGGGCCATATAATCCCGAAATAGTTTTCAAATGTTAATACCATGAATAAATCTTCTGTATAATTTTTTTTATAATTTAAAGTTCTATCGAGCTTAAAAAACACCTATTACAATTTTATTTAACATTCGCTCTATGAAGGAAGTTCTAAACAAAGAGCTCGACTTCTAAGATCGACGGATCCAGGTCAAACGGGTTCTAATCCATCCGTCGAGGATATCTAAAAGAGATCGTTTTCATGCAAAGCGATCGCGTCTTTGGAATCATCTGTCGCGTGTAATTAGATAAAGCGTCACGTGGAAAATAAAAAAAGGCGACAACAACACGACAAAACACGATAGAAAAAAGGGTAGCGGGTGAAAAATTCGTAACGAATGCGAATTTTCTAACCTAGAGTGCCTATGTGTGGTCTACTACCGTTATAGCTAGTCGGATATCGCGGAGGCATATATGATAGGATGCATTTACACCTGACTTGACGGTTATCGAGTTACAGTTTGTTGCTCCGAAACGTAACGATGCGGAGTAATACCGTCGCTAATGATATTTTTGAACACCATTAACGCGTACGATAGTTCTTCCTTTTGTTGTTGGATGGTTAAGGATTATATTGAAGTGATGCGACCTGGTATTAGAAACGACTACTCTGTGATAAGAACTTAAAGAAGAGGAGATATATGATTTCTAGAAATTATTTTACGCTATATTGTCTTACGTGTGTGTGTGTCGATAATAATTTGAAAATTGGAAACAAACAGAAACCAGAGGTTTTCGAAATTTGTATGGCATACAACGACAATAGCAAAATTACGAAAAATAGTATCAAGGAAAGCATAGCAATAACACTACCACAGCTAGACAATAGCAAACTACATAACTTAGCCGATTGACAACCACCATCCGCAAATATGCACTGATGAGCTGTTACACAATGAAACACGTGTGTGTACATGGTGGTTAGGTGGTAGTCTAACTTCGTCAGTAATTTAACTAATTCTCTAACCAATTAAGCTATTAGTCTATTCTTGCGGTCTAGTATCCCAGATCGTGATATCAAGGTACTCCGCATAATGGAACAGTCCCCTAAACATAGAAATCGGCCGAGTAATTTGTTTACAGTGAGCGTTAAAAGAAAGCAATTTTCTAAAAAAATTGTAACATCACGCGACTGATGACTTTTGCTGATGCTGAATGCAGAAGTCATCATTGACAACGTCACATTATTCTTCATCGTGAGAATGCCAACTCTCACATAGCAATTAATTATTCGAAAAAGAAAAACATCAAATTAATGTTTCATTGCCCATATTTACCTGATTTATCACCTAATGACTTTTGCACCCGAAAGTCAAAGAAATATTCGTAGCCAGTGATTTTTATCAGCTCAAAAAGCTGTTCAAGCGTTCAAAAAACATGTTTTGGAGATGCCACCTCCAAGAATTGTGAAAAACTGTGCGATCTTTCGATTGCAAAAAATCAATAATATATTTCTTGAATATCCGCCCCATCTTAGGCCAATCTCATCACGCAACCTAACAATGCTCTTTTGCCATCCGATGTGTGCAGCTTCGTCGTGATATGACACTATTACCCGTAGTCTGGCGGCTACGGGCACATAACATATTTTCTTAGTTTGGTTTTGTTTGTTTCAGCACGATCAACAATTCCGTTTTGAATTACATCGTTGAGTTTTTTGCAGCTAATGTTTGTATTCTTGTGTTTGCACCTCGAGATTTACGCTTAATGAAGCATGACCTAATGGTACCTTAGATGTTGACAGCTCGATTCGCCATGTGCAATTCGTCTGCTAAAGTTGCATATAACAATTTTTGATTATGATCTGATTATTTTCTTCTGAATTGTCAAATCTTAGTGATGCTTTTCTGATTTCTAATTTCTCAGTTAATGGAGTAGATTTTTGTTTCTGAACTGACTGAACTGTGCTCTTGAGAATCCAAAAAAATTAAATGTGCAATTCCATTTTGAAGATGGAACATATCTTCTAACCTCAAACATTGTCTTGGAAGATGGAGATTTCCATAGCACAAGATGGTCTCAGACGCTTGAATTGCTGAGAGCCACCATCTCGTAGTAAAAACAATAAATTAACTTTAACGTACGTGGATAACAGATGCTTTACTTTATATCACGGTAACTTTTCTACATACAAGTTCGTATACATAATAAAGCCACATTAACATATTTTTAAGCATCCCAAAAACATCTTCAAAATGATTCGAAAGAAGCAAAGAGGATACGAAGGTAGATAACGTACAAGAACACATAAAGCTATACAGATGATCATTTACCTACGCAACCATTCATCCTACAATCGCAGCCACCTACGCTATACACGGGACTTTTTCGAAACAACAACAACGACGGCCGAACCGAAGAGCCGACCCGACAACGCGGACCGAACAAGTGATCTAGCCCGTTGTTCAGGTGCAACGAAAGGTCTCTATTCTTATTGAAACGCGCGGCTATTGTCCCTACGGTGCTCCGCGCGTTTCAGGTTACGCGCAAGGTTAACCATTGTACGCCATAGTTCGGTGTGTTTAAAACATGTGAACTCGGCGACGACGAGAGATCGTCTTTTGTTCGGCGATAGATGGATTCTAGAGTACCTACACGTTCATTCGTCTTCTTCTTTTCTTTCTCTCTAAACACTTGCCGATCGTTTTTTTCCTGCGTTTGTTTGGTTTTAGAATATGAAGTAGGGATTATGGTTTGTTGTGTAGGGAAAGATGCTTCGTACTAGATAGGTTCCTTTCACATGATTTTTTTTTTATAAGAAACAATGAGAGGAATCTGGGAAACAATATGTACTTCCCTATATTGTGTTTCATGTATAGGAGTTAAGATTGGAATACGCTTCCCATCAATCGCTCCACGGCAATTTGGAAAATGCAATTTTTCATAAAATCCCGTAGTTGCTTGTTCTGAATGTTTTTGGGGTGGTTTAGGTAGGTAAATTGGAAGTATTTTTTTCCACGTTGTAGGGAAAGCTTGCCGTACTATCTTACTTACGTAATTATGAAATATTCCGTAATCAATCAATTAATTTCTATATTCAATTAAAAATAATGTATTCTTTTTGTTCTTCTTTCTCATCTTCTTCTTCTTATCCTCTCTTTTCTTAATTGCAGGTAACACTACTTTTTATTAAAGTATAATGTTTAATATTATAAGTATTAAATAAATATTTTATTAAACATTCAATACCGCATAATTATCAGGCAACTGCTTTTGAAAATAATAACTGAAATATTAAACAGGACTCGAGATTTAGAGGAACTGGAAACTAAAAACTTCTATTGACGTTAGTGTCAGGCTACTGTAAAATGTAAAAAGACATTTTCAAGATAGACTGGGTCACTATTTAGCAACTTCCGGCATAAGTTTGACATTTTCTTTAGATTTTTAGCTAGATTACAATCTATTTTATTAGTTGTATTGTTTTTTAGCGTTCTGTAGAAAAAAAAATAAATTTCAATTGTTACTTTTGTTTCCTTAAACGTAAAAACTTGTACAGTAGAGGAAATGGAGATTTCTGATTCTCACCTACCACATGCACTGTATATTCTACCTGCGAATTTAACATTTTCAAAATAATTTTGTAAATATTCTTCAACTAAAGAATGCACACTTTTATATGTGAGGTATTGTGCTGCAACACAACGATCCTACGACTAAAACAAAAGCACCTAGAAACACTTATCTACCCATTAAAAATTAATCTAGATTCGTTAGATATAATTAATGAACGCCATAACTCATCTGAACTTACCTAACATAGTCCGGCTGTTCTTTCGACCCGTAGTTCCGCAAACCAACCATGTGTACGCATAGCTGTAGGTCTCTTTCTATAAGTATTAATGCCGCAATTTTCTATATCGGACAGAATGAATACGAAAACGAGACAAAAAACAGCACAGAAACAATCGAATAGGAGAGAACACCAGCGTTTATGACATATCATTTAATTAACCGTATCCCTAGTAATTGGTCGGGGTTATTTATGTCGTCACGTGCCTTACCGTAGCTCTAACCGTAGGCCATCTGGAATACTGGACAACGTCGACAATGTTGCACCTTCTGCGGGTCACACAACAACAGCAGTTGGTATTATTGGAAAAGATGAAATTTTATTGTATGGATACAGGGGAAGACAAAAATTGCGTGAGTTTGAAGTAATAACAAGTTCGAAGAAATAAATAAGAATATACAGTGTGCTGCCGGATAGGTGACACAAGAGCAAATTGATTAAAAAAAATTGTTCTTCATAAAAGTTACTTGTTCCTGAAACTGCAAAATCATTGATATTTATTAAGATTTAAAATTGCCATGCAAAAGAGACAAAAAATTTAATTAATTATTATATAAATATGTCTTACCTTAGTCCTTATAAGTTTGACAAATTTGAGCCATTCTTTTCAGCAATTTTTTCTAAGTAATCGATATCAATTTGTTACCACATCTCGTGTAAATTATTTCAGAGTTGCTCGTCCTACAAAAATTTAATAGGAGAGAAGACAGGATTCAATACGTTCCTTTAGAACGTTTTTGCATATCCTGGCGGTGTATTTGAAGATATTATCCTGTTCGATCGACAATACAAAATCTAGATATAGGATTGGGCCAAGACGCCTCGCCTTCCAGGTATTTATGAACCTCTCTCGTCGCCAGAGACTTGTTCACTAAGTGACTCCCCGAGGATATCGCAGATTTCACCCATTTTCATTTTCATTTCACCCGGTAAGCACTTGTAACTGGTCCTGGATTCGAGAGACCCTAACCTAAGATGGTGAACGGTTATGAGGCTCCACCACAAGCCTGACCAAGAGATTAACACTAGCTTCTACCCTTTCCCGTATGTTTTTGAAGAGAATTCAGAAATTTGCTTCCACAGCAATGGAATTTCTAGATCTCTTAAGTTTCCGTTGTGAACAAATCATGCCAGTCGGAATATCTCTAGCTTTTCTAGCTGGTATTCCGCGATTATTAACCATGCCACTAATTCCTACTTAATTCATAGAAATTTTTTACTTCTGTGTCTTTATAATTGTTTCTACGATTTTCCGACTTCTAAGTTTCACCAAAGAAATTATGCAAGATTCATTGAAACTTTTGAATGTAAACTCTGCGTCTCAACCCCAATAATTGAAATTTGGTCTCATCGCTCTATAAAACTTTCTTCCGTTCATCCATTGTCCAATTTGAGTCTTCTGTTGATGAAGTTTCTTGTTGTTTACATACATACACCCTCTAAACCCACAACCAATAAGCATCAACTTTACTGAGTATTACTACAAATTTGTTTTTACAGCATTATCATTATGCTGCGAGTAAAAGGTTGCAGTCTGTAAATAGCGAAGCACCCGCACGTATAACGACTGATTGAGGAATTCGAGAAATGCAACGGCACGTTTCATATCGTCTCAATACTTTCTACCATCCACTGTATACACAGAAATAATTAAACTAGAAGTGCTGGTCATCGTCGTTCCGGTTCTGCGGCATCTCCTTTGTTTTTGCTTTCGTTTGCGGCGACGTCTTAGCCTACACTCTGTCATATACCTGACCTGAGAAGAGGAGATTCTTTAATTGGACGACACCTGTCGGATGGCTTATATTCTTTTTGGGTGCAAAGGCGCACGCACATGACGCGCGTGTCCCTCTTTGAACGGAATGCCCTTTATTCCGTTGAAGATTAGATTAGCTACGCAACGGAGGAAAGTGTAGGTGTGGATAACAGATGATAGCCAATTATTTTTTTGTGGTTGTAGTCATCATAGTTCGAATGTTTTTTTTTATTTTTCGTAAACAACCCGAAAACGTGTGCCAATTTCTACACTAGATGGAGGGTTGTAGGCAGAATTAAACGTCGTAAAATGTTTGATGGCGTTGTGGATATTATACAAAGGGATTCGATAAAATCGTTAGTTGTTATAAGGATGAATTAGGGAGTTGATATTCTTATCAGTTTAAACTATAGCAGATCATCTGCGAACTTTGCGAATTATGTATAGAGGCTAAGGAATTGGTAACTACGACATACTAATATATGTATGTTGTGAACTAAAAACTCTTCATACTGTGATCTTTTGACTTGCGAATTGTGAACAGACAATTCAAAAATTAAGTTACTGACCAAAAATTAATTATTGTCTTCACTCTTAGTAGCGTCGATGGTGACGTATGGTAAGTAGAAGATTAAGGATAATGCTTCGATTTATTTATTTATTTTTTTGTCGAATGTAATATACACGGTGTGCAATAGAAATACACGAGGGAATTGAAGCCTTCATCTCATTCCACCAACCGCTACTGCCCGCAACAGTAATCTGTGTGGTATTTGTGAACTTTGTACGTTTTCACTTGTATCACCATCATTGACATAAATAATTTTTGAGAAGAAAGAAAACAATAACCAAAATATTGTGATATATTGAATTCTCAAATCTATCTTCAACGAAAACATTAGTAAAACAAAATAAAGACGCCTATATATTGATAATGAACCTGCACACAAACATATGCTTATATAAACGTGAACAACGAAATGCGGGCAACCGTTCTTGCTGGATGACTTTCGATAAATATCTGAAACGAGACGAGTGTCATCTGTTTGTCAGACAGAGGAGCATCGTAGTAGGCCGTCGGAACACATGTTCACCTTCCGACCGTATCCCGATGAATTTCAATAATGCACGCTAAAAATTGCGTCATCAACTCGACGAATCGACAAAATTAATTGCCATTAATTGTAAATTGCCGGATGGTATTCATAGTAATTGTTTTCATGTGGGTTCTTGTATTATATTGTTAAAAAAGGAAAGGGAAGCATAATGTTATATTGAAAGTTAATTGAATATAAAGGTTATAGAGTGATATTTGTTATAGTTGTGTTTATGTTAGTTCAAATCAACATTTTAACAAATCTCAAAATGTATTATCTTTGCTAAACCAATTTGATTTAGATGCACCACTAGAAGAAAGAGTCAGCATTCATGTCAGAATTCAACATTTGATTCATACTCTTGATTGTATCAAATATGGCTTCCAACACTGTATAAATTGTACAGTTTCTAACGAACAGCGTTTAGCTTTTTCAATTCTCCAAAATTCGACAGCTTTGGATATCAATCACGCTGCCTTCTTCCGGGGAAATGCAATTTTCATCATATTCAGATCTTGGCTCAACGACTCATGCAGATCCTATTGACCTTACAATGACACGATTCTATTTTTTATAGCATCGTGTAACTCTTTGCAGGGAGCAGATATAACGATGGTGTGCGCAGATATGTAACAAATAAAGTACATTAGCAACGTTAATCTTCATCACGTTAGCACCTATTGTTTAACATATAAACCTTTACGGTTATAAGTAAACACTAAACTGTATTTGTGTTTTGTGTATATGCATTTGGAAAATCCACTATAGAGCGATAAAGTTTTTCATGTTATTTATTAAGTATAAAGCAAAATCAACAAAAGAAAAAGGAGTGACAACACCAAAGTATTGGATTAAACTACAAATAACATCTGATAACATGGAACCAAAACCAATTGCTTTCCTGAACAATTTTCTCGCTGATGGAGGACACAACGCATTTCCAAACGAATTTCAAGACGCGCAGCGTTATCAACATAACAATAAAGCGTATTGCATACTGCTGTGGCAACTTAGCCAACGTTTTCTGTTACTTCCCAACATAAGCCTTGAACTTTGCCTTCAAGGACAGGCAAATCTTTCTCAGTGATGTAAATAAAAGAATACAATTCCTGGGGTACTTCTTGGGTATTTGGTGTCGCTGCCGGTACCACATCGCTGCGCTTCGTGTTTCCACTCGACTTTACCAGAACCAGGTTAACTGCCGACGTCGATAAACAGGTCTTAGAAATTGCATAATTACACATAGGATATCGTTATCTACCGTGCTGCCTTCTTCGGTATCTGCAACACTCCCAAAGGTCTTTTGCCAGATCCCAAGGATACACCAATTTGCACGGCAATTGCTCGAACTTTTACCACTATTATTGATGATATTATTTCTGATCCATTCGATACAGTCCGCAGACATATGATAATTCAACCCGAACGTAGGAATAGCAAAATTGTTTTCAAGAACACAGTTCACTGCTGGGTTACCATCACCAACACCAAAGATTCAAAAGCCTTCTTCAAGGACACCTTCTGTAACGTTCTTCGTACCATCGTAATTGTACTTTATGACAAAATAAATGCAGTTTTCTAAGCAAATGCATGGAATGGAAAACGAGCAAATAGTACAAATAAAATTTTCCTCACATTGTGTCATTAAAAACTGAAATTTTCGATTTGTAAATGCGCCCGCAATCGGATAATTGACAAAACATGTTGCGGTATTCGTTTTAGTTGTGAATTAATGGGAAGGTGCCCGGTGATTCTCATTCGGGATGTGGAAATCCCCGCCTCGAAGAAAATGTTCTAATAAAGATGCTTCCACGTATACGCGCGCGTAACGGATATTTTCTTCACGGCATATGTTTTTATATTCTTTCGTGGCACTTTTTGTTTCGCAATCCTGGAGAAAGCAATATTTTAATAAATTTTTACCTTTAAAAAAGTTACTACCTGTAAACTGGTAGTAATTAAGGGAAAACGGCAGACGGTCACATTTAATGCCAGCAGTCACAAAGTTATCCAATGTATTTTTTAATTCTTCCCATAGTTTCAGAGTTATTAACGCAAAAACCGAGAAGTTGTACTACATTCAAGTTGCTCTACATCCCGAAAACAGGATCCCTTCTTACTATCTTATATCTGTTTTATCACGAATGATGCTCAAAATGCGTAAAAAAATTTAAATACACACTGAAAGAACGAGAAGGACTACAAACATTTATGGTTGTCTATTTTATTCACAGATATACAATTTCCTCACGTAGAAGCTAATGAAATAAGTTCGTTTATTACTAAGCATCGTGCAACAAGAAACAACTACGTGTTCTCTTACGTGTGGCCGTTAAAAAGGAGAAAACAATTTAGCAACAGAGTATTTTTAACTGACGCGAGTACCGTTAGAGCTTTAAAATAAATAAATACCCAATATCCAATACGCATTGGTTCGAAATAAGAAAAAAAAGAAGAGGAAGCAACAACTGAACGTACCGCAGAAAATGATTAATATTTTTGTGTCCTATTTAGGCCAAATTTTATTTTTCCCGAAAACGTTATTTACGACCGAGGAAGTCGTAAGATCCGAGCGTGCGGTGGGTCACCTTTTGAATGGGTATCGGTGGTCGTCATACTTCTTTTCTTCGTTCGTTTAACTTTTCCCTCGTGTCACCGTTGTTGGTAGTTACGAGGTGTCATGATTTAATGTTAGCAATGCTTTGAAAATTCAAAAAATCACGAAATTTCGGTAGTGGTTGACTGCTTAACAGACCCGCAGGTACATTATCGAAATTAATTTATATATGTATGTAATACAATGTCGTAACCGTACAGAAGTACAAGATCAAAAAATTCCCTCACAAGGTTTTTCCATATGCGAAAACCATATGCATCAAGAGGTTGCATCATTGATGTACTTTTCTTCGATATTCACATGTTTATTGGATGGTACTGTTTTTGGATTGGTGGATACTGTTGAATTAACATTCCACGGTCGAAACAAAGACTGTAAAACACGCGGACCGAAATTACTACTTTGCTGTTTGAGGAAAATGAATAAAAGTGAGAGAAGTTTTCCGGAAGCTGATATTGTTGGGAGTATATGTAACGAATATAGACTGCGCAATTGCTGTAAGCGTTTTTGTTCGTTGCACAGCTAAAGTACGGGCGGAATGTTGCTTTAGAATAGAACCACACTCACCAGCATTGGATGTATTATCCATCTCGACCA
Organism: Marronus borbonicus; assembly: GCA_902655005.2. NCBI lineage: Eukaryota > Metazoa > Arthropoda > Insecta > Coleoptera > Scarabaeidae > Marronus > Marronus borbonicus. Next base: position 22,658,415 of record LR737380.1, on the reverse strand, counting down.
AGACCGTATAGGGCAAGTCGAGATGGACTATTAGCGAAAGTTGAAGCGAATTTGTTTCTTCCTTGCTCGAAGTCTGTAGCACATGATCCCGTAATAAATTTATTTATTTTTCTCGAATCTATTTTGTAAGCTCTCTTGAAATTCCAAATGCGATGTCTTGATGCTTTAAAATCCTCTAAACCAATGTCCGTCTTAGCTTGCAATGTCCCTCGCTCGACGTCCAAGTCGTACCTAAATCAGTACTAAATTCATTATATACGAATTGAGACGTTTTCAGTAACTTTTCTCGTCGCGAATGACCTTTGTTTATTACTTCTTCCCACCTAGAAAAAATTAATAGGAACAAATCGCTATTATGTCACAATATTGCTTCACAATTTACTTATACAATTGCTGCCTAGGCGAAACTTTGTGAAACTTTTGCTGGACGGAATTCAATGCAATTCAACGTTGGTTTTGTATTCTATAGTTACAAGACCTCCTTTTTCTGGTAAACACTCTTCTTCTTCAACTTCTATTGCCTCTAATGTTTCTTCCCGCGTGGGCGCATATACATCATCTACAAATTCCGCGAATTGTGGTCGGTGCGGTTGCAAAAATTCCAGGGCTGTATCAGTTTCCAAGGAGGAGGATATCTTTTATTATTAAGAAAAGAAATATCTAATAAGAGATTAATATAATTGCAGTTTATGTATGCAACTCCATATTGGAACATCTAGAAAAGCCATATTTCTTGAAAATTTGTTTTGTTTTATTTTTTTGGAAGGATGTATTTATTACTTTAATACTCTTCTGGTCATATACTACAGAAATATAAATATCATGCGTCATGTCGTATTCAAGGCTTAATTTTGCCAATCTTTTGATCCAAGGAAAACAAGATTGAAATATTTTAGAAACAATAACCGTAATTTACACATTTTTCTCTTTTATTTGATATAAACACACTCGAAAGGATTACTACACCATAATAAGACCCACTTTAATAGCGAATTATAGAAATTTGCCATTTTGCTTATTGTCAAAAATACGCAATAATAGTGTCTGCAAATTGGTCACATCGTACACCTCTCTACTACAAAAGTTAAACAATTACACCTCGTATACAAGACACGTTAATAATCTTAGCATCCGAATGTGAATCGAAATGATCGTAAACTTCTCTTGAACGTCGCATTGTTTCATTTTATGCGCGTTTAAAAATCGTAAAAAGTTCATTCTCGCGCCTGTTCTCTGCGTTTCCTTTTTTTTCGTATACAACGCGCACTTCATATATTTATTTACTCATTTCGTCTTATACCTTTCTTTTCTGCGCTGCTGCATTCTTGCGATGGACGTGGCAGTAACATCGAATGATCGCATGACTTGAATATCACTACAGTAATTTGTTTAAAATTCCTTGTCCGGAAATGTTACGTTTAGTTAGGTTGTGAAGCTGTCAGTTACCTTTTTAAGATCCTTGTCCACTTTGGGCAGATTATGGAACATAATTTGTGAGAATTAAGATATAATCTGTTGTTTACCGTCAAATTGATATACTTATTATCGTTTATAAATTGGAAAAATTGAGTGTCAGAAGCTTAATAATAGTGAAATTTTAAAATAGTCTTTCTTTTCTCTTTTTCTTCTTTTCTTTCTACTTATGCACGATTATTACAGAACCAGCGTAGGGGGCTCCGCGGAAGATTTAATATAAAGTAAAATAATCGTGACCCATTTTCATTATTGTGAAAGTTAAAATAAATAGCAATAAATAAATTGATAGCGACTTTTACGACCTATAGAAGCAAGTTTAAATTGGAGCAGAATCTCGCCGCAATAACTTGCCTAAAATATTGTTGAGCTTTTTCGCTACGGAGTTCATGGTCAAGTTTAGCTGCCACTGCTCTGGATCTACTGATTCAACATAGTCTGTCTGCGTAAATCGTTCAAATTATGCTTCTTTAATGCATGCTTTAAGTTCAATGTGCAGGATCAGCCTTTAATCCAACAACCACCTTTCACCAATTTATAACAACTTTAAAGCAGAATTGGTATTATTTAACACATATTTAAGTCCATTCATGAATTAGACAAGTGACAATGCCATGAGTAACTTTTCTAAAAACAATCTTTGATGACTAAAACATTTATATATGCATTAAATTCACACGGTATACCTATATTTACATATCACACCTTTTCATTAAAGAACATAGCGTCGAAATAATCTCACCAGACTAAGATTATGTCACTATAGAAGACGATAGTTATTCTTCAAAATAATACGACCAGGTACGCTTGTAGACACGGCCGGCGGCTATGCGACGTCACAACCTTTCGAGTTCGAATTTCATTCAGTAAAACGCGTTGTACGGAATTTACAATACAATGGTTAAAGCACAAAAGGCGGACACTGTAAATAATGTCGGGTAAGCGAAGATGATTGAAACGTTTCAAGTGATTCTTCTAGGCCTTTAGGCTGCGCTTTAGAAATTTAGACCACTTGTTGTCGCTGCATTGTCGCCGCTATCGAGTTAGCATTCTTTCTCGAAGTTATTGTTACACTTTTTTTTTAATTTTCAATTCTCTGTTGATTTTCTCACGATCTAAGATGTGGTATGAGTAGTATTGTGGCATGTCAACATTGAGAATGTTTATACGCTTGTAAGTATATTGGAGAGAGTTATGAGATTTCTAGCGATTGGACCGACACGAAGATGTCCCTCGCTGGAAAGCCAAATGTGTTAATAATAATGATAATAGTAGAAGTAATGAAGTGCGATCTTAATTTTTTGGTTCATGCGCGCTTTTCTTCCTTTCTCCGATATTCCGTTAAGAAGAAATTACGAAGCCAATTTGTTTAAAAACAGTATATGGACCTTTCCAAGGTTTTACCAATATTCATGTTCATCTCACTCTCACTATAAGAACTTAATCGCCTGATTTACCACGTTGGAACCTTTCCTTGCTTTTCTGCAGCAATTTAATTTTTTTCTTACAAGTGCACTGCTCCAGGGCATCTCTAATAATGATGTAGATTGCATATATGCTCGTTTGTTTTGTTCTCACTGCACATTTCTCCACATATCAACGACAAAGGATCTAGAAATGAAGAATTATCAGATAATTCCGTTGGAGAACAATGGAGATAAAACTCCAAATCACCGCAGAAAATCGGGAAAGGTTCCAACGTGCTAAAGCAGAAATTTCACGTAGGTGATCAAGTCCATATACTGTTTAGAAACAGGTAGACCCTGTAACTTTTTCTGTATAGAAAATTGAGGAAAGGAAAAAGCAAACTTTGCATGCAACCACCAAATAATTAAAGAGAAATCAAGATTGAAATATGAACTGACCTGTAATAAATAAATGAAACACACAAAAATGACTGGAACACCTTCATTCGATGTTTGCCTACGTATGGCTGCGTATACGATCGATTAAACAATACCTATGTACGTGTTACCTTTCATTATCCGTCGACAAAGTGCGTCGCTAAAACCCATTGTTTTCGTTGCACCTTTAACGAAGGGCCGAGTCTAATTATTCAAACAACCTGATGATCGCATCGGAGGCGCCCTACCCATACACTAGATCCAATTTTTTCGTCACGTGTGTAGTCTTGCGGTCAACTTTAAGGTGGTGCCGATTACCTGAGTAATCGTTGGAATCATCGCATTGTCTTTCCGCACTCAAGTGGCATTTCTTCTTTCATCTGCAGCGAACAGAATATGCTATCGTACAGTCGAGGGATTACTAAATGAGCCAATATATACATATAAGGTAAACACTGAGAAAAATTATTATTTGGCTTGAATTCTTTTGGTAAAATTTGCCCTAATCCTTAAAAATATGTTTGGCTAATTTCTAATAAAATTTAGCAACATTTTGTATTTGTTACCATAATTCTTGTCGGGTATTAATCTCCTAAACTTACACTAGTATCTGCATATGAAAACATGGAGATTCACATTGATAATAGCTGATCAACACTTTTACCTACACTTTCCCATCCACAGTTATAGGAGGTCGTCCGAAGAAGCGAAAGAAATGGAAGATCGTGGAGGGATTTTCATCTTAAATAAAAAATAATTTTGCGCCACTAAGGGAAAATGTGGTAGGGCACCATCTTGCATAAACCACATATTTTTTCTTTGGTTTAATGGCAACTGTTGCAATTCATCGAAAAGCGTATTTTGGAGAAATGAAATGAAAAAAGAAAAAAAATATGAATTATCGTTTAAATTTGAAAATAATTCAAAGGGACTAAATTCGAGCTAAGTGTGCTTCTTTGACGAGATGTGGATTTTCGGTATTTCAATAGTGGCAATTTCTTTAATTAAAAACGCCTCGACGACTGAAGATGAAGGTTCAAAAAACACAAGCGGAGACTTCTTTCATACTAGCAAATATAAAACTTGCATCCACAGAATTTTCTTAGAAGGGTGCGCTTCGCGAATTTTTCACCATATCTTGTTAAGAAGATGAAAACGCCACAAGTAGAAGAACGTAATACATTGCCAGTTGTTCAGTTTGCTGCCGTTTGGTCCACCAGGAATCCACACCAACATATTTTAAGCAGAGATTTCTGCTCTGAACTTGTGCGCCACAAAGAAGGCGCGACTAGAAATATACTCATAGACAGCCAGGCAGCTATAAAGGCTACTAAGACCTACACCTACGAATCTGGTCTGACACACGAATGTGTACATAAATTAAGGCAACTGGGACACAAAAACCACATTACATTGCGGTGGGTCCCAAGCCACCAAGTGATTGAAAGAAACAAAAAGGCAGATAGGCTAACTAAAGCAACAGAGAACATGAATTTTATTGGTCCCAACCCCTTCTGTGGGCTCAAAAAGAACCACATAAAACAAACAATGAAGACAGGGAAGGACAGTCAAAGGACCTTGTACTGGGACCAGTTCCAGGACAAAAACAGGCACGGTATCGTTTAGCAAAGGGGACCTGAAACTATTGAGAGGATTTCTGATAGATCATGTAACCCTGAAATATCATTTATTCAAACTAGGAAAAGCTGAAGAACAAATCTGTCGTGTATGCCAAGAAGATCTGGAGACAGCCTAACACATTCTATGCCAATGTGTTGCCATCAATCGTACACGACACCGATATTTCAGAAGGTCATTCTTTACGTCTACTGAACTGAAGGAAGAAGAGCCTCTATTTATTCTAACACACATAAGGGCATTTTGTTACAATAGATCTATTTAGGTCGCAGCGACCAATAGCATTTATACCATCGGAGGCCTGATTATAATCATAATAAACATGTAATAATGCCCTTTAGAAATTTCTCTGATTTCTTTATTATTGTTTTATTAATTTCTTAAAGTAGTAAAATATACCTTTTAACATGTTTTAATAAAAGAAATGATTCCTTAATTTTTTTTTTTTCATTAGGCCTTCAAACTTGAATTTGTGGTAGCCACCCCTAAATAATGTTTTAAATTTTTGAAAAAAGCACCCTGAAGATGTTTTGCAACATAAAACTGAAATTGGGGATCCCCCAAAGAAAAAAAAAATTACCCTCTAAGGACCACCCTAGAACAGATGTTTTTATACCACACGCCTGCTCTTTTTCCTCCAGTTCGAGGTACTTTTATTTTCCAGACAGTCGAAAGTCGAAAGCAACTACCAGAAACCAATTGAATATTGCTCAACTGAACTTTTCTTCTCTCGCGATCTTAATAGGTCGTTTTTAAATTCCTCGATGGCACTTACCTGCATACCCATTACATGTATACACCAAATATTATATAGATTGCGTTCCACGATACGTATTACGGAGCGTGGTAGTTAAGTAGCGTTAAATAAGACGCAAGGTCTGTGAAGCGTGGCCTGGGCCTGATAGGTGACTTCATGCCAGGCACGCCGATGCTGTCGTCATCTATCCGGGGTGCAGCGCGCCGGCAAATTAGCAAACGCGCTTATTATCGGCCGCGTTCATCGCCAGCTCGAACTAATTGTATTATGCCTAAGCCGTAGAGACGCGTGAAACTTGCTCAGACAGGCCCGCCGACCTGTGTTTATCGGTTACGATGCCTTATCAACACGGAACACACACGAACTGGGGTGGTAGTCGAACTTACAGATCTTGATTCATTTTGAATTAAGTAAATATTCACGATGTAACCAATATCCTAAGCTAAAATTTTTACATAGCTAGTATACATATAAATACCATGTAATTAGAAGCGAGAAAAAGACGGTATACCTAATTCTTAACGGGAAGGGAACCTCTCAATTATTGAAGGATTTATTAGAGGAGAGTTTTAGTTCATATTTCTTACGTAAATTTGACAAATTATTACCTTCCTAAGACTTAGATTTAAAAAAATTTTAAATTGAGTGGATTGTGGGTATAACACAACGAAATTTTTTCGACATTTTTACTAAGTCATTTTTACGGGTCATTGCACGTATGAACTGATTGGGAGATAAAAACTATTATATAGCGCTGCCGTAGGATCTACTGAGATGAATCAATAATCTCTACAGTTATGACCAAGGATTACTGGGATCACGATCTGTGAGGGCTGCAAGGATCGACTATCAGCTTAATTAACCAGAGAATTGACGAAACAAATATGCACTGATAAGCCGTAACACGGCAAAACGCGCATCTGTACTTGGTGGTTAGCAGCTAGTCTTACTTCATTCTTTAGTTTAATTCTTTAGCTAATTAATCTGTTAGTTGATCCTTGCAGCCCTCACAGACTGCAATGCCAGCAATGTCTGATCACAATCACAGAGGCGTTTGCAAATATTTAGATAAATTTTGTGCCTAAGGAGTCTTTAGTATCCATATGTTTCTACACCAATCGTATTTGTACGACAATTAATCGATTGGCTACCACCTTCCACAAATGTGCACTGATGAGCCGTAACACGGCAAAACGCGCATCTGTACTTGGTGGTTAGCAGCTAGTCTTACTTCATTCTTTAGTTTAATTCTTTAGCTAATTAATCTGTTAGTTGATCCTTGCAACCCTCACAGACTGCGATGCCAGCAATCCCTGGTCGCAATTACGGAGGCGTTTGCAAATATTTCGACAAGTTTTGTGCCTAGGGAGTCTTTAGTATTCATATGTTTCTGTACCAATAGTATTTATACGACAATTAGTCGATTGGCTACAAATGACTGATGAGCCGTAATACGGCAAAAAGTGCATACATCAATGGCTATATTTTATTTCACAAAATTCCTGTGTTTTGTAAGAATATCTCATTTATAGATTTTGAAAATTTATAAAAGAAGGAGCTTATATACAGGTACTTTACCTGTATATAAGCATAAAACATATAGTAACCGCAATTAGCTTTTGTATCGTTCTTTTTTTCTCTTTCAATGCAGAGAATTCATTAGGTACACAGTTCGAGGAAGCAAAAAAAAAACTGAAAAGAAAAGAACGCAAGAATCTAGAACGACGTGACCTGAACTTGAACACACAACACGCAAACAATAATTAGTTTGAACTTTGACTAACAATAAGTAGAGCGGCCCGATCATGATCTTCTATTTTTGTTATAAAAAGAAGAAGAATCGGTTCATTATATCGATGATATAATAATAATATATAACGGTATTTCGCGTACTGACAGTTAGAATTATGAGAAAATTTCGGTTCCGTAAATTACCTCAACGAAACTACGTAACATATTAATATTCTAGAGGAACCATGGGATTTACGATGGACAATAAAAAAATAAATTTTTCAAAACTTTAGTCCGAGGTGATCGTATCGTTACATTTTGATATGAATCATAGGTAGTCTAATTAATAATAATTTTTTAAAGTGTGGTTACGACCCAACGGGGTGTATTATCAATTATTTAAGGTGATGAAAATTGTAGATTGAATAAAGTGTGTGGTGGAAGATCTGGAAGGATCTTATTCTATTAACTAGCGATATTGTACCGCATAAAATTCCTAACACTGACATGAAATTCATTTAAGATATTCTAAACTAGTTTACGCTGTCAACAATTATAATCCCATAACTGTAAAATCTAACTATATGCATGCATCACACGGACTCCAATCCATTTTATTTTTTTTTTATTTCCGGGTATTACACTTCCAACTTCAACGCTAACATCGAAACTGTCCGGAATGACTTATTTATAATACAATGCGCGATATAACTCACGTACGATCTCGTTATAAACACCCACTGTTTTGATAATATTAATCTAATATTCTGACAAACACAAAATCGAAACGAGAGAAAAGAAACTATGCTATCCTAGACTAGTGGTCAGTTTTTATTTTTAATATACCGCAATATATTACGCTTTACCGATTTATCACTGTCAAAAAAAAAAAGAAAACCCGCTATAACCGCTAACTATACGATCATGGTGGCGACAAACATTTGGGCTTTATATTTGATATATCTAGTACGTTGTGCGGGGAATCAGAAGATTCGTAATAACAGAGGTAAGAACGTCTTGATTAATTGATAGAACAATACTCTGTCGCTGTCAAATTTCTACTGACAGTGAGCGAACCGTGACTGCTTTAAAATGGATAGAAACCGCTACTTGAAATGGTATCACAATTAAAAACTCATTGTACGTTATATTAAATTTAGAATTTTAAGCAAATTGTCCCGCTACTGCAAGTAAAGAAAGTTTATATTTATATTAATATTCTATATCCCCCTATTACTGGGAAATACAAAAATCCGTTCATTAATTTTTACGAATAATAAATAAGTAAATTACGAAAAGCGTTGCAAAATAAAATAAATCTAAGGCTTCAGCTTTCATTATCAACGACCAAAAAACTAAAAGAAATGAAACACTGGAAAATGCAATCTTCCATTTATTAAATTACTTTGAGAAAATGAATAGTTGATTTACTAGGTTACAGCACTTATTTTTTAATCCTAGATTAAGCTAATTTCCACTTAAACTTAACGCTTGATTAAATCAATTATTGCCTACATTTGGAGTGATTGATTACATTAACAACTATATTTAGGCAATAATTAGGCATTTAAATTGCATTTATCAATGGATTAATGTAATCGATGATTACAGTCTAAACTTTCAATTCATTTTCTGCAAAGCGTCTCATGGCAGTATTTGTTACGTACTATTGAACACATTTTACACTCTTTTCTAAGGGATTAAAGCCATAAATTATTATGTAAAGTGGAAATATTGCGACAACCACAATAAAGTCCCTTTTATTATCATTCCAAGAATTTCTCGGAAGTACCGATCTTTTCAAACGGGTCGTTTGGGGATTATTAACGAACAATACATTTAGGAAATATACCGCAGTTTCATTCTTGTTTATTTATCACGGGCGTAAAGATATAAATTTGCTTCATTTTACTGTTAAACGTGTGTTGGTGTGCATCTGTCGTTTCTGCGCGAAAGTTTTAAGAAAATTTACTTCAAAATGGCACGTGGCAAGCCTACCAGTGTAGAAACACGTTCACGCATTATTACGCTGTTTCAAGAAGGATATTCGCGGGATGTTTCTCCTTTACTGGGACGGGAGATTTATGCAGAGTGCAGGGTGCAATGAGGAAGGAAAATTATTTTGCAATACTCCAGAATCATGCAGTGCCATCAGGATTGCGTATAATAGGCCGTAACTTTACATTCATGCATGACAACGACCCAAAACACACTGCGTTAGTGTGTAAGAACTATCTAAAGGAGCAAGAAGAACAGCACACCCTGAAAGTAATGACATGGCCCTCACAAAGCCCAGATCTGAACCCTATAGAGTTGTTGTGGGATGAACTGGACAGGAGGATCCGAAAAATATGCCCCACTTCGCAAGAACATTTACGGAATATTCTGCAACATGAATGGATTAATATTCCACAATCCATTTTACCAAAACTTATCGAAAGAATGCCTAGAATAGTTCGAGCGGTGATTAACAGCAAAGGAGGTTTTTTCGATGAAAAAAAAAAATAATGTTCAGTATGTTATATTAGACCAGAATAACTTTTTATTTATTTGTTTTTGCAAAAAAAATTGCATTTTGTTTTTAGTTTCGTTTGTTTCTGTAACCTTTTCATGTTTTTTTGCTAACCGACCGAACTTCTCTGAACGGCAGTGTACACCTTGCCTTGGCAAGAAAGAAAATACTTAAATGTGTTTTCCGCTGTGCCATTCTCATATTCGAAAATTGGAAATAATCGCTAGGGGCTAAATCTAGCAAATATGATGAGTGCGGAAGCAACGACACAAATTTGTTCGTGTGCGTTGTCTTGATGAAACTTTCATAGCATTGTTGAAGCGATCCAATGAGTTAACATAATACTCGCCATTAATCTATTTGCCCCCTTCATGGCACATCCCAAAACACTGTCGCCATAATCTTGTTGATCGATAAAATGGCGTTAAAACATAAAAAATGATATATTGGGTAAACCAAACACAATATACAGCGCAAATTCGAAGAATACTATTACTAAACAGGAGACTGCACTATTGACTATGACAACCTCAAGATACTTGCTAAAGGCAACCAGTATTGCAAGCAAATTGTGAGAAACTCGATAAAAGTAATGAAAAACACCAACTACGTCAATAAGGAAGACGGTTATAGATTCAACAACATGTATTAAGGAGTAGCAATAAAGAGGACAACCTACAATGGGCATAACTCGAATATTGCTAGATACAATCTATGACGCCAAGGATTACAAGAAAACGGCACTGCTACTTAAATTCGTGACTTTTAACATTGTTTTAAATTCATGTGGATTTTTATTATTCTTCTTTTCGTTTCTTCGTGTGTTTTCAGTTGCTTTCCTAGATTATTTTCTTCAGTTTCCAAACGCCAAGCAAACTTGTACCCGCGTATAACTTGAATTGTTGGCGTAATCATCAGCAAAATCGTCCGAAACGATCAATCTATTGCGATCAAGTTGCCGGGTGAGAAAGCGACCCGTAACATTGGAATCACGACCGCCAACTCTACAGAATTTGTTCTCCGTGGCACTGGCATTGGCGATCTCGCAGTCTGAGTACTGAAGGCGGTCTAATGCTGCGGGTTATAGGTAAGCCGATTAGCCGTATAACGTTATGGAAATTGGTTCGAAAACGTGAGCGATAACGCGAGCAGAATTCGAATGGGACTGCGTAAATTGTGGCCGAAAGCACTTTTAGTACGGTAAATACGATAAGAACGGTATTACTTAAAAGGGAAGGCGGCCAATTTGTAATATATCCAGTTGCGATTGAAGAGAACTTCATATAATTTTCTTATTTAGTATAAATAACGTTTATAGAGGTACTCTAAAAATTTGGATGAATTTTAGCCAATTATAGGAGCATTATTCACCAAAATTCGTTGCAAGTTTCATTTCCAGTGATGGAAAACAGAAAGTGAGATAATTTTTCCCTAGTATCAGGATGTAAGATGAAATTTATTCGAAATGTAGTATATTCGCAAGTAACTTGCAAAAAACACACAACAGTCTTTCTATACATTCTACACATCAGTGTTGCCAACTTAGAGCTTTTGGCACTAGATCTAGTAAATTTCTAGCTGGTATAGTGCTCAAATATTTCAATCTGGTGCTTTATGCTTTTCCTAGTGCGTCAAGGGGCATTGAGCAGTGGTTTCTAGAAATTTTTTTAAGTTTTGCAAATTCTAAATAAAAAAAAGTTAAACTTTATACATGCAAAGCCAGTGACTGTTATAATTTAATTAAAAATCCTGATATGCAGAAACCAGGTTGCACATACAAATTTAGGAAAGAATTACTCAAAATGCCCATGTTTAAAGATTGGTTTTTCAATCAAGTAATTCTATGGCAGACTGGCTGATCTTGAAAGACATGCTAAAACAACGAAACAAAAAAATGTACTACGCCTTTCCAAAGTAATTGTCAGATGAAAATAAATTTTAAATCGGTGTCCCGGTGTTAAAAAAAAGGAAGAACAAACTATAATAGCATTGTTTATTGCTGTACATGGCACATTTAGATCATGTAATCATTTAGTCAACTTGCAATAGTTCTTTTGAAGATAGTGCTGGATTTAAATTATATCGAACAAAATGTAAAGAAGTTACTATGAACATAATTGGAAATTGAATTGTTGTTGAGTCTGGAAAGGCAGAAGATATCGTGCAAAAAGTACAGAATTATTTAGAGAAGAATAAAGTAGACATCAGAGGCCTGAAGGGCATAGGAAGCGATAGTACAAATGCAATGGTAGGAAATTCAAGAGAAGTTTGTGAATTAATGAGAAATAAATTTAACTTGCCTAATTTGATTTTGATAAGATACGTCTGCCATTCACTGCAGTTAGCTCTGAGTAAGGAAACTGAAAAAGGTCATCCAAAACAACTAGATTTCATAATTAAGGAAACATATACTTGGCTCAGTCACTCAAGCGACCGTCGAAAACATATATGAGGAAATTTATCGTACTTTAAATAAGGATGAAAAACCTTTAAAAATACTTAAAGTTTGTGCAACCAGGTAGGTATGACTAAAACCTGCAGTCACTAGAATATTATCGCAATGACTGGCACTAAAAGCCTTATTTGAGGTAACCAGACACTCTGAGCGTTCTTGTAGTACAGAAATGTTGCATGTTTGCACAAATAAGTTCTTTATTTGCCTTGAACCAATTCTCTAGAAAGTTCAAGAAACCAATAAATAAAGTTCACCACTTTCCGTGCGCTTCACGAAATTAGCAAAAACTAGACAGACTCGTGTTTATTCGTTATTTGTAGTACGAATCAACTAGATTAATCGTTAATAAATGAACAACGGCATACCCAAATTTGAATGCTACAGCTTGGATTTCTCAAAAAATTTCATTTATTTATATTTAGCAATGGGATAATATTTAACAATTTTACATTTTCCGGATAATACCGGCTCACCCCCAACTATCACCGTTTGATTAATTCATATCCGAACGGCAAAAGTCAAATGACCTAAATATAATTCAATTTATTTACAAATAAAAAAGGAAACCATTCTTTTCAGTCTACAACAATTCGCTGATTTGGAAACACCTCCACACCAACAATTCAGTTTAAAAATAGAAATTATTCCACCGGTTTCTGGCGCCATATTTCGAAATATTTCGGCAAAATAAATTACAACAAACGACGGCGCCTAACTCGCTAAATTTATGTTTTTTTTTTCAATGAGATCTTCCGTTTTAAAGTTCACCGGGAAAGTTTTCAAATTGCCGTCATTTCGCCTACTAGATTTCTGCAATCGGACGAATAAAATTGAAATTATTTAAATCTAGATCGTATGGATGCACGCCTCCCGTATTTTTTCTCTTTTTTTTGAAACCGTGACAGCCACCTACATTTCCCGCATTTCCAAAAAAAGTTGGCGTCTTTGTTATGCATAATAATATTGTTCGAAAAAGATATATCTTAAATCGTTTTAATGTATCCGGACACATGTTCAATTCCTTTATTTATATTTTTCGTTTTGTTGCGTTGGTAAATTTTAAATTTGGTCGGATCTATTGCAGCGGATATAAGTGGGAAGATGTTTTTTTATATGTTTCTCTTTTATATAACTGTTTTATCGATTTGAGTTATATTTTAGAACAAACATCTTGTTTTTTATATAATTTAAGCAAATAAAAATATTTGCTTTAGTATTTATGTATTTTTTTTTAATTATAAGTGTAAATAGTGACAGTTGACTGAAATGATTCTATTCCATTCAACCTGGCTTCGATGTATGGAGAGTAAACATTGCCAGATTGAGGCTATTAGACACTTTGATATAGCAAGTTAGTACTGAATACCCACGTTAACTTCATTGTTCTTATGCTAAAATACTCCATAAGATCCAATACTTCGAAGCCGAGGTGAAACGCACTATAATTAACAATTTCAACCCTTGTTGATAAAGAAAGTCGTATTTGTAGCAGACCATGTTACCAATATTCAAAAAGAAAACGTTATATCGTTATCGTATATTAGGAAGGGAGTTCGATATACACTGCCGTTCAGTGAAGTTCGGCCATACAATAAAATTCTATGATATCACACTGTATACAATTATTAATACATAAAATTAGAAAAATATTAAGCATACACTCTTTTCTAAGAGGTTAAAGCCATAAATTATTATGTAAGGTAGACATATTGCGACAACCACAATAAAGTCCCTTTTATTATCATTCCAAGATTTTCTCGGAAGTGCCGATCTTTCGAAACGGGTCGTTTAGGGATTATTAACGAACAATACATTTAGGAAATATACCGCAGTATCATTCTTGTTTATTTATCACAGGCGTAAAGATATGAATTGGCTTAATTTTACTGTTAAACGTGTATTGGTGTGCATCTGTCGTTTTTGCGCGAAAGTTTTAAGAAAATTTACTTCAAAATGGCACGTGGCAAGCCTACCAGTGTAGAAAAACGTTCACGTATTATTACGCTGTTTGAAGAAGGATATTCGGGGCGACAAATTGCTGAAAAAATAAATATGAGAAGTTCAACAGTAAATGACATCATAAAGCGATATCGGACAACTGGAACTATAGAAAATCGTGTTAGTCCCGGAGCATCTAGGAAAACAACAAAAGCTGAAGATTTGAGAATTGTATTATTAAGCAAACGCAATAGAAAATTAACAGCGCCACAAATAGCAGCCGAAGTCAATCGCGGCCGTGAAGAACAAGTTTCGGCGAGTACGGTAAAACGTCGACTTCAACAAGCGGACCTTCATGGACGCATTGCCATTCGAAAACCCTTATTACGTCGGGGCAACAGAGCAAGACGGCTACGTTCTCATTTAGATTGGTCGTTAGATGATTGGAAACACGTGCTTTGGAGTGACGAGTCAAAGTTTGAGGTTTTTGGGAAAATCGACGAGTTTATGTCCGAAGATCTAAAACCGAAAAGTGATCCAGAACTGCATTGTGCCTAGAGTGAGGCAAGGGCGTAGTTCTATGTTAGTGTGGGGATGTTTCTCCTTTACTGGGACGGGAGATTTATGCAGGGTGCAGGGTGTAATGAGGAAGGAAAATTATTTTGCAATACTCCAGAATCATGCAGTGCATTCAGGATTGCGTATAATAGGCCGTAATTTTACATTCATGCATGACAACGACCCAAAACACACTGCGTTAGTGTGTAAGAACTATCTAAAGGAGCCAGAAGAACAGCACACCCTGCAAGTAATGACATGACCCCCACAAAGCCCAGATTTGAACCCTATAGAGTTGTTGTGGGATGAACTGGACAGGAGGATGCGAAAAATATGCCCAACTTCACAAGAACATTTACGGAATATTCTGCAACATGAATGGATTAATATTCCACAATCCATTTTACCAAAACTTATCGAAAGAATGCCTAGAATAGTTCGAGCGGTGATTAACAGCAAAGGAGGTTTTTTCGATGAAAAAAAAATATAATGTTCAGTATGTTATATTATGCCAGAATAACTTTTTATTTATTTATTTTGGTCTTTTTTACCTGTACATACAATAAAATTGCATTTTGTTTTTAGTTTCGTTTGTTTCTGTAACCTTTTCATGTTTTTTACTAACCGACCGAACTTCTCTGAACGGCAGTGTACACCTTGCCTTGGCAGGAAAGAAAATACTTAAATGTGTTTTCCGCTGTGCCATTCTCATATTCGAAAATTGGAAATAATCACTAGGGGCTAAATCTGGCAAATATGATGAGTGCGGAAGCAACGACACAAATTTCCTCGCGTGCGTTGTCTTGATGTAAACTTTCATAGTATTGTTGAAGCGATCCAATGAGTTGACATAATACTCACCATTAATCTATTTGCCCCCTTCATGGCACATCCCAAAACACTGTCGCCATAATCTTGTTGATCGATAAAATGACGTTGGCCATCTTTGGCACCGGCGAAAACCCGCTATTTAGACTGTTCTTTGTTCTCTAGTGTGCTGTGATGAATCAACAGTCATGAATCGACGCCAAAAATCATTCAGATTGTGCTTTAGCATCGCCAAACATTCCTTTGAAGTCGACGCACGTATTGATCGTCAGTTGTGAGCAATCACAGCACCTGTCTTGCGGTAAGCTTCCTTACATTCAAACGTGCCCACGGCCACGTCAATTTCAGGCATTTTCAATCTTCGACCATTCATTACCATATAGTGAATTTTTTTGATCATTCCTGATGTGATCATTTCATTTGAACGACCTGCACGTTCTTCTTCAAAAATGCTCGTACGGCCGCGTTTATATTCAGCTGTCTAATATTTTATGGTTAATAACAGAGGTGGAAAGCCCCCATAAACCTTACCGAGTTCCACTTTTATCTTTTTCCAAAAGCAATCACTGCTCTATATTCGATTATCGCATTGTTGTTAAACCATTTTAAATGGCTGTTATTCACAAGTTGTGTTTGAAAACTTGATAGAGCTATTCCGAAAATAATTATTTCAATTCTAGAGCGGCATCTCTTAACGAACCAAAGTAATTATCTCACTCCTGAAGATACAGAAATTGAATTTTTAAGTATGCCAAATCATTAATGAATTATTCTATTCTATTATTCTGGTTTTGACAAATACCGTTAACATCTGCACTGGAGAATAAATATTATAACATTACCACTGACACGTTTATCTTTCCGTAAATCTAACATCGCTGATTATAGAGATATCCTCTGCATAAAACACGATTCTTAATACGCATCTACATAAATCAAGTAGTATATAACAACCAAACAAAATAACAGCTGGAAGTCATGCGTGCATCTTCGTTAAAGAAGCAGCAGTAGCTTGTTTTAATCATCTTCTAAGGCTACCGGTCTCGTGCGACGCGATGATAATCCCGAAATGTCAAACGCGATCTCATGGAATTATTTAAATCTCCGTATGACAGACCCGTTGACTCAACTCGACCGGACAACAATCGGGGTCTACGTCGGTTTTGAGCTGCTCAGAATCCATGTATATGATAAAGAATAATACAGAATGCACTCAAAAAGTTCTAGGAGTAACATTGTAGTTTGTAGTAAATATCTCAACCTAAAAAGCCTTTCTATAGAAACTGGAAAACTTGAGTGCAACTTGAAGCTGATTATCTTTTTAAAAACTAGCAGTGCTATTCAAACTCATCAAATTTTATTCAGAAATTACACCAATTACCTACTTACATCGTTAACAGAAAAACTTTTTAAATGCACTTTGTATATATACATAGTCTTTCAGTAATTGCTTTAAATTAAGAAGCACTTTAAGAGCCAAACGATGTAATTCTCAAACGCAACCGCTTTATTTTTTGTAATAATGAGCTGAACTGTATTAGTGTGTGCCGTTGTTAAGACACTTCAAAATCGAGAAAATACCAAAATAACCATTTATTCGAATAGATGTTGACCCCCTAAATAGGCTTCTTTTCACTCTATTTGTCGATAGCTCTAACCGTATTTGAGTTATGGGCGTTTAAAATTTTACCTCCGTCAAAATTTGGTAAAAAACGAGATTTAGATTTGAAATTCTTTTTGTTAAGGATGGCTTTTGAATAAATATCGCCATTTGAAATTTGAAAAATTTGAAAATTGCTAAAAAGAAGTGCCCCAAATCGAGTAACATCTCTAAAAATATATCATTTAAAGAAAGTAATTTTAAATTGCAATTCTGACGACTCACAAAGTTAAAAATTGGAAAAAAAAATGAAAAGGGTCTTATTCTGGCTCCTTAAATTTAGAATATTTAAGGAGCCAGAAAATTATTATAACAAAACTCAATAAGTTGCAAATTGAGTTGGTGGCGCCATCTATAAAGCCACGCCTAAACTTCAACTCCTTCGTTTACAGAACCCTGTGTGACATTCCCTATTAAATCAACTCAATTTATTCCATGATATAATAGTGATATTTTCCTAACAATTAAACAATAAATTCAATCAAATCAACAAGAAATTAGGTTTGTTGCAGAGAAAATTTAGTAAGCAAAGTTTAACTAATGGATCATAGATGACTCTAGCAAAAGTAACATCTTAATTTTTTTTTTTTGTTATAACATCATATACTATCCTAAAGATGGCGCCATTATAATTACATTTTTTAAATATAAATAAAACACTTAATTTCATATAATTTCCTTCATTTCAAATATTTTCTCGCAACAAATCTAGAAACATTATCTTCAGTGTTATCCTCTTCTTCTTCATCGTCGGACTCATCTTCACTTTCCGTTTCTATAGCCTCCGATTCTGAATACTGCTTAGACGACTCCAACATTTCTTCACTCCTAGACACTCGCTTACTGGATTTATTGATCGTAGAAACGGGTATTCCTTGATGTTTTTTCTTTGGCGTTGAAAATATAGAGCTTAAAGATCCGAGTGAGTGGGAAGCTCTAAACAATGAACCTCTTTTATTCGCCGTGTTCGGTAGAACGTCGGGCATTCGCAGGGATCTTTTAAATTCCTAAAAAAATACTCCGGATACGTTCGAAATTTTGGTTAGAGGATTTGATTTCTTTGTAATTTACCGTTTCAAATTTCCCTCTAACTTTTTGAAAGTCCTGCAGGAGATACAAACGAGTTAAATTTGAAATTGCCGCGTTTCAAGAGGAAACGGGGGCGCTAGTATCGTGTTTGACCAATGGAAAGCTAGAAGTTTGACATTTCAAAATTGAAATGTCAAAATCAGCTAAGTGTTGCCAATATAAGCAATTAGATTTGTGTGTAATTACATTATTACCTCTAAATCCGAATCTTCATCTATTGATTTTATATCTTGATAAGCTTTAGTTAGTAATTCCAAACATTTAGCATGGTAACCCATTTCAACGGTTATATAATTTAGTAAAATAGTTTTTAAATCCCGCAATTTTTGTTTTTCAAAGGTTGTTACGTGTTCTTCCAGGTTATGTATTGTTTTCGCTACTTCCGTTGACGCTTTTACTAATTCCGTTTCCGCTTGAATCTGAAATAAAAGCAATTTACACTATTTTAGATGAAAACTAAAAACGAAACGCTTTAGTTTTACAATTTGCTGCCTGTGCTTTGGTGTCCTTTCACGGGCCCGATCCAATTGTCGTTTCCTTGCAATTTCACGACTTCTTACGCCATATATTTGCTTCACACTCTCTTTAGCGTTCTTACAAACGTTCTCATATTGCGAGAACTCTTCAACAACCTTCTTATCAATATTTTGCACTCTCAGATTACCATAATCGCTTATCATCGAGATCGTATTCGCAAAATTTACTAAGCTATTGCTTAAAGTCTTGTTTATCTCCTCGGACTCGGCGTAGGCTAAAGTAATCTTGGCGATTTCGTCCCCTTTATCCCTCAATCTGGCCGCTTTTCGGGAATATCCACTGAATGCAAAACATAGTTGAGCGATATTCCTTTCTACGCCACATATTCTTTCCTGAATAAATTTCGCTTCTTGTTCGCTAAAAATTAGTATGAAAAGTGAAATAGATAATTAAGTAAAATGTAAAAGCTTACCAGTTGATGTTTTTGGTGCGGATTCCACCTAACATTTTTTAGTTTGTGTTTATTTTGACAATACAAACACTAGCGGTTGTTATGGTAATTTGTTATCGTAATTGAATTTTACAAATATTTCATTTTATCATTAAATTATTGATTTCTTTTTTAAATTGCTGAGAAAAAAATATCTTTAGTTTTGACCATTATTGTATATTAAAAAACTAGTTGATAGGTAAGGATTGTTAAATAAAAATTAATTCATATAATTAATTCAATTAATTCAAAATGTTTAAATATGAAATGTAATTTGATGTAAAAAAACGTATGGATTGAAATTTTCTTTTAATATCTACTTATCTAGTGATCTTTATTAACCTAGGGATATTTATTTTTTAACTAATTCTAACCAAGATCATTTATTTTGTTCAAATTATTATATTTATTATACCATCGCGTGTTTCCTCGAGGTTTTATTTAAACGCTATATGTATCTTGAAAGATAAAATAGTTAAAAGACTTTCGAAACACGCAAATTTTGTACCTGGCATCTCAGTGGCACTAAATACCGATCCAACTTCACATCTAATGCGATTGCGCTCAACCATAACAAAAACTAATCAACCAAATACCTTATTTTATAGTCATTTTCCTTATTTTCCTACTTATTCAGCGATGGTAGATGATAAGGTCGAGATGAATAACGATAGCGAAGCTTACGCTACGGCTAATACAAACGACCCCAAAAATGTACAAGAATTAACACAATACGTAAGTAAGAATTAAGAAACTAACCTCATCGTTTTTATCGGTCTTTGTCTACTTTTTAAGGTTCAGAGTCTTCTCCAAACCATCCAAGATAAATTCCAAAATATGTCCGAGCAAATCTTGTCGAGAATCGATGAAATGGGAAATAGGATAGACGATCTGGAAAAGAATATTGGTGATCTAATGACCCAGGCAGGCGTTGAAAGTGGTGATAAGTGATAGATACGATGGTGAAGTGTCTGGGTTTTAAATAATTTATTTGTGTTAATTAAAGCGGTATCGAAGTATGTTTGTTAATATCCATTTCATATAATATCTTGAAACTAATCTGGGAATGCTAGAATGTTTGGAATTATAATATCGTTGCACAAATGTAGCATATTGAAAGGTAATAATTTTTATTTTTTTTCGCATTTAGGTATGGTTTAGATCGTAACGAATAATACATATACAAACGGAGTTGTAATTCCAAAGATAAGCACAGATAACGCCATATATACAATTAATATCAAGTCAGGTGTACTATGATTTTTTTTTTTAAATACCAATAAAATATACTAAATATGCAAACTGACATGTTCACATATATTGCATTGTATTATTTTTTGTAGTCATTTTAAATAATAAATTTTCAATATAGTTTCTGTTTAATTTATTTCTCTATCCTTGTAGAGGTTTTGATGGCAAATGAATAGTTGAATAACAGAATGCATTTTCAAATTGAGTAGACTAATGTGTTTCCAAATTGTTAGAACTGGTTTATCACGTTCCGGCATCTTTTTTATACTGTCTTCTATATCTCTTATCTCTTCTAACTCCCCGGGCTGAAATGTTGAAATTTCGCGAATAATTTAGTTTGGTAGTTTCCGTACTAACGAACCTTCTGCAATTTCTTAACATGCTTCGCCCGCAAATTCTAAAGTGGATAGTAAGCCTTAAAACTAAGACGTGCGGAATACGGATAAATAGGCGGAAGAGTCTCTTGTTATTGTAGCCCGAGACATAAAACATGTGCAAGGTTTACCCCAATAAATCAAACAGAACTGAGTACGACAACGGTCCGTTTTCTATATTCATCAGATTTTTGTTGCTTTTTATGTAAACCGTCTCGTACACGTCTAATTCCCGCGACGAAGTTACTTTCTTAATCAAATTCAAGTTTTATAATTCAATACTATGCCCGCTTTCGTTTGTGTGTAGGGCTACACTTGAAGAATCTAATCTACCAAAGCGATAACACCTGATATGTTCCTTAAATCTGGTGCCTACCGCTCTTTTCGTTTGACCAATATAGACTTTATTACAGTCACCGAATGCAATTTTATAAATTCCCGACCTTTCTTCCATTTTTGGTTTATCTTTCAGATTGCCAAGAAGAGTTCATTTCGTGACCTTTCAGAACCTTATCAACACCATTCGATATGCTGTGAAAGGGAATTTCACGAATTTCTTACTGTTAGTTCCTACCGGGATTAAGATCGTGGAATTTCTTACCTAATGCCTATGTTGGACTCTCTTAAGCATGCGATCGACATCTATAGAAGAATAACAGTTGTAAACAGCTATGTTTTTTACGAATTTAAGTTCTTTGTTATACTTCTATTTAAAGGCATTTTAATTAAACTATTAATTAAGAAACTAATCGCAGCCATTTAGTTTCTTAATTAATAGATTAGTTAAATTCCATTTAAGTAGAAGTAGGTACCACAAAGAACTTAAATTTATAAAAAAACGTAGCTATTTACAATGGTTACTCTTCTATAGATGTTGATCGTATGTACTTGTAAATAATATTTTTCTAGAAAGGAATCTGGGAATAGAACAAGCATGCTAGTTTTAAAGGTTTCTCACAACATTCGGTCACCACCGTATCCTTGAAACGGCCGTCCCGAATTAATTAATTAAACTTTGGTGCGGAGGTTACCGATACTTTAGTGTTGTATACCATACTACGCCACTGTCCTCGCTATATTGACAGTTCCAATTCCAACGAATCGCGCTGTATCCGAAGTCCCATTTCTCCTTCATCCTAATCATCGTCTTCACAGCTCCTTACTCGTAATCGTCTAATCGAATAAAATTTGTTGAAATTAATGTACAAATAAAAAAGCAATTATTGAGACCGTGTTTCATGTGAAAGAATAAATCACAGTTCCTGCGCCTATGCTCCTCATCAAGAATATTTCATCAAAAATGTCACGATATTTGTTCTTGTTCACAACGTAATTTTAATATATCTGTTTCACTTTAACATGAAGAAACGGCTATAATCAATCATTCCCTGGCGTGATTACATCACCTATCAGTCGCAATAAAAACATGTGCTTTTCAACCAGGGAAAGTAAACTGAAGTATACCTAAATATTGACCATTTTCGGTGTTTGTAAATCATGAGATAGTCACAAATAATCAGTATTTGCATTTGAAAGGCTGCATTTTAGATATTTTGTACGTAGAATTTTGTATTTATTAAGAGAAAATGTATTTATACGTTTTGTTATGTGTTTTATTATGCGAATCGTTAGCTTTTAATTACTCAATGATAGATTTGCCATATGAGCATTTACAGTATTATTTCTCACGTTTTCCCGAATTGTACAAAAATTGTAAAGCCGATCCTGAATGCAGTTATAATGAAGACTTCGATCTCAATCGTTGTTGGGGTTACGAATATAATTGTGCCGCTAAAAATCGCTACTCAACACCTCATTGCCCCGGCGATTATAAAGGATGGGTGAAAACGAAACAGGACCAAATTAACACATTTTATGCACAAGCAGATTTTGGATACGTCAAGCAACAGCTACAGGAAATGAAAGTGATCTGTGAGCCTCTATTTGCTGATGATAGCTCGTTAGAATGTTCGGACCATTTAAGATTTTGTAGAGGAAGAAATATTTTTATGAATTTCACTTCTTTATTGCAACGTATTGATCCTGTACGTTATAAAATGGATATATTAGGTGATAATGATATAGGTAAACTTATCGATGGTAAACTAGGATTATTTTTTCCAATTAAATAATGTGTTTTAGGTGGCTATTGTAAGTTTTATTCGGAAAGAGTGAAGGAACACTTAGATCATATAAGTCCCTTACAAAGTTGGGGGCCAGAAATTCAGCATTTTAAACAGTTAACAAGGCGACCAATTATTGAAAACGACTGCGATATTGTTATTGAGAAACCAACATTCGTTATGAAGATAGATGCGAGTAAGTTACACTTTAAAATACCTTCCGAATTTCAACGTAATATTTTAGCAGTAAACATGTACCACCATTTCTGCGATTTTTTGAATTTATATGCATCGTTGCACCTAAACGCTAGCGCGCCGGATGCTTTTACAACTGATGTCCATATATTAGTATGGGAGACCTTTACATATCACTCAGCATTTCAAGAAACCTGGAAAACATTCACCCAACACCCGATTTGGGATTTAAAAGCGTTTCGTGGAGAAACTGTTTGTTTTAAAAATATTGTTTTTCCATTATTGCCAAGGATGATCTTCGGACTGTATTATAATACTCCCATTATACATGGCTGCGAAAATAGTGGTTTGTTTCACGCTTTCTCGCAACATGTCTTGCACAGATTAGATATTCCATTGCATAAACGTAAAGATAAGAGAATAAGAATTACGTTATTGTCTAGAGATACAAAATATCGCAAGATTTTAAATGAAAATGAGTTACTCGAAGCTTTGAAAAGAGAGAAATATTCTGTGCGGAGAGTGATTTATAACAAGGAGATATCTTTTCGGAAGCAATTGGAGATTACGCGGAATACTGATATGCTTATTGGGATACATGGTGCTGGTCTTACGCATTTGATGTTCTTACCTGATTGGGCAGCCGTATTCGAGCTGTAAGTATTATTATTACTGATTTAAATTTCATAGAGCTATTGAACTATTTTAACTGGATCCTGTTAGATTATTCTTTCAATCTTCTTGTTATTTTATGAATCTCCCTGTATATAATGACTAATTATTTCTTTTGAATTAGGTATAATTGTGAAGATCCTAACTGTTACAAAGATCTTGCAAGATTAAGAGGTCTAAAATATACCACATGGGAGGTACAAAGCAAATTATACCAGCAAGATCAGGTAGAGCGATATAAATTTCTCCATAACTTATTGGAATCTGAATATTTCTAGGGGCAACATCCAGATGGCGGTGCTCATGCTAAATTCACAAATTATTCCTTCGATAAAGATGAATTCTTGAGATTGGTTGCACTTACAGCGAAACATATCAAAGAACATCCGAAATTTAAGGCATTTTTGGAAGATATGGAAGATGAAACAAAGGTAAGAACTAAGACAACTCAAGAAATGGTGAAGGAAAGCAACAATGAAGAACAAGTCTGTAAGGTTCCTGAAAATGCTCATAACAGATATCAATATAAATTGGACAATAAGAAAATGAAGAAAATGAAAGATGAATTATAAAATTTTAGGTTCAAAATATTTTAAATTAGCCCAATGAAATTAGAAATTTAAATTAATCTTTCAAATACAAATTAATTATTTCTTCAATTTGATATGTTTTAAAATGTTAAAATTGTTAGAAAATAACATTCTAATCGTACAAATGTTTCATGCAGCTCAAACTAATTACTGTTGTTGGTCATTAAATTACGGTAAAAAAAAAAAATTATAAATATTTATACAAATAAAATTTGAAAATTGGACGGACGTGACGCACTTAAAAATGGGATTTTCAAATAATAAATTCCTACTGACTCTTCAATAAGTAATATTTAACGTTGGCAGCTCCTGCATCGTCATTAGCTTTGAAATTGCTCATGGTTAGATAAAAGAGAATTTCACGAAACACGTGCTACTACCAGTATTCGCAGCTCGTATCTCACGTTTCGATACTATCAAGGCTAGCGTTCATATTTATTTTTCGGGCCGCGCAGGATGTCCACCAAGTATCGCGTAATCGAACGAAATGGCGCACGACTGAAAGACCAAGAATCGAACTCTTCCCCGAAACAAACGAGATGGTTATCCAAACTTTAAGGGCTTGGTAGGAAATACGCCTTTTAATTCTCCCTCATTTTCTTGAGGGAGAGTAGTGAACTATCCTAGTGATAGGTGGAAGAGGTTCGGCTTGGTCATTTCCCTCGCGTTAAAGTTTTTCACCTTCATCACGCAGGGTCTTAGAAAAAAAATTAATTGCACCCCTCCTCCCGCGGCTTCGGGGATCGACCGTAGACATTTACTTGCGACTAGTTGACTCTAGTTTTCCCCTATCCAGCTTAATTGTTCGTTCTTATCATTCTCTAGACTTCCCGGAACGCTGGAAGGGTCCCGCCATTCAGCATTTATTATATTAAATTGCCTTCCATCTAACTTATAGTAAAAGCGAGATTGACCGATATACCACCTGTTTTATAGTATAATTTGAAGTAATCGTAATTTAATAGCCACTGACTGCAGTATTACATTTCTTACAGGCACTACTTGCTTATAGTGGCAAATATTAAATCCCAGTACTTTGGTTGTGTGTAAATTTTCATAAATGATGTATTTTTTTTATTGCCGAATTAAAATTGTAAAAAATCTATTCATAACAACAAAATAATGATACCTATTTCATAGTTCTATCAAACTTATAACATTGAAATCTCTCGAAATGAACGTAATCTCAAATAACTGTGATTAATTTTATTAATTATGTAATGTGATACTTTTCATCCTCGTTTTTTTTCCTAATCTTACTCAAAAATATTTTAAAATTTACACTTTTTAGCAAATTTTAGGTTAGAATACTTTTTCTATTGTGTACTATTTTTTCTACCTATAATATATTATCTTTACAAAGATATCTTTGTTTCTCTTTATTATTTGTATCACAAGCGTGATCTGACGTTTGTGTAAGTAAGATTGCCATTGCCCCAAATGGTGCTGGAAATATTCTCACTGGGTTCTGTGATCCTCCAAGGGTAGGGATGCATTTAAATCGCGTTAAAAATGATTTTTTTATTAACAAGTATGTACTTCATAAATATAAATGTATATGTATACAATAATAAAATATATCGTATAAAGTTTCAACAAATAACGATTTCCTCACAATATCTATGTTATATCATAGAACTTCGCTTTGGCTTCAATAAACAGGCGATAATTAATTTTAAATTAATCTTTTGTACGTATAAAATACTTATTACGATCGATGTTACGTTAACGTAGACTATCAAGATGAGAAGACTGTCCCAAGGACCCATAAGCAACGTATTACAAGCCATGTTAACGAAACCAGTAAGTATATTGGCCAGTAGGAAGTAGATTAGTCCGTTAAAGTTGATAGCATCTAATAGGAAAGGTGTATGAATGTGATTGGCAAACCCGAATCTCTCGTAAATGAATCTTTGTAGCAGTTCTACTAAGTAAAACGAAGTTGTCATGAAGACACCGATGAATAAGATCCATATGCAATAAGCTGAATTTGCCAATCGACGTGATAAGCCGAAGTGATCTTCTAGCGTAAAAGTTAGTGGAAGTAAAATGATTGATACGGCGATGAATTTTGCAGCTGAAGAAAGCTTCGAGTTGACTCCCTTCTCCTTTAGATTCATCCAAATGCCAAGTGAGGTTGATAGAAAGTATAGAGCAACAAAACCGAGTGTTGATGTAATACCTTCGCGATTAGCACTAAAGAGGTTACTGCGATTTGCGCTACCGAGGACATAATCAGCTAAACCGTTTTGTAATAAGGCTTCGTGGAAGATTAATATTAGTATCCCGTAGATAAAACTCCATTTAATCGGTAGAAATACTAATATAATAGAGCTGATAATTCGTGTAAGTGCTAGTGTAATGAAAAAATTCCAATGTTTCCCATATTCCGTTATTGAAACGTTGTAATTAGTTGCAGTTGTAGCGATATATCGCCCGATTCCCAAAACGATTAAAGGCACCGTGTCAATTATCGATTTTTTCAAAGTGCTATCCCTTGTTTTAATTTCAGGGGCGACTATAGCATTGGCGTACACAAACAGCCCAACCCCCACATCCATTAAACTATACCCATACTTCAGTTTCTTCTTGAACTGTTTAGGAAATATTTTAAAATCGACCGCTAATATTGCAATGACCGTAATCAAATTTATCATCGAACGTACATTGGTAATAAAGTGTTTCTTTTCTTCGTAATGGAAATTTTTGTGTTTGCTTCCTTTACGTTTGAAGTACGCAAGGAGAACTGTCGCTAAGCATAGGAGAGCGAAGAGATGTGTTACAATACCGATATACGGGACTAGTACGGTTATAATGAAGATCTGCGGTGCGCCTACAAAACAGAAATCACAAACGTATCTCCATCTGGTGTTTTCTAATTTACTATGGAATATCGTGGTGAATGTTGTACAGATGAATACTAATAATACAGATGGTAGGATTACACTTAGTACTTCGTAAGCACTGCAGTCCGTCATTGGCTCGAACAATGCTTCACGTATATCCCTAAAATGAAATAAATGATTATAGCAAGTACTGTAGGGTAATATAGCCTCCGTACCATGCAAAATATTAACTAAACTAGGAATTCCCGTTGTCAAACTAAAACGAGCGAGGCACTAATATTATGACCAGCGCCAGATTACTCACGTAATAGGAGTAGCATTAGAAGGCTCTGTGCCTGAGTGAAATCTCTAATAAATTATTAATAATTTTAGTTTATTTCTAAAAGTGAGCATTGGCTTCACTACACCATACCAAAAACAACATGCGAGGAATTTATTCTTCTAATTGCATCAAACATTCTGGATAGTATTATTTGCGAAATTAAGAAATGCAAATGCTATTCAGTATCACTCGATTCTACTTCAGACAGATCGTGTAGACCAATTCATATTCATGAACAAGAATGGCATTGATAACAAAGATTTTTGTGGACAAAGCTACGGCAAGCACTGGGGTTTACAAGCCCAAATTAAGGATAAACAAGTAGGCAGAATACCCGCTTTGTACATTCATTAAACTTGGTCGCCAAATGCGCTGCTAAATGCTATTGCATCCAACAGAACATTAAAACGCTTGCAAGCGACTAACTCTTCGTTACAGTCATCTGATCAAGACCTTAATACAGGATACTCCCTTAACGAATCGTTATATGGGTACGTTCAAGCAATGCAGTCCACATTTTGAGATATTGAGGCAAAAGCCTGAGTCTTGGGCTGCCATTTATATGGAAAAGGTAAAAAATCTGTTAAACTGAGAAGAAGGCCTTTGTGACCATTCTATATCGGTGGTTTTGTTACAGTAAAACATAGCTTGTAACATAAATTTTGTGTTGCAAGCTATCATTTTCCTTTCGTTCTTAGTATTTTGCATGGTTTAGTTTTGACTATGGGTACTTATATCTTTTAGACATTGACAATGAAAATCCACGTATTCTCAAAACACCTTTCGTGTTTAGTAAAATAATATCATTTTAGGTAATGCTAACATAACCTATATTTACAAGGTTACAATTTGTACGCTTACCATTTAATACTTGTTCGTAAAAAATACCCCGTCCTCAATACAAAGTTCTTGAAATCACTCAGCATCCAACATTCAGCTTCATTATTGGGATTGCGAAGTTCGTTTTTGCTTTTTGAAACATTTTCGGAGGAACAGTGACAGTCGACCCGCGAAATTTGAATTGCTCGATTTAGCGGGAGATTTGATAACTTGAACGTTTTGGATCTGAGTTCCACCCGCGGGTATTATTTCGTTACTCTGAGCGCTTTCAATGGAAACGCTATTCGTCGAATTCGAGTCAACTTGTAGTGTTTCAAGGGTCTCATCCAGCGGATCCCATGATGATAAGGGTACCATGTACTCCACGTTTTCTCCTGCGTTGTTATTGGTGTTCATAGATTCTTTTGAAGAATGCACAAGTGTGACTAAATTTACCAACGAGGGGCTTTCGCCGAGGTGGGTACCGTCTCCGGGTATCGCTTTATCGTGCATGTCCCAATTATTTTGGGACTCGCTCAACTGCAATCTTTCCCTCTTCACCCTTACTACGGTTATCTCAGAATCTGTCGGACCTATGCTTGTCAGATTGCTATCACGGTCGCTGTTCAAATCGCCTTCGATGTTCCACATCGCTGATTCGTCCGGGATCATCAGTTTGTCTTCGAGAAACCCCCGAGGCGCTGAATAAGCATAGCGGCAAGTGCTTTGCGAAGTGGAGTATTTGCTTCTGTTGAAAAGGAAATTATATTCGCCATTTCGCTTTCTAGCGTCGATTATATCTTCGATTTGCTTAGTTTCAAGTGTCATGTTTTTCATTTTACACAAATTTAATTTTTCTACCGCCGACAAATAGCTTTCAAAAAAGACCAGTGCTGCCAAACTATGCTGAAATGGGAAACCTACTAATGATAAAATTATTATGTTTCTAATTTAGCAATTAAATAAAAACCAAGGCAAATTTTGTAAAGTACCCCGTTGAAAAAATAATTAATAAACAGGTATAAATATTAGGATTTATTGTTGTTAATTTGATTTATATCGCGCTCATTACTCATGCAAACACTATACCAGTGAATAATAATAATATTTTGCCGCCAAGTACAAATTTTAATATTTGAATCCTTAAATTTATTTAAACAATTTATAATTGATGATATACTTGTAAAAGAAATCAATTTTCTGACTCCATTTATTTAGTAAAATAAGATAAATTTCACGAATTGATATACTGTGATTTGTAGCAGTTGGAGATTGTTATTTGTTATACAATCTTCATAGATCTACACGGAAAAGTATTGGGTGTAATTTACATTAATCATAATCAAAAATAAATTCGCACGTATGACTCATTTTAAAACATTACACGCATATAATTTATTAACAAATAACAATATGGTAAATGTTTCTATTTATCACTTCGTAATCACCGTGCTTATCACAATTCCTTATCACTGTTCGATGGTGTACAAGTGGGAAAATTTTAACTTTTGACAGATACATAACTCTTTTCGTATTCAATTTCGGATTTACCCCAATTATTGAGATAAGTTAAATTCCGTACAGGTATGTGACTCAGTTACCCGATTAAAACCCGAAATATCATCTAAATGGAGTCTGAATCGAACTCAATCGGTACAAATGCAGATGAGGAATCGTTTTTGTTGCTGAACGATGACAATTGTAATGAAGGTAAAAGAACAAGAACAAACTCAGCCTCTGGTGATAGCAAAGAAAATGATGATGATGAGATACTTGATACACGGTCCGAGTTAAAATTCGACGAAGGTAAGATTTAAATTACAGTTTTTTGAAACATATTTAATCCATCGTTTTTTAAGAACTCGAAACACCAGAGGAAAAAACAAAATTGCAAAGAATTAGAGAAGCTTTAGCAAATAGTAGCCCGAAGCTTGAAACATGGAGAAACTTAGCGATAGAAAGATATGGATTAGTAAATGGTAATATATCCTATTTCGTTAATATTTGGTTGTAACTATTCTTTTTAATCACAGATTTACAAAGGAGACGAATATGGCCTTTACTGCTAAACATAGATCCTGATTGCGATGAAAAAGTTCCTTCGCTAGAAGAATTGTCAGATCACAGTGAATATAACCAAGTAGTATTAGATGTAAATAGGTCGCTTAAACGATTTCCACCAGGCATTCCGTACATGCAGAGGTTAGCTTTACAGGATCAATTGACAGTGCTGATATTACGCGTTATAATGAAATATCCACATTTACGATATTATCAGGTATTACATTTTCTGCTAAAAGCTAACGTATCGGTTGCAACTAGCTATTTTCATAATTTTAGGGTTACCACGATGTTGCTATTACGTTTCTATTAGTGGTTGGCGAAGTAGCCGCTTTTAAGATAATGGAAGTGTTGAGTATGTATCATTTAAGAGAATGTATGGAGACGACGATGGAGAAAACTTCATATAGACTTAATTATATTTATCCGATAATACAGAAGGTAGATAAACGATTGTACGATCACATGGATAGGTATGTTGCATGAATTATCACTCATGTTTCTTTAAATTAAATAATGAATTTACATAATCTATCAATATATTTGCGAACTACTGTTTAATACAATAATAGAGTAATATTTATCTTCCCTACAGTGCTGGAGTTGGTACTATGTTCGCGTTACCTTGGTACTTAACATGGTTTGGACATTCCCTAAACCAATACCGTGATGTAGTAAGACTCTATGATTTCTTCCTAGCATCACCACCTTTGATGCCACTCTACGTAGCCGCAGCTCTAGTCATATACCGTAGGCAAGAAGTATTAAGTGAACCATGCGATATGGCCAGCATTCACTGCTTACTCTCACAGATCCCCGATAATTTAGATTTTGAAGAAATCCTGGTCTCAGCGTCGAAATATTATGAGAAATATCCACCTGATAAAATGGAAAAGGAGGTCAAGAAGAGGATACAGAAAGAGTACGTAACATATAGAGCTGTCTTGTATAAGATCGTTTCATTGGTAAAGTATCTGCTTTCGTTTGCTTTCGTTAGTAGCGTTTTTAGAGCACATAGAAAAGTTGATTAGGGATTACGCTGTATATATATATATGTGTAGATAAATGTGATGATGCGAAAAGAAATAATTAGTACAAGAGATATGAATCAAAGAAACAATAGTACATTGTAGTTCAGTGATTTCATTATGTTAGGATAAATTTGGTACACATTGTAAACTGGGTGATTTAGAATAACATTTCAAAACTGTAGGTCATGATAGAGTGTGTTAATTTAAAGTTTTTTTTCTAATAATTTAATATCCAAATGCTTCCTTTAGGAAATATAATGTCACTTATTTATAGGGTACCCCACTTTTAAATAAGGTAAATGTTCTTTTCCTTTGAAAAAAAGATCATTTTGGTTTAACTGTTTTATTTATTCCAAAATAACATCCCAACATGTTTAATTTCAACATCCCAAGATGTTGAAATTAAACAAAAAATGTGAAATCAAGTATCAAATTATCAAAAAATTATCTCTATTTTACTTTAAACTCAGAAATTAAGCGTTTCATTAGATTAAGATCAAGTTGCTTTATAATATTACAAATACAAATGAATAATTAATTTTTATAACGCCTTGTACGTTGTATCCCAAATTTGAGCTCTATATTCATCATCATAAAATAAGTAAAACTATAAATTAAGAGTGATAAAAAAAAAAAAAAAAGAAAGTTTACAAGAGTGCATAATCGAAAATTCTGGAAATTTTATTCTGAATCGCCGTGATATTTTAAAAATTTTACAAACTTTTTTTGTTATTAGTCACGTCTCACAGTTTATAAAAACGGTAAAACTAAGAAACTAAACCGAATTCTTGGAGAATTAAATTTTTACCATTTACCATATCGATGCCATCACCAAAATAAATTTGTTCAAGTTTAAGAAAAAGGTGAGGATTTATAAAATGAACGGTTTGAATTGCATTTTAAAAAAAAGTTAGACCTCTATTTACTTTAAAATAAATTAGGATATAAATCATACAACGGCATACGAGGTAGGGGATATTATTACTTTTTTGCAGCGATTAGACAGGCTCGCGTTTATTCTATTCATGAGATAGAGTTCGTGTTGCCTACTAGTTTCCGCGAGAGTCGATAAAACACGAGTCTGTCTAATCACTGCAAAATTCCCCTACCTTGCTCATCTCTAGCAATAAATTGCATTTCTATTATTGTTTCCACCTCCAGATGACGCTAATTTATATTCTAAACAATTCTTACTGTAAAGATGTATACGGTATTAATTCACAAATACTAAAAGCTATTGGTAATACATTTCATCGTTTACCAATGCTCTAAAAGCAGATGTTTAATAATTTAGACAAAAAAGCCCTGATGTCTAGAATTATCAACTATTTTGATGAACTTATTTTGTCCAATAAGTGTCAATGTGGTTTCAGGAAGTCGTTATCTTATTTCATCTATTGAATGCGGTATTGGCTCTATAGATCATGTTGGGGCGAGTGGTATTCTGCGATATGACTTTTTAGTGTGCTTTCTCAAGCATTTTGTTAGATACGTTGCATGCCGGAGTATTATCAAATCTTATTTGAGTATTACGCAACAGTATGTTATTTTAACGGTGTCGTCAGATTTTTACGATATTTTGATTGGAGTTTCTCAGGCATCTATCTTAGAACCGCTTTTGTTTGTAATTTATATTAACGATATTTCTGTTTGTGGCTTTGATGTGTCCACTACGCTAACGGCACAAATGAAGCGCAGTTGGGGGTCTGGTTTTCGGCGCAGCCCGTTCTTTAATAATATTTGTTCTTTTAAAATACAATATAATTCACTGAATTTGCGTCATATTTATACTGGAAACAATGGAAACAATTAACAATGAATTTAAGTTCCAAGAAAACCATTTCTGTTTTTTTTTTTCTTATTGGAAAGGCACTGCACTGCGAGTCCACTAAAACACAATCACCATCGATGTGTATATAGGTATCACTCTATATGTTTTGCATAAACTAGGAGTTATAAACAATTATTTGCAACACTTAGCAATGAAAAAATTAATTTAAAACCGTTGGAAACATTGGGACTCTTAATTTCCAAACATTTTATTGAAATCTTGGAACACTTTTTTAACTCTTTCGCAATAAGGAAGTACTATGTATGCATTTCGCAATTTCCATTTGCATTAATTTTAAAAACAAATATCTCTCATACTGATTATTTTTTTCTACCACTGTAACGCTACTTATCTTGTTATTTATTTTACAATCGTTATATTGTTTCTCTATTGTTTTTGTATCGAATAAACAAATTGCTTTTTTTTAAAAAACGCTGAGTGTTGTTCTGTGAATATTTATGTCTGTTAATCAACGACATATGACCTTTCATTATCCTGACGCCTGTCATTAATTGATGCTGATAAAAAAATAACAAACAATAATCCAAAATACCATTCATTAGCTCTTCAGATACGTCCTTGATATTGATTCGTGCTTATATTCATGCCTATTCAATTTTTTTGTTTGCTTTTTAACTTATAGGCTTTTCTAAGAGGAAATTCGTTTTCCTTACTGTCTCTTTTTATTTCAGAATCGATCAACGTAAGAAAGAAGAATGGTTGAGAAAACAAAATAGGAATAGGCACAATAACTGGATTAGATTGCACAATTACATCCCTCATTGGCTGCTATTGCATTATAGGAACAAATATGGAATTCTGTTTGCCACAGCAACTATTTTCTTCGGAATTTACGCTTATTTGAGGGCGACTGAGAAGGATTTCGGGATGGTTAAGTAAGTGAATTATCAACTTATTGTTTTCAATAATAAGTCATACAGGGTGATTTTAAAAGTTACGCAAAAATTCTCAGAAATTGCAGAGAATTATAAACTAAGCACATTATTCTAATAACCTTTCTACGAAAAATGTCATATTTCAAAAATAATTGCTTAACTTGCTTATTCTGCTTTCAGAGGGCCGTGGAACTCATGACAGTTACCGATCTCGGCGTCCTTGAAACAAATGATACATAACCGATTTTATACGAGTTTCTAGAGTCGGTATGCTGTATCTTCCTCCCCCTCTGTACCTATATTACCTACAACGTGTACACATAACTTATTTATCCTTGATCTATTTACTTATTTGATAATGATTATTATCTATTAGCGTAAGCTTAAAGCAATCTACGTTTTGTATAGGAGACACGCGCATTTATATAGTATTTAAACTATTTTTATACATTCTTGATGCTGATACGATATGAAATGTGTAAAATATACTTTCATATGATAAGTTTAACGATACTCGATAGATTTTTACGTTTGGAAAGAATGGAAGTGGTTTGTTGGTTTTAAACGGGTCTAGAACGGTTTAGCACTAGTCTGATGTGTCTTTATAAGTTTATCGTTTTATTGTAGCATTAAAAACTTTATTTAATACTCTGAAAATACGTTTATTTAACATTTGTCCGTTTAAAACTGTTCTTGAACTGTTTAAAACAATTTAAAAAGACTATTTGACGACAAAATGTAATTTTGTTTCTATTTCGGTAAAAAAAAGTCGTTCTTCAGTCGAAAATAATATTTACAAACTGTGTTGTGATATTTTTATTTATGAGATTTCTTTTTCGAGATTTACCATTTTGCACGTATGTATGTCTATTAATTTTAAGTAATATTTAGTTATATCGAAATGTGAATTGGAGCTACAAGTTCTGTAAATAGGTGAATTGTTTTTAAATTATTCAAGATATAAAATCAAAATTAAAAGATATTTATCCTCTACATGGAAGTCGTTTTTTATGAATATCCTGTTTTTTTTTCCATTTTTTTTAGTAACAAAGAAGTAAAATATTGCTAAATCATGAAACATGCGAGAAGGATAATCTAAAAGGTTTCAAGCCTCCGCATTAAAATGGCGTTATTCGCAAAAATATTTGATAATGTAATTGCTCATGCGTGAACGATCATCATGAACGATACTTTTGAAAATATCAGCCATTGGATGCTCAGTTATTATTTAACGGACAATGTTTACTACATCATTTATTACAGTAACATATTGGGCACTTAAAATTAAACTTAATTCAGCATGGCCAAGTACTACAACCACTACCGATAACATCGGAAGAGTTCCCCAAATGATGCTTGACGATCGTCAAAATAAAGTTAGGTAGATACGAAGGGTCGTTACAAAACGATTATTAGTTCAATTATCTGTCAGTTTATGTTGTTATCTATCAAAATTAGCAAACTCGAATATGGGGCAGTTATAAAATTGTTAAGCAAGGAAAAATCTTCACGAAGAAATGTTGGTTGCATTCGGGGATGATTTTTTTCAGAGTCGACTATTTGCGAATGTTCAAAATTATTTAAACATGATCCAAAATCACTGGATGATGATCCCCATCCAAGTCGGCCTTGACATGATCATTTCCGATGCTATTCAAAAAACTAGATGTGTGGTACCGGAGGAGGTAAGATTAAAGAAGCGACAATTAGCAGCTTTATAGAAGTTTCAGAAACCACGAATACCTTGGAATGACAAAAGTTAGTGCAACACAGGTTCTACGAGTTTTGGTTATTGCAAATTTATGTCCAGATAGAGACGCGTGAACAATTTTTGTCACTTTGTGGAGACCAGATTTATTAGTTAACTAGTTACTAGAGATAAATCTGGGTCCATCATGGGAAATTTAAAAAATAAGTAGGTATAATATTTACTATTAAAGCTAGTTAATAGCAACCGGTTTCGAGTACATAACACATCTTCAGGCCGTACTAAAAAGGAAACAAAAGAGGAGGAATCAATTATCTGACTTAAAATTCTGTTTAGAAATGCTAAGTAAATTGGAATTAAAATTATATAATACTACTTATAAATTTATTAGCACAAAATGGAAATAAGTAAGCAAGATGTCCAGAAATAATAGTTTGTGTAAAATTGAATAGTTCCTTTAAAAAATTACTGTGGTCACAACTGGGAAATAAAACAATTAAAAAATGTAAAAAACACGAACTAGAATCACACGAACATATGTAAAACGGACAAATTTCGTTCTGCAAATATCTTTTGTCGATGTAAATATGAGTATTTGCTAATGGAAAATAAAAGAAAAACTGTGTGAAAACAAAGCTAATAGATATCTATATCTGGATTGAAGTGTGTTCTTTATATAACACAAATAGATATTTTTATTGTTCTACTCTTTTTTCATCCCTAATCCGGGAATATAAATTCCACCCCCGCAGCAAGGGCTGTGGGCACCTGGAAAGAACGTGTTTGTCATGTATTGGCTGCCGCGTTTACTAGCTTGGGACCACACACGCGAATGAACACTTCTAAAGCCTAGTTGAAGTAGCAGTGAAATAAGTCGGAATTTTGGCAACGTTTAGTAGGTGTGGATGAAACTTGACTAGTACTCATCGCATCAAGGTCTGAGTCACAGTTGAAACAGTAGACTGAAAGGTAAATCGGTTCCAAAAAGGGCAACGACTACTTCATTGGCCAGGAAACTGACATCGATTGTTCCTTGGGATAGCCATGTGTATTGATACAATTATAATTATCAATAATATGTTAATGTATTAATTATAATATTAATTACCACAAAATCAGCAAATATCCACGAATTCATTCGCTTGGAATACAGATATTTGAAAGAAATCTGAATTTCAGGAGAAGCTGATTTTAGTGTTTCAATGAAAATCAGAAAGTGTTGAGTTTTAATTTAAATTTGAACTTTTTTTCACAGAATACCAGAAATTGAATGAAGCGCAGCGTTCTTGATTTATTGCTTTATTCTTTTATTTTAATTCACAAAGTAAAACAGCCATTTATATTATCATAGGAAACAAAACACAATAAATTCAAATAACAAATGCATAACTAAAAACGTTAATGGTTTTTATCACTTTTTCAATCAAAATCACATGGAAGCTACACTGGTTAGTATTATTCTACCATATCCTTCCAAAAGAATACAAACAAAAAAATTATACAAAAATAACTTTTGTATAATTTTTCCCTAATTTGGCAACAAGTCTGCTCGAAGATCATTAATATCAATAATAGTACTTAAAATATCATGTAAAAAATAAAATTGTATAAAAAGTTTTTTTCCTTAAATTAGATTAAATTCCACGCAAGAGCATATTTCAACATCGGAAGACAAGATTATAGAATAAATAAGAATAAATTAATTGTGAGGGTTTTAACATAGAATCTCATTTATTAAACATCATTTACTAAGTTGGATATATACTTTAAGACATTGATGTCTTTGAGGATGCTCATATGATCAACTTTTGGAAGAGCAAGTTCGTGTATTGGCTGTTTCTGTTTTGAAGACCAGGATCTGCAACCCTCTAGGGATCGTCTATTGACAGTTCCATCGCCATCGCCATTTAATAATGTTGGGTTGTCGTAAAAAGAACCAGGTTTGTAGAAAATTCTGTAAAGTAGGAATTAATCGAAGGAATTACATTAATTATTGTAAACTTACTGTTCGACAGTTGATACGTTAGTTCCGTATATACAATGCACTTCAACACCAGGAGCAGTTAAATTTAAACTATGCAGCAAAGTATCTTGATACATTTCCCAACCTTCTGGATACTCAACATCTCTAAAAGAAAAAAACAGAAACAATGGCATTTCGATTCATTTTCAAATAGAAAACCAAATCACTTACATAAAATAATCTTTTATATTACTTAATGTGTAATTCTTACTATCGGTTTGAACAAGAACCTCATCCGTTTTCCAATAGTTCTTCGAAGGCATTAACCATGCTAAACTCGGGTTACTTATTTGTTCCTGCTTCATTACTTTACCATTTAACATGTAAGAACCTAAATCATCACCTAAAACGATACCAAACATATTGATCCTGAAGATTTGTGAAGGAAAAAAAAGCTTACCAATAGCGTATACCTTGACAGCTTTCACGGATCCACCCCAAGCACCACTTAAAGTAACCAGGCATTTGATATATTTATCCTTCCAGCTTTGAGTTTGAAGGTTTAGGAAGTACTGTGCCATAGGACCACCCATCGAATGTGCAAGCAGTATCACTGATGTTTTGGCATTTTCTTCATAGGTTTCTTCGACTAGTTGTTTTAATTTCACGAAATATTCTTGATTTTCATCTGGAAATACACCAAAATATAAGTGGTAAAATCATAAAATTGATAGGGTGAGGCACCTTTTGTTTATTGTCATATTATAATTCAACATAGTAAGAATAAAATGATGTATTTTTTTCTTACGCCAAATAATATAATCCATTCTAATGAGAACTTGTGAAATATTATGAAATAAATATGCAACTTTTGGGATAATAAATTATAACCTCTACTGTAAACTTGTTTACAAATAATAATTTGACAATTGCACAGCTGGTAAAAACTGTAACTGTATTATCGACGTATTCAAATGTTTAAATTTATGACGATTTGCATAAATTAACTTCGAAAATTTAAAAATATTTGACGCAAATCTACGAAAATACATAACAAAATCCTTGTTTTTTATACATCACATCTATTAACGTCAATACATGTTTTTGTGGTTACAAATATTGCAATACTATGAATATATTAATGAAATCGCGGACGCAATGTTTGTTGCCGATTTCATTTAATTTCGAAAGTTAACAAAAACCTTGAGCTAAACTGTTTGTATAAATAATATATTTAATATATTTAGGTTCCCACTTCGTTTGAGTTTGGCCGGTGATTTAAGTTGGTAATTCCGGTAATAAAAGACTATGTCATCGTAGGGCACACGAATATTATTTTCATTGCCGGAAGTACCAACTTAAATTATCCGCAAAATTTAAACAATTCCTTCCTTAAACTTACTTGGTGCTTTTCTGAAGTCAAAAGGTGCCCCTCTCAAGGTCTCGTTTCGGAGGTGCCCTAAAGTGACGAGTTCGTTAGCGATATCCTTGAAATACGCCCCTGTTGAAGCATGGCTAGGATCCAACCATTCGACGGTTTCTGTGCCTCCGAAGCCAGGAATCCTCGTTTCAACACCTTCGGTGTTCGACGTTTTTCGTGTCACATTATCGTAGGTTAATTTGATATTGTCCACCCAACAATCAATCACAACAGGCACTAGAAGTTCCAAATTCAACCAGATATTAAAATAATCCGACGAGGTTTTTGCGCAAATGTAATGTACCGAGCTCGATTTATTTAGCTTAGCTTCTACTTGAGATCCGCCATCCCCAGGGATAAAAATAAAAGGGTGTAACGTACTATAACTCGTATCTATCACAACGATCAAAGAAAATAGTGCTTTAAGTACTAGGTTAAATATCGTTCTCATACTTTGTACAATTAGTGTATTTTAGGAAACGATCTGCCCGATTACACACTGGAAAATGTACTATTTTTGTGGTGTTATCGACTTAAGTTTAAATAATACGTTTTCTCGTATGATTTCTTGTTTACACAAACAAAAATTTCGCGATGATAGCGAGGAACTAATCAAAATATCTTTTATTACTCTTTTGTGCTCTTCTCGCTCAACGCATGCGTTTTGTGCGTTGTTTTGTTGTGGCTTGTGAATCAGCTGATGGAAAAACTGACCAATTCTGATGATTGCTTACTCATATTCCAGGCTTTATGAGTTTAAGGATGATTATTTTTCTATTGTTAAACGTTCGTTATCTTTAGGCAAATTGTATTAACAAGTTGCCGCTATCTTTGTTTAAATATTTGTACGACAAGCACTTCAAACTCATTCTATCGATATCCGGATATACGATGCCGTTCAAAAGCAATCATTGCAAGTAGTAATGTCTCAGTATAAGATATACATATTACGTCATCATCATGTAACGTAGAATAGGCGAACTAAAGCTATCAGTGGCGGGGGGATGTAAGCTGATAAGGGGTGCAGTAGTAAAATTTGAGAGAAAAATGTATGTCAATAATGGAAATTTCTGGAGAAAAATAGTAGCAAGTCTAAATATGTAGTAATAAGACATCAATATTTTGGAAATTGTTTGTAGAAATATTTGTGTTGATAGAAATTACAAGAAATAATAATTGTAGTTACATTTTGGATTTCAGTAAATTTAATACATGGAAATACTGAAGATAAAAATATAACAACATTTTTAACAACACATAAGTATCGGCAACCTCCGCACCACGCGAGTTTAATTTATTATATAGTAATATAATAATTATTCGGTCACCGGTTGATGATGAGGACCATTCGTGTCCTCGAAACGGCCGTCCCGAATTAAGTATTGTATTATCATATGATTAATTAAACTTGTGTGGTACGGAGGTTGCCCACACTTATGTGATGTTTACCATACTACGCCACAGTTCTTGCTATCATAACCACATTTTTTTAATAACATCTTACTAAAGAGTAAATTTTTCTTGGCATTCAAATGTTAGAGAGACCATATTTATTTGTTTAAAGGTTAAAAGAAATAAACCACTTACATAACTATCATCCTTTATTCAGGTCTATAAATTGCAAAGTACAATACATATATTTTATGGCAAAAAGTTATAATTAAAAATTAAAGTTTTTGCTGAATTTTAATACATAAATACATTGGTGATGATTTCCCGTCCCTGGCTATGAATTATTTTGCCTTTCAGGCTAACTTTCTTTGTTGTTGATGCGGTTGCTTCAGCCATCATGAAGTATTATTATTCATAAGAGAAGTATGAAAAAATATTCTTAAATGTAATCAAATTATCACCATGAACAAAATATGAAATGTCTTGAAAAAGACACTTATTAATGTAAATTGGATAACAGTAGGTAATAATAATACACGCAAGGTAAGAGCTCGATCGACTCCCACAAATTTTATAGAGATCAAGTGGCGAATGTCTATTTAATTAGGTACGAATTTTTAAGTCAGCTAAAAAATATTTCTGTTAATTTGAATAAGAGCAACCCCTATTACAGGAAGATTTTTTTTATAAATCAAATAAATTCGGGATATTTTTTGAAAAATCATATTAGGTACCTATTATGTACAGTGACATTTTTATGTTTTGTGTCCCCCTGAGACGATGTATATACTTTCTACCACTCGTAGCCGTGCGCTTGAATTATTTTAGGATTTGCAGGTAGATTTTATTACTCCTATTTTAATAATGATAGCAAGGACTGTGGCGTGGTATGGTAAACAACACATAAGTATCGGTACCTTCCGCACCACACAAGTTTAATTTATTATATAATAATATAATAAATAGTCCGGGATGGCCGTTTCGAGGACCATTTTATTTATTATATTATTAT
Organism: Marronus borbonicus; assembly: GCA_902655005.2. Lineage (NCBI taxonomy): Eukaryota > Metazoa > Arthropoda > Insecta > Coleoptera > Scarabaeidae > Marronus > Marronus borbonicus. The sequence continues at coordinate 22,616,459 of LR737380.1, read as the reverse complement.
ATAATAAATTAAACTTGTGTGGTGCGGAGGGTGCCGATACTTATGTGTTGCTTACTCCTATTTTAGTTTTTGATGGGTATTCCCAATAAACGCGATTCTGTGCTTTCATTTGCTGAACCTAAGTACCTGGCTTTGCCCCGCGGAAGATAGTATCAATATTTAGTCCTTGCAAGGGGGAGACAAAACATAAACCGCGCACTGTACGTCTCGCAAAACTATAATTTCTTTTTAGCATTTAATCGTCGTTTAGGTAAGTGGCAAATAAAATTTAATTTTCAATTAATAACTAAATTTTGCAAAAATTAATTTAGAGATAATAATCACTTATATGCTCTGCTAGAAATCATGTTTATTGAATCCACCTTATATAAATGTTCTCAATAAGAAATGCTTGGTAATTTTCCAAGCAGAAATTTTAAAAATCATACCTGGCAATAAAGACTAGATTTGCATGTAGTCCTCTTTTACCAAAACTACCAACTTAAATTGTCCGCGAAACTTAAATTTGTCAACAATTAGAGAACCCTTATATTCTGGTAGAAAGATAGTTTTCAATCTTTCTACCTTTCTTTCCTATATTTTTAGAAAGATGATTGGTTTACATAATTTTTTGTTATTCATCTGTAAAATGTTCAAATATGGTCGAATTTAAATTATAAGGATAAAAAAAAATAAAGACAAAATAAATTTAATTTAGTATTTCATTTACCAGCGCCATCTGTAAATGAGTGACAAAATTAGCTCAAAATGTCAATAATGTCTATGTTACCAACAGCCTATTGTGTCATCTATTCGATATTATGTGTAACCTAGTTAAATCGACCAATCAGAATATCCAGAAGGAAGAAAAACTATATCTAACAGCTGACAAATTAATCAAACCTAACCTCACTTTCTTAGAGACTTTGGGACGCGTGTTAGAAGCTGCGCAAATTTTCAAATCAAAACTGGAATTCTAGTACAAATTACGTTGCAATATGAAATTATATGCATGGGTAAGTAGCTGATCACGGCGGTTTCGATACTTTTAATTGAATAAATGTTCTCTTCGCGCAGGGTGCTAATAGTTATGGACAGCTGGGATTAGGTCATAAATGTGATGCACAATTGGAACCCGCCGAGGTCGATCTATCGCACTGTGATTTGAAACCTGAGAATATTGTATCTATATCAGGTGGTGCTGGCCATACATTGATCTTAGATATAAATGGACATGTTTATTGTTGTGGTTGGAATTCCAAAGGTCAGTTGGGAATTTCGGATGATAATGGCAAGTTTGAGCAGATTGAAATCATAAAGGATCGTAAGATTGTGCAAATATGTTGCGGATGGGATTTTAGCGCCGCCCTCTCTGACAATGGCAAGTTATTCGTATGGGGGAATAATGCTTATACGCAACTTGGCCTCTCGAAAAGCATAACATGCACTGGTATACCGTCGATGTTGCAAGTTTCTCAGAAACTTGCGACTGGTTTCACACATATCAGTTGCGGATTACGGCATAGTGCCGTTATTACAAAAGACCAATGCTTATTAGTCGCTGGAACTGGAACAAAGGGTCAGTTAGGCTTGGGTGATAATTTTAGTGATGATAACTATTTAAGTATATCGAAAGTTCCTGAACTGCAAGATATAGAGTCTGTTGCTTGTGGACAAAACCATACTATCGCTTTAAGATCTAATGGCACTGTTTATGCATGGGGTGACAACAAGTACGGTCAGTTAGGTGTAGATCCTATCAGACCAAGTTCATTCGTGCCCATAGAAATATTCTGCAGTGAAGGTCTCGAAAGAGTTTATGCTGGATGGACTCATTCAGCTGCATTAACCAAGACGGGCGAAGTGTTTATATGGGGCAGGAATTCTTATGGGGAGCTTGGTTTTCATAAGGAGATCCCTTATAAACCCGAATTGAATCCGAACTTGAAAGATATCAGTCAGTTGAGCTTAGGTTCCGAGCATAATCTGGCAGTAACGAAAGATGGAAAAGTGTTAAGTTGGGGTTGGAACGAACATGGTAGTTGTGGTAACAATGATACAAAGAATATCCCGAAGCCGATGCAAATATTTGTGAATCGAAAAGTTAAATCTGCTTTTGCATGTACTGGTCAATCTTTTGCAGTCATAGAATAGTACCCTATGCTATATGCTATAAAAACATTTAATATTAAAATTATCATGTTCATAAGTATTTTTATAATGATTTATTGATTAGTGTATTCCGTATTTTTATAATAAAATGTGCATTTATAATTCTTAAATCGTGTTTTTATTTTTGTATCGATTTTTTACTTGCATATCTTGCAATAGCAGCCAAACATAAATGCTGCGGAGTAAACAAGGAGATATCGTTTTTTCTAAATGGCTAACAGTACCCTCTAGCTGTATTAGTAACTGTTACTGACCTTAGCGTTTAATAGCTCACATTCTACATATTACTAATATACCGAAAATCGTAGATGAAATTATTTGAGTGATAGATGGCCCCTGAAGGTGAGCTGTAGTAGGGATCTTTGCAACGCGGAGTCTGATTAGATTAAAGTGCGTGTTACCGGAAGAAGCGGGAAATATAAATAAATGGTGCATTTAAGTTCGTATTGCGTAACGAAAGTAAGTACTTTAGAAAAAAAAGGTAGTGTTTTCGGTTATACGTCGAATAGAAAGTATCAAACAAACACGAAATCGAACGAAACCGCATCAGACGCCATAATTTAGCGCAAAATTCATTTAATTTAAGGTCAACCCGAAAAATAACGCCCATATCTATCATTACAAACGAAATGTTTGTCAAATTCCCCATCGTACACGAACACCGTAGATTAGCTTAGCCTGTACTACCACTATTCTACTTATAACTTTAACAGGAGAGATTATTATTTAATTAATCTATCCACAAAGGAAGCCGAAGGTATTGTTACGAAGCAACTCATAAAAAATTATTAGAGGAAAAAGTTGCAGCAAATCACCAAAAAAAAGGTCAAAGTTTTACTCCCACCCTTAACGATGTTATCGCCCCAGACCTAAAGATAGAATCCATTACCCTAACGGCGAAACAAAAAAATGTTAGAGGGAAAAGTTGTAGCAAATCATGCCAATAGAATAATAAAAGAAAATCAAAGTTCTATCCGCACCCTTGACGATATTATCGTCCGTTACCACCAAGCGAATACATTGCAATATTTACTATTGTCTTATTATTTATAGTTGTTTCCTTATATACCGTAAACACTAAATTAGGTTTTGGAAATCATTTTTACATGGTGGCTGCGTAACTACCGGCATCTATATGTCGTCAACATTGTCCACCATTTTGTGGTTTCAGTACTGAAAGCACAAAATGGTGGATTTGTAGTTTGAGGTTACGGTTTATTACAACTAAAAATACTAACCTAATACGATTTAATTTCAAAATTCGAATAAAGATACGCCACACTTTTTAAATAATTTTGAATTCTTTATTGTTTTTTACTAAATCGCAATCGAATTATTATCCTTAACAAGTCATTGTTACCATCATCTGAGTTTTCTAAAATTTCAATAGCATTATTATTATTATTACAAACGATATGCACAGTGCTATGATATGTTTATTTATGCGCACATAAGATGGCAAGATTAACTTCTATAACCCTCTTTCTGTCTGGCATATTTACGAATAAGTTATGTAGGAATATTGGAATACTGTAAAACTACAAACATTCCGGTATTCGGTTACTATAGTCCATTTCGCACTACAGTTCTTATGGGAGTAGCGTACAGAGTTGCCAAACCTTTATGAGCTATATTCAGGCGTGTGTCAAAACACGATCCATGCATTACCAAACATTGATCTTCTATTGAACGTTAGTTTCAAACATTTCCATTAAATATTTTCTTGAATATGCATATAAGCTTAAAATTGAATACCAACAGCATAAACATAAAGGGTCAACAAACAATGTCATTTTAAAAAGATTTGTTGGTTAGGACGTAAGCATATGCATTTGGCTACACAGCAAGCAGTAATAGAGATAGCTATATTGGTGCGTTAGAGTGATAATAAGAGATGCAGGGTCCTATAGCTGTCCATAGTGCATATTGAGGTTGAGACGGACTGTAGTACCATTTTCAATTTTGGCACAGCTTTTGTGGTAAATAATTGATGAAGAGTAGAGGTAACGGATTGTTAAAACGAATAAAGAACTAGTTTGTAAAAGAACAGAGTGTTTATAATTTAAAAACGAGAACCAACTCGGCTACACTTTGAAAACCTACTGATACCAATGATGGGTAAAATAGGGGAATTTACTAGATTTTCAAACCGACTAGACAGACTCGTCTTTTGCCGACTCAAGGAGAAACCCGTAGGCAACACGAACCCCTTTTTACGAGGCGAATAAACACGAGTGTCTAGTCGCTGCCCCTCTATCTCTGAAATAGTTTCACTTTTGTTTCTTATTGCCGGTCATACAAAAGTCTCCAAAATGTCAACTTTAATTAGCCCCCCCCTCGACCAAATTCTGGCTACGCTCATGATTTGTATTTTTGGGAACAAATTTTCTTAGAAATACTACATGAAGTGCGAATAAATCAAAAATGCTTTAAGTGCTATATTTGTCAAGCATTTTCTAAATAATTTACAGAACCTTGAAACATTTATTGATTAGAGTATAAATTTTAATGTTTCGTATCAATAAAATTTAAATTGTCTCACTTTCAAACTTTGTCACTAGATGCCAACCCAAGATTATATGTTACAATCTATATTACCGACGTTACTGACTTTTAACAAGCTCTTTTTAAATAAATAATAAACTAATCTAATCACCAAGAAATTAATTTTACTAAATAAAATGGATACAACAACCGAAGATAAACTGGATTTACGCTTAGTAAAAACAGATTTAATCGAAGGAATAAGGGATTGTTCCGCTCGCGGCTTGTACCACTGTGTGAAATGGTTATCTGAATTAAATTTCTCAATATCTCACATAAAATTACCGGAGGAGCATTGCAAATTTTCCGAGGTTTATGAGAATGAATACGATGTATATTGCGTTGCCAAATCGTACTTTGATGTCAAAGAATATGATAGATGTGCTCATTATACGAAAGCTTCCACAAATCCAAAAGCACGGTTTTTACATTTATATTCCAGATTTCTATCATTTGAGAAGAAAAAATTAGATAATATGACTGATGCGAATTGTCCTCCTGATCCTACAAAAAATACGATTCTAAAAGATTTGCGTGCAGTATTAATGGAAGGTTACCATAAGAAACAATTAGATGGATATTGTTTGTACCTCTATGGAGTTATATTAAAGAAATTAGATCTAACGAATCTCGCTATTGATGTTTTTGTAGAAGCTGTATTTTCTACTCCTATTTTATGGGCTGCGTGGCAAGAACTAGCTCAATTACTACCAAATAAGAACAAATTAAAATCATTGATTCTACCCGATCATTGGATGAAACAATTTTTTTTAGCGTATGCTTATTTGGAACAGTTATGCAACGATGAATCTTTAGAAATATATTGCAAACTACATGAACAAGGTTTTAATAAAAGTTCATTTATAATTGCACAAACTGCTATCGTTTATCATAATAGAAGAGGTATGACGTGTTATTTGATTTTAATGTTAGTTTTTGGTTGATTTGGTTTTTAGAATTAGAAAAAGCTATCGAGACGTTCAAAGAATTGATATCAGATGATCCATATCGTTTAGATAACCTAGACACATATTCAAATCTGTTGTACGTTCGAGAAATGAAGAGTGAACTAGCTGATCTGGCGCATACTGCCGTATCTATTGATAAATACAGGGTGGAGACTTGTTGTATCATCGGTGAATATTGTAATATAATTGGAAGCTATCGTGGGTAATTTAATAGATATATTTTTATAGGAAACTATTATAGCATCAGATCGGACCACGCAAAAGCCGTACTTTATTTCCAACGAGCTTTAAAACTAAATCCGCAGTATCTTTCAGCTTGGACACTCATGGGACACGAATTCATGGAGATGAAAAATACAAACGCAGCTATTCAGAGCTATCGTCATGCTATTGGTTTATTTTGCAGACTAAAACTTTCTAGAAAAAATGTGTTACAGGAATTGTTTTAGAGATTAATCCCAGAGACTATAGAGCATGGTATGGATTAGGACAGACATACGAAATCTTAAAGATGCCTTATTATTGTATGTATTACTACAAGCAAGCGCAGCATTTAAGACCAACTGATAGTCGAATGATCATTGCATTGGGAGAAACATATGAAAAATTGGATAAAACTGAGAATGCGTTGAAATGCTATTATAAAGCACGAAATGTTGGTGATATCGAGGGAATGGCTTTAGTTAAATTAGGAAGGTAAGAAATATGATGTTTTAAATTTAAATTGATTTTACGTTGTTATCTTTTGCAGTTTGTATAACAAACTTAAACTCGCCGATAATGCAGGTGCAGCCTATACTGAATATTGCCTAAAATTCGATGAACAGAAGGCCACAACATACGAAGATCAAATGGAATATTACAGTGCGTTGCAATATTTAGTAACCTACCATATAAATAAGGGAGAATTCAATGAAGCATATGCTTATGCGAATAAATGTTTAGAAAATGAACAGGTCTGTAACATTCTTTTCTTTGAATTCTGTTCGTATAACTGAACTTGTTAAATTGTCTAGACTAAAGAGAGTGGCAAAGCATTGCTGAAAACAATTGCCGCGAAAAGAAGTGAACAAGAGAGTAGCGAATCGATGTCAATGGATGAGACCGGAAACAATCTATCAAATATGAATGAAACTAACAATAGTGCAGTGGATATGGTGTTTTCTCCCCCATAGAATTGATGTAATTTGTTTTATATGTGTATGTATCTAAATAAATATATATTATTTGACGATAAAAGTAAAAAAAAAATTATATTATTTATTAATAAAATTTGTATGCATTTTAGAATGTTTTTATTAAAAAAAAGAAAAAGAAAATTATAGTGACACCTATGTTAGAGATTAAAAACTATTGTAATTAAGTTTACCGGCCATCTACATCAAATCAATTTATTTTTAATTCGAGTATTCGATATTAGATGTCGCCCGCGGGTAACAACATTCCTAAATAAATTTATTAATATGAATGATTATATATAAATAAGATCAAATACAATATAATTATCAATTTAGAAAGAATTATGGCACGAATTTGTTAAAAATGTTATTAAATTAATTAAATTACCATTTCAGATGGGATAATCTGAAAAAACAAATGCGAATTTTATGGATTCTTATTAATTTACAAAAACAAATATCCCTACGGGAAATATTTTACATTTAAAAATGTTATTTCGTTAATATTTATGATGGAAATTAAGCCGAATTAACTTGTATTGCGCAGTATGTAACCAAACCTACCGTAACTGTCAAGTAACAAATTCTATCAAAAATTTAACCTTTAACATATTAGCGATGATCTTATGGGCTTACCGCATATAAAGAGTGTTAAAATAAACATCTTTCATTATAATTAAGCTCAAATTAATCGACCACAAAGTGTTAATATTAATCGAATACAATGAAAAGTAATTCTTTGAAGGATAACAATCACGGATCGCAATCGTTTTTCTTCAATGAAGATTTGCTTCGATTGCAAACTGTATTGGTAAGTTTTTTTTTTTTATATATTATATAGGCTGATATTTCTTGGTTATTTCTAATCTTTTCGGATAATCTTTTATATAAAATATTTTAGGCTAATGATCGTTCGACCATCTGGAACGTAGATCGAAATTATCATCTTTTAACGTTACAGGAGAAATTAGACTTGTCGGATAGCGACAAAAATGATTTTAGTTTGTGAGTTTTCTTGTTCAAACCAGAAGTATATGAAATAACGCCGTTTTATTTCTTTAGGACGCAGAAAATCTTAACGCCTAGTTTGGATAAGGCTTTGTCTTGCACTCACAAGCAATCCCAGCATAAAATCTGCATGAATAAACCTTTGGAATTAGTTCAACTCCCATCACCACCCCCGGGATTTTTGTTATCTTCAGGATTTTGTTGTCGTTGTTGCATAACCTATAGGAACACCAATGCAGAATGTATAACGTCCTTTCAAGATGAATTGGATATAAATGGGATTATTAAGGAATTTAGATTGACTACTAAAATTCACGAAGATTATGAACATGGATTATTCGGCGGTGCAGCAGTTGTGAGCAGTAATGGCAACGTAAGTGGATTCCATTAATAAGTTTTAGCTTAAATCGTTACACATAGTAGCGGTTCTGGAATCCTTTTCGTAATGGTACCCTTTCAAGGGCTTTATTTTTGGTGCAAGTTTTCAGGAACTACTGAAACAGTTATAAGTTTGAATATTATATACGTAAAACCAAAGTGCATTTAAATTGAAGTGGAATATTTCAGAGATAAGTTTCATAAAATAATAAAGATTTATTTTGAAAAAAGAACATCATAACATAAATAGAGCGCAACATTCTCGCTTGCCTTCCAATGGTGTTTAACCGCGAGAGGTTGGGGGGATACAGAGCTGCTTCGTTACATATCGGCATTTCCCGGGCCCGAGAGTCGATAAAACACGAGTCTGTCTAGTCGCCGCAAAAGTAATAATTTCACCTGCTTTTGTTATCTCTATTAATAACATTGGAATATGGCCTTTCTTGATAATTTAATTCTCTTTTCAAATGATTTTTTCTCTTCAGGTATACAAACAAATAATAATAAAAACCATGTGATGTATTTTTATAGAAAAACTATCACGACTGTTGCTGGCGGTTAGTAGGATCTCAATTAAATAAGGCACACTGTTATCGCTCAATCACCTCTCCCTCATTGTAAGGATTTTCCGATTATGCGTGTTGGGCAGGCGGATATTCTTATTTCTTGAGTCTGTTTGTTGAACGCAACGCGAAATATTCACGGAACATTTTGAGAATCGCTGCTCTAATACGTCTTCTTCTGATTGTTATTTTGCAATTTTTATTTCAAATTTGTTTCCGTGTAGCCTTTCTGTTTTTTAATTTTGATAGAAAATTGGCAGATAATTGACAGACAAAAGTCGCACTAATTTAAATCTAGTCCTTTTCTTTATTTTAGGTATTACCTAAAGGTAGAAAATTCAGCTTGGAAGTGACAAACAAATTACTCGAAACTTCTTACTTTCTCTTCAATCTTCTAGCGGAGGAAGTGTGTTTCAACGATAAGTTAATTAAAGAACTGTGTTTGCATTACGTTCAATCGTCCAGGCTGAGAAGGCGGATGTCGTACACTGATTTCTGTCGTACTGAACTTTGAATATTTACCTATTTGTCTTTTATAATAAATATTGTAAAATTTTAACCTTGTCCACGTATTTTTATGATAGGAGAAAAGTGTTTTAAAGCATTTTAAGAGAAGTCGAAACGTATGTAAAGTAAAGAGATAATAAAGGATATTTACCACATATAAGTGTCTCTGTTATTACCTACACAATCTGTATAAGTACAGAACTTTTTTGTATCGGCGTACAAGAATGCATAATGACGTTGCTGTTTATTAAATACAACGCGTAACTAACCGTGTCCGCAAGTTAATGCAAAATGACTCTTTATCTTAGTAATTGCAATTCCATAGGGGTAAAGCAAACGATCGTAGCAATCTAATGCAATCAAGGAGGCTATACAATATGGAGGATGTCTATATAAAGAAAAGCGCCAATTTATAGTGTCGCGTGAATAATTATAGGCTGCTTCTTATTTCGATGGGAATAGGTTTGAAGGCGTAATTTTCTGCAAAGGAGAAAAAATCAAACGACCTTACTGGATCTGGTACAATCTAGGGGTAGGGAGAAAATGGGTTGAGTTAGTAGTGAGTTTAGGAAAGACCCAAAAAAAAAGGATCTATTCTGTGCTACTCGTAATACTTTTATCGAACAGGAAACTAATGAACTAATGTACGTGGGTCTTTCGATACTGCTAGTAATATATCTATCGTTTGTCATCATTTGTTGCTAATTGTGGTCTGCCACGGTTTGGAACATTTTTTACCGCACTCATTTGTTCGAATCGCCTTAAGGTTTTCCAAACAGTAGATCGTAAAATCCGAGATCTATCGGGATGAGCGTTAGCAAACGTCTTGCAAGCTTTTTCGTGTATCTCCATAACTCAACATCATAAGAACTTGTTTAATTAAAATTGACATTTTTGATGTTGCTTCTTGCACAGAACTGCTAATTAACATGGTATGCTCAACACGTAAAAATGTCAAAAAATGCACATTTAGTACTTTCTGTTATTTATCGAATGTTCTCTGTCAATTTTAACTTGATTCTAAATTATCATTTATTGTTTCATAGCCAAATTGATATATGTTAATTTTGGGCTTTAAACGGCATTTTCTCAAAACAATTGTTATTTGACCATAAAAAGGCCTTTATATTGTATCAAACAATTGAAGAAAATCGATGGGTTCGTATTTAAAAAAAGAGCGGGTGACGTCATTTATGTCTATAGGAATTTCCGGCATGACTTTTGTTTATTTATTTTTTTTGTAAAATCCATATTAACGACAGAAAAAACTCACCTCGTATAGCAAATAACCCATAATTTTCGATTGCCCCTATATCTTCACACGATACATTGCAATCAAAGTCAAGAGCGCTTGCTTCGGAAGTTGCGCATTGGCCAACAACGTTCTTTTGGGGCCAATCTAATTAGCTACTGAGTGCTAAGCGAGATGAATCGGCAGCAGTTGAGCTTGGATCGTTTCCAATAACTATGCCGTACCTATTTCGCAAGGGGCTCCTTATCTTTAATATATCTTTTTAACAGAATAATGTTCCTTCGCTAAACGAGAGACTGTGGAAGGCGGTCCAATTTATTCGACCGGCGAATTTTTTAGCGTAGAGCTGATAAGGTCCACTGAGCGTTATTCTCCAAGTGCACAAGAACAAATTACAGTATTAGTAAGAAGTAGGTAGTCTATATAGTAGTAGTTACGAGAGGGAATTATTTATGACGTATAATTGTAGAGTGTTGCTGCTCTTTATCGGCGTATCGAACTTAAGCCAACTTAAGCAGCTCGTTCAAGCGAAATACAGCTCGACAAAATCAGTGTTGTAGGTTGTCGGTGGACAAAATTTAATTTTGTTGAGAAAAATAACTACAGCATGATACAAAAAGAAAATTCAATAAAAGAATCTCAAATACAAAGTTACCAACAACATATGAAAATATGATTAAGCAAATCAGAAATTCAAGAAGACAAATTTCTCAGTTGTGTACAGTCATTCGAAATTGCGTGTTAATAAGTGCATTTAAGTTGAAGATTGAGCACTTACTTTAATTGAGAAATGATGAGGCAAGGAGACTTATGTAAATCAAGCACTGTGATAAGTGAGAAGCGAAGGGACGCATAAATCGAGCACTTTAATACGTAAGAGGCGAGGAGACTCAATTAAGCACCCCGAAGGTGGTACTCCGTCCACGTCGTTGTTCTTGAGTTGCGCTAAAAGTAATTTGTTACTGCAGGTGACAATTTCACTGTTATTCGAAAATTGTAAAATGACGAAATAAATTGAGTTTCGACGAGTTCTGCATATTTTTTGCCATAGAATCCGAAACTGCCGTAAAACTGCGAAACTGATTTACCTCCTACCCCATTTACAAGGAGGGAGAGATGAGGGCTAATTTTAGCACTAATGTATTTCCTTAACAGAATGAGTAAATTTTAGTTATGAAAATTTTTTCCTTAAATTGCTTATTTTTCGGGATATTCGAGAAAGTTACAAGTTAAAAAAATCACCCGGTACGCCAATCGTTAGCGAAGAATTAGTTCAGAAACCGTTTTTAGTGAAAGTTGCACAAGTAGATTTAACACTTCAATGCTGATAAGAGTGTAATGTTTCGGGGAGTCTTTCCAAACAAAGCAAAGACAAATAAACCTGGGGCAATTAAAGGGAATCTAAATATTTCTGTTACGTTACAACAGCAGCGTTGAGCTACTTGTTACAGGATAATCTTATCACACAATAACGAGTGAGCCAAATTATAATAAGCATGAATAAAAGGAGAAACATAAATGTACATAACTCTTAAACAATATAGCTCAAATTAAATTAAATGAGGAAAACAAAAAAGGCGCTTTAATGAAATGAGACTAATATTAAACAAATCAACTTCAGCTGCATAAGTATTAAAGCTAGCGCACATCGAAAATACTGCTGACTAATTGTAAGTAACTTAACTAACGGGAGATAAAGAATTAAATTAACTCGACTGCTCAGCCTCGGTGTGTAAAATTTTAAAAGGTATAGAATAGCCGGAACAAATACTGTGCCATTAACAAACTTAAGCATGAACGTAACCTGCGACATAACACGCCGGCTTGCTACTTTCACTTCATTCCGTGCTCACGGAAATACAAAGTTTTCAAAAACTTATAAAAAAATATTATATGTTAAAAATATTCGAATTGTTGCCCTCTAGTCTCGGTGCACGCACGAATTGTGCGCTTCATGTTTTCAAAAGCGCTCGACAAACGTGTGCTGTGGCATTCTAAAAATCGTGTTCGTCATGTGCGGAAATATGAAGTAATCTAGAATTGTGAGATCTGGAGATTTTCACTAGTCGATTATCGAAAAACGCTTCCAAACAAGCAAGTATATGTCCAGCCGTAAATGCTGAAGCTTTATCTGGTCGTAAAAATTCTTCTGTAATTTCATTATCCTGTAGCTGCTTAATAAAGGGTTCTAATAATTCACTTCGTTATCCTTCAGCTTTTATTGTTCCATAATATGTGTCCGATGATTCACTTCCTTAACGCTACCTGTGAAACACCAAGTTTTTGGATGTTGCCAATTCATGAGGACTTTCTGCCGACCACACTCTCATATTTTAGATGCTTAAATATCCAAAAAGATGAAACAAAGCCTCGTCAGAAAAGAAACATTTAGCAAGAATGTCATCATTAGTCAATTTACTCAAAAATTACCGTCAATAATCAGTTGTTCTAATCATAATCAACGGGCCAGCGTTCGCGGATACCTTGAATCTTACATGGATGCAATTTTAAGTCTTTTTTAAGAATAACGTGGCATGTTCCAACTGATTTCTTATGCGAGTTTTCGAACATCTTCATTGCAATCTGCATTTTTCCTCCTTTAAGGTGCTCCGGTTCCTGATTTACGAGCTAATGTCCCCGTTTCACGTAATTTTTTAATACAATCATAGCAGCTGTTCATACGTGATTGGTAAGATTAGGGAATTGTTAATAATAAAAAAAACTACCTTGTATTTCTAACATGATGATAAATATATTTTTTAAAATGTATTGACTTTATTATGACATTTGTTAAAATTTTCCTTATAGAAGACAAGGCAATATTTCACTATGTTACCAAGTTTATATTAATTTTCCCATGCTCTAAATGAGAATTTAATTGAAGCCACGATAGTACATATATATGTACTATCGTGGCTTCAATTAAAATTAATTAAATTAAAAAAACTACTTAATTGTCAGGAAGAAAGAAAATGTTCTTTAGATTTTCATCGCGGCATAGCTGCTTTTGTTAAGCTATACTCGTATAAAAACATTCTCTTCTTAACAGTAATGGTTGCGTTAATTGCGTTTTTCTTCGAGGGAAAAAAATAACGCATTATATAAGACGTAGACCAAAGGCCTATAAGCATCCGTATAGTCGAGGCAGTCGCGAAAAATTAGCTCCTCGTTATGAACTGTATCGCCATTGTATGGTAGCTGATTAAATTAATTAGAGTCCCCAAAAAGTCTGCGAGATAAATTAAAGATTATCAGGTTTTAAATTGATGATGGAAGAACGTAACTCGTTAAGTTTTGTCCGTTAAGGATTAACTTAGTACTGATGCGCGTTTTGCCGTTAAATGGCTCATCAGTATGTCTTTGTGCATGTACGGACGATAGCTTCTAATTAAAGATACCCTTATTACCTAAATTATCGAAATTTTTACATACAACCTCTACTATCAATATCACACTAGTGCTTGTTATTACGCAAGAAGTAGAGAACAATTCAAAAATTAGTATTATCCATTTACCTTTGTACAATGCCATGAAAAAGATATTTTATGGTATAGGCTGAGTATGTTAATTTAGTATTTGCTTTTAATCTTACCTTTTGCTTTTATTATTGCCGATAACAACTTAGCTTACCTGATTATGAACACTTCTGAACTATTTTCACCAGTTTAGACAAGTATTCCTCTTCTTTAAAGAGTTTAATTTCTGATTATGTTACGTATCATTGTAATTCGGGAAATTTTAAATTTACCAGCGTCTTCTGTTAAGGGAATATAAAACTCGAAGAACAATCTGCCTGTATGATAAGTATGTAAAATTTCTCTCGGAACGATTCCCAATTTATCCGTTGAAGACTTCATCGGCCTTCTAATTACCTGTGAATGACACAGCAGTATGTCCCCCGCTGTTGCTTAATGTAAAAATCAAAGAAGGCCCTATAGAGAGGCCAACATCTCGACGAACCGTCCGCCATTGAGATTCAATAATATAACGTTCGGAAAGTCATTAGGAAGAGATCGTTTCTTTTAAACGTAAACAATACGGATTAGGAATGGTTTCTTTTTTCTTTGTGAGGACCGTTATTGATAATCTAATAACGTGTTAATAATAGTATGATACAATATGAGCGAGTAGATTCATTTTTGTTGGTTGGTTATCAGTGTTACCAATGTGCATCCAAAACGTTTGCATTTACATCACGTGCATTGCAGTTAATATTTCTTTTCCTTGATTTGATTAATTTACTTTATGCTGCTATGTTGCTGTTTACTTAATGTATAAGGATGAAAATCTAAACTGGGGGAAATTGGAGGAAGTAAATTACACGCATAAAATAAGAAATAAAAATATTTACAAACTAAATAAATTACTTTGTTTACAAACCAATTTTAAGAGGGAAACATTCAAAATTGGATTACAACTAAATCTGCAGCATGCTGGAATGTCATTAAAATCCATCCATCTATTTAATTGTTTATTTTACATGTTTAAATAGGATTACGTAATTCAGGTATTGAAATCGTGGTTTCTTAATTACTTAATCCCTAAATTCTTAATGTATTCAAGGAGGTATGGCCTATTTCCATTGATTAACAGATTAAAATAGACGCGCC
This sequence comes from Marronus borbonicus, assembly GCA_902655005.2. Classification (NCBI taxonomy): domain Eukaryota; kingdom Metazoa; phylum Arthropoda; class Insecta; order Coleoptera; family Scarabaeidae; genus Marronus; species Marronus borbonicus. Next base: position 22,601,300 of record LR737380.1, on the reverse strand, counting down.
TCACAAGTTTAATTAATCCGAAACAGCTGTTTCGAGGATACGTCGATACCCATTATAAACAGTTTGGAAAAAATGACGAAACAAAGCCTAAGAAAATCAAAGAAAGGGTTAAGGCGTCTTATGTGGTGATGAAGTAAACATGTAAAAAAAAGAGCAAACTAATCTAGCTCTAGTGGAGAATCAGATTTTAATTGGGAAAATGATGTCGAAAACAATGTAACGGATGAGGAAGATTAGATAAGATGAAATTTTAAAATTTGGAAGTCGAATATTTTATAAAGGATTTGCCATCTGGGGAAGACAATAGAAAGATATTCATTGAGAAAATTATTTCGAAAGCACAAATAATTTGTTCATTTTTTATTTGAAGGTAGTAAAGCAAAAAACTACCCAGATGCGTCAAGTGAATTAGAAGGAAAAGAATTTGTAAATTTTTTACTCCTTTCCAAACTCGCGTGCTTTCTCCGTTTTGTATAAAATAATTATTTACCTTTGTTTAGAATATCTATCCGTTCTTCTTATTTGTTTTTGCATAAATACCGATCCGAGAAATTGGAGGAAAGAGGTCACCGACACTCATACAATAAGAAACAAAGATTTAATCATAATCCTACCAAGTTGGTAACATTGCCGGTTACCTTTACAAGAAATACGTAAATTCCTCTAAATATTTACAGGCTTAAATAAATTACCTTGTTTACAAAACAATTTTAAGAGGAAAACGTTAAAATTAGGGTTAAAACTAAATCGGCAGCATGCTTGAATGTCATTAAAATCCATCCATCTATTTAATTGTTTATTTTGTATGTTTAAATAGGATTACGGCATTCTGGTATTAGTTACTTAATCTCTAAATTATTAATATATTCAGGCAGATATGGCCTATTTTCATTGGTGAACAGATATTAAAAATGTAAATAGTAGAGTAAATATGTAAATAGTGGTAGTATTGTTATGGGGAGGGTATAAAAGCGTTTGTCTTAAAAATTTTATTTAGATATTCCTCAGTCTGTGTGAGTGTTTAGTACTAATTATTAATTAAAGTTAGCCAAATAATTCATATTTGGGGCTGTATTAAAAAAGAAATGTAAGTATAAATAATATTTTGAAATTTTAAATTAATTGCGTATCCTTTTATAGAATAAAAAACGTTCAAATTAAACATATTTTAATTTTGAAGGGATCTAGGGCTAATCTCGCTAGAGTTAAAAGATTATGGCTATATATAAAATTGAAAATACTCAGTGAAATCTTTAAAATGAATCCCTAGATGTATTAATGGTAGCGTCAATTATAATTTAACCTTCTTACCATTTACTTATTTTTTAGGCCATTCTTAAACCAAATATATCCTTGCCTATCGTATTCAGAAATCGAAGAAGTATATTCCGCAGATGAGACATCATCACCCATGAAATCATTCGGTCTAAAACGCAGGACTTCTACACCAACTCGAGAACATCATGGCATGCTAAGGAATCTCGAAAAATATGAATATTCCGTGGCTTACACCAGATTCGCATTACACCTAGAAGAACCCGGTAGCAATTTCAAGGTTAGAGGCGCCAAACAGACGATTCCGGATGCCATATCCGCAGATCTTCGTACCTACAGACCCAGAAGGATACATTTCGAGCTTCCCCTGAGGGAAATCGAAGTTGCTTTCGGCCCTCGCGATGATATCATTTGGAAGGAATACGATAACAAGAGTTTTGTGGCGGAGTTAATAGATTGCGTCTTGAAAGCGTTCGTTTTTCCAGTGCATTGTTGGGTTAGAAATAAAGGGAAGAAAGATCGTTAATATTCGATTTGTGTTGGGAACAATTGTTTTTTAAGTTTTTAAAATGTTGATGTTAGGTTCCAGAAAAAAAAAATTGTTGAAAATGTTATATCATTTATTTGCTCTATGTTTTGGTTTTAGTTATTAAATGCGAATAAAACAAGTATCTAAAAAAGAACTGTTTTTTTTTATTTATTTATTTAATTTTAATACTGAGAAACAAGTGTGTCCAATGTCGGTAAAATTGAAGTGGACGAAGGGAGTGGACGCAAAAGATGAAATTACTCAGTACTCCGATGAAGAAAGGTTTGAACGAAGTTATTGAAACTGCAGCAAAGTATACAAGTTGAGCTGGTATAGGTTTCACAAATAAATTTTCTTGGAGACGGAAAGGATATCGATTAATTTGCCTAGTTACGGTTTATAAACAAAATAAATTGGAATCCAAATTAGTACCGCATACTCTAAACGGGACCTTATACAACGTTGCCAAACAACGTAAACATTAAACAATCTAGAAGTACCTAGTATAAAGCCTAACATTCGATTGGCATCCTAAATAACTCTCGCGATGCGATGTGTGGAAAACAACGTCCAGATCAGTGATTATATAAGTTGTAGGGTATATTTCCAATGTCATCAAATTTGATATGTTTCGCGTGTAAAAAAACATTTTATTACACGTGGATACATTAAAACTTAATTTATTACTAACACTTCATTTGCACGCAAAGTGGAAGGATTCTTGAATAAAACGCATAGCATCGCTCAAAGAAAAAACCATGGAAATAATTTAAATCTTTCGTGAAAAGGAGGCACCGACAACTCAGAAGTCGACTTAAATCGACAACGAATGGCGAGAACAGAAGCGGTCCTAATCTAGATCCTTGTGCGTTTCTTGAAGGTGTGAATATTAGGGTTGCATTATATTCCTTTGTACACTGTTAGAAAGGATTCTTTAAACCAAAGAAATTAATCTTTTTAAGCATATTTCTTTGTTTCAAGACAATATTTTTTACACTCTAAAAAACACGCATTTCTAATGCAAGAAATTTTTCTTTTGGGTTATTCCCTTAACTCAAAGTACAATTGCTTTCTTTAAAAGGATATGTCATTAATTCAAAAAATCTATAGATTTGAAACAAACCTTTATTCTCTTTAAACGAAAGATTATTTTCTTCCAATTAAACAAACATTTACTCCTATTGAAAAACCAGATTTTTGGATGGAATAATTATTTTTGCTAGATTTTTCGGGCGGTCGGGGTCCTTTACAGCCAACCGCCTGTTCTTCGACGCTAGCCATACCTCTTTTACAATGCTCGGGGTAACATAATCTTAAACAGGATGCACTCTGAGTCGCGTACTTGCCTAATTTTTATATATAAAATGTTTGAAAAATACACTGGTGAATTTTTATATCGTCTTAAATTTCTTCGTCGTTTTAACTTACTAGTATCATTACATTCTCACCTTAAACAATTAAATGATAATAATGAAGAAATTTACATCGTCTTAATATTACTCGTCATGATCATTATCGGTTAGAAGCTACGTATATTTCGGCTCCTTTCCCAAAAGCTTTCCCTTATTAAAAACAAATTAAAAAACCAGTGGCCGAACAATGCGGCTACCCGATGAGGAAGCAAAGTCTCTTAGGTACCGAGCAAAGATTTCTGTACGAGTTCGAGAATGTACTCGATCATGCATATCGTGCTGCCACACGAAACAACAAAGAGTAAAACAAACGTATAACGGCTCTAATTCGTTTAACGGACAATTATTGGGGTAGCGGTAGGGAACTAATGCGTGGTAATAGCCGGTAGGTGGCGTACCAAACGGCAGCATCGTGGAATTTTGATCGGTCGCAACAGATAACAGATAAAGAAGAACCGACAGACGTCGAATTCGAAGTTAGTACATACGTTTTCCAATAGAGTAAAGGAGTTTCAGACTTTTCGATCACGATGACGTATCATCGGAGGCCTATTGGGCGTTATCTGGCTGCGGTGATCTGATTTCTTCACCGCGTGTTGTTATTATCAACTTACATCGTATTACGACGATACAGTGCTGGTAAGTAATAACAAAACAAAGATCGGACAAAACGGTCCAATCATTCGATATTACGCTTCGCTAGAATACCGAGTGGGCTCTTAAGGATACAGAGTGTACTAGAAATACGAATATGAGAATGCTGAAATGAACTTCTAACATGGTAAAATTTATTAGAAGCGAAAGCAAAAACAAATGTTGATACTGAAGAAATGCTTGTTTAGTCATGTTCATGTCTCTCTTTGTTCGTACTTATTGGTAGATTACAGATAGTTTCAATTAAATCGTTTACTGTTGAAATGCTCTTGTACTTACTTGTACAGAAGTAAGAGTGTTGTTTTCATCTGTTGCGTTTCCGTTTCTTTGATTCCTTCCTCAATTTTTGGAAATTTCAAAGTAATTCGTTACCTGTGATTCCGAAAATACCCAAAGCCCGCTCTTAGACGTGCAGAAAGTAGTACTGATAATCGGTGGCCGACAGGGGAAGACCCTACTGTACTTACGTGAGAAGTACCCACCTTATTTTAAAAACCAAGGCAGAAAGTTTTTGAATTGAGGAAGCTTATATTGACCGACCTATAATCCGCGTGTGTATTAGTACCACAAACTACGCCCGAAGTCCATTTCACTATAATTGTACCACAGATTCAGACGCTACATTCTTTTTCGCTGCAGATACACCTTGTATTCCGCCTAGCTATACTTCGGTTGTTTTAATGTAAATACGCTTCGAAAAGAAAATCGTTACGTTACTTTTAAGCCGGACAAATTACTGAAAGATCGTGCTTATAATAGCACAATGTACGTTCAGCCAGAGTTTAATGGTAGCATCGACCGACACCTAACCGACCATTAAAATTCCCCTAAATGAATATTGGCGAATTTAAGGTAAATTGGTCCATTTTAGTAATTGCAATATTACCGATATTCATTACCTACCTCTTCTAGGTACCACATTACCCGTTCTCGCTTCTGTGTATGCGGTTATTATGCCATTATTGTTTATTAAAAGGAGGCTGCTGCTGGTGCTGCTTCTTCGTATTTGCCGTATAGATAGCGCGCATGAACCGCAGCGCCTACTTCGTGAGAAGACACGAAGCGGCTGCAGTGATGTGTTTTTGCTGATTTCATCACGCAAAATTAAGTGCGCAGATGGCTTTCGTTTACTTTTTTTCGAAATGGCCCTTTATTTTGGTGTGGCAAGGGAAGCTAACGTATTTTAAGGTACAGGACACTATCGGACGGTTTAAATTTCCCTCCTTATTCACCTACTTATAAATATTTCTATAAGTAGGAGATATGCGATTGGAGACAAGCAAAATATAGTGTAGAAATTGTTGTGTCTTTGGTGCCGAGATTCATTTCAGTCCCGAATTCAAAGACAAACCTATAGAACTAGAAAAAGGAGGAACACTTGAAGCATCGGTAGATACATTTTCGTTTCGTTTTATCTCAGAGAAAATTTATCTGTCATCATCCAATGCCGAAATTTACGTGACGTTTCGATCAGTGGCTGACGTTGTTGACGTCCAGGGCAACGCTTCAATAATATCCTGGTGGATTTTTTTGTCAAATATAATGTACGCGATATGCAGCGGAAATACACGAGGGAAATCGAAGCATTGTCGTTGACATTCCATTTACGTGGCCACCAGTCGCCACTGGTTTCGGTAGTTGAATTCATAGTTTCTTGAAGTGTTGAAGTGCAAATTAAAATGCCGAAGTCATCAACATAAGACACAGCTGACAGAATCATCAAGTTATTCAAATCATTTGCAAAAACAATGAAAAAATCGGTCCAAGCATCTATCCTTGAGGAATCCTCTATATATTATAAAGCGACCATCTGATATTGTTCCATTTCCTCTTTATTAACATTCTGAACACAATTACTTGAGTAGGATAGAAATGATTCGAGGGAAATTCCCCCAACCTCGTAACAACACTAACCAACAGTATTGGCACACTCCGCCTCATACAAATTAATCAGTCCGAAATAGCTGTTTCGAAGATACAATATGATCGAATGATTTGAGAAAAAAAAAATTCAAATTCTAACCTCTCCACTCTTTATCTATACATAAATATTTATCTACAAGTATCTACTTTTGCCGCCCATACATTCTAGAACTAAGACGTGCGAAAAATACAGAAAAATAGACGACAGGGTCTCATGTCATTGTAGTACCAAACGCGAAGCATGTGTCCGCCTTACCCTAATAAATCAAACAGACTTCTTTTCTCGATTCATCAAATTTGCGTTTTTTTTCATGTAAATAGCTTCGTAAACGTCTAATTCCCGCGTAAGATACGTTCTTAATCAATTTCAGGTTTTCCAATTTAATATTATGCCCCGTTTCGTTTATTTGTTACACTTGACAATCCTATCTTTTCACCTAATGTGATCATTGAATTTTCATGGTTTCTAACATAAAATCAGAATTACGCGCAACAGATCGGATACCATAAGACAGAACTGTTTGAATGAAGCTTGCAAAGTAAAACATTCCGGTTGATAATGCTTTAAATGAATCTTTGAAATGGATGATTGAAGAGGCACCGCTTGGGAAAAATGACGAAACGCAGCATAAAAAAATCAAAGAAAAGGGCAAAGCGTCTTATGTGGTGATTACGCAAAGATGTAGAAAAAGAGCAAACTAATCTATCTTTAGTGGAGAAACAGGTTTTAATTACGAAAATGGTGAAGGTGATGCCGAAAGCAATGTAACGGATGAAGAAGGCTAAATAAGACTAAATTTCAAAATTTAGAAGTCGAAGATTTTATAAAGCAATTGCTATCTGGGAAAGGCAATCGAAATAATCATTGGGAAAATTATTTCGACAGAACAAGTAATTTGTTCATTTTTTATTGAAAGTAATAAAACGAAAAACTACCCAGATGTGCCATAGAATATGTTTTGGAGACGTAGCTTTGCGCGTGCTTTCTCAGCTTTATATAAAATAATTATTTACTTTTGTTTAGAATATTGATCCTTCTGTTTTTTTTTTGCTTTTACATAAATGCCTATCCAAGAATCTACTAATGCCTTTTCAAAGTGAGCTTGTTTTAGTCAATTTTGCCTTACGTTTCGATTTTTCACATGTTCTGCATAATAATAATTAATTAAAAAATTATGTGTCGTGATACCCAATATTTCCTAAACAGCATAGTTAGCATTTTTTTTTTAATTATTAAACAAATTCTCTTTTGATGAAGCAGTCTGATATACTATCAGTAGAATTATAAGTCTTAAGAAATTTTGCAAAAAATTACTTACTTACGACCTCACGCGTGCATTTCTCAGACTATGAACTAAATCGACACACCCGGTACATTCAAACACTCACATGTTACACACATACACATATTGCATTAAGTACATGAATATCGACTGCTACGGAATTGGTAGTCGTCTTACGGGTAATTAATACCGGGTAGAAACTCCGGCCCATCATCATCGGGGTTAATACGTTGTTGTTATTCCTTGGGCTCAATCACGAAACCGCCACGCCCATCGACGTTTAGTTTATCATGTAACAACATTAATTAAACTCTTAAACAGGTAGACGTCCATTAAAATACCTAAGTAATGCTGTTTCATATATTCTCCTTTCGCGCTTTGTACATCTTTGTACAGCATCACTATGTATACCCATACTTATTTCGGTATTTACGTCTAAATAAAGAAAAAGGTAACGCTTAAATTATATTTATAAGGATTACCCGTATGTGGGTAATTGTGAGCTTGACGCATCGATGTGTTTTGTAAATGTTGAAATTGTAATTATCTAATGCAGAGGTTGCCAACCCAAATGATCTTGTGGGTCACTTCGCAAATACATTAATTTCGCGGGCCGCACTTGCACCTATATATACCGGGTGATTTTTTTTAATCTGAAAGTTTCAAATATCTCAAAAAATAAGCACTTTACCAATAAAAATTCGATAATTAAAATGTAATTATTCTGTGGAGAAAATATATTTTCTAATATGGAGTTAGCAATGATGTGCACGTTGATAAAATAGATAATACACTGCACACAAAATATATTTGGGCATATTTAGTTTCACCAAAAATTGTTCTGTATATAATATTCAATATTGAAATAAGAACCAGTTTTAAGTTAATAAATCCAATAATTTATAAATAAATATGAAGCCAAAAGCATATCTAAATAATCCTGCTGATATATTGAATCATCGTAGGCTGTTATTAGGACGATCAAAGTTCCTTATTGGAGTAACTAGATTTTAATAAAGTATGCACGACCATCGACTTAAAGTAACAAAAACTTTACTGATTTTACGCGGTTCCCAACCGTTATGGAAGTGTTAAAATAAAGTAACTGCGTGCCTATACCTTTCATGTAGCTGCACCGGATTCTTTTGTGTAATTTTAAAGACTGGTTATACCGTGTTTTCATTTGTTACATGTTTCTGTGTCTATATAGCATGTTCAGCGAGGAATGGAACAAAGCGATATCTCGAGGACGAATGAAGATTTTAAAACTGCAGGATAGAGACAAAAATATTTTGCCATAATTTTTTTAAATTAAATTGGTCGTTGCTAGGTGGCGCTACCTAACTTAATTAATCTATAATAATTTTTAATAATAATAATAATTTTGTAGATAATTCAGATTTTCCTTCACTCGGGCCCAACTTTGGGATGTCTGTTGCTGGCAGGGAGCTCAATATTGGACGTTTCATTGCTGATGTAGAGGGTGTTATTGTTGAAATTCCTGATGATATCATGGGTGTTAAGATCATCAATTTTTTGTTAGCTTCATCAAATCACCATAATAATGTTTACCGGTCATAGTTTTTCAATAACAAAAACACTAATTTGAAAACGGTGGTTGCATTGCGGCAATGGACATTGAAAAAATCATATTGTTGCTACAAGACTTATCAACTTGCAAACTCCTGAACAATGATCCGACTGAAACTGTTCAGAGAAGATGCAATACACTTCTTCGAAAACTTGTTTCCACTAAACAATTGCCATCTTGCAATTTATAATTCAAATTTTCCCAAATTATTCCCAAAAATTCTTTCACGAATATTAACCGATTTATTGGCAGAAATCACAGAGTACAATGTTAAAGACACCTTCACTTTCGTCAACAAAATTGATGATTTTGCATTTCTTGCACTTAACCTCTTTAGACGTTGTCTTTATTCATCAACATTCCCTTACAACTACTTCTAGAGATTATAAAATAAAAATGGCATCGTGTCAGAACATATACAACATTATCTTTACAATCTATGTTACAATTAATTGTTACCTATTCTAGCCTTGATTGTGACGGATTTTCTTCTGGAGAGTGTGATGTCACAGTTACCTTTCCATTTACCATTTTTCTATTTTACAACACAGTGAGTAGTTATTTTTGGATAACCCTGGATGGCTTGTTTCTGGACAGCTGTTTCGGTCTATTTTCTTTCTCGATTATTATTTTTTTTTATTTTGTAATAAAATCGCTGTTTATACAGTTCTCTCCCCTTGTCGAATAATGTTAAAATGTTAAAATTTTGTTTTTTAAGAAGGACTGTAATATGTCTAAAAGCCTCTTACACTCTTTTATTATGTTGACTAATCTAAGATCAAGTTTACTGCTTTAATCATCTTCATTCTAACACCAATAAAAAAAATTATTTGAAGTTTATATTCTTGATGAAGTTCTGTTCTAAATAAAGAGCGAAATATTGAATTAATAAATAAAGGAGATTCAAACCACCACAGATCGATTTCCCGTTTAATTTTGTTGTACATCTTAATAATAGTAATAATAATAAAACTGTTCCGGTTAAAAGTGAAAAGCTCGTATACAAGCTTATAGTATATACACGTAGAAAATCGTTTAAATTTTCGAAGTGCTCGTAATTTAGACATTTATTTAAGCAATTTGGTTCAATTTTCCGCGTAACATGTTCTAAATTATATTACACCTTTGAGCTATTCAGTTTAAGTCCGTTTATAACTGCGCTGCAGTAATAACAGCTACAAGTAGGCTGCTCCTTACGTAAAGCAATTTTGGACGGCTTCTCGGATGGAGTGCTTTTTTTCTTGACTGTTCTTCGTTCTTTGTGGGCAATTGGCAACGGTTCTATTATCGCGACCATTGTTAAGTATAAATTTGTTGCCGCGATTTGGTTCGTTTTTTTTCTCCTCTTGTTCTTTTAATTTAGATCGATTTCGTTAAGACAAATGGTTATCCTTCTTCAGTTGCAAATCGAGAAATATACGTACTCAAACTTACAAATCTATAGTAGTAATAAATAAGGTACATATATCTAGTGGGTGTAAGGTAAATAATATTGAATTAGAAAACGGGAAAATTTTAGTATCGTTTGTGTTATTGTTCATTCTTCACCAGCGCACAGATTCCAGAGTGAGCCCGAGATTCCAAGTTGAGTTTTTAAAACTTAATAAAATGGATGGTGTAAAAAATGCAGAATACAAACTTCACATTGCGCGAATCAAAATTGTTTTCAAGTAGAAGCCAAGTACGAACAATTATAGGGTACGGTAATGGGCAACAATCTATCACCATCATAGCCAATTTGTTCATGAGTAAATTTGAAACATGTATGAAAAAGGACATCCTATATTTTCCTAGAATTTGGTTTCCTACTCGGGATTCCCTCCCGACATTTAATTCAAAATTCTATGGACAACACAAAATGGCCGCGCTTAGTCTCTTAATTATTAGATTAGCAAAATTCCCCTTGAGCGTAAGTAGGTACAATAAACAACTTAAACTCGTAAAAATTGTAGTTATTTACAATGGTTATTTTTATCTTCTTCTATATAGATGTGAAACGAAACTAAAAACAAAATGCAATTTTATTGTATGTACAGGTAAAAAAGACAAAAATAAATAAATAAAAAGTTATTGTGGCCTCATATAACATACTGAACATTATTTTTTTTTTTCATCGAAAAAACCTCCTTTGCTGTTAATCACCGCTCGAACTATTCTAGGCATTCTTTCGATAAGTTTTGTTAAAACGGATTGTAGAATATTAATCCATTCATGTTGCAGAATATTCCGTAAATGTTCTTGTGAAGTTGGGCATATTTTTCGGATCCTTCTGTCCAGTTCATCCCACAACAACTCTGTAGTGTTCAAATCTGAGCTTTGTGGGGGCCATGTCATTACTTTCAGGGTGTGCTGTTCTTCTTGCTCCTTTAGATAGTTCTTACACACTAACGCAGTGTGTTTTGGGTCGTTGTCATGCATGAATGTAAAGTTACGGCCTATTATACGCAATCCTGATGGCACTGCATGATTCTGGAGTATTGCAAAATAATTTTCCTTCCTCATTACACCCTGCACTCTGCATAAATCTCCCGTCCCAGCAAAGGAGAAACATCCCCACACTAACACAGAACTACACCCTTGCTTCACTATAGGCACAATGCAGTTCGGGATCACTTTTCAGTTTTAGATCTTCGGACATAAACTCGTCGATTTTGCCCAAAAACCTCAAACTTTGACTCGTTACTCTAAAGCACGTGTTTCCAATCATCTAACGACCAATCTAGGTGAGAACAGGCCCACTGTAGCCGTTTTGCTCTGTTGCCGCGGCGTAATAAGGGTTTTCGAATGGCGATGCGTCCATGAAGGTCCGCTTGTTGAAGTCGACATTTTACCGTACTCGCCGAAACTTCTTCACGGCCGCGATTGACTTCGGCTGCTATTTGTGGCGCTGTTAATTTTCTATTGCGTTTGCTTAATAATACAATTCTCAAATCTTCAGCTTTTGTTGTTTTCCTAGCTGCTCCAGGACGAACACGATTTTCTATAGTTCCAGTTGTCCGATATCGCTTTATGATGTCATTTACTGTTGAACTTCTCATATTTATTTTTTCAGCAATTTGTCGCCCCGAATATCCTTCTTCAAACAGCGTAATAACGCGTGAACGTTTTTCTATACTGGTAGGCTTGCCACGTGCCATTTTGAAGTAAATTTTCTTAAAACTTTCGGGCAAAAACGACAGATGCACACCAACACACGTTTAACAGTAAAACGAAGCAAATTTATATCTTTACGCCCGTGATAAATAAACAAGAATGATACTGCGGTATATTTCCTAAATCTATTGTTCGTTAATAATCCCCAAATGACCCGTTTCAAAAGATCGGTACTTCCGAGAAAATTCTTGGAATGATAATAAAAGGGACTTTATTGTGGTTGTCGCAATATTTCTACTTTACATAATAATTTATGGCTTTAATCTCTTAGAAAAGAGTGTATGCTTAATATTTTTCTAATTTTATGTATTAATAATTGTATACAGTGTGATATAATAGATTTTTATTGTATGACCGAACTTCACTGAACGGCAGTGTACATAAAAAGGAAGATAAATTTGATGCATTGAAAGAACGGACAGTTGTCATACTCAGCTCTGTTTGAATTATTAGGGTAATACCGACACAACTACAATGACAAAAGAACTTTTCGTCTATTTTTCGGTATTTTTCGCTTAGTCGTCTTAGTTTTAGAGTGTGTAGGCCGCAACAGTAGATACTTATAAATAAATATTTTTCAAAAGTAGGGATAAAGCATGCGGTTGATAATGGTGATCCACGCATCCTCGAAACAACTGTCCCCGACTGATTAGTTAAACTTGTGTGATGCTGGCGCGGAATATGCCGATATTTCAACATTGTTTGCAAATGTCTAGTTGTACGATGAATTTTCATGTGTAATTTGATGTTGGTATTTCACCGGCTCAACACTTGAAAAATCGACTAATATACTCTAACATACCAAAATTTACTGATGATGAATATAATGAAAATACTTTTATGTCTGCATAATCCACAAAAACCTTTTTGGCGCTAATTGTGCGGTCTCGGTATTCTATTTAAAGTACATTCTTTATTATCCGTAGCGCCATCTATCAAAATTAACGCAATTGTTTGAAGATCAATTTCCACTACACTGGACGCGTGATGGATATCTTTCGAAGTCAATTCGAAATGTGAGTTCGGTAGTGGACTCACCAATAATAAGATGGTAGTTCTTGAATCGCCGTCAATTACCTCTGTTCGCCGTTTTGAATGCAACTTATTAGATTTGTTGGTTTCGTTAATTATCCTTTTGTCCTTCAAGTTCGAGGCTTCCGTATCTTACACCGAATAGTAGACAACTCATAAATCAACCATGCAACAGCGTTGCGTAACATCTTCTTTGAAAATACATGAAATACGTAGATGTACTTTTGTTTAAGTAGGTTTAATTAATATCAAAAAGAGAAAGCACGACTACCTTCCCGGAAAAACAACAGCAGAGATCAATTGTCCTTTTTTCGGCGAAAACACATAAACCGAAAATCTTCGCCGAAATTCATTCTCCAGCAATTAAAGATCCTTTTCAAGTTTAGTTTGGACGCAGTCAATGGGCCAAGCCGGGATCCAACCGGGGCTTATTGTTCGTCTAATTAGGGCGAATTGTACGGGGAAATTGAAAAAGATAAACATGTCATTCAGAGAGAATCAAGCGAGGCAGGAATGAATACATAGGAATTAATAACTAGAAATACATTCTAGGAAAGTAATCTTACGCGTCTTAACGAAGTGGTTTACCGAGTGAATTAAATATAAATTTTGTTAATTGGAACTTGTTGCTTGTCAAGAAAGTGTAATGCATCAAACTAGATAGACGTAAGCAAACTTAAATGAAGATGGAAGTTATAGTGAGAGGCGTTTCGTAGTACGGAAGACATTTATGTAAAAATTGTTTTATGAGAATTCGGGGCTTTGTTTTTAGTCTAGCGAGATTCTGTTTAAGATACTTTGGTATGAACTGTATAATGACGGTTAAGACAACTAAAGTACTTCTACACTGGAAGTATTGACCAGAACCCTTCAAAAATGTCTCTGGTTGTGTCTGTGGCCTTGTGATGTTTTCACAAGGGAATTATTCATAACTTTGTAAACCCTCATTCACCAGGCGCAAATTGTGAGGCAGATATTATGTCAAAAGTGCTGATTTATCATACAACACAGACGATCCTATCATTAGAACATATTTGTGTGTAACAAGATTTGTAGCTCGAAAAGTTTTAATTTCCCCCTCGGACTCTTTTGAGAGCTTGCATGTGTTGGCATGGGTTAATTAAATTTTAAATGTCATTTTGGTCCAATTGCTCCCATTTTGCTTGAAGCGCCGCAGCAAGTTCACCCACGTTGTCTGGATGGGGTACACGCGCTCGAATCGATTTTCCCAGTCTTTCCCAGAGATGTTCTATTGGACTGAGGTCGCGACTGCAATCGCGACCTGATTTCAATATTCGTTGACGATCCGAGTAAGGTGCGTACACGCGTTATTATCAATAAAAATGAAACTAGGCCCTATAAATGGAGCAAAAAGAACCACATGCTCTTCTAAAATGGTGTCATGTACCTCAGAACCTCCATCAACCATCGCCAATTCACTACGGACTTCGCTACTTATGCCAACGCAAACCATAAGGTAGTTTCTTCGGCGGCTGATTCTTTCAACAATATTGTATTGAGCAAATTGTTCTCCCCGTTAAATTCTTTCTCGGCCATCTAGTGATCTTAGGCAAAATCTGGATTTATACATTGTTCTAATCGGCGTTATTCCAGTTTTTGTTATGTTGTGTAAGATCTACGATGTTCCACAGCTAACTGTGGGCATTGGTCTGGTTTTCTAGATATTAAATTAGCTTCGACTAGTCGTCGACGAACAGTTCATTTGCTTACATGCACTTTCTTACTTCGCTCAATCGATTTACCACCTCAATCGAAGTTCTACCCCTCAAAACTGAAGAAACCACAAATCTATCTAGTTCGATTGTTGTTCTGCGGGCTGATCCTGGTCTCTTAGTAAAGCTGCCGGCTTCACTTAAAAGTAGAAAGGTTCTTTGGACTGCTAATTAAATAACGCCTCGTACTTGAGCAGCATAATATTGGCCACGGCCATTTTCAATTAAAGCTTATTGCCCCGGATGTGTCCATTGGAGATTCCCACTTCAAACTCTCTTTAACTCTCAAAATAACACTTTTTAAATGTTAAAATATTTAACCTCAAAAGTAAACAAGGCTTATTAATATTAAATATCGAAGATTTAAAAGCCCGCTTATGAATTACAAAGAAACCCTGATTTTCTTGTAAATTCCTTAAGGGAATTTCAAGATCGTCTAGCATATTGTATAAAATGTGAAACGTGCACAAACCAGCACAAATGTGCAAATAGTTTATTTACTCAAATTCTGTTGTGGCTGTTGACAAATCACTTTATCGACAATGCCTTGACAGTTCGCCATTTTAGTGGATATAATGTTGGATACATTCCTACGCTTGAGTCGTTCTTTTAGCGCTATACAGTCTGACTGTAGCGACAGTGTAATAGAGATAGAAAAAATGCACGATCTATGGCTATGATGGTATGTTCAATGATATGTTAATACGTCGAACGTCCCAAACCCGAATTTATTGCTATTATTACAACTATTCTCCGAAACGGATTTTGATTTCTCATTATTCGGATACAACGTTTGAACAACCCGTCGTAGCACTGCAACATAAAATCCCCCAATGTGCCCTATTCCTTGTCAGAGAGCTTCACGATGCGCGCGTAAAAGTCGACTCCCTATGCCCACAAATAACGCTCTCTTCGAGCTAAACCAAAATTAAATTTCTGAATACGGCTCGCAGCGTGAATGTTTGTTTTCTACAAGCTCGGAGCCACCGCTGCGCCGCGTATTGTGCCCCGCGTACAGCATAACTGCCTAATATATTGTAAATTTGATTTTTTTACAACGGGCCCGCTTATAAAAACGTCGGATCTTTATGAAAATTTACGTCGCCGGTAATAAATATACGCGTTTATACGCTATAAGCGCACACTTCCATTTAATCGATTAATTAGGTGCATCTTTTCCATCGTCGGGTGAACGTGGGGAGGCGAGGCCCGAAAGGGGCCAAAGACTTCGAGAAAGGAACAGGTACCTATACCATAATAATTTTTTTTTATCGGTTATCGTAAAATTTTTACGATCGCACTCGAATCGGAGCGCGCTGTGTTTTTGAGAAAATATCGTTTTGGTTATTATTTGAAGGGCGATCGCGCCGTATAATTGATTCGTCGTTACTTTTCCGTTTATAGCTATTATAACTAGTCCTCATCACATGAGATTTCGTAATACGTTCATCGTTAAAATATTTTCATCGTTTTACAGCGTTCAAGCTGCTAACTTAACATAAGGAACTGACGAGTAGTTAAAACTACCTAAACATGGCTGAAAATTGCTAAGTTATAGGAGTCTGAACCGCTTCGAGCCAAAACGTACTTGTTTCTGTTGAGGCGCGTTTAGATTGGGCACAAGTATCAAAAGATGTATCGAGATTAATCCAAATACTTCATCACATGTACATATGTGCATATGTATATGTGGTATGAGAGTGTTCACATTAAAAGAAGCAAATTCTAGCGTGTCTCACGAAATGGGGAACCATTTTCTCTTTTTAAGCGTTTGCTCTGTTGTTATTTATAAAATAAAACATAAGCGTCGCAAGCGTAGATGGTGGCAACGTACGTTTCTGAAATACTGAAGGCATTGAGAAGCCTACAACATGTTATGCGCAGAATTAAGTTAACATTGGAGGATAGGCCTTGCTCCAGGAATTGTGTGCTCATGGGACTTGTTGACTTAATATCTCCTGCGAATCGTAGCACCACATATGCACATACTCTTCTTGCTGATAAGTTGGTAGTGGCGTTAAGTTCTTTAGCAACGGGTCCATCTCTAATGTACTCACAGAAATTCAAAAGGCAATTTGAGTCATATAATTACGAGTCCGTCGTCACAGAATTATCAAATGAAACAAAGGTATGTATTGTAGACTTCTGCGGTCGTTGCTTTCTTTGAGAGAATTTAGGTTTACTGCTTGAAACCGCGTCGAAATTGCAAGCGTCTGCCTACGTTTCGCTTTCAGCTTCTTCTGGGCTGCTGCGTGCTGTATTGCCTGTGCGTGTCTGCTTCAAAGCATTAATATGCAAATTTGTATCGCAGTTTATATAGAAGTTCTGATGCTTACGCCTAATCTAAACCCGCCTTTAAACAGGAAATTTCTTCTAAAACTGTTATATTTAAGAATACGCTAAACTGCTGACACTCTCTAACAATCACATTTTAAGAATAGCGTATCCTTGCTAACATACATAGAAACTTACCTTATCCTTAAAAGACTTTAATCGAAGCAATTAGCCTTACATTAGGGATGTATGTAAATACTTTAAAGTATAAGGGCAATAGAGATCATTTCAACGTGCTGCTGTTACGCATAAACACCACATCGATACATCATCCAACTTTTTAAACAAAGGCCCTCATTTTATTCTGTACACATTAATCAGAAGCTTGTTCTTTTTGGTCGACTTAACAAATACTGTTAATCAAGCGGCAATTAGCCTTTTTTATCGACTACAAAAAGGGTATCTCGCACAGATCAGCTCCAATTCAAAATAATTCGGTTGAATAGCATGTACGTACGGGTACATTTGTCATAATCGATCAATCGATCACACATCTCTCCTTTATTGTATTTAAGTATTTACACCAATTAATCAAAAAGTTCTTGTTAAGAGGAAGTATGTGAAAAGATTAGTTGAGAGAAAAAATCCAGATAACCAATTTTTGCTTGATGCAACAATTTTAGCTGTTTAGGTGCAAGGCACTCGTGTTTGATTAAAGAAAAATGAAAGATATTTAGCTCCGTTTAAATTGATAACAATTATTAAAGAGGATCCTCTCAAGCTTAAAATCCCCAGATTATTTTCAAATACATGCGCGCGTAACACATATAAAACCTAAAACACCTAATTAAATCCTCTCCAGTAATGAATTTCCCTCTTCTTCCCTTTATCGCCGCATTCAATACGATTTACCGAAAATAAACCAACAAGAATGACAGTAACAAGTTAGTTATGTTAATGCCGTCATACTATAGCGGGCACCCTAGCCTAGACCCTCGGGGCAATCTACGAAATTATTTACAGCATTTGGAGCAGCCAGTCAGCGGTCGGCTCGGGCCGTTTACAAATTTGTTTTAATGTCTCTACGGTAAACGCGACTCTAACGATGGAAAGAGAATGAATTTACGATCGCCCTGTCACGGCGGGAATGATATAGTACATCCCTTATTAAAAATTGGCGCCAGCTTCGCCTTTCTCATACAAATGTACGAGAGTAAACATATAAACCAATTATCTCCATTAAAGAGCGCTTTTTATAGATTGAATCCATGATTGTATGGCGCATATACTGAACGTTCACGGATCTGGCTCAAAAACGAACAATACGATAGCTACATCTACATCTGGAGTACCGCATGGTAATAATTTGGGCCCATTATTCTTTCTAATTTTTATAGATGATCTTCCTATATTACTATAATAGATATAGATAGGCTGTTGCAATTCTTACTGGAGATTGAAGGGGCACCCTTATATAATGTGATTAGACCTGTCATGTAGGGTCTACCAAGCTGAAGATGAAACACTAGAACATCTCAACATTTTTTCTTTACTGTTTTTCTTTCGTTCTGCTCAATAGTTAGAGTAGGTCATTCCATAAACGATTGACTGAATGGGATTAGTATCCTGAGCATCCTAAACATCTAATAATCTACGCCGTAAATAAGCTAACGGAATAAAATTCTAGTTTTCATAATTTACATTGAGCATTCTTGGAAAAACTTATGAGAGATTGAGCAGGAGGGAGATATTATGAGTAAAAGCTATCAATTAATAAGTTATGCTGATGATATGGCACTAGTAAACAGGGACAAAAAAGAGCTAATAGAAATCACACGAAGGCTAGCAAGGGCAGCAGAACGAATGAGGCTAAATGAAGAAAAAAGCAAAATAATAACAACAGAAACTGCTGGAAAACTTAAAGTAGGGCACATGGAATTCGAAGAAGTTGAATTTGAGTATCTTGGTGCATTAATATCAAGGAAATGTGAGGAAGAGAAAGAAGTTAACCTGAGAGCAGTGAAGGCCAACAGACGAGCAGGAACGATAAACCATCTGGTAAAGTCCAAATATTTACCTACCAATTCCAAATTCAGATTATATAAAACCATATTTAGACCAACAATAGAGTATTGAGTATTGTGACATCTTATGTCTAATCAAATATGACATCGGTAAAAATTTGCAATAATGCAGCAACATTTTGGCTCTTATTTTAATAATAAGTCTGTCCTAGATTGTCGACCAGAATAATAGTAATTATTATTAATGAGGAAAATCAGATTATCAGGAAATCACTTCAAGAACATCCCTATTGTGGCAAGTTGCTGCAACTTTATAAGCACATCTAGATGCTTTATGAATTACGATATACTCGACGCTAAATTTAATTAATCTGTTGTTAGATTCGTCTAATTTGCTCACGAATGTTTATAGGCGCGTCCCAACTTACTTGACGATAATTTACCTCGATTCGGCAACATTAATCTTCGTTTTTCGCCGGGGTAATAGGTTGATGATGGAAATCAAAAGGGCTCCACGCAGAGGGGCGCACCATTACTCACCTGCCGGTTGATAATTGCTCTTGTATCGGCATTAAGTGGACCTCTTGGCTTCCCGCGGCGAATACTGGATTGGGACTACATTGTACGTTACGAAAGCCGCGTGTAATATTCATAAAATACGCACGCTTGGGTTCTGCTTTAATCCCGAACGCCACGTCACTGATTTTCTGGACTTTGTATATAACAAAAAGTTAATTTTATCTTTTTTTTTTAGTAATTTATCTATAAGAGTAGAAATAATAGGTTTTGAAGAATCTTATGTGTTATTTTAAGCATTTCGGAGAAATTTCGTTATTGTTTTATTTAAAAAAAAAAGTGCTTCGTTTGTCGCTACATTTAAAAGCTAGGTTTTTAGAAAATTGATTAAATAATAAGAATATAACAATAGTATATATTCTAACACAACAAATAAAAATTCGCCGGCATGTGTTTCTTGAAACTACAGGGCGCTAAGAGATGTTTGGCTCCTCGTTTCGAATGTTGTGGTATTAACTGTGACACAAACGAAGCGGTGCAAGGTGGAGTAAAAAATACTCTCGGAAGCACGGTGACGACGCCGGGTAGGCAGAAACATGTCCGCGGGTAGTGTGTTTTTCTCTTCTTGCATTGCTTTTGCTCCAAATTACAATGATGAAGCTAGTTTAGCGAAATTTATTTTTTATTATACACTCCCTTATCATTTACACCTTTATCTGATGGCGTATCATTTTTTTTTATCTAACATATAAAAATAGCAATGTTCTTGCTACAAATGTCGCTATTTTAGGTGTAATTTGATAATGTTGCTATTTTAGCGACAAATCGCTACTTCTGGCAACACTGTATAAAAACAAGAAATCGAAAAGATACCAGTTACGCATGCGATAGTTTTGCTGGTGTACGCTAGAAGCGCTGGAATACATGCACTTTTAATTAAGAATAGTGCCGCCCCAATTTACTATTATGTATTACTTGAATAGAAATAAACACTCGGCTACAATAGATAGAATTCTATTGTGACGTCAGTGAAGGCAATAGATTTTCACTGGATGACGTCCGAACGCTCCAGGCGATCACTACGATCTTGTACAACATACCACAAACTTGACGTCCGTTACAAAACCTTACGATCGCTTGTAATTCGCGACCCGCTTCGGCAATACTAATTACATCGTGATTTTCCTAATTAAAACGCCTTTCGCAAATAAATATTATTACGTGTTTAGCGAATTCGCCGACAAACAACGGGCAATCGTCCCGTCCTTTTTCTCGTTTCGCCTATTAATTATAAATGAAAAGTGGCTTAAATTCGCACGAATTAAGCGCAGACGGATACGTTATACGTGTGCGGACGTGGCACTTGGAAATAATCGTAAATTACGCACCTGAGAGGCACGTTAATGTCCCGTCGGCGTACGCGTTATCGGCCTTACGATAATTAGTTTAATAAGCGTATAAATAAATAATAAATTGAAAGTTATTGGCCGACGTCGCACCGCAGAATCGGAGAGAACGAATTTCGTGACCGTGGATTCACCTTCAACGTTATATCCGGATAATCGAAAGACTTTGAAGGTATATATTAAAAGAAGAATAGCATCATGTATGCAGTATTTTTCATTTTGTTTTTGTTATTGGCAATTAGAAATTATAAAAGAAAAAATTAATATTATCTGTGGAAGCCTTTGTAAAAACTAAGCCAATCAAAATCAATGCAATCTTTGACGGGGGTCTAATGTAAGAAACCATCTTTCACGTGTCATAAGTAATTGGTGCTGTGTGTAACGGAAAGCAAACAGGAGCTCCTAAAGCTCGTCCGTTCTATTCGTCAACATGTACAAATTATATATTTCTCTAGTTTGTTAGGATTAGACACATCTCGACGGAAGGAAAGATTGAAGATTTTAAATCTCATATCCTCCCCCATATACTACTGCTTTTGTAAAAACTTGAAAGGTATCCCGCATTTCTTATGAGAGTCGAAGCTTATTTGTGTTTAAATAGCCACGTTAATATACAACATTTTCGCCATTGGGTTCTGGAAAACCCATGCAAAATACGACACAAAAAACCAGTTCATCAATCCCGTTTTTTTCGAAGAAAATCGCTGTACAGTTGCAATAACTTCACAGAGTTCTAGGGAAATACTGCACAATTAGGTAATATAAAACAAATTAACAGATCTTTTTGGCCTACGTACTCCCACTTAAATTAAAAATAATTCTAACGAAAAGAATGCGAAGATTTTAATTTTGGAATGAAATGGTTTGTTAAAAAGATATCAAGTTTAAAACAAAAACTTTATTTATTGACTTAATAAATTTAGCCTTAAACATCCTAAAATACCCGCTATTGGCGCTTAAACTACCGTAAAATTTATTCATCTTCACATCTTCTTGAAATAGGGACTCTCCTCGTACCCACCCAGAATGAAGCTCACCAGCAAGGGATGCGCATACATCGGCAAGTAAAGCATGTTGTCCGCGAAGAAGGTGAGTATACGGTCCATGATTGCCCCGTAGTATTCAGAATGCAAGAAGGTCCACTTCAGCATAGCTTGGACGCCGGGCTTCAGCTGAAATTCCACACAAAATTTCGAAAACATCCTTTAAACATTTAAAAAATAAAGTCCTACCGCTTTCCATCCACTCTCGTCGAATTTTGAAATGATGTCTTCGATTAAACTGCGGCCCTGTTCGTCCTGAAAACGAGGAAAAAAAGAAAAATTTTGATTTTTATGCAAGAAATAGAAGGGAATCTGATTGCGTATTACCGTTAAGGATATCATAATGTCGTTGATTTCCTGCGACAGCTTGTTGTAGTTGTCGTGGTAGATCAGATACGTCCACTCCTCCTTGAAGAACTCGAATAGATCGGGGATTTGGACCATCTCGAAACGTTGCACTAGATTGTTCAGTAGTCCTTCGTGTTTACCCCAGAGACAGCTCAAGTTGACTCGCTGAATAGGCTAGGAAATTGTCCGAATTACCATAGAGTTCTCTACAAAGGGAAGGTCTTACGAATTTTGCTAGGCATGTTATGGTCTCCACGATATTGGAGTTATTTAAATGCAATCTGAAGTAACCTTGTGTATCGAGAGATTTGCAATTTCCGCTGAGCAAAATTTGTCCCTGAAAAAAGATTTGATTAAGCCTGTTCGTTATAGTTTGATACACTCAAAATCGTTAAGCTAAAACACTACGTTTTTGAGTTTACAGGACCATCCACGACGAGAGTCCATTTTCCCAAATTTTGGTTAAAAATGGATAAAAATATTACGTGGATAAATCTGTCGGGAGTTCTGTTACTGATGATGATAGCTTGGCTATTGAAACATACGCCCAGTGCCAGTAAAGTATTAGTTCTTTAGAACATATTAATGATCCCTTAAATATGGTATATGACCAATTTTGAGACAATTTTTTTTTCTGTGCAATATTATCAAATGACTTACATAATCATCAGTTGTCATCGCGACATCCTGAGGTATCGGAATCCCAGGCTTCCTAACGTTCAAGTAGTATAATTTTCCAGGTAAAGTAGCGTACACTACCAAGGGCTCAGTATATTGCGGTACCAACATCTTGTTTGGATCGCTGCACCTTCCAAATAAAGTTTCGTCCTCCTGAACCGTAGGCTGAAGATGCAGCACGTTGACGATGATGTGCTGCGCTAGCCACTTACCGATCTCTTCCTGGTTGTAATACTGGTGCCTCTTATGATCGGCGTAGTACTTCCGAGGGTACTTCGTGATAGAACCGGCCGCGTAAATATTCGGGTCGTTAGTTTGGCAATCCGGACTGACCACCAGACCTCCATCGAACACTAGGCCGGCCCTATTGATGGCTAAGAACGTCCTCATGCTGATCAGCTTGTCGGAGTAGGCGAACATGCCGATGCATTCAATTTCCTGCAGCTTATGCTGAGATTCGAACATCACCGAATTGATTCCGTTGTGTTCTTCGTCGAAGGACCAGTTGATGAAATGGAATCCGATATAGATTTGTATGCCCAACTCTCGAATTTCGGTGAACACCGCTTCCTCCACGTCGCTATCGTCGAAAGTCAGAGTATGGCTGTAGATATCATCGTCTGTAGGAGTGGGATAGACGAACACCAAGTTGTCGCTAGGTATTCCGAATTCTAGGAGGGCCGTCATACAGCTGAAGACTTCTATATTGCTACCGTATACTATCACTTTATCTAATGATACAAACGAAGTAAGAAAAAAACATCGATGAGTCAATCAGTTAGATTGAGACTCTTGCATAAATTTTATTAAAATTCAATATTAATTAGTTGGAGACACTGAGAAAGACGTCACAGGAAGTGTTAAACGTATGGAGATAGTGAGTTCACTGAATAAGTTCGACGTTGCAAATTGTAACATTACAGCATATAATAGTTGAGTGTAGGCTTTCACGACCGTAATCCATAGTAGAAATGTCTTTCGGGTGATGTCGTGTAGTTAATATTTTACTTGACGTTTCGCTGGCCATCCTGTCAGCTTCTTCAGAAGATTTATTTAGAAATCTTCTGAAGACAGGATGGTCAGCGAAACGTCAAGTAAAGTATTAACTACACGACATCACCCGAAAGACATTTCTACTATTACAGCATATAGCTCTTAAATGAATTTGGTTGGCAACCTGTAGCATGTAGCATAAGAAAAAAATCCATCTGTACTTACATTTGGGATCGTTAGTATCTGTGATAATCCTATTCAATTTAGTCAAGGCAATATCGGCATCTATTTCACTGTTCACAATGAAGACATTGTCGGGAAACTCGTACCTTTTAAACTTAGAGGCCCTCTGAGGTATTTGGTACTGTCTACCGCACATGATGAAAAGCAGATCGTATGGAAGATAACTGTCGTTTACCATGATGGTCTTCCGCTTCCGATTGATCTCGCTCATTACGCCATTGACCACGTTCACGTAAGTTCTCAACGAGAGTTGACTTAAATAGTGTCCGTGAAGGATACCTCTGGATGGTATAAGGATGTCCCGAACCTTGTTACTTCTCTGTCTGCAGACACCGTGCGGAGACACCAGAGTAATGTTATTGAAGGTAACCCGGTAAGATGGATTATTCCTGAAGATTAGTTCGACTAAGAAAGATAGCGCGACATCGCTAGCCCCCACCACCACGATCTTAGTATTAACCTCCGTGCGGGAAAGTCCGCAGTGAAGTGGCGTAGAGATATACAGAGCGTAAGGATCTCGTGGGCGGCACATAACGTCCGGAAGCGTCCAATAGTCATTACCGGTAGATTCGATTTCCGCAACGGTAGACGGCACCACCGGCAGGAGCATTCCCAAAGCGCAAACGATCCGCCTGGACTTACTAGGATCTACGTCGTTCGGGTAGATCTTGTAGAAAAGGATCGTGTAGTCGCTCAACCGGTGCAGCTCTTGCAAGAAGAACCTCGTGTGCTTGTCGAAAATCGGCGACATCACTAAGTAATTGATGGCTCCATGGCAACCGACCTTGTGTCTTCCCATATCGGTCCAGGTGCTAAGCTGGTAGTGCGAGGTAATGTACTCGATATCGTGCTGATCGGTGAGGATGGCGATACCGACTACCGTGTCGAAGCTGATCAACACATACGTTCTGTACGGCGAATTTAATTCGGTTACGGACGATATTAACTGATCATGCATGTCGGACGTTCTGATTTTTCCCAGGAATAAATCCACGGCATCGA
The DNA here is from genome assembly GCA_902655005.2 of Marronus borbonicus. Lineage (NCBI taxonomy): Eukaryota > Metazoa > Arthropoda > Insecta > Coleoptera > Scarabaeidae > Marronus > Marronus borbonicus. The sequence goes on along the minus strand of LR737380.1, from coordinate 22,576,188 downwards.
CATCGCCGCTATTGGCTTCTCTGACAAGTAGGATGGAATTGACCGAAGATTTGTGCGCCACGTACAGTTCGTTCTCGAAATTCGAGGACGGTCTAGGTGTCACCCTCACCATTTGCTTCACTAGAGAGAACGGAGTCTCGGTACTGGGCAGACACAGCACGCAGTAATCTTTACTAGGGTGGCACTCGTAGGAGGCCTCCAGGAGGAATCTAAGAGCTGAATCATGGCCTGGCTTGGCGGCCAAGACTTCGAGGGCGAACGCGTTGCCATCTCCATGATAGATCGGGATTTTCGGGTGGTATACTTGACGTTTCGTAGTTTCCGACACTAAACGAACAAAGATGAATGATGATTTGTTACATTTACGAGGGGAGACTTCACGTTATCTACCAAGACATGAGGAAAATAAGTGACGTTGGCAATTTTATAAAATCTCCCCTCCTACATTTACTGAGAGTTGATCTCTAGCAACATAAGGTTTGAACGGTACGATCTTTGCTAAATACTTATATTTCTAGTGTTAAACCTTGTGTGTGAAGAATCATGTATACTGCAGTATTAAGAGCTACATTTGGAACAAAAGGTACATTTTATTTCAGAGGAAACGAACACGATAAAAGCAAAGTAAAAAATGTGCAGACTATACTGACAACTTAATTATATTCCTGATGGATTTGTTTACAAATTTGTTGTTCTTTGCAGATTATTTCTAATGTAACTTTTGGTACAATGCCACAAAGTTTCAATAATATTGAGGCTTGGGATTGTTTCGTTGAAATATGAAATTTACATCCGGATAGAGCTTTCCCTCACTACACATAGGATTGTTAACTTTTGCAAATTTCACAATCAACATTTTAAGTAGCCTTTACGAAAATTTTGCGACTTAATACGAATCATTCATTTCTACAATTACCTACAGAGACGTCGAATTTGTATTCATCATGATTTTGCCCAAAGAAATGATTGAATTTGAAATGAAAACGTATTTTTGTTAAGTAAAGAATTCATTTTAGTTCCATTAACGAAAAAAAATGCTACTATAGAATAATTGGCATGTCATCGTTGTGTTATACGTTATATAGAAAAGCTAAGGCATTTCAGAAACTAACCGGTCGGTATGTAATCCGCACCGATTTCTTTCCACCTATCATGTTGCTCTGTGCTATAAGAGAGTATGGCGCATGTGACCTTATCCTCTAAGGTACCCAAGAACGATGCGCTATCGTCGTAGGAGCCAGATTTTGCCAGGCCAACTTGCGAGATGATGATCTCAAGATCAGCCGCAACATCGGTAGGAAGTTCAAAATCGTCTACGGTCATCCCCGACATGTTTGAGGAGCTGGCACTGTTACTGGTCGTGTCGCTCCATCGCTGCAATCGAATATCCAACTTCTCCGGGACAAACGCCAACGATAACGTATCTTCTTCCTGTAATCCATGATCAACGTCCCCCACCTTGTTCATATCGGCCGGATGCTGCTTCCTTAGACCGTAGAACGTTTCCAGCTTGTAAGCGTGGTTCATAATCTCGTAATTGACGAGCCCGTTGAGGATCATCACCGCCACGGCTACCCCGTCGAACTCGGCGACGATCACGTTCCTATTGGAGTGAGCCTTATCTAGAATTAGCTCGGCGATGTAGTAATCGCCGTAGACCTTCTTCAGGACCTTCGAGTGCTGATTGATGAGTTGAGTAACGTCGTCGTTGTCTTGAACTACAGCTCTACGAATCTTGTAGAAAGTGACGAAGTCGGCTCTGGCGGTCATGCAGAGTCTTTGCAATTTGCCCGGATTCCCAGCATCTAAGCGATACGAAAGATCTTGAACATGGTTGAGATACAAAGATTTGGTTACAGAAACCGTTCTCGCTAATTCTTACGTAATCTTTTCTTGTAAATGTGTGTTTTGCCCCCAAATTAGCATAAATCACTATCTGTGATTTGAGTTTGTGAAAAAATAAAACAGAACTCTTAGTTTCAAGGCTTAAAGGATGGAATTTATTAGACAGAACGACAAAAATATGTATATTCTGTAGTATTTATTGTCAAAACAAAATGACTCAGTAACTCTGCAACGATGTCGTTGCTTTACTGAGTGTTAAAGCCGTTCTGCTAATGGAAAAGCCTTCTATGTAGCCTTCCCTGTAGTTCATGTTGTCAACACGAACCAACTTTATGAAAGCTACTAGTGGACAAAACCAATACCGGGGATTTTACTATAAGTATATAGAATTCGTGAATCACTTCTACAGGCCCCGCTATCACTATTTATCACAATCAAACATTTTTTTATATAAAGAAACATTATTCTTACACGCGTGAGGATAGATGAAGATTCCGCAAGGTTCCACCCATTCCAACGTCTTGACGTTAGGAGGGACCACTAGCATGATGTACATGACGTAGTAGCATCTCTGATACATATATTCCAACATCTTGTAGAGGAAGATCGACGTATAACGAGGATCGAACGCTGCCAAATGCACCCATAACGAGTTCCGCGGATTAAGGTGATGCATTCGGTAGATGTTTGTGGCCCAACTTGTCCAGTAATTTGACGGAATGCTTGGCAAGTTCGGGAAGTTGTTGACGCATAAACAGCCTAAAATGCGCCCGTTAACGTCTTCCATCACGGCGGATATGTAGGCTTTGGTACTGGAAACGAAAAGGGGTAACTAATTTTGAGA